>ML681984.1:25878073-26290462 GCA_007922195.1 Podocnemis expansa
AAAAAGAGAAGGATCAGCATAACCAACCAGAAGACATTCTCAGAGTTTTCTTGAATGTCTGTGTCAAATTCATCTCCCAAAAGCGTAGAGAAATCACTGGTAGGTGTAGCAGATAACCTTTAATATCTGATCTAGCAACAGAGGGCAACATTAATCATATATTAAGCCTTTTCCAAGGGTCATTAGAATGGTTTTAATATAATTCTTTTAATTGAGAGATTTAGGAAATATTTGTAAAAATTTAACATTTTCTTTCTCTGAGGCATTTACATTTATCATTTTCAAGATTGACAGCAACAGACAACTTTAATGTTTTCACCTTACGGAGTCCTTTTTGAATTCCTATTCCCATTTCTCCTGCAACTGCTCCTTCAAGATCACTCTCCTCACACCATCTTTTCTTTCTGACTTGAGGAATGAAAAGAAAAAAAGGCTTCTCTGCCTGGTCTTGCCTCTCTTCTAGACTCTTGGTTTTTCCCCACTCCTGTTGAGCTTCTTACAAAACATGGAGCACAAGAAAAAGGAGAAGTAGAGCAGAGCCAAGGAGATCCTAGCCCAGGAATGGGCTCATGAAGCTGAGAGAACAAGAAAATTGAAGAGCAGAGCCAGCAGGGCACAAGGTAGTTCACTGATATGGGATCAGGGGTGGTGAGTTTCCTTGCAGCGCCCACAATAATCTACCCCCAGAATCAACTTTTTTTTTCCCCATTTCCCCCACCCTCTCCCCAACACACAGACAAAAGGGTTACTGACTACAGCAGCTGTCCCCAGGCTTTTCCAGTGTCTTGTTTCTGATGCAGCCAGTCTAGCAGTTGCAACAGATCAAGATTTCCCTTGGAAGAGAGAAGTTTTCTGGTAGTCTCTAAATGTAAGGTGCTTTTAATTCACAGCTGATTTTATCAGTCTTCCACTAACAGTGAGAAAAAAAGAGGCACCTTAATTTGGAAATACAGCAGGACAGCCTGGAGCCTGGGATAGGTATACTCTTAGGTTTGCATATCCCTTAACAACACACAAACAAAGGTGGTTAATCCCTGACGAGGAAGTTCAGTTGCAAAACCTTGTTATCCTCAAATGTACTAGACATTGGAATATTGGTAAAGTATAAGCATGGCAAACAGATGAACAGAGCACATAGTGATGCATCATCGTTTTGCTTGCTTGCAAATGCACAATTCAATAATGTTCTTCCTGTCTTTCGTGCAAATTAGAAAGATTCTACACTTCTTCTCATGCCACATTTCTTCTCTGTTAATGTCAGAATTTGTTACGAATGTAGGCCTCAAAATAATCTGAATCTCAGAAAGCTACCATTTGTTGCACGTTCCTCATAAGACCATTTTAAACATCTAACAGACTTCTCTTTTGTTAGATCCAGCTTGTATACAGGACTCATTTCTTCTATCAGAAAAACTGATTATTTTCCTGCTTTGAATTAACAGTTATTTATTCAAGTCAAGAGTTGAGAGACAATGCTTTAAGCCAAGATCTGACTGTCACAACAACAGAGTTCTGAGAACTTAGTATTAGCTCATGCAGCAGCATAGGCATTTAAATACAGTGGGCTTTTTTGGTAATGATGTGTGAAAGCTGGAATATAGCAACCTAATTTTATTTTAAAATAGGTCAACAGCAGGACTGCATGTAGAATCAATGGCAAAGCTCAGTTTTAATTCTAATTTCACTAATATGCAGAAGCATATTCACAGGGAAAAAAAGTCACCCACCCTTCATGAAAGATAGTGTACCTAAGCTGCAGGAAAACTGAGGCAGCCATACCAGCAATGTAAGAAACCTATTACAGCCTCAGAATGATTAATACACTACAGGTATCTTTGATAACATCTACACAGCCAGGTCAGGGAGCTGAAAGGGCACAAATGTACATATGCAGCCTCTGCATAGAGCTATTGTGCTGTCTCACCTGACCCCTGCAGTGAAGGAGGAATTCACCCAGGAATTTACACTGGGCTGAGACTTATACTTTACATAGGAAGAGAAAAGGATTAGGTCAATAACACCAAACAAGTGTATCTGAAGAAAAAAGAAAATACGATTTCCTATTTACTTATCCTGATGCTTAGTTCTATGAAGCACGGCAGACTTGTCAGTGAGCTAATTATAGTCTGTCTCCAAAATGTGACTGACAAAGTATGGGATTGTCCCTAAGCATTTTTATTACAGGGGATTAAAAATAAATAGACACATGATTTGAATACCTATATCTAACACAGTAAATCATTCAGTGGCAATCTGATGCAGGTACATGATTCATGATGCACAGATATATACAGAGACACAAGGCATAAAAAAAGGAATCAAACCCAGGCACTTCAGGACCACACAACACTTTACCAAGAGGACTCCCTTCACTGTTCTATAGGAGAAGGCTTTGAAATTCACTGGAGAAAGACACACACTTGAACAGAATGTTATACCAAAAAGGGCACCTAGGAGAGCACCCCCTCATAAAAAGAAAAGACTAGCAGGATCTTATTCAGGGGGACAAGGCAATATGCCACATTTATTGTAAACAAGTAAGAATAACAAAAGGTAGTCTCACACACACACACACACAAGTTCTGCAACCTGGTATGATATAATCACCAGTCCTTTCATGTGTTGCTTGAGCCAACCTAGTGGCCAACTCGGTTGGGCACAAGGAGGGAGCCAGGCCTCTGTCGGTCACGATCCAATGCTCCAAAATGACAGTTGCAGAATGAGACCCCAAAGTTTTCATGTTCTCACCCATCTTTTATACTTGCAGGCCTTCATGTAAGTCTATGGGATTTGCTGTGTCTTGTAGCCTCAGGGTTCCTGTGAGATCACTGGTCACCTGTCACTTCAGACTTGATTGTATTTTGTTCTTTTCTTTCTGGGGTGGCTCCTTCTGTTTGCTTTAATGGGATGTCTGCATTGTTCAGGCGGTTAGATGGTACTTGTGCTTCATCAGGACAGCTGGCAGTGGAGACTGGCCTCTTCACACACACACCCTTCATTCATACACCTTGTTCACACATTTAAAAGAACATATACAGCATACGCCTAGACCAGATTTCATCAAGTATCCAAAATGGCATTCAGTGTTTAAGCAGGAGTTCCAAACTGACAATATGGAGTCCTGTTGGACATTGGTCACAATGTCCATTACACAGGGCTACAAAATTATTTTACGTATGACACTGAAAGACATATACAGAACATTAACTAACATATACTTTAAAGGTAAATGTAATTCATTATCTGTCTGTCCCTCTACATCATCTGTCTGTGCTCCACAAGAACAGTGTCAAATATCCCAGGCCAATGAATTAGAATCATAAAGGAAAAAGATAGAAAAATATTACCCACCTGTGAAATGCATTCCCCATTCGTAGAGCAGCTCTCCTTTGACTTGCGTTTACTCATCGCAAAAATTCACATCTTAAATAAAAAGAAATTGAATATGCACAATATAACTTCCAACCACACTAAGTTTTGTCTTTTAATCAATTATGTACTTGCCAAAAAACCAACAGTTTGAGATGTCTGCAGACAGCAATTAACATAGTATCAATCAATATTAACAGCAACAACTCTACATATTCATAAGCAATTGAATTTATTGAGCAGCTGGGTTTTTGTACCCAATGAACAATCAGTCCAACCATGGGTTTGTGGTCTGGGTGGTGTTTTTTGTTTTTTTGTTTTTTTTTTAGATCGTACTATGGGTGCAAACAACTAATAATACCAAAAGTCCTGCACCATTCCACCTGATACGAAGGGCTTGTCTACACGCAAATTGTACTATTATAATGTATCAATGTATTTATCCTAGTACAATCCCCAAGCATGGACAGCTGGATCATCATAAACGTGTTTTATACTAGTAACAGTACGTTCCCCTTTATATACAAGAACAAGCTAACCACTATAAAAGCATCTTTATGCTCATATAATTGTCCATCCTAGTGCACAGTACTAGCATAACCATATTTGCTTAAAAACAAGTCATGCCACTGACAGTCATACTAGTACAAAACTGGTAGATCAAGCCAAAGCTTCCTACTACAATATCAGCAAGTAGTTCAACAACAATGAAAGAAAAGGCACTTGGTTGTAATGAAGGACTGACCTCAGTGCAAACCAGTATGAGAAACTACAGTCCAGAGAAGCGACTTTCAATGAGATAGGCTTCAGTAGTCTGATAATGACAAGGATGCAAAAAAAAATGCTTGGTAGCACTACTGGCTAAAGCTGTGTTGGAGTGACCATTTTTATGTTAGAGTGACCACTCTTTTAAACCAGAAAAATCAGGTGAATACTTCACTTTTGTAGATAAGCACAGCTTTTATGTGATACACAGTTACGCAATGCTGTAAGGATTATTTTTCAGCCAGAGAAACTAGAACAGCTTCATTAAAACCTGTCAGCAGAAGTATGTCACATAATGGATAAATGTTGTGCGGAAGAATAAAAACTAAACTGTTAGGGTCATGAGCAGTTTTTTCCTCTAAGTGATCTATGAATACAAATTAGCAAGTATGATCTAGAACCGTGCCCTATAGGCATAAACTATTACAACACGTTGATAAAACTTATAAACCTTAGCCTTCTTTCTGATCCCACAAAGCAAATAAAACACCCCACAGCAAAAGTTTATGAGTGCAATTGTGGCCTTCCAGGAAATGAAGGCTCCTTACCCTCAAAGGGTGATTTACATACAGTATAAACTTCAAATTATGAAAGGAACTAGAAAGGCATTGTCAAGAGAAAGGAATAGTATGCAAGTGTGCTTATTCTTATTAAGAACTAAGAATGGACCAGGATAGAGACTACAGCTATTACATACAGGATCTAAAGAACAAAACAAACAAGGAGTCATGTAGCACTTAAAGACTAATAAATTTATTTATCACATGAGCTTTCATGGGAGAAAATCCCCCTTGTCAGATACTTTGGAGATGGGGGAACTTACAGGAGGACGAAATAAATGCAGGGGAATGTAAGTCATGGGATCAGGTCATACTATAACAGCAAATCAAAGCAATTAAGATTCAAACACTAGGAAACTTCACTTCACCTGCATGCTATCACCTGTTGTAATGGGAAAAGAACCCATAGTCACGATTTAATCGTGCTTTCACACAATTAAATCTGCATATCAGTTCTACTTCAGCTCTTTCTCTTTGAAGTCTTGATATCCTATTGACTTGCTTGAGCACAGCTGTTAACAAATCATCCACAGTGATTAGAAAGATGGATCCAAACAGTGAGCCATGTTGGTCTAGTTCAGTAAAACAAACAAACAAGGAGTCCTCTGGCACTTAAAGACTAACAGATTTATTTTTTGAATGCGCTTTCGTGGGACAAAATCCCACTTTGTCAGATGCTTTGAAGAACAGTGGATAGTGTGGTGTGTTTTGGATGAAAGCTCAAGGTATGTAGGTAATTGTACCAATCAGTAGGTTTTTGATCCATTGTCTACAGCCAAGCCCTAAGTTAAACTGCATCTGCTCTGATCCCTCAGACAGAGAGACATCTTCAGGATCTCTATTAAGCATTCTTAAAACTACACCCACGGAAGTAAAGAAACACACTGACAGAGCCAGATGAGTACCCCAAAGTCAACCACCACAGAAGCCCAAAAAAGAGAACAACAGAACACCACTGGTCATCATGTACAACCCCGAAGTCAGACCTCCACAAAAGATCATTAAGGACCTACAGCCTATTCTTAAATATGGTTCTTCACTCTCTCAAGCTTTGGGAGACAGACCTCTCCTCATCTACAGACAGCCCCTAACCTTAAACAGATACTCACCAGCAACTACAGACCTAACAACGGAAACTTTAAAGCAGGCAAATCCCCCTGCAACAAACCACGCTGCCAACTTTGCCCAAATATCTGCACAAAAGACATAGGATCTAGTCAAGCCAGCTACTCCATCAAGGGCTCATTCACCTGGTCATCCACTAATATGATTTATGTCATCATATGCCAGAAATGCCCCCACAGCTTATACATTGGACAAATATGACAATCTCTGCACTAAAGAATAGAGTGAACACAAAACTGACATCAGAAAACACAACATTCAAAAACCAGCTGCTGAGCACTTCCGCCTTTCTATTCACCCTGTGGATGATTTGTTAACAGCTTGTGCCCAAGCAAGTCAATGGGACACCAAGACTTCAAATAGAAACAGCTGAAGTAGAACTGATATGCAGATTTAATTGTGTGACAGCACAATTAAATCGTGACTATGGGTTCTTTTCCCATTACAACAGGTGATAGCATGCAGAGGAAGGTGAAGTGAAGTTTCCCAGTGTTTGAATCTTAACTGCTTTGACTTGCTGTTACAGTATGACCTGATCCCATGACTTACACTCCCCCGCATTTGTTTTCCTCCTATTCTGTAAGTTCCCCTAGTCTTAAGCCCAGCCAGCAGAGAGCTGCAGGCAGCCAGGAGTGTGTGGATCTCCCCCTACAGGGCAGAGCAGCTTGTCAGCCAGCCTGTAAACAACCCAGGTAAGGGCTCTGGGCAGGGGAAGTCTGCTGGAGGTTGTGTGGGGCAGGTGTGTGTGTGTGGCAGAGGTGGGTGGGAATGGTGGTGTAGCAGAGGGTACGTAGCTGGGGTTGTGGGGTGGCTGGTTGGTTGGGGGTATGCGTAGGTCGAGGGTGCGGCAGCTGTGCGTGTGGGGCCGATTTTGCTGGGGGCTGGAGGCCTAGTTCTAGTTCTGGCCCCTGCAGTGATGGGAGGGTATATCACAGGCAGCAGGGGGCTGGGGGAGGAGAGGATAGGACCCACTGGGGTGGAAGGAAGCAGCTGTGGGGTGAGGATGTGCCCTGGGTGGCAGGGAGCTGCTGTGGAGAAGGGGGTGCTGTGCCATGCTCCCCTGCCCTACCTTCCCACTCCCAGGTCCCACCTGCCCCCCCACAAAGCCACTCTTGTTCTCCCTTCCTCTCTCGCCATCCTTGTGCTGTTCCCCACATGGCTGCCCTTGTCCCCTTTTGCCACCCCTGCCCTGCCCTGCTCTGCTCCGCTCCCTACACTCACTCCTGCCACTGCATATGACTCCTGCCCTCCTGTTCTGCCACCCCTGCTCTGCTACCCCTACTACCCCACATAGCAGCATTTCCGAAATACTGTGCCATGATTCATAAATATTCATAAGTTAATTTGACGATCCATGAGTTTAACAGTGGTGTGCCTTGAAAAATCTGAAGGTCTCAAGGTGTGTCACAGCAGAGAAAAGGTTGGGAACCACTGCCCTAGAGCGCTGGTTCTCAACCACTGTGTCACCACATAGTGGTAAGTGCATCATGGAGAGTCAGGGAGATGATGGATTTGGCCTTGAGGGAACATGTAGTATGTACTGTAGAGTTACAATATGCTGCCAAGTGTGTTGGAACGCACAAAAAGCTGTGAACCACTAACCTAGAGCAGTGGTTTTCAAACCATTGGTTGGGGCTCAGTATTTATAAAATAAGTTGGACTATAAATATCATACTTTCATTTCAGTGCATAGTATATAGAGCAGTAAAAACAAGTCATGTGAACCTTTACTTTGTGCTGACTCCACTAGCTCTTTTTATCTAGCACTTTGTAAAAGTTGAAATATACATAGATGAATTGATGCATCCCCAAGAAATTTATGTATGCCCCTGGCTAAGAAGCACTGAACTAGATTAACCCCCCTGCCAATCACCCAAGTTAATAATGCAATGAAGTCCCATCATGTGCAACTCAAACAACAGTACCTCCAAAGTATACTAACTGCCCTACCTCTTTCATTTCATAAAGATGTTAATTTGATAGGATGAAGACTACAGTAATTGTTCAACAATTTTATTCCTCCTCAGGAATGAGAGGGAATTTCATATATCATTATCAACTCATTTTAGCACCATAAATCTGGCATTTGAGAAGGCACGTTATCACTTGCTGTTTTAATCCAATCATAGAACCAAATAAATCAGAGAAAGTTTAGCTGAGTCGACAGGGATAGATGAAGCCCCACCACAGGGGAGCATAGCTCAGCGTTCAAAGGTGCTCTGACAGAATGCACAATCACAGTGGATGTCGCTTCTTGTTCTAGTGATGCAAATAAAATGAGAATAAGAAAACTACCTCCACCATTTTCCCAATCTGCCCCTTGTTCATCACATTAATGCATACCCAAACATACATAAGCCGCATGTTAAGTTCCAGTGGGGTAGCCATGTTAGTCTAGGAGTCTGGTGACACTTTTACAGACTAACAAATGTATTTAATTGCATAAGCTTTTGTGGGAGAAAATCTCACTTCAGGGTTCACGTGACCATGTTCAAGATAAGACAGTTAGAACCACCTTTGGTAAATCAAATGAGCTATTTCTCTTTTTCACCAAATATGACTTGAAGCACTGTAACCCCCATCAAGTGTAAAAGTACACAAGCTTTCATCTTCAATGCCTACGAAACTAATCTAGGTGCTATGGTGAAGAACATGGTGCACTGGAGCTACAGCCCTTTCCAAAAAGTGGAGTTATAGCAACTGTGCTCCTCACAAAAATAAAAAAAATCCTTTGATGGGCACAAGCAAGGATTTCCCTACCCCCCCCCCAGTTGTCAGCTACTAAGTGTTATACCAACTTCATGAGCACCCCCACCACCCTCTACACCCCCAAATTTCCCAACACCCCCTAGTTGTCAGCTAGTAAGTGTTATATCAATTTAGTGAGTACCCCCAATACCCTCTACACCAGTACTTCCCAATCAGTGTGCCATGGCACACAGGTGTGCCAGCAGGTGTGAGCAAGTGTGTCACAATTTTTTTTTTTTGAAAGACTACTCAAAAAGCTCTGGATTGGCTCATGAATATTCAGGAATTCATTAGGAAACCTTATGGCAGTGTGCCTCAGATTAATGAAAGGTAGCAAGGTGTGCCACAGCAGAGAAAATGTTGGGAACTGCTGCTCTACACTCCTGAATTTCCCAACCCTCAGTTATCAGCTATTAAGTGTTAGACCAATTTAGTGAGCACCCCAATACTAGAGTTACCAGATACCAAAACATGGAAAGGAAGACAGGGAAGTACAAAAAGGAGGACATATGGAGAAAACGTAGTATTAATGTAATATTCTTCTGTTTTTTGGGGCCCTGGAATGCTTGCCCCTAAAAATAGGGTGTTCTGGGGCGTTCCAGCATACTTTAACCCCTGTAAGTAAGAAGCCAGACAAAATCCTGTATTTTTAAAATGTCGGCAGGATGGAAGACGTGATGGCAAAAAGGACATGTCCTCTTCCTGCCTGACATCTGGTAACCCTACCCAATACCCCCTACACCCTCCTGAATTTCCCACCCCCCACTTGTCAGCTAGTAACAGCGTTACACCAAATCAGCGAGCCCCCCCCCATTTCAAGTGCTGGGGAGACGACTGGGCACAAGCCACCGCCCGGCAGCAGCGCTGAGCTCTGTGGAGACGAGTCTGATCTTGTTTCCCCCCCCAGCGCCAGCGGCCCGACACGCCCCTCAGGAAGCAGCCGGAGCAGGGGAGCGCTCGGGAGGCCAGCACCCCGCCGGCCGCCAGCTGAGCCCCGTCCGCACCAGCCGGCCCGACGAACCGCGGCCGCGGCCCCAAGGGACCCCGCCGCCCGCCGGCGGGCTAGGCTCGCCTCAGCCAGCGCCGGCGGCAACGCGCCGCCTCCCTCCGCCCCGCGAGCTCTCACCGGGGCCGGCTCCCGCCTCCGCCAACGGCTCCCGCCTCAGCCGAGCAACCGCCTCCCTCCGCGCGCGCCTCAGCCCCCTTCCCAGCCTGCCCCGCGCCCAACGCTCCGCCAGTCACGTGGTCGTGACGCCACCGCTCCTCCCCCCGCCCGCTCGCCATTCGCCTCAACTCTGCCCCTGTCACGCCCACCTGCTCACTTCCGCTCCACCCCCCTCCCCCCTTCACTTCCTTCCCCTGCGCGGCATCTCCTTCCGGGTTGGCGCGCCGCGCGCTGCATTGTGGAGAGCAACTTCTTTCCCTCCCCCCCTCCTTCAACCCACCGAGCCCCCTTGGGGCGCATGCGCAGTGGCAGCCTCCCATCTTTCTCCCAGGCAGAGCCAGAGCCAGAGCCTCAGCAGCAGCAGTAGCAGCAGCAGCTGATGATGAAGAGAGAGGGGGAGACTGGGGGACCTTTTATTTATATTGTTAAAGGGACAGAGCACTAATTCCACCTTGAATTGGTGTGTGTGGGGAGGGGGGGGGTTGGTGTGAGGAGCCTGAGTTTCTCCCCCCAGCCCAGCCCAGCCCAGCTCAGCTCAGCTAGAGGATCCCAGGGAGACACAGGGCGAGAAGGAGAGTTTCTTCCCCCCCTTTGGCCGTCAGAGGAGAGAGAAAAAGACCAAAAGCCTCTTAGCAACACAGCCCCCTTCTCCTCTCTCTGCTGCTGCTTGGCCCTGGCTGGAGACACCTCACCACACACAGGAGCAGCAGCCAGTTCACCAGCTCCCCCCACCCCCTGCTCTCCCCTCCTCCCCCTTTATTACCCTTTGTGTGTGTCTCTTTCTCCACTGCTCCAGGGAAGGGAATAAAAGTGGGGTGCAGCCAAGGTAAGTGTGTTCGTGTGTGGGGAAGCCATGCCTCATCCCAGCTCTGCCTCTCACTTCAGGGCAGGCAGATTTGGGGGCTGGGGGTTGGGGAGGTGTTTGTTTTCTGGGTCCATCTTTGAGCTTTGATGATAGAGAGTTTGATTGTTTACTGGTGTGGCAAAGTGGCTTGTTTTTCCTGCTCCAAATGAAACACTTCAGTTTTGTGTCTTAGGCTCTCTCTCCTGCTCCTCTTTGGGAAGAGGATATTATTGTGTTCGTATCTGTCACTTTTTACTCACTCTTGGAGGAAGTGGAAACCTTTCTCGGTGTCCTGCCTCAGTTTTATTTATTTTTCAGTGTCTGAGGAAATGTCATGGTGTGATGGTGGTGGTGGTACTCTCGAGTATGCCCACCGCCCCCTCTCTTGCCTTCCCCTTTTTTTTAGAGATGCTTCTGATTTGGGGATTTGCTGTTTCTGGGAGCAATGTTTTATCTTTTGGCTTTCACTGGAAGTTGTCTTTTAAATAAATAGTTTCCTGTGTAGAGAGGTAGGTGCAGTATTAAAAGGTGTTTGGGCCAAGGTTTGTATTATTTATGACTTCTTTCAAAGTGCTTTGTTTCCCATATCAAAATAAGAAATTCAGAAGACAAAAAGAAAAATATGGAGTGGGAAACTCTTGGAATTGTTTTGTATCTGTCTTTGTTTTGTGTAGTTACATGTTGCTGTTGTTAACAATCTGCATAATTAAACTTAGTTGCATAATTATTAAGGCCCTAATCCTACAAAGATTTATGCACCTGCTTAATTTTAAGCATCTGAGTAGTTCTAAAATGAGACTACTCTAATACATAAATATTTGTGAGATTGCGGCCTATGGAAGATATCCTTTCAATTCTTAGTTAGAATGAAGAGTTAGATTTTTATTAAAATTTTGGTGTTAATTTTTATCCTGCTTTTCTGATAAGAAGGCCAAACCTTTCCAGTAGTATTTGTGCTGCACTAAATAGTTGTCTGGGTTAGGTACCACTTTCAGTTTTAACTAACCAGTTTCTTTATTAAAGTAAGATTCACATGTCAGAAAATCTCAGTTTTGTATAACTTAGATTAACAACTAAACTTCTAAATATATTTTCAGGAAAACATAAGCAAAGTCTTTTTAGAGTCATAAGAATCCAGAAGTCAGAGTTTAGGTGTTAATGATAAATTGGTTTTATATTTCAGTGTCATCTGTGGTACAAGAACACTTTAAAAAAAACAAAAAAAACAAAACAAAACACTGTTGTCTGTGTATAATTTCTGTGTTTAACTATTTGTTTCATGTATTTGTCTTTTTAAAAGAGACTGTGTGCTATTAATTCAGAAGTACCTTGCATTATTTACTAAACTGTGAGGTAGGCCAGGGATTGTGCATTTCAATGGGCATCTCAGCAAAATGGTATTCAGCTTGATACATGCATGTTCTTTATTCCGTATTTGTAGAAGAATACACACACACACACACACACACACACACACGCAAAAAGCCTTGTACAGGCTTTAGTCTCTGATACCATAATTTGCATCAGCAAAAAAAAGAATATTTTGTGTAAAGCAGCACTTTCATGATTGAACCAACAATATGAAAACAGCAATTTGATCAGGTTGGAAAGGACTGGAGAAAAATAAATTTAGAAGGATACTCGACATAAATATTGTAAGAAGAGATTAGTGTACAAATCGTAACTATAGGTCTGTAGAATTGTCTTGCTTTTAATCTTCTATTTGGCTTGTAAAGACAAAACAAATTGCTGTATTCATAATTATTTTAAAAATCAATTTGTAAAGCAATATTTATTTCAGTGGGCAGAAAATATGTATAGAAGCCCAGTCTTGAAAACTCTGGTTGTCTATTTTACTACAAGCAGTCTTGAAAACATACAGCTAAAAGCTTGTCCACAAGTAACATTTTTTTCTTGTTTCATATCAACCTGCTATAATGTGAATAGTTCTTTCCTTAGTCTGAGGTATCATTGATGTGTTTCATCTGCACATGGAAACCTATACAGTGTTCAAGATTAGGCCCCTAATAACAGTATAATTTCAGGTCCATTTGCAATTTAATGTGCAAACACATTACAGATGTAGAAATTTATTATTTACTACATACAGCAACACTTCCTTTATTGGTTTAATATTAAAAAATATGTAAATTTCTTGATTTAAACTGGTTGTTTAGGGAAAAAACTTGAATAAAAATTCTAAAACCCTAGTTTTGAAGATTTTGATTTTGTTAAGCCAATATCTTCATAGAGTCTTTTCCGTGCTATTTTACATTATTCTTTTCCACAAACTATGTTTGAAACCTTATCTTTCTTAGGCCCTGATCCTATAGGCAAGTCTGTGCTGTCAGATCATCACTGACTTCACTGAGGCTTAGCTTGAGGAATTTAGGTTTGTTTTCTTGGAGCAGTTTGCAGGATGGAGGCCCTAGGTTATAATCCCTTCAGGAAAGGGAAAGTCTGTTTCTAGGATGTATAGTGCACTGTACTGCAGGAAGGCCTTATTTCTAATAAGGATGTTGCTGTAATATAAAATATGTAATAATTTGCCAAGAACTGCATCTATCAACTGTAATCATGGGAAACTGTTAGTAACCAAAAATTATTATTAAATGGAAATTTTTTTGTTCTGTTTTTAAGTATGTATGCCAATATCATAGGAAAATATTCAAAATTCTTGATTGCTTTTTAGGCATTAAGATCAGTTATTTATTTTTTCCCTTTTTGTTAACTGGAACATTAGTATAGTTAACATTAGTAATTTTTTTTCTATATCTCTTGTTCATTTTCTTTACCAAAGCTGTGTGTCTGGGGAGTTACTTTTGAATTTACAAGGAATCTACAATAACTAAATATAGCTATGCTAGATTAACAGCAAGAAAAACATTTAAATGTCCTCTTTAGACCAGACCTATACCTTGGTATTTTTAATTTCAAAATTACAGCCTTTCCTTGTTTATCCAGTACTAACTTAATGATTAGTGTGTTGGTTTGCAAGTTATTTTAGGCAAGCATGGTTATCTTTTTTTTTATCAGGTTTAAATGTTTTTATAAAACAATGTTATTGTTTAAACAAACAATTAAACAAAATTTGTTACCTTTCTGTGGTTCTGACCCTTGCTCTCTGTGGAGTTTAGTATTCTCTGCGTCTCTTAGGGAAAACTGATCCTTTCTGGGATCATTAATAACTTTATTACCCAAAAACAGTCTGTCTTCTTTTTTTTGCTCAAGCTTTTTGTTACTCATCTCTCAATAGATTTTTTCATTATATTCTTCACAGTGATTTTATGTAAAGGAGATCGGTGTTCAGGAACCTAGTGACTTGAACATAGCCAATAACTACATTAGTTTGTGAATCAGCATTCAATCCTTGACACAGACCTCAGTCCTACAAGCTACTCTTCCATGACAGTCATGTGCCCATGGTGGAGTTCCATTGACTTCAGTGGAGCTTCATGCAGCGTAGGAATCCCAAGTGCAGAGCAGATCTCAAAATAGGGGCCTTAGTTACATATGGCATGGGATAGCATTTTCAAAAATGCCTACATCTGATTTTCAAAGTGATTTAGATACTTAAAAGTCAAAGTCTCATTGACTTTCAATGAGCCTTAGGAAAGAAGAGTTTGTCACTTAGAAATTGACATGTGGGCCTTTGCTCTTGAAAATGTTATTCCTGATTTTGTCCCATTGAAATCTATGAGAGTTATACCATTCACTTCAATGGAACGAGATAAGGCTCATAATAAGAGAGCCTTCTTTACTTTTTTGTTTGTTCATGTCTGTAAATATTATTTTCAGATTGTTACCTGGAGTAATGTTACTCATGCAATTGCCAATAAGCTTCATTTAGCCTATACAAGAATCACACTAGTTTTTAAGACCCAAAGGGGGTAGCTGTGTTAGTCTAGTTCAGGAAAATAAGCAAAGACAAGGTGGGATTTTCTCCCATGAAAACTCATGCAATAAATAAATTTGTTAGTCTTTTAGTGCCACAGAACTCCTTGTTTCGTTTTGTTTTATTTTGTTTTACTAATTTTTAAGAGGAGCATAGGATGAAAAATGGGAGACTCAGATCTACTCTCCTGTAATATGTAAGGGTGTAAGTACAGTTAACACAAATAAGTTGTGATAATATTTTAACTAACTTTGGCAGTTTTGACCCCAAATCATTCTTTCATTGTTAATTTTATTTATATAATATCAATATTTAGATTAACTACCTAAAAGTGAGAAGGGGCTTCAGGTGTTATGTTCTTGAATTCCTTGGCTTGTTTGCTAAGACTGTGTAAACAGAGTGAAATATAAGATAATGAGTGAGGGAGAGTAAAAACACTTAAATTATTCTTACTCTAATATGAGCTGATTATGGAACTGTGTGGCTCAGGCAATTGGTAATGCACTGTAGAGTCTTTCACATCTAGATGGTTGATTTGAGTCCAGCAACAGCAACCAAAGTCACTGTCCTTTGACAGATAGTCATTGACCTTTTTGAAATGTGTTGCACATCTCAGTTCAGTTCTTAGATGACAGGCGTCCAGATCACAAAAATCTCCATTATTTCCAGTCTTTCTCAGCTGAGTGACCAAGGAACAAATTGTGGAAGGTAGACTAAATGCCCCTCACCTGGAATAGGATTAAGGCACATTGTCATGGCAGTATGGAGAAGCTCTAGGATTGCTGGCACTACCTTAGTTTTGTGGAGAGAGAGAATTCAGCCCTGTGGAGTTGGCACTTTTTTTCATGAGCACTAGTATCTTTAAAATAAGTTTTATATTAATAAGTTTAAAAACTATTAGTTATTGCAGCTGCTGCTTAGTAAGCACCCTGGAATTGATTATTAATGTTATATGTTTCATTCCATCATGAGAGGAAAGTCAGGCTGGTAAAATCAAAATTATCGGGTTTTCAGACTAGTGTAGACTGTCATCAACATAAACATTTAAATCAGAAGCTGCTTTGGTGACTTACTGAAGAGTTTTACAATTATTTGGAATGCAAACTGCAACTTCACTTTTAGGGTCTTTCAATCATAGCACCTCTAGTCTCATTGCTCTGAGAGTGAAGAGAAATTTCCAAGTCGGGAACCAGAACAGTTGTCAAATGTTTGCACAACAAATCCTTCTGGATCAAATGGTGATATTCTCAACATTTAGATAAAGAAAAGCTTGCAATGATGTTGCCACACACATTGCTGCCAAAATAAACAAATGTAAGAGTAGCTAGGAGATAAATAGAACGGATCATCATAATAGAAATTAAACATAATATAATAAAGGTGATGAGTTTTGCTATCTTCATTTATAATAATTACCTCTTTCATAAGTTTAAGTAAAATTCTAATTTGTTCATGTTTTACTTATTTTTAAGTTATTTTAAGCTAGTATGAATAACTTTTGCATGTTATTGTTTTCTTTAAACCAAGTGTGCATGAATATATACAGTTCTTAATCCTGCAAGGATTTACACATAATTCCTGATTTTACACGTGAGAGATAATCCCACTGAACAGAAAAGCATGTGTCAATGTCAGTGGTTCCCAACCTGGTGTCCGTGGACCACTGGTGGTCTGTGAGGGTATTACAGGAGGTCTGTGGAGGGATGGGGGGAGGAGATGGTGTAATAATAATAATAATAATATAGTCCCTTCTCATTAGGTGAGTGGTAGGCCTACTGCAGGTAAATGTACAGTGATGAGTGCAATATGATTGTGAGTGAGCATAATAAATTATTAGAAATAGCTGCATATTTAATAACCCTTGATATGTAAATTTGACTCTCATCAGCCGTAGGATGTTTAAAACGGCTTGCGTATGCAGTGATTCACAAAAGCTTTCAATGGCAACGTAGTGGTTCACATAAAGGAAAGTGTTGGGAACTTCTCGTCTATGTCTTTGTAATATTGAGACCCTACTAAGTACCAGCTACCTCAAACTACTGAGGGGATTCAGCCCCTACCTTACCTAGTTTGGTATATTCCACAAAAAATGTGGTTGAGACTGACATACATTTATCAGTATAAAAATTTTATTCTAAGGTTCTGACCATGAAGAGACTTATGAACGTTCACAAGTTCATTGACTTCAGTGAGATTTCTTATCTGTGTGAAGTAAAGCCTGTGAGTAAATCTTTGCAGGATCAAGACCCAAAATCTCTAACTATTTTCTTAATAAAAGGGAAGAATTTTTATGCATTCAGTGTTTTTCTAAGATAACATCAAGTTGTAAAAAGTAAAAGAGCTGTGTCTTCCATGCTTCAGCTTAAAAAAGTTGTAAGATGTTTGTGACAAACTTTGGTTTTTGTCATTATAAAAATTCTTATTATCTTCCCTGTTTTGGTTTTTCAGAATTTCATTATAGAGTGAGAAGGTTGTTTCATGGGATAAATCATGAGTTTTGTTTGATGGTAAAGAATTGATAATGGCATACAATTTAATTGTATTGTACTTGACTCAAGACTATTTGAAATAAGAAATTATTTTAAAACTAGGGTTTTCTAGTATTTCCAGGTTTAATAAAGCATTAGATTCTGAAGTCAAGAACAAAGAATTTGAAAAATATTGCTCTTTTTTTATGCTGTTTTTAAAAAGTTTCCTTTAAATTTTAAAGGATTAGATTGTTTCTTCAGGAGAGCCCTTATTTGAAAAACTGGAAATCATTTTTGTCAGAAAAGAAACTAGCATCTAACTCCAATTCAGACCTGTCTTAACAAAGATTATAATTTCAGAAAAATCCCACTATTTCAAAATATTTCCTCCTTTTAACATTTTGTCACATCAAAGCTTTTGTGAAAGAGTTTCTTGGCCATTTTAGAAGCTGTAATCTAGTTAAAAGGTTTGTTTATGCTTCCCATCTCTGTTCTGCTGATGGTATTAAAGTGCAGGCCAGAGCCAGACCATGTAACTGTTTATAGCATTCAAACTCCAATTAAAGCTGCAGAGTTCAGTTCACTAAATATCAATATGTTCATGCTAGCGTCAAATAATTCCCAGAAATTATCATAGTAGTATGATGGCCCATGGTCCTCTCCTTCCCCCAACACACTACTATTTAACTCAGTTTCTTTAATTGGATTTCCTACATCGAGTGCCAACATAAATTCATTAGGATTCAAAAATTGTTTTACATTTTGTGTGGTAGCTGGTGGTATTGAGAAAAGAACAATTGGTGTTATGCATCAAGTCCTTTCTGAGGGCAAGTTTCCACTGACTTGAGCAAAAATTTCACCTAAATAAGGACTGCAGAGTGTTTGTGTTTTTAGCAGATGTCAAAATACTTTTAACTTTGCACATAGACTGTGGTCCAAATATCAACTGGCTTCAACTGGTCTCTGATGAGATGATTTCAATCTTTGGAATTATGACATCCCACCTTCTTAAATCAGCATGAGCATGTATACTCTAGTTCTTTCTTCAGCAGAGGAGAATTTAACAATTACAATTAGACGTTTGTTACAATCTGTTTTTATAAACTTGTGAGTTAATAATGTAGATTTATTTTGTTTTAATACACATTGTATTCCCAACTGATAGTGGGTTATGTTATTTTTAAATATTAAATTGTTGGGATGTTTTTAAAAGTAGTAAAATCTCATACAAAGTGGTTCATTCTTAAACTTGCCTATGCTTCTGTGCAGGATGTATTGGCTTCTCTGCAGAAGCACTGTTTATTGTGTTTTCCTTTGTCAGTTGATATACTTACCACATTTCTGTTACATTATTTGCGGGGTGTTTGTGTTTTTTGTTTTTGTTTTTTTGAAGAAAATCATTGTTCAGAATGGTTAAGAATTTTATACCTTAGATACATAGAATTGCTATTAGTGATTCTATAGAATGTTCTGTTATACTGTTGCTGTTATTTATATAGCATCTTCATTTGTACGTTTTACTTGGTATTTTGTACTACAGTACATGTATGAAATAGTTGCATTAAAAGGAGAAACAAAAGGCCTGATCTATTATTGTAGAAGTTGATGGTAAAATACTAGCTTTAACGGGAAGTGGATCAGGCCCTAAATCTAAATGTTGCGTGATTTCTGACTTTGAGAAGATACTGTAAAATAAACAGTTCTGAAAAGATCCAAGAGTAGATAAGTAGTCATTCCACTTATATTGTATAATGATTACTTAATCAATTTGTAATCCATTTAGGAAAATATTCATACTCTGAGTACTGAGCTTTGTATCTGTACTTAAAATAACATCTCTGTTGCTCTTACTTTTATTCTCTTTTATGAATCTCCACTGTTATCTGGCTAAAACTGAAATGTTATTAATCAGCCTTTACCATTTGTTGTCATTACAGATCTGTATTTGAATTAAATATTCTACTAGGAAATGAGGCATACAACTTAATACAATTAATCAACATACTTATAGCAATAAATAACATAAAGGAATTTAAAGCAAAAAATCTTTGTAAATCTGGAATTTAAAAAGGAGTTGGTAAGCATTTTTATCACAGTAAAGTTATAGTAGGGCATAGGATCTACCTTTTTTTCATAAATAACTTTGAATCATCAGGATGAGAAATAAATATTGTACACAAAGAAAATAAATCTGTAATCAACCAGTTAATCTATTGTTTACATTTGTGTTTCATTTAAACTTTGTAAATTTGTGAGTAATATTGATATTTTAAAGTTATTTCCTACTGGATCAGCACTAGCAACATGTTTTTTGTTTTTTCCAAGCTTAGAACAAAACCTAAAGGTTCAAGTTCATCAGAATGATCCTAAATATATTTGTTGTTTAGGGCATTTGAATAAATATATAACATGTCTACTTTTTTTATTTTCTGTGGAAACTAGTAAAATATAATTAAAAACTTGAGTGATAATTTACAGCCTTTGCTGTTTACAAAAAAACAATATAGTACTTTATAAATGATAGGTTTTTCTTAATTATAGTATCTATATTTTCTGAATGATTTTTGGGTTTCTATTAGAAGAGCAGAAATTGAATAATATTTCAGAAACTTCTTAACAATCACTGATTTGGTTGAAATGATCAAAGTTTAGATGTAGCGGGTGCGAATGGAAACATTAAAATCTCACTACTGACAGTCATTTAAGATAATGAATCCTTTTGATGAATCTATATCTTAAACTACAAATGTCTTGAGGAAGAGAACTTCCTAGTTCCCATTGGTTTGGAAGAGCTAGAAGAGGAGAAATGGGGTTGGGGGCAGAGGGAATGAAGAGGTCACAGAGAGCCTCTGCCATGGGCTGGAGAATGAGGGGCAGTGATATGGGAAAAGGGACATTGGGAGCACAGCTTTTGTGGCATGATGGAGGGGGTGGTTATGAGAGGGGGAGACACTGGGGGTTTGTGGAGGTTAGGTAATCAGGAGTGCAAGGTAGGCCTTGTATACGCAAACCTCCAAAGGGGTAGGTTGACTCATAGTAGGGGTGCAGGGTTACCCACTAGCATGTTTATCCTGACAACACCCCTATGAGTTAGGGAAGTGTGATTTATTCCCACATTACAGGTAGAATCACTAGGTAGATTAAACATGGATCTCCAAGGTCCCAGGCTAGTGCTGTCATTACTGGGCCACATATTCTTATGGTCTCATCTTGGCCTCACTGCTCACCTATGGCAATGGACTACACAAACTACTTGCATAAAGAAATTTAGATTTGCTGCCTTTTATTTTTATTAAACGTCCTGTTCTTCCTGCATTGTTGTTGTGTTCTGAGAAGTGGACACTAGATATACCAAGTGCACCTTCTCTGTATTATCCCTTATTTTGTATACCTTTCCCATGACACTTTCATTTCTCTTTCCTAAAGTAAACAGTCCCAATCTCTATTCATGTAGAAACTGTTCTCCTCCTCTAATTCATTCTTGTTCTTTTTCTCTGAACCCCTTTTCTTTCTGCTTTATACTTTTTGAGATCAGATGATCAGAAGTGAGTACAGTTTTCTAGGTGAAGGGTATCACTGATTTAGTATACCACTGATAAAATGACTGCATAGCAATCCCTATCATGAAAATCTTAATCAACAAATAGTATGGATACCTAATAGTTCAGAAATGCACACAGGTTACCAAAAAATGTTAGTATTTATTAGCTTCATATTTCAGCAAAAGGATTCTGGGTAGAAAATTAAATCACTTAGGTACTTGTGATTGTTTTATTTTATTGCCATAAAAATGGAAGACCAGAAGTTCTAACAGATAATAAAATTGCAGAAATATGTTTTCAAATATAATGCCAAGATATTAGTTGTATGTATCACCATTAATATTTCTAGGTTCACATGTTAGAGAGATGCACAGAGGAAATGTGATTTGTGTGACTACAGAGTGAAGTATTTGCTAACTGATTAATTTCCAGAGTAACTCCATACTGGAAACTATACATATGGCTAAATGAATTTTGAAATGTATAGCAAATAATAAAAAGTAATTTATTTTCTTCTAAGAAAAGCTGGGTCATTGCATCTAAGTTCATTTTCCTTATTGTAAAGGAATAGTTTGCAGTATCCTTTATTTGATAAGTCCACTAAATATTTGTCAAGTTTGATGCTGCATATTGTCTTGGTCCTATAAAAGAACCTGCAAAGATCAAAGCCTGATCCACATCAGGAAGTTGTCAGTGTAACCATGTAGCTGAGGAGTGTGAAAAATCCAAACCCTGGACTGACACAGTTATATCAACCTACACCCTGGTGTAGACGGCTGTGGATCAACAGGGTAGTTCTTGGGGAAGTGAATTATGTTTATGGGAAGTGTCTCTTGTCAGCGTATGTAGTGCTACAGCAGAAGAGCTGTGCTGCCATGTCATTTTAACTATAGACTAGCTTGGACCCTTATTCCCACAGAGTGTTCAAATAAAGTTACTGGGGCTGCAACTGGGAGTCTAAGGGGTCTCTGTGTGCAGGACTGGTTCATGTTTGGAATGTGTATACCCTACAAAAGTGTAGGGGCACTTTTAAAGACTAACAGATATGTTTGTTTATCAGTGCCCCCAGACTCCTTGTTTGTTTTGCTGAACTAGACTGACTAGGCTACTCCTTTGGAATATACCCTACAGCTCTTTTTTCATTTCTAAAATTATCTTCTCCGGGTACCTGGATGAGCATGCCATGTGAGCTGTCTTTATGTGTTTAGCAAACATGACTTGTAACTGTTTTTCTTTTTCAGCTGTTAGAGAGTATGACCTACAAAATTAAAATGTATATGCTAAGCTTGATGGGATAGAAAAAAGCTGGGTAAAGATATGGATGTCATAATCACAGTTATATAATGGACAGGAGCCACTTGGGATGTGGTGATGTAAAGAAGGATTTATAACTTCCTGAATCTTCTATTTTCAGTTGGACATGGTGGCCAAAAAACATGGCCTCAGCTTTGAGTCAAAATACTTCAGTGGTGGAATAAGCCCTTTGAAATAGCATAGGTTTTCTTCATATTTGGAATACTGACATGAGAACAAAAATTGTAGAGGAATCTGAGAAATTCAATACCAATATTAAGTGTGATACAGTGACATATAGAGGAAAACTAAAGAAATGAATATGTATAATTTAATTAACTGATAAAACAATTTGCATGGTAACAATTTTCTGCATACCTTGAAATTGATAGCTAAATAAATTAATTCACAAACACCTGTCTTCTTGGGGGTTTGTACAGTACTCAATTTAATGGGGGTTCAGTGCTGACCAGAAGCATGGTATTATCTGAACACAAAATATGTGATTCCCCCTTCTCCTGCCCCCATTGGCTTGTATGGGAGTGTGTGGAATGGAATAGGATGATTTTTCGTGAGGTTCAGAAAAAATAATTAGATAATTGGGTGATAATTTAGACTGAAGATTATGAAAAAGTTTCTAACAATAATATGTTTGATTTATAGAACACTGATGAATTCCCATTGCTGGAGCTATTCAGTCTTATGCGCTGAGCATTTTGGGGGATGTTTTTACTCAGGAAAGATTTTGGATTGTTAAAGGAGGAGGCTTGAGGTTATAGCTTTTCTGAATCTCTACATTCTATATTTAAGACTTTTTTTTAAAAAAAATGTGGTAAACTGTTCAGTGTCTCTTTTGTGTCTAAGTTCCAAGAGCATCATTTATACTAGTCAATTAACAATCTGATTCAATTTGCTAAAATTATACCAAACTACATATAGGGTAGATTTGTTCAACCTATTTAAATAATGTTATTTTAAAAGGAGCAATAAACTTTTTTTTAAAACATGTTATATCTTTGTGTTTTTCCCGTGGCTGTGCCTTGAACATTATGTTCATAGGTACTTTTTTATCGAATAAGGTATTAATGGAACAAACAAAGAATTAAAGGTCAAATTTGCATTTTACTTTCTTTTGAATTTTCTGTAGCATCGTGTAGATGGGGACTCTCAAAATCGCAGATTCACATATAAAAAAATAAATACCACAAAGGGGAAAATGTCTCTTTTGGCCTGAAGTACCAATGGTATGTTTAATGCTGTTATATATGCAAATTCTTATGTCATCAAATAATTTCTTCTTCTCTCCCTGTGCTCCTGCCCCAACTGTTATATGTGAGGGAAATCTTATATGACCCAGTTTAATTTTTGTTAAAATTTGTGTTTAAATATAAGTGAAAAACATACTGGTTTTTTTCTACACCTTAATTCTTAACCAAAAGTGTTCAAATTTTGTATGGCTTGGGTGTGCTTATTTACGAAGGTACTCTGTGTCTCATTCTCATTTGCAATAAGGTCCCTTTGCACTATTTTTAGTGTAAAAGACTATCAGGCCATCTATGGAGCAGTTTTATGTACACTTATCTATCATGTTCACTAGTGCTGAACATTTTAATACATCCTTATATACTTTATGTTGTGATTTTTTTTTTTTTAGTTGTCATTTTAAGTTATCTGTGTCTATCTCTCATTTACTGACCACTAGAATATTCAGTGGGTAGTATCTGTATGCATGTAGGTACAAAAGCACTGCTCTCCTAGAACTTCAATAATTCATGTGTATTCATGTTATTGAGGAGATAGTTAATTCATTATTAGTGTGTCTTAGCTATTTTGGAATTGCATCCACCTTAGGTGAGTGCTCAAGTGCGTTATATCTCCTTATGCAGAACAAAAGTGGAGTTCTGAATTTGGGCTTGTCTGTAGAAAAAAAGCTATAGCAGCACTTATGCCGCTGTGATGCTGTATCGCTTCCAGGAAAACTTATCATCTATGCCAAGGAGAGGTGTTGTCCCATCAGCATAAATAATCCACCCCCATTTGACCAGGTACTCTACATAGGGGGTTAGGTCAGTTTAGCTGAATTGCACCAGGGGGTTGGATTTTTTTCACACCTCTAAATGATTGTCTTATCAACTGAACTCTTCTAAATGTAGTCCAGGCCTTAGACAAAACACACTGCATATTTCTATGTAAGCTATAAAGGCTTGTGTCTAGAAGGTCCAAAGTATATTTTATGAAGAGTTGTACAACTCCTACGGCTATTCAATGTATCATTTCAAGGTCATGGTATTGGGTTTTTTTAATCCTTTAAATTACATTTTTGAGAAAAGTAGCTGTCAGAAGTAGCTTTATAGTTCTGTGTTGAACTTGGCACTATATTTAGTTTTATTTCAGTGGATTTTGATTTAAGAAAAAAGAAGAATACCATAGACTTACAAGCAGGGCCAACATGAAAGTCCCAGGTATTTAAATATTTTCAAGGACAAATGGAAGTCATACAATATGTTTACTGAGGTTCCTGTATCAGCATTTGGGAGTCCTGGAACAGATTATCTTGAGCCAACAGTAGTTAACTACAGCCAAGACATGAATGGAACGCTGCTTGTCCTGTTGGCAGAAAAAAAGTTTCAAGATACTAGATCATTATGAAACTGCATGTGTTTGAGATATGTTCTTGGTTCTTCAGTCCTTGATTTACAGCATGGTACAAGTTTGAGGATGCAGATTAATGCCTGGAAATAGGTATTTGATTAAAATATACTGATTTTAGGAATGAATTTGAAGATGATGGAGGAGAGAAAGCAATTCAATAGTTAGGATCATGCAGAGATTTCTGGTTAACAGACATTTTTTTGAAGCGCTCTAAAAGCCACATGCATGCTCAGATTCTCTTGAAAATTGCTATGCCTCACCCAAGCCAAGCAAAGGGTTAATAGTACATATGTCATGTCTTTTGGTCAGGGAGTTATTGAGATAAAGATGCAGGAAACAAAGCTCCAGTCAGTAAACTGTTTATTTTGTTCATGTGTATGACTCAAATTATGGCACTGATTTGCACCAAACTGTGACTACCCAATTGGACATGATCTTGGCTGGTGTCCAGAACCCAGTTCCATGTCAGGGAAGCAATATTTAATAAGTTATTAGATAGTTTTTTGAGCTCTCTAAATTGGTGTGCTTCTGTAATGTACGCTAGAGAAGTGATATGTGTATGCACTGAGACTGGGGCACTTTGAGCCTAGTGTGTTCTGTGGTTATGAAATATATGAGTTCAGCTCATGTCAAGTCATTTGCAGCTTGTGTCTAGTACAATGTGTCTCAAATGTGGCTACCAGAGGGTTTTCCTTGGGGCTGCAACAGTGTCCTGGGACAAAGCAGAGGCCCCTCCTTGCAGCACTCAGGGGCTCCAGGGGAAGGCTTCAGTCCTGCTGTCCCCTCACCTCACTCATGGGACTCCATTCCTTGGTTCTCCTAGAGGCTCCAGCAATGGGTTTCATCACACAGTCTCCCCAACCCACTTCAGCAGAGGGCTGCTGAGGGCAGACTTAACCCTCTTTCCTTCTTCAGCCTTGGGGCTCTTGTGGCAGACTCTGTGCTTCAGCTGTCTACCCACCACTGCCCACAGCTGTGGAACTGCAGGCTTCGGTCCTTGGATGACAGGGCTCTAGGCTTCCTCTTCCCACCTCCCAAGATCCCAGACATGTGCCTCTGGCCCTGGGCTTCAGTAGCTTCAGCAGGATCAAGCAGTGTGGTCAAGAGGGAAGGAGTGGGATAAGCCTTAGTTGACAAACTGTGGGAAGGAGCTGGGGCAATTGAGAGAGAGGGGTAAGTGTTGGAGCCAGACAGGCAGTGCAGACTCTGTGGGGATGCAGGTGGCCAGGCAGGCAGTGGGGTATCTGGGGGCTGCTGGGAAAGGAAATGGGGATGATGAGCAGTGGCAATGGGTGGGGGGCCATGGGCACCAAAAACAACTATATATTGTTGTTATGGATCCTGGAAGAAGAAAAACTACATAAATTACAATGACTTGGACATGTATGTGTGCCTATTTATTTGTTGTTTTTTTTTTCTAAAGTATTTTAGGAGAATTTATCAGATCTGCCACCAGCAAGAGTGGGTAGGTGCACTCTGAGGCCAATAAAAATGTGTTATGAGAACCCCTGCTTGTAGTCTTTACTGCAGTGTTGACTCAGGTGTTGCCCCTAATGTGAGTACCGTTCACACACAAACATCTCTAGCTCACATTACATAGTGATTTAAATTCAAGCTAGCTGTCCTGTCTAGGGGTATAGGTCAAAGCACAAATGCTGCTGATGCTCTGTCTGGTGTGGAGGGATACAACAAGAGGCTATATCTTAAATTAGTACAATTTATCAGCCTTTAATCCGGTCACTCTGCTAATCCAATCATTAAAAGTAGCTTGAGTGTTGTTTGGCAGTGTGGCTACTCTCACTCAAACTAGGCTAGGTTGAGTATAGCAACTAAATGTACATCTGCACTTCAGCTGGAGGTGTTTTTCCCAGCTGTAGGAGACATAGACATGCTAGCAGTGGAAGGGGATAACCCCCACCACCAGCTTTTTTTTTTTTTTTTCCCCCTCCACACTGGCAAAGCCAGAGCTAATGCAGCAATGTCTGCTGGACCTGTGAATTAGAGTTACAGCTCAAACTAGAGAGGTTCCCTAGAGTGTAAGTAACTTGAGCTAACTGTTGCAATGAAGACAAACTCTAGAGTCATATTCTCCTTATTGAGGGGTGGGCAACATTTTTGGCCAGAGAGCCACATTATATGTATGACCACTCATAATGAGCCACAGGGGTTGGGGTGCAGCCCCCATCCCTCGAAAAAGAGGCAGAGCTGGGCTCCACTCTCTCGCCGTCCCAGCTTCAGAAGTGGCTCACACTGCATCCAGAGCACTGCCGTCATTGCACCTCCTTCCCAGGTACAGTTGGAGCTGGGAGGGAAGCAAAGAGGCAGCTGCCCTCTGTCTGGCCCAGCACAAGCTGCCATTGCGGCTCCCTCCCCGCCCAGCTGGTGGGTGGGAGAGCCGTGGCAGTGCTCTGGCCAGGGTGTGAGCAGTCATAGGAGTGGTGGAGAAGTAGCAGTTCTGAACTGCAGGGCTGGAGGACAGGGACTTGTGGGCCAGATGCAGCCCATGGGCCATAGTTTACCTCCCTCTGCCGTAAGCCATGAGGGACAATCAGTTCAAGTCATACCCTTAGAAGATTTCTATCAGTGTCTGGTGTGCACATTTTACACTATGGCTTGCTTTTCATCTGGAGCTTTAAACAGGCTTCTTTTTAGGAATTTTTGCCCCATGTTCACGTAGTATTCTAGAGGAATAGTAGTAATTTCTGGAGTTAAGCATGATCAGACCATTCTATGTAAAAACTCTAAAATCCATATGCATTGTAGGTTGTCTTTAATAATAGTGTACCAGAGCAGGCAGTCAGGTCTATTTTGTGATGCAGATTTGGGGTAATTTTGATCAAGAAGTTCCTGAGAAACTGCCATGTTAGCCACATCCACCCAAAATGAGGTGCTTCTCAAACCCTTAGGTGCTTACAGCTATTTTTGCACTATCTCACAGAAAAACTATGACTCTGACCTTCAACATTTATATCATTAGTCTGCCCCTGGGATAATCTACTCAGTGATACCAAGATCCAGCTTAGAAATATTTCAAAAGTGATATTACACTAAGAAAGCCTGCGCACCTCAGCTTACAGTCAGTTTACACCTCTGCACTCTTTTATTCCTCCAGAATCTCCTTTGTAAGTGGCACAAAATGCACTCACCTGATGGTTTAAGCAGAAATTCCCATACTTTATTAGCTGTTCCTCTTTTTCCATGGGAGTCATGTAACACTGCTCTTTGTCCCAACTTCCACTGGTCTGTAAAAGTAAGTGACTCAATGAGGGGAACAGGCAGCTTTCACACAGGTTGATGGCATGACCCAGCTCGCTGTATCTCAAGGGGAGACTCTGGTGGAGTGGAACAGAGCCCACCAGGGTTCCTGATCTCCCAGCACCAAAAGCACTTCTGCAGACCCAAGTGGATTTAAAATGTGCAGGGCTATGGCTGGCTGGGTTGTCTGGGTGTGCCAGTGCAGCAGTGGGAGAGAGAAGCAGCAGGCTGCAGCTGAGCCTGTGCTGAGGCAAGACAGGGCTGGTCTCTCCCCACTGCTGTCCACTGAAGACTCCCTTTATGCTCTTTCCACTGCTGCCCTGGCCCACACCTCACCTCACGCCCTGCTGATAACCTCATCAACTCGCCCCACTTTACTGCCCACACCCCCCCAGAGGGCACTGTCCACAGTTTCAAAATCAATGGCTTGTGGGAACAGGACCTGCCCTTGGAACCCAAGGGCCATGAGTTCAAATTCTTTTGTTGGAAGATTGAATATTGGGCACACTTCTGTTCTCAGCTCGTCTTTAGCTTCATGTCTGGAGCCACAATGGGGCCCTTTCTAGAATGGTGACTGGTATGTGCAATTTTAAGGCAATTCATCACCCTCACTAATGGATTTAGAAGATCACCTTTCTGAATCCTGTCTGGACAGTTTAGGGTCTTGAGAATTCATGAAGCCCATCTTCTTGCGTTGAAGCTAGACCAACTAAATCTAAACCATCCTTGGCAGGTGTTTGTCCAGCCTGTTTTTAAACACAGCCAGTGATGGAAATTCAACAGCTTCCTGTGGGAGTCTTTTCCAGAGCTTAGCTAACATAGTTTTAGAGCTTTTCCTAATATCTAACCTAAATCTTCTTGCTTCAGATTAAGCCCATTACTTTCAGTCATACTTTAAGTGCACAGAGAGAACAATTGATCACTATTGTCTTTATAATAGCACTTAACATACCTGAAGACTGTTGTTATGCCCCCAGTTTAATTAAAGATATCCAGTTTTTTTAACATGACTTCAGAGCAGGTTTTTAAATTTTTTTTTTATTGTTTGTCACTTTCTTCTGTATTCTCTGTCATTTATGCACATCTTTCCAAGAGTGTAATACCCAGAATTAGACACAGTTCTCCAGCTGATGCTTCACCAGTGCCAAGTAGAGAGCAATAATTCCTACCAGTATCTTATACATCTCAGTATATTAGCATTTTTTCAATTGCATCACATTGTTGATTCTCATTCTTTCTATGATCTGCTACAACCCCATATTCTTTTCAGCAGTTCTACCACCTAAACTGTTGTTCCTCTTTTTTTAACTGCATTTGATTTTTCCTTTCTCAGTGCAGTATTTTGCATTTCTCTTTATTTAATTTCATCTTGTTGATATCAGATCAGTTCTCCAATATGGCAAGATCGTTTTGAATTCTAATCCTGTGCTCCCGGTTTAGTATCATCCATAAGTTTTGTAAGCATGCTCTCCACTCCATTATCCAAGTCAGTAATGAAAATATTGAATAGTGCGAAACCTAAGATTAACCCCTGTGGGACTTCACTAGATGTGACCTCTGAGTTTGACTGAGAATGATTGACAGCTACTTAGTGCATTGATGTTATAGTGATTTCATCTAGACCACACTTCCCTGATTTGCTCATGAGAAAGTTGTGTGGAACTGTGTCAAAAGCCATACTAAAATCAAAATATTTCATGTCTGTTGCTTCCCCTTCATCCATTAGGCCAAAGAAGGAAGTTAGTTGTTCTTGGCAAATCCATGCTTATTATGCCTTTATAACCCTATTATCCCTTAAGTGTTTACAAACTGACTCTTCAGTCATTTGTTTCAGTATCTTTTCAGGTATCATGTTAGGCTGACTTATAGTTCCCTGGGTTGTCTTTGTTCCCCTTTTGAAAGATGAGTACTATGTTTGCCTTTCTCCATCTTCTGGGATGTCATATCACCCTCCATGAGTTCTTGAAGGTAACTTCAGATAGTTTTTGAAATGTACCCCTAAGATAAATTTAGTCAGGCCCTGCCTACTTGAATATTTATAACTTATCTAAATATTCTTTAATTTGTTCTTTGCACATTTTTGTTTGCATTCCTTCCTCCTCCTCGTTGTTAATTGTGTTAAATATGTGAGCTTCATCCTTCTTAATGTTATCAGTTATTACCTTTCTTCTTCCACTGAATAGTGGATGTTGCACTTCCATTCTCTTGCCCCTGGTATATTTAAAGAACTTCCTCATTGTCTTATGTCCTTTACTCTTTTCATGCTGCAGCGTTCCTGGTTTTTATGTATCTACATGCTTGAACTATTCTTTAATACTCCTCCTTAGCAATTCCTCCATGTTTCCAATTTATGTAGGATACCTTTTTATTTTTAGGTAATTAAAGAATACCTGATGAAAGCATACTGACTTGTTATTCCCCCATTTTTCTTTCACATCAGGATAGTTGGAAGTTGTGCTTTTAATATTATCTTCTTGAAAAACTGCCAACTCTGTTGAAAGCCTTTATCCCTTAAGATTTTCTTCTTATGGGAATGTACCTACAATCTCTTTGAGATTTGTTGTAGTCTGATTTTTGTTTTTGTTTTTATTTTTTAGGTCCATTGTCCTTATTCTGCTGCTCCCACTCTTTTTCCTTTCCCTAGGATCTTGAAATCTATAATTTCATGATCCCTGTCACCCACTTTGCCTACTGCCTTCAGGTTCACAACCAGCTCCTTTCTGGTGGTCATGATCAAGTCTAAAATGGCCATTCTTCTTCTGGTTTCTGAAACAAAAAGTAGTCCCCAACGTATTCCAAGAACTTGTTGGAAACTTTGTGTTTTGTTATATTGCTTTTCTGAGAAATGTCTTGATAGTAAAGTCTCCTGTCACTGTCAGGTCTTGTGTTAGATGTTTTTGATATACCACCTCAGTTACTTACCAGGAATGTGTTCAGCACTGTACAAGAAGAAAGTGGGAGTACTTCCACAAGCAAAGGCTGTACCCTGAAACAGAAAGATGGAAGGCAGGATATAGAGACTTTTTAAAGAGATTTTTGTACTGCTTTTTCTCTAAGTGAGGATGTTGAGATTGATTAGGTTAGCTGGAATGTTCACTGTTGTTCACACTCTTTAAAGGGCAGAAAAGGTTTTTGTTTTTGTTTTTTAAATCTTACTCTTTTACCTGCCTTGGGTTCAGCAACCTGACCACCATTTATCAGAGGTGCAAACAGATTGCACTGAGAAAACAACTGTTGAAGACAGACTTTCTGTAATTATATATGTATGAGCTAGAATATACCCATACTGGATTTCTCTCACTTCTGGAAGGAAGTACACTTTGGGAGCTGAAGTGATAGGGTGGGGTGGGGTTTTTTTGGGGGGGGGGTGTTCCCCATTTTGTTTTGTTTGCAAATGAAATCCAGTGCTGAAGAAAGACTCCACCCCTCTTTTTCTGTCGAATTTCTTTCTGTCCCTGTCAGGATTCACTCTGTATCACAACATCTTAAAAACAATCCTCTAATGGATCATTCATGCTTCCAGGATCCCTATTTTTGTTTGATTTTTTTTTTTTTTGTGAACCATCACCAAGGTCCAAGAAACACTGGTGATCTAAGGGACTGAAGTTTGAGAGTGACTACTTCTGCCTGTACATTCTCCTGTTCCACTGGAAAATGGGGGTAGGGGTTGGAGAAGGGAATGGGTTCAGGTTAAGTATTTTAAATCAAGTGATTTTCTATTGGCCTATATTACCAGTATGAAAACCTTACTAAAATATCAACTCTCTCTCAAAGTCTTCCCTGATCCCAGACTTATTGTATCAAAACCCCACTCCTTCATTAGATTCTAATCTTCTTTGACTGTCACTCTAGCTTGTGAGCAGAGTCGTAAATAAAAGAGGGATATAAGGCAGAATTCTCTCCACACTTCTTCTTTCTTGCAAGAAGAGAAGGGATTTAGCTTGCTATAATGCAGGAAATATGTTTTTCTTCCATCATAGTATAGAGCAGTGGTAGTCAATAGGCAGACCCCCAGATGCTCTTGAACAGACCAATTGATCTTTTTATTTACTTATTGTTTATTAGGGCGGTCAGTCACAATTAACTCAAGTGATTGATTTGTTCTGAATTAACTTAATTTAAAAAAATAGCAATTAATCTGTTTTAATTGCACTGTTCAACAATAACAGAATATCAATTTATTATAAATATTTTGGATTTTTATACATTTTAAAATATGTTAATTTCAATTACAACACAATACAAAGTGTCCAGCTCTCACTTAAATTATTTTAAAACATATTCACTATAAAAAGATAAACAAGAGAAACAATATTTTTCAGTTCATCTCATAGAAGAGCTATAGTGCAATCTTTTGCCATGAAAGTGGGACTTACAAATATAACCTGTTTCTGACTGGAGTTATATAAAAACAACAACAAAAGCCTAATGTAAAGAGCCTACAGCTCCATTCAGTCTGGTTTCTTGTTCAGCCAATTGCTAAGGCAGACAAGTTTGTTTGCATTTATGGGAGATGATGCCCCCTACTTACCTGTGTCACCTGGAAGTGAGAACAGGTGTTCACAAGCCACAGTTGTAGCTCATGTTACAAGGTATTTATGTGCCAGACACACTGAACATTTTTATATATCCCTTCATACTTCGGCCGCCATTCCAGCATTTTATTTTATTTTATTTTATTTTACAGTGCATATATTGGTCATAAAGAATAAATGTAAAATAAGCACTGTGAGCATTTTGTATTGTGTTGTAACTGAAATCAATAAATTTGAAACTTCAGAAAACATCCAAAAATATTTAAACAAATGGTATTCCTTTGTTTAATCATATGATTAATAACAATTCATTTGTATAACCATGTGATTAATTGCAGTTAATTTGCATAATCACTTGACAGACCCAATTATCGTTATTGTTTTTGTGATGTGAAAAATCTTTCACTGGAGTCTGGACCTTGACTATACCATGACCAGAAATTTGAACCTTGACACAAAAAAAAACTTGACTGTATCTGATATAGAGAAACCAAGGGAAATCAACCAAAAAAGTTTTGTCTCAAATATCTTAGAATTTCTCCAAGAACAGTAAGGCAAAAGTTTTGTCAGTAGCACATGCTTTGTCTAGTTTTCTAAGATTAGTGTATTACAGGAGATGCCATATAGATATAGGTATATATGAACCCTTTGGTTGTAAGTTTTATAAGGCTGTCTTGCATTGGAATAGATCAAGTCTGTTTCCCATGGAAAAGTGATTGGATTTTCTTTTCCCTCAACCTCCTTCTTTCCCCTAATTGCTTGAATGCCCAGTTTCCCAAAATCTGGAGGGCTTTTATATGTTCTTCATATCTCTAACAAAGAGTGTTCTAGCTTCTTGTTGCTTCAGAGGTCTAATATTAATTAGTAGGAGGTAGCAGCTGTATGCGCTCCTCATGGTTGTCCTGAGTTCAAGAGCAAAGAAAAAGAATAGAGATGAGAGCTGCCCAAATTGTTTCCCAATTAGCTGCATGTTTAGTGCTCCTGGCACTGTGCTGGGGGGAAGGTCATGACTCAGGAGCAGATAGGAGGGGAGGAGTTCTGGTAGAGTCTTCTAGGGAAACATTTGATACTTGCAGACCAGCAGAAGAATGGCTTTTGTGTTCTGACAGTAGCTTGAGAACTTAGGAGATTTCCTCACTTTTCCTTCACTGCCACAACTTTCCCTAATCTTTTTAGGGATCTTAGCTTTTTCTAGCACCAGCAACCAGGTGACTATAAAAAAATAAATGTTATTGGCTGCAGCTGTTGCACTTCTGTTTCCCCTTTGAAATGGAACAAAATAGGTCTGAAACTACCCAAAATGTTTGTGGTTGGGAAGTAATTCATTGCTTTGTCTGACGTTAAAAATCAGAGTGGTTCTTCATATTTTGTACTCACAAAAAAATCCAAATGTTCCTAGTGTGGGACTCTTGCCCCTGCAGCCAAATAGTAGACCTTGTAAAAACGTTTACCCAAACCTTCACCCTCCCACCCATTTAAACCCAGTTAAATGAAAAATCACCCTTTTCATTCCCTGATTCACATTGATTCCTGTCCCTTAAAATTCTCAGAGAATAGGGTTAAAAAGCAAGGAAACAACAGGCAAAAGTAATAGCCTACACACCCATTTGGGGCATTGACAGAATAAACACAAAGTACATTTATTTTAAATGTTACATTTATGCAAACGCTGTTGTCCTCTCCTTTATGGAGGTAAAAGCTAAATAAGCTAGGGTCCTGTAGCCTTACTGTAAATATGTTTAGTGGAACATTATCTTTTTTTAATGGCTCTGAATTCTAAAAATATGCATAACTGTATGAGGTATATATATTCATAGGTTGTTACATGTTGTCATTTTGCAAGGTCTCCTAACCTAAAATATGATTTTAAAGAGGAACAGCTAATGTTGTTTTATATAGCAGTTTGTGGTGATCATTTGAAAAAATATAACTTTTCTGTAATTTGAACTCGTATTACCAAGGCAGTAAATTTATATAATTAAGCTTGTTTTATTTGTGATGTTATCCATAGCTAATTCAGCCAGGACGGAGACTTTAAGTATATAGTTGGTCTATATTTTTGCAGATAAAGGGAAACAAATGATTTAGTTGAGACATTGGAAATAAATAACTTCAAAGATGTTAGTTTTGTTTAGAAAAATATATGCAAGTAAAAAGCTGCAGCAAACATGAGAAACACAGCATAAAACCCATCTTATTTCAAGGATTAGTGGATGAAACTTGGTTCTCTTGCACCAAATAAAAATATATTAATAATTATAATAGTTCTCAAATCCTAAATATGATAAATTATCAGCACAGAAATATAATTTCTTCTTAGATTGTAATTTCTTACAAATATCACAGAAAACAACTCTGAACTGAAACGACAAAGGGTTATGCAGAAATTTGGTCAAGTATCACATGGAAGAAATTGAGTACAAGTTTCCATAAATTATCAGTATGTGCTTTTAGAGAAATACCTTCCCAGAAACATGAAGAAAGGCAATCCAGAATTTCTGCTATAGTTACTTTTGTAATTTTTGCAATATTCTTGTGCTTTAGAAATACAAGTTATCAGTGTGAAAACCATGTTGGTGTTAAATAGTTGGTCAGATCATGTTGGGAGGTTTTGTGCCTTTTTTTAAACAAACACACTGGGGGAATTGGTGCTCCAGTGCCATAGGAATAGATGCATTACATGCAGGAATTGAAAAATCTACTTGCCTACTTATTGTCTGAGAGGTAGTCTTCACTGATGGTAGCAAAATTTCCACCTTCAGATCAACTTTCCAGATTCACTGATTGGGTTTGTGAAGACCCGCTCAGTCGATCAGGAAGCTGCTCTGTTAAGACCACCCTGGCTACTAGACTAGCCCTGAAGTGAAGGGAGCCCCCCGCCATTCAACACAGGAGAGTGGATGTGTAAGGCAATCAAGCTGAGATATCCAAGTTATTTCAAGTAACTGGAGCATCTCCGTTTGACTGCTGCTTGTAGAGACCTGCCCTGGGAGTAGGAAGATTTCCTTGCTGATCAGGGTCATCCCAAGATTTTTTGCCACCAGAGGCCAAGCAATTTTGGTCCCCCTGGCTGCAGGCAGAGTGGGGCCACTGCCAGCATCCAGCTGTGGGCAGGGAGCAGAGCAGCCCCAGCCCACCCTTTGGCATCGCCTAACTGCTGGTGCCCTGGGTGACTGCCTAGGTTGTCTCTACAGCAGGACTGGCCCTGCTGGTGATTGTAAGAGTATATATCATAAAGTAGAATGCAGCAGTTAATTTTACAAGGTTCATTTCTAGTCCTCATAGTCTGAGGTAACCTTTCAAATGTAAACCAAAGCAATATAGTCTTCCTGAGACTGCAGAAAACAGTTTCAGTATCTTTCATAGATTCGGAAGATTAGGGAGGAAAGGAAACTGAAGAGGTCATCTAATCCAGTAATTTTCAAACTTTTTTCCTAGGGACCCAGTTGAAAAAAATCATTCATGCTCATGACCCAAGAATTACATCTTCGGGCAATGCATTCTAGCCTTTCAATGATGGCAGAAAGGGGTGCTGTTACTCCATGCCTGAGGGTCTGCAACCCAGTACTGGATCCCAACCCATGGTTTGAAAACCACTGATCTAGTCCAGCACCCTTCTCAAAGCAGGACCAAGCCCAATTAAATCATCATAGCCAAGGCTTTGTCAAGCTGGGCTTTAAAAATGTCTAAGGATGGAGATTCTACCACTTCCCTGCATAACCCCTTCCAGTGCTTCACCATCCTCCAAGTGAAAAACTTTTCCTGATATCCAAAATAAACATTACCCACTGCAGCTTGAGACCACTGCTGCTTGTTCTGTCATCTACCACTGCTGAGAACACCTTAGTTCCATTCTCCTTGGAGTCCCCACCTTCATGTAGTTGAAGACCACTTTCAAATCCCCCCTCACTCTTCTTCTGCATACTAAACAAATCCAGTTACATCAATCTCTCCTCATAAATCAGAAGCCTTTGTCCAGGCTTTGTGAAGTAGCAGCAGAAAAAAATGAACAAGACTGTCCTTCGTAACTCTCTCAGCAGCACTGAAATTGTTAAGAAAGTATTGTCAATTTCGTGCTGATCTGAAAAGTTACATGAGCAAGAATCAAAACTTCCCTTCCTCCCCTGACTGACTTACATGATACTAGAATATTTTGCTTTATTGTTCCCATGATTAATACTGGTGTATTTAAAAAAGATAAACAGTATGTTGGCAAGTCAGCACAGTCACTGATCTTAATAGATTTTAACATGTTGTTTATTAGCAGCTCAAATGCTTAATTCTTCAGTCTGAAAGCTCACGGATACATATTTGGTTGCAATTTAAGTATCGTGAATGTGTCTCTCTACAAACCTCTCTGATAATGTCTCATTTTTATTACCTAAAAAGATGAGGTTTGAAACCATGTAGCTCCCCAATATTCATTGTGAAAGTAGGAATTCAAATGAGTTGCATTGTTTTCTCTGGATAGTCCTTTATATTCAGATATCTTACTCGTAGTTTACAATAATTTTTTTTACAGTAGGTATTTGGTTTTCAGATTACCCCTTATATCACCTAGTTTCCATTTTCCATTGTAGCTGCCATAGTTTTCTCTCCATTTGCGTGTTTTGATTTTAACTTTAAAGCTGCATACATTCATATATTTTTGCAACACCCTGTGCAATTAGCAAAAATTGACATATGGGAAACTGAGTTAGAAAAATTGACAACTTATGTGAATTTAGGCAAGTCAGGATCAGAAAAGGGATAAGAATTCTTATTCGTGATTCTAGGCTAATGTATCTTGTAAATATTTGGTGAATATGTTATTCTTCCTATTACAAATTGTTAGTTGACAAATGTAAGAACTTTAAATTTGCCAAAAGGCATTTATCCATTTTTGTGGTCCAAATCTATTTTTGTTATCCACATCTCTTTAATGTTTGACGAGCACAGATTAATTACCACTATTACCTTACAACTACACAATCATCCCTTATTTACCAGATATTAAGCTTTTTTAGGTGTAAATGTGCACCTGCTTAAATATGTCTAAAGTTGGTGGTGTGACACGTCCATGCCTAGGGTGGTAGTTCTGAAAAAGCAAAGGGCAAGGCGAAGTGCAAAAGGAGAACAGTTTCTCACAAAGTGGTGGCTAGCACTGCAGTTAGTCACAAATGAAGCTTCTCATTCCCCACAGAGGTTATCAAAAAGCTAAAAAGAAGTTACACAGCTCCATTTATTGCATTTCAGTCTCTGGCCCCCAATTAGCAGTTAGGTCCCATAAAGAAAGAGAAGTTATTAAAACTCTATTCCTTTTACCAGAAATGTTATCCTGAGCCTCAAAGGTTCAGCCACATTACCAGATCAATAGAGGTTTGGTTCTTACCCAAAATACCATGTTGCCAGCAAATACTTTAGTAGGTAAACTGAAGCCTTATTATAAAGGAAGAAAACAAATAAGAAAAGAGATGTTAAATGATTCAGGCAATCAGATATATACAAATGACTTCAAGATTCACATATATTAGATCCTCAGCAGAATTTGGCATTTGCAGGCCATTGCTGTTCCTCTGGTGTGTACATCCAGTACACGGATGCATCTCGTTCCTTTGTTTCACAGCTTCAGTTGTAGATTAGTTGATCCAGAGGAATGAAGGTAAGATGGAGTTGGTGCAGCTGTACTTGATAGTTTCTGCCATGAGGTGTGTACTTCCTTTCTCCCAAACCCAGCCACATGACACATGGCATAGAAAACCCTATGTCAGAGTCCCCTGTCTATAGGTAAGTCCTCACATGTCCTGATAACTCATAAAGGGTAGTCACTTAATTCATGAATCTTTCACTGGATTCATTGTACATTTGAGGTCCCTTGATAGGCCATTAAGCAGGCTTAGTACTGCTGCCATCTGCTGTCTGGGAATGCCACCCAGAAACACAGCACAAGTTTGTAATACAAATACATATATTTAGAACTTGTAATACAAAACTGATACATATAAACAATATTATATTTAGCAAATTAGAACATTTCCAATGGTACCCGTTGCAGCATATTTTGTAATTTTGCAATGTTGATATCAGTAATATAAGTGATCACTTATATTCCAGGCAGCATCACAACTGGCATAAAAATGTACTTAAATAATTGATAGATAAACATTTGCACTTTGGGATGAATAAATTATGTGACTGAATGATTGAATGTTTGTGCACATATAAAATAGAGAAATGTTTTAGTAGAGAATATGGCTGTGTCTGAAATGAATTTTTGTCTAAAATCTCTTGCCTGTGCTAGAACACTGGATCACACAAATTCATGCTGACGATGGTGAGCTCGATAGTGCAGGTTGGCTACTATTCTTTTTACCACTAGAGTCCTGTGGCACCTTAAAGACTAACACATTTTTTCAGGCATAAGCTTTTGTGAGCTCCAACTGCCTTTGTCATACAGACTAAAATGACTGCCCTCTGGAACTTTTATCTAACACTACTTAGGTCAGATATGTACTAAAAACTTACATTGGTATAAGTATGTCACTGGGGGCTGTGAAAAATCCATACTTCTTAATGATGCAGTTTTACTAACCTAACCCCTTGTGTAGGAAGACTTTTCCCATCGACACAGCTGCTGACTTTCATGGAGGTGGATTAACTATATGAACGGGAGACATGCTCCTATTAGCGTAGTAGTGACATGATTCTGTACCTCTGCAATATTTTAAATATAGACGTGCCCTTATAGCAGAAGTAGAAGGCACAGTGCCAAAAACATGAGGAAGAGGTCTATATTAGGATTCACACCATTCTTAGCACTGGTGAATCTGCGCTATTGCTGCAGCAACAGTTGGTGATTTGAAGGAAACTCTTATCGTAGAGAAGATTGCATGTGTTAAAATTTCATACATACACACACAACTAGGTTGTTTTAGACCAGCATGGTCCTACCCCAGAGAAATAGGGCAGGAAGATTTAATAAAAGCTAGGATGATGGAATTAGCTTGTTTCTATTGAAGTTGATTGGAGTTTTGTATTGGATTTTAGTGGGAATAAGGTCATACATAATATGTGTTGGAGGCAGTGTGAGAAGAAACAGGAAGAACTTTGCGCTACAAAAGTGACTTTGTCTGAGCTAACAGGATGCTAATAAGTTAGCAGATATGCGAGCAATGGCCCCTAACATTTGTGGTAGAAGAAGACTGTTCTTTTTGTGGTTTTGTTCTTTAATTTGAGTCGCGGAATCATTTTTTTAAACTAGGAGTGAGGCAAGTACATGTCTCTTAACTAAGCACATCATTACATTGGTAAAATTAATAGAATAATAAAGCCAACTTCTGTTCTTAATTTTTTGTACTGAAAATAGGACCAAATAAGGATTAAGTGTAGCAGCAATGGGCTCTAGTTCTAAAGAAAAGATTTGTAAAATGAGTTTAATTTTGTGTCATTTTTGTCTATCATAGTCATATAATTTAAGGCCATACGGGGCCCCATATCATCTAGTCTGACCCACACATCACATGCCACTAAATAGCACACTGTTATCCCTGTGTTAAACATAATAATCTGGATTACACTAAAATATTACAGCCCTCTGGAGACTATCATGGGCCATAGGCAGAGAATAGGATGGACTGACATGCGTTGAGGCCCCTGCAGTGGCAGGGGATTGATTTATATTTTTATTAAAATATATTCAGATCAAACTAGCAAGGAATGTATGCTCTGTGTTGCAGAGGAAGGCAAAAAACTCCCAAGTTTCCTACTTATCTGATCTGGGGAAGATGACTGCACCATCCTGAATCAACAGTCACTGACTATGTGAGCAACGCCCACGAGTTAAACACCTGCAACGGAGAATTCTGTAAATCTTAGAGTGCCGTCCATACCATGTGGCATCCTATTTCTAGCAGTGTTGGGAGTTTTCTGGGAAAAACTAGTTTAGAGCTGCATGCTGGTAAATACCAGCTTAAACCCAGTGTAAACTGGAGAAAAACAATTGCTTCAGTGTCCAAGTTCACCAAGCATAGAATTAATCTTTTCAAAATTTGGATACATCTATTCAAAACAGAGCAAGCCTGTTCATCAGTGGTCTTCTCCTACAGAATGCTGCATGACTAAATGAACCTGGAGTGATAGTCTGCAAGTCTGCATGCTTCCCACTGCTTAATGCCTCATGCCTGACAGCTCAGCATTATTGTTGTTTCCATGTAATCAAATGTTTTGATTTCTGTTTATGTAATATTGAAAACTGAAATGGGTCATGTGTAAACTTCCTTGAGAAAATACTAAACCAAAATGTATACAGACATTCCTGTATGAAGTATTATAATTATGTGTATTAGTGTTATGGCCAGTTCAGTTTTACTCTTTATTTGCAGGACTCTAAATTAATCTATGAATGGACTGCCACATGTAGCCACAATCTGAATATGTGACTAAACTAAGGGTTTGTCTTCACATACAGAGCAACAGCAGAAGAGCTGCAGAGCTTTAGTGGAGAAACTACTATGGCAATGGGAGAGCTTCTCCCATCAGCACACTTAATCCACCTCCCCAGGTGGCAGTAGCTATGTCAGTAGGAGATCAATATCCTATGAATATAGTGCTATCAATGTGGTGGTTACGTCAGTATAACTATGTTGATTGGAATGCAGATTTTGCATAACCTGAGCAACATAGTTTGATTGGAGTGGGTTACTTAGGAAAGTGGTGGAATCTCCATCTTTGGAAACATTTAAGGCCCAGTTAGACAAAATTCTGGCTGGGATGCTTTAGTGGGAGTGGCCCTGCTTTTAGCAGGGGGTTGGACTAGATAACCTGATGAGGTCCTTTCCAACCTTATGATTCTGTGATATAGGTCTGTGGTGTAGACCTGGCCTAAGCTTAGTGTTTCATTTAATGAAACAGTTTTCAGAAGAAAATGCCTTAAACTTGACTATTTTTCCCCCAAGGTAGTAGAAACCACTTCTGGTAAATACCTTGCCATTTCTGATCTCTAGCCATAGTCATCTCTGATGTTTCAAAGGAAACAGAAAAAACATGAATACATTTGGGGATAAGGGAAGATTTAAAAGAAAAAAAAAATCCCATCCTGACCCCTTTAGGAGACTGGCAGAAGATCTAATGCATGAAATGTAGGACTTAAGACATAGGACCAAAAGGGACTGAGCCAGCTCACCCACCATAGCAGGCAAACACATCATATAATCCCATTTTTCACACTCTATTTTAAAACTCACTAGGTTGTTTGTCCACATGACTTTGGGGAGGCTGTTCCAGAACCTTACATCTCTAATGGTTAGAAATTATCTTCTAATTTTCCACCTAAAATTTATTCCTGGCCAGTTTATGCCCATTTCTTCTTGTGCCAAGATTTTCCTTTAACTTGCGTAGTATTTACATTCTGATGGATCTAAAGAGAGCAGTCATATCCCCTTCTAGCATTCTTTTTGTTAGATTAAACACACCAAACTCTCTTACTTTCCTTGCATAAGATAGCTGTGATTCTGGAAAACCTGATGCCAGCTCTTGCTGAGATGTCAGGCCTCGGCTGAGCACTGATAAATTTATTGCTGGAAATAAGACTGTTTCATGTATGTGTGTGGTTAAGATTCTTATAATTTCAGTACCCATGTGTTTAGGTATTATGAAATGTTTGTAAGTTGCTGAATGCATGTGTCTCATTTATAATGTCTTTATTATGCTATAAGGTGATATTTAAATTTTTGCTTTGTAACTGTAAAAACTATTGATCCCTCCTGGCTGATTCACAGTTTTAGAATGAATAAAGATATGAAAATTAAATGGGTCATTGTGGGACGTCACAATACAAAATCTTCATTTTGCCCCTTCACACCTGTGAAGAGACTTGTGCAAGCCATCAGCTTGAATTCTAGGAAATAAAAGTAACTGATGACAAAATTTTTCATCTTTTGCTGTTTGAACTCTCCCAGGGCAAGAGTTATAAAATGGAAGAGGAAAACCCCAGGGTCAACCTAGGTTAGCCCTAAAAGATGTTCAGAGCTGACAGATTACTACAGCTCTGTTACCTTTCATAGACTACAACACATTTTTATATAAGTTTGCCCGCTTTAACCTGGTAATACTTTTTTTATTTCTTTTGTTAGTTAATAAATCTTTAGACTGGTTACTGTAGGATTGGCTACAAGTGTTGTCTTCGGTGTGGGACCTAAGGCACAATTTGACATGGAACTGGAAGCAACCTGAATCTTTTGTGATCAAAATAGATAGTCCCTTTGGCCATTGAAGTCTGTGACTCCATGGCAAGATTGTTTATAGCACTTTTGGAGTTCACATTTCTTACTGGATTGGTGACATTTAATTATAAAATACACAGCTGGTTTGGGGCATCTGCCATGCCTTTTGACAGTCTGCTCCAAAGCTGGCACTTAGGTAGTGAACCACTCCAGACAGTGTGATGATAGGCTCTTCATTTCTCTTATTATCCTGTCTTCACTTGTACCAGTTTCAGTGCATCATTCTTGAATATGGGTAACCAGAAATGTACACAATATTCAAATGAGGTCTTACTAGCATCCTGTACAGTAGCATTAATACTGCCCTATCTCTTCCAGAAATTCCTTCCCTAGTTCATCCTAGAATTTCATTTGCCTTTTTCAGAGACACCACACTAATAGCTCACAATCATCCTGTGACGAACTAATAAACCAGTCTCTCTACTCCTCTATTTTCAATTGATAAGATTTTCTGCTATAGGCTGGGGCTTGTTACTCCCGAAGTGCATAACCTTGTACTTTGTACTATTAAATTTCATTCCATTTCTATAACACCAGTCCTCTGTTACCTGATTTTTCTCTGTGTAATGTTTCAATCCTCCTCTGTATTGGCAATGCCTCCCAGTGTTGTGTCATTGGCAGACTTCATTAGCATACTCCTACTTCTTGTGCCATGGTCATTAATGAAAATGTTAAATAAGACTGGTTCCAAGACTGACTCTCTAGGAACTCCACTAGTAACCTCCCTCCATCCCAATAGCTCTTCTTTCATCACAACCCATTGTTTTCTCTTCTCTAGCCATTTCTTTACCCAGCTTACAATTCTTGTCCCAGGGGCTATGTCTGCTCTTACGAAGGTCAGTTCAAATTAACTTAGTTTTGAATTAATTGATTTGACCTAATGATGGTTAATTTGAACTAATATGGCCCACTAGAAATGCCAATCAAACTAGCATGTCCATGGACAGGACTTGCTCGTTCAGTTTAGGAAGGGGGCACCATGGGAAGCATGGCATCCAATAAGGGCCATGCCCACACCCAATACATAGAAAGAGGAAGGCACCCTGGGACGAAGCAGGGCAAACAGTGTTAATTCCAACTAATGGTTAGTTCGAATCAGTGAGGCTCCATTTGGTTAGTTCAAAATAATAAGTTTGAGCTAACTGTTGCTTCGAAATTAAGGGAGGTTTTATAACTTTGAAGTAAGCATTCATTACTTTGAGCTAAGGACTTCCTCAGTTTGAAGTAATGAAAGCCAGTGTAACCATGCACTAATTTAGTCTGAATTAATCCTCATTAATTCAAACTAAAATCCAAGTGTAGACATAGCCATAGTGTTGAAGTGCACCAAAGTACTGATGATAATAGTATATTTATAAAATGAGTTTCTACAAGGGAATAGGATTCAGATAGATGACTTTTCTGTCAATCATATTTATAATTAATTATTGCTGATCTTGGGGGCACTTGTCTACATCATTGAAACCTTAAGGCTATATTGTATTTATATTCCAACTCTTAGTTTTAGATAGAGAAATTATTTGTGTCAGTAAAACCAGGATCCCCACAGAGTAGTTCGTCAGGTTTTTCCCCCTTCCTTTGAGAGTGGCAACAGTTTTTACCTTATGCTAGGTAAATCTTTCTAAGAAAAATCTGATTTTTTTTTTCTTGTTTGATGATTGATTATGAATAAAATCTTCACATTTAAAATGATATAATAACTAATGATAATCTCAATGTATGCTGTCTGTATGGCACTAGAGGGTGAAATTTCTAGGGACATTAAATTTTTTTTGCAGTTCTGTTGGAGAAAAACATGGTTACTTCTCTTTGAGTCTTTTTATTGTAAGATCAATGGCTCTCAGAATGCCTTGGAGGTTTTGAAGAGCTTTTTTGTGGTCCTTAATTATGTGCCATGAGAACTGAGTGGGAGGATTGTAAAATTCCTGATTAGGATGTTGAAGAACCACTAGTAGCAAGAATTGTGGTGTTGATTCCTTTGTTGCCTGCTTGCTCCAGGAAGGTGCACAGATCTGACTGGGCTTTCTTACAAGGACAAAATTCTTAGTCTGAGCCTCCAAAGGAGCAGGTCCTCTAGTCCATACTGTTCTCGGTAGAAGTTTGCAAGCATCAGGAGGTCATGACCACCTTCCCTTGTCTAAATGGCTAAAGGGGAGTAGGGTCTAGATAGAAGAACTGAAAGCAGCATCCATGGTAGGGAGGAGAATAGTGTACTATGTAAGAAGTTGCGAAGCACTGACCTAGACAATCTGGTCTTTCTCTAAGAGTGAGAGGTTAGTAAATGGTTACAGCACAGCTCTCCAAACAGTTGAGCTGGATTCTCATTCAGCTTGCTCTTCCTCAGACTGGGCAAGCACACTTACTTCCATGCTTTTGTCTGTGAAACTGAAAGTGATAATTCCTTCCTTCACAATGGCAATGTGCATATATAAGTAGTACACAAATTTACTGAAATAGAGGACGTGGAAAAACTGGAAATAAAATTTAAAAAATCCTTACTAGTTTAACTCCAAAGATTTCCGTAGAGTTATTCCTAATTTATAGTTGTATAAGTGAGGTCAGAATTAGGCCTTTAGTAGTTAAGGTCAGTTTTAAAATAAAATAGAATAAAAGCATGTTATCTAGCTGTATGCACCCAAATGATAAGTAGAAGTTTAGTGGGATCATACCATTCTTTGAGCCTCTATGACTCAAATACAGTCATGGCATTTTTCTTTTTGTTTGTTTTAAATTGGCTATCTCATGGTCTCATTACTTTTGCCACTTAGAAATAGGAAAATTGGTAAAACTGACATTTACTTAGAAGAAATAATAAGCCATGTATGAGTATAAACTATTTTTACAAATTTTCATACAGTAAATATCTTTGAGTGTGTGTGCATAGTAATTATGTTCCAGTGAAGAGCCATTATCATAAATGAATACATACATTTTCAGGGTGAGAATATATTATTTGATTATTTAATTAAAAATAAATTCCTTAACTGAAAAATACATTGAGATACTAAATTTGTCAGACACATAAAGGAACATAAAAAGGTTAAGTTCTAAAGTATCACTTATTTTAAAATAACAGCTTATTGTTTTTTCTAAGTTGTTCATGAGCCTGAAATTAACAGAATTACTCCCTGCAACTCTGGAACAGAGAGAATATTATCCATTTCAGTCTACTCTAGTCACAGTAAACCAGCATGGCAGACAGAGTAATGATGTGTGAGGCATAGAAGTACACTAGGTGAAGCAAGGCACCAGGTAATCTGGGTTTGGTTGTAGGTTACCTGGTAAGTGAAATTTAAATACTGTTAAGAGTTTTTATTATGGTTGTTAGATAAACTTTCTCAAGGTGTTTAAAACATAAGATTTTAAACTATGAAGTACTGAACATGTGATCCTTTTAGAATTAGCGGATTCCCCCTGCTCCCTAGTAAGTAGATTTTCTTTTTATCATGACAACTGATTATTGATTCTGATCCTATAAATAATGTCAATCAGTTGTGGTCATTACCATTAGTAATCCTATAGAAAACTAATGAAATTAGGCTGTAGTTCATACTACCATGTGACTAGATATATTCAAGGTTGAGCACCTCCATGGGTTTCTAACTTTTCAGTGTAGAACAGTGGTTCCCAACCAGGGGTCCACGGACACTTGGGGGGCCGCAGAGTCACTTAAAGGGGTCTGCGGACAGGCTGGAAGCTGGGGGCCCAGTGATGCCAGGAAGGAGCTGCTTTGCCCCAGATTGGGAGTTTTTAAAACTCTTGCACTATCTTGATCATGCTCAGGGAGGGAATAAGCCTGTGGCATGGTGCTCCCAGCTCTGGTGGCAAGGTAAGGGGGCAGAGTGATGGAGGGTCGGCCTGGGGCAGCAGGGGAAGCTGGGTGGCAGGATGGGGGGGTTAGGGAGTGGGTGGGATGACTCTGAGCCAAACCCTTGCTGCGGGTCTGGCTGCTTTGCAGCAGGACCCCTGTTGTGCTGGCACCCCACCACCACCACCACCACCACCATGGTTCTGCAGCTCCACGGCAGGGGCATGATTCTGCTGGTGCCGCCCTGGCACTGCTCTTGAATTCTGCAGCACGGGCAGGATTTTGCTGCAGCAGCCCCCACCTCTGGGGCTCAGCCCCCCCCTCACTGCAGTGGTGAGGATCACTGGCACCAGCTGGATGCCATCTGCAGCGGGCGGGGGTGCAAAATTATTGGACTGTGGGAAGGGGTCCCTGCCCTTGAAAAGGTTGGGAACCCCTGGGGTAGAGCTTTTGCATTGACATTGTTTGTAGTATGTTACATATTTAAGAAATTTCTTTTTATATTATTTAAACCAGTGGTTCTCAACCGATGGCCCAGGGGCCAAACTTGGCCATCAGGAATTTTCAAAGTGGACTGCAACTTCCATCCTACAGAGTGCAGAAGGAAAGTGCTGCCTAAGGACCCAGGTGGACTGTGTTTCTAGAGAGCTAAAAGATGGGTGCAGGCTGCTTGCTGTAGCCAAGGGAATGAAAAATCAATACTCACCCCTGTCTGTAGCAGGGGGGACAGCAAAGCACTCCACCTAGGTCCTGGGGTCCCTGCTGGAGCCCAGAGGGAAGGGAGCACTAATTTTACGTGCCCCTGGCAGCTGAAGAGAGCCACTGCCTAGGGACTCAGGTGGAGCCCGTAGAGCTACAGGACATATGAAGTTTCCCTGCTGCAGCCAAGGAGACGGGAGATCAGCAAGGAGTCAGCCTCCTTGGTGGATTCTTTCTGTCTGGCTGCAGGGCTGCAGGAGTCTGCTGATAGAGACTGGTGGCCCTTCAGCATTGTAAAAATGGTATTTGTGGCCCTTGAGCCAAAAAAGTTGGGAGCCACTGATTTAAGCAATGTTTTTAAACTACTACCTCTGTTGGTGGTGGTTATTGATTCTCTTATGTCTTCAGTGATTCTCTTGTGTCTGTAAGGGAAAGAAAAAGCACAGCTGGTGAGATGGTTTTTAAGAACTTTGGGCAACTAGTGGAGTGGTCAGGTGCTGTAATAGTTTGGTAGGGAGCTATAGGCTGACTGCCTTGACTCCAGAAGGTCAAGAGGCAGCAGCACCACAAGACTGAAAACTCAAAACTTCTTTGTGGAATATGCAATAAAAAATTTATTTATTACTTTAAAAATCATTATTGTTCAAACCCTAGTGATTGTACATCTCCCTCCCCCAAGGTAAATTCCACTGTCAAATTTCAGTATGGATGCACCTTCTGAGCACCTCTTTCAGATGGTAGATTCTGCCTATGATGTAGTATTGGATGTTCTGCTTAAATATGAATATTTTTTATTATTGTAATTGGCTTTTGTGGTAGCTTTTTAACATTGTTTATTTGAGCCATAGAAAAAGTAGGTATGCTAGTTGTAGGATGAGGTCTAGCAATTATTTTCAATTGTGGGGTAGTTTCCTATCTCTTTTTCCTTTTTCTCGTGTCACATGGATTCTGCAACCAATGGAAGAGCTAGCAAAATGGTATTCTCTCTACTTTTCATGAGGAAGTTAAGTTATGCAAAAACTCTGAGAATCAATTTTACTGTTTTCTGATCTGTAGTTTGTTTTGGTTATATAGAGATACATTACTTTCTATTTTTAAGAAGGTTGTGACCAATTCAGTTTAGTGTTGCAAAGTCAGATGAATAGTAAGATTTGAAAATGAACCAAAAAGCTTTTCAAAAACACTGCTCAAGAGCCAAAGTCCATTAGTGCATGTTTACTTAGGCTTGAATAGCAAATAAGCATGAGTGGGAGAGCCCTCTGTTGTGGTAAATCAAAAGCGGAGAGAAGGAAATATTGCATCACAGTGTTTGAACTGTGATGTTTCTCCAAGACCTCTTCGGTCAGGGAGGAAGGGTTCAGTTGTGGTGTGTTATAACCTCAGAGATCCACTACAAAGAGGTTTGTGGCTTCCCCCTTGTTACAGGTCTTCTTGCCCTCTTTCTGTAGCTACTTAGTAGCACTGGAGCCATTGAACTCATTGCTGCCACTTCAAACCAGTCCTTCCTCCCTGTTGAAATAGAGCTCCATAAAAAAGTGAATGTAGCATGAGATTGCAGTAGTTTCCATGAGTTCCTCATTGTACTAGTGAATATCATTTCATTGTTATTTTCTTGCCCTATGCAGGGCTCTTTCTGGTATCCAAGAAAGCTGCAACAAAGCAGTTAACGTCCTCCAAATAGCTCTGGAGTTCATATTTTTAAAAAGAATGCTTGAAATTATTTCTTTACATACTTTGTAAATGATGGCATGGAAAACAAATCCATGTGTGTCAAGATGCAGATCTGTAAATTTTAGATTGGTTGCATCAGACTTACTCTGTGTATACTCCTTATGCATCCATTGTTTCAACTACATAATATGAAAATTATTTTACATCGAGTTTATCACTCATTGGTATCAGGTAAAGATTTGCACTGAGATTCAGATTGGAATTTGGTCTTTACATAGTGATTGAACTTCAGCTAGTAAATGTACTCTTTCATTTAGTGCAGGGAAATAAGATACCAGCCAACTTTTAGGGACACTTGATCTGATCTTTTATGCGGTTAATTACCTACCTTGCATACACACATGTGCAGATACACTGTGATTGTGTGCAAGCAGAATACCTAAGTTGTTTGGAAAGCTGGCTCTTGAAGTTTTACCATTAGGCTTTAAGCTTCTATTAAAAGCAACAGTTCATGCCTTCCTAAGAACTGTTGTTACAGGCTTAAGCAGCTCTACATCATTTCACATTCAGAATTTTAAAATAATATGTCTAGAAGTTTAATTTTCTTTTTCTTAGTAATACAAATAGTAAATCATGATGGGGCTGCATAAAAGGATTAGTAGTCTGCCACTGCAGTTGAGTTGTTATTGATGACAATACCACTGAAGGAGAAACACAGAATCATAAATGTCTTTAATGATATTACTAACCAGTGGGTCAAATTAGGACCATTTCAGCCTGTATGCACTGAGCATAATAGCGTGGTAAGAAGAGGGTATCAGGAGCATCATGCTGGCATCTATCAGCACTTGAGGAAATCTGTCTTTCTTGAGAAGCTTGCCTGAGGAAAAGGTCTAGTAATAAGAATTAGCAGCTGTGGCACAGGTAGATTGAGTAGTGCTTGAAATTATCAATCAATCAAATCATAGGGCTGGAAGGGACCTCATGAGATCATCGAGTCCAACCCCCTGGGAATTGAACCCAGGACCTGCTGCATGTACTTATTAATTTTATTTTGGACTTCACAGCAAGATACATAAGTGTTGTTCCTTCTCAGCTTCTTCCTCATGCTGTAGTATTACTGTACTTTCCTCTGATCCTGTATAGTCTTCGTGCAGACTCTTTTGTAACAGGAGGATGAGAGGAAAGATGGTCCATTGGTTAAAATGCTAGCCTGCAACTTGGAGTTCCTAAGGGCAGTTCCCTGATCTTCCAGAGATATCCTTTGTGATCCTGGGCAAGTCATTTAGTCTCCCTGTGGCTTGTTTCCTCATCTGTAAAGTGGAGATAATGGTATTTCCCCACCATACAGAGGTGTTGTGAGGATAAATGCTTTAAAATCTGTGAAAGTTTCTATTTTGACCAAGGTGGAAAAGTGAGGTGAGATTAAGGATTAGTGTTGAGTCATTTGTTTTTCCTGGGTGGGAATGGATGGACTTTTACTCAGTTCTGGGGCGTCTACAGAGGCACCTGTTCATACCAACCCATTAGAGACAGTTAAGACAGTGGGTGCCATATTGACAGCTTAATTTCTGTCATTATGCATGGCAAGATATAAAGTAATGCAGTTGTACCCAATAGCTGTGGTTTGTTAACACATGCCACCCTGCTATGCCTCCATGACTAACTTTTTAAAATATTTTGTTGATTTACAGACCTCTGAATTTGAGATAACTCAGCAAGGAAATTTGTCACAGACTATTTCAAATTCACAACATTTGGCCACTGAGGGTATATACTGCAATAAAAGACCCTCAGCACAGCTATGGCTGGTCTGGAACATCTGATTCAGTCTAGCAGGTCTATGACTGTGGAGCTTAACATTGCAGTATAGGTGTCTGGGAGGAAGCATAATGCTTAGAAACCCTGTGAGGATGGAAGATCCCAGAGCTCAAGGTTCAGCTAAATCCTTAAATATCTCCACAGCACAGTTTTTAACTATGCAGCCCAGGCCCCATGAGTCTGACCCAGTGGACGCAGAGTTTCAGAACTGGGTCATGATTTGTATTCCAGTACCTGAGAGGATAATCTGTCGTCTTCAGAAATGCCTTTCAAGTGATTTTAGGGAGTAGGCATAGAGATAGGAGACCCTCTTGCTTGACTTTATCTGATTTAATTTGAAATCTTTCTGGTCACAGTGCATGTATACAAGTAACAAGGTACTGGGTTCTGAGAATTATGTTTGGTTTTTGCTTTTTACAGTCTGAGGTCATCAGTCTCCTGCTACTTGGCTTTGTGTATCATTTTTAATTGATCCATGATAGACTGGGTTCTAGTTGTTTTTATTTTTCAGACTTTTAATTTTGGATGAGGAACAAATGGCTTGAGTTCAATATGCATAAGACTGAAGACAGCATTTTGAGGAACATATGTATTTCTTATAAGGGCCCATTTTTTTTAGGGGATGAAGCAGCTGCGTGTGAGACAGGTCCATAATTGAGGAGTTATTTTGAATAGCTGTCAGCATATTACAGCAGTTCTGTAGAATGACTATTCCTGGTTGAATATAATATCCAGCTTTTTACTCCTAGTCAGACCACACTAGTCATTCATTTGGAGGAACATATTTCCTTAGATGTGAAATGTAATGCTTAAGCTTGATTCTTTCCATCCATTTTCTAAGCAGAGGTCAAAATAGTAGCAACCTGAGGATGTCACTCTGGCCATTGAAAAATGATTAGTATATCCAGTGGGCTAGATATAAATATCACAGCTATCACTGAGAAATTTAAATTAGAAAATCTAATTTAAAAAAAAAGACACCATTTTATGCTATAGTTTGGTTATTTGCAATAGTGTCAAATAGCAATTTTAAATACACATTGTTTCTTTCAAGTAAGGGTCAAAGAGTTTGCATATCTGTTGAACTATAAATAGTATTAGCTGGCTAATATTTTGACCATCACATGGCTTGTTTAAAATGCTAGTTTTAATTCGAGTACCTTCCATGTCCATTTTGATATAAGAGAGGGCCCTGAGCAAAACTAATAATGGAAAGTTTTTCCTTCAGTGGTATCCATCAGCTCTGGTGCCTCCCAAGAATTGCATGCTCATTGTGCTGGTATATAGAGGGCTGCAACTCCACTGCTCCCTAAACTCCTCCTTGCCTCCAGTTATGGTCACTGAACCTTCTGATCATTCTTGTGTTCAAGCAGATACACTCTCCTCAGTGAACTTTGGTTCTTTCCTTCTCTATATAGTTAATTATATATTGTTATATTTTACAGTTGTGTGAAGTTTAGCAGTTTATGTTAGAACCCCACTTAGTGGGCTTACCCCTTTCCTGGCATGAGAGCATGCCTTGGTCCTTGAAGCTTAAGCTATATGCTTCTTGCTGTAAATCCAGTGCCATTAGTGGCCCAGTTGGAGCTAAGGAGCAGGTGATTCTACTTCCATTATTTCCTGATTCTGAAGCAGTCTAACTCATTCAAGGAAGGTCCTGGGTTCAATTCCCAGGGGGTTGGACTCGATGATCTCACGAGGTCCCTTCCAGCCCTATGATTTGATTTGATTTGACTGCAAAATCTCAAGTGATTGATGAAGATGCCGAAGTTCTGCAGTGTCTTAGCCTTCATTATCTCTTCTTTGGATCTAGGGGACTATATGCCACCCTTCACTTGACAAATGTTTACTTTCACATTTCAGTCTTCCAAGGTCACAAAAGATTTGTCTGATTCATTGTGAACCAGCTTTGCTACCAAGTTACCATAGTTCTAGTTGGCCTGTCAGTAGCCCCTCAAGTTTCGCAAAGTCCATGGCAGTTCTTGGAGCTTTGTCTCCAGATCCAAGAATATATACTTGTCCCATTTTCAGAACATCTAATATCAATGTACCTAATCACTATGCTTCCATACTATGTCGGGGAGCTCATCTGGGGGTCCTCAGAACTCAAGGCCTCTGGTCCCAGATGAGTCTCTCATTGCACATCAACATGAGGGAACTCAGAGCAGTGAGTCTTCTCTGTGAAACATTCCTAACCCACCTGAAAGGCAAATCTGTGTTGGTCCTCACGGACAACATTTCAGCAATGTTCTATATAAACAGAGACAGGGTGGAGCATGTTTTTCTCACCCGTGCCAAGAATATCTCTGCCTGTGGGAATTCTGCATATCCCATTCAATCCACCTTGAAGCCTCCTGTCCACAGGGGCATAAAACAAATTAACAGATCACCTCAACAGATCCTTCTCCAGTAATGAATGGTCTGTCTTCCTAGATATTGTGAAGGGTATTTTCTAGAGGTGGGGAATTCCCTGGATAGACCTGTTGATAATTAGAAGCAACAATCACAGATACATTTCTTTTCCCCTGGAGAGATTATCTCTACTATGTGTTCTCCCCAATTTCTCTCATACCCATCGTTCTGAGGAAGGAACAAACTTGACTTGGCCTGTCCTCACAGCACTGGTTTACCACCCTTTTGGCTATTCTCCTAGGAAACATCAATCAACCTATCTCTGGATCTGGATCTCTTCTCCCAGGATCACAAATGCTTATGTTGCCCAAACCTCAGATTCCTTCATCTCATGGCCTGGAATCTGCATAACTGAGCCCCTTGGAGCTAGCATGATCTGGTCTGGTTCTAGGGAGCAGAAAACGCACATAGGATCACATAGGTGGAAAAAGTTCTCAATCTGGTCAGCGCAGAAAGGGGGCTCGCCCAGCAATCATTAGTACCATGTATTCTTGACAGTTTACTACACCTGAAGCAGCAAGGACTGTCAACAATGTTCCCTGTAAGGTGCATAGCAGCATCGGTGTGCAGCTGCCTTGTCTGCTCCATGCAGGGAACACTGCTGCCCATGCACGGCCAAAAGCCACAGTCCCTACCTATCCAGAAGACAGAGACTTCCAGCTGTCTGAGAGTTTCCTCCAACCCGGGAGTTTTTAAAACTCCTGCTCGGAGTAAGGTCTCACTGCACATGAACAGATACTGTGTGTGTGCTCAGTGAGATTTCCTTTGGCCGGAGGAGCGGGCCAGTGGCCAGGACTTGCCGCTCCAGCAGCCAGGTAAACAGGTGGGGGGCTGACAGTTGGGGAAAAGGCAGGGGCAGCCAGCCATCAAAGGGGGTGGAGGGTTGGAGGGAAGATGGGGTCGGGCTGGTTGGGGGTTGAGGGTGTGTAGGGGTGGGGATGGGGGGGATCGGGACAACTGGGGGAGGGGTGACCGGGCAAGGAAGAGGGGTGGGTTAGGATGGGAGGAGGGAATCGAGCCAATGGGTGGGAGGACGACAATTTGCCATGCAGCAAGCAACCTATGTTACACAGGTGCATATGCAGCTTAGAGGGAACACTGATGTCAGTATCTTAGATTAGAGTCCACCTGGCTGCAGTGGCAGCTTTTCACCCATTCGCAAACCACAGCTTTTCATCCATCAGCAAACCATCTTTCCATAAACAACAAGAGTCCTGTGGCACCTTATAGACTAACGGATTTCTTCAGGCATAAGCTTCCATGGGCTCCAACTCACTTTGTCAGATGCATGGCACAGGATTCTCATTTTGTTTTTGCTATACACAGACTAACATGGCTACTCCTCTGGAAATTTCTACCATCTTTGCATAATAGATCAGTGGTTCCCAACCTGGGGTCTAGGGACCCCCAGGTGTCCATGGACATGTTGCAGGGGGTCTGCAGAGCCTCTCCCTACAGGGGCCAGAATCCAGCTGCAGCCCCAGTGCTTCCTGCCAGGGCTTTCTCTCCCCACCCATGGCCAGATCCCAGCAGGAGGATGGGGCCGCAGCAGCTTCCTGGGAGGGCAAGAGCAGGTGGCCATAGCCACCATGGCTCTGCTTCCTAGCAGCATGGGCCATGATGGTGACCGTACCACTTGCTGGCCGTCCCAGCCATGCCACCAGAGTGGTGCGGGCCAGCGTCTGCCTGCATGGGCCAGATTACATAATCAGCAGGGGGGGTGCCACAAAGTTGGGGGGGGTGTTAAAAAGGGGTCCTCAGGCTGAAAAAGGTTGGGAACCATTGTACTAGATCATTCTGCATTGGTAAGAACATACATTTGTCACTTCATTGCTCTCCATAATATGAAAACAGCATACAGCCTCATAAAGAATTTTTATATGCTTCTCTTGCATATGATTAGACGTTAAGGTCTATAGATAGAAATAACTATCCCTCAAAATCTGTGGAAAGAATCTTGTTGGCCAGTGGGAGTTGGTCAGGTCCCATAAAAGGAAGTGACCTAGACATATTTTTGTTAAACGTCAGCTTGCCATTGTATGTGTGACCTTGCCAGTACACGTACTGAAGTGGTCAGGTGACCTTTTGCGAACAAATGAATTCAAGGTGATTAAAGTTCCTCATACAAGAATGCTGAAGTACTTATTTTCTCCCTTGTTGTGCATTGCTGAAAGGCCATCTTGTCTAGCAAATGTTTTTTATTTTTGACATTTTTGGTCTTCAATCCAAAACAGAAGTAGATCAAATCATGAGAAAAGAACTGTCTCCAATTACTGCAACTAAACTAGGGGCATGCAGCCCTTTTGGGTGAGGGGCTCTATTGCAAATCTTTGATCATTCAGGGCTGAGCAAATGTTGGATAAATAAGGTAGGGGAGACTGGAGGGAACATAAGCAGGGCAGGGGTGGCAAGGCAGATGTAGGGGACAGGCACAGGACAGGGGTAGGGGATGGTAGGAAGGATGGGGGGGGGAGTGTTAGGTGAGCCTGGCAAGGCAGGAGAGGGATTGCGGGAAGGGGTGGCAAAGGTGGGGCAGGAGGGCAGAGGAGCAGTGCTGCTGGGTAATGTGACCTGCTACTTCCTGTCCCCTAAACCTCACTAGCTCCCAATCTTTTCCATTCTGTGTCCATCCCACCCTTCACTGGAGCAACTCCCCAGTTCTTTCCCCCCTGCCTTGATCTTGGCCTCACGCAACCTCATTCTTCTTCAGCCCCGATCCTGCCCCCTCCCCCCCCCCAACCTGTATCTACCCCCCGCCCAATCCTGGCTCTGTGCTGCTCTCCGACTCTGATCCTGGCCTTATCCTGCAAGCCCCATTCCTGAGCTGGCCCCCTGACTCCTTTCCCAGACTTCTGCCACCCCCCGACTCTGATCCCATCCCTGCATTACCCCCTGGGCTCCGTGTCCCCCTTCCCCAGAGCCCCAGGCCGGCCCACCAACTCAAATTCTGACCCCCCCCATCACCCTGCGGCACTGATTCCCCCTTGCAGCCTCCACTGCTGCATCACCACAGCTGCTTGTGACCCCACTGGGGCCCACAAGGATTCCATGGCAATGCTACTAGTCCCCCACCATGTCCCACACTGGGACCACCACATCCCTGCCTGACCACTGCTCCCAAGTGTCCCTGGGTCACTTGCCATAGGTTGCACAAGGTAGAACTAGACTAAGGTAAAACTATGAATGTTTCACAGTCTTCTGGAGAAAGATGGAAAAGCAGAGGGAATACAAACAGACAGAACCATACTTAATATAAAGGTTGTCTAATGAATACAAATCAGATCAAAAGAAGCAAGTGGATAAGTGTAAAATCAACTGATTAGGTTAACTTCCTATTTGATTAAACAATATCAAATAAATTTTAAAATAGTTTAAAAGCATGCTGTAATTTGGAAGGGCAACACTTTCACTTAACTATCAGCCACAAAAGTAACAGGGCACTATCAATCTGAATGGCCGTGGATTATGGCCCAGTCAAATTGCTGATAAAGGATTGGTCCCATCACTACCAAATTGAAAGCTAATGTTGACACTGACTACAGCTTTGATGCCAGGAGTCGTGTGGCACTTAAAGACTAACAGATTTATTTATAACATGAGCTTTGCAATAAATAAATCTGTTAGTCTCTAAGTGCCACAGAACTCCTTGCTTTTTTGCTTTACTAGACTAACACAGCTGCCCCTTTGGAACTTGGCAAGATGCTAGTTAAGACTTCCTATCTAAATCTCCTTCCCCCCAGCAGAAGGTAACACGTAACAGCCAAAACAAGTCAGGATTGCACAAATTATTACACTTAGAATCAAAAGACAAACTTTGGTGAAAATAACATGGTTTCTCAGGATTAAACACAAAACTCCTAAATCATAAACTGTATGCCTTTGTGATTGTTTAGGCAGCAAAGGTGTTTAACCTAAGGCTGTTTTAGGTAATTGAGAAGCAGTTCTGTAAGAGCCTGTCTAAAATTCTCTTCTGTCCATGCTCAGTTCTATGCATACATTCAATCATTTGGTGGGAGCGTTAAAAAAAAAAAAAAAAAAAAAAATGTGTGAATGTTAGGGTAAAGGTCCTTCTACTCACAAAAATTGGAAAAGAACACAAAACCAAAAAAGTTTGTGCCTAGCATCATTGTTATGACTTGGTTTGTTTGGTTTCACTGAGCTTCAGGAAATTTAGTCAGTGATTTATTTTATTATTTTTGGTTTTTTTAAATTACCAGCTCAGACACTTTAATGGCGACGGTCTTGTGGCTGGCTAGAGGCTACTTGGTTATATATATATCAAATATTAGATTTGTATGTTGCCGGATTCCTAATTCTCTGTAACTATAAGGGAAGATGGAGAAAGTAGCAGCTTCCTTGTCAGGCATGGTAGCGCTGAATGGCTGACTGGTGGGAGCAGCATCATGTAGGAAAGCAAGCAATGGCTTCTCTTTCAATGTTTTTTTTTTTTCCTCTTCTCCCCCCCCCAATGATTGTATCACTGATTCCTCCCTGTGAATCAGAATGGGGGTAATTCACTTGGCAAGTCCAAATGATGTTATTGGTATAACCCAATAGGGGTTTGATTAGATCACCTTTATGTAAACAAAGAACCTCCCCACTCTCATAATTTCAGGCTTAGAAAGTTAATGGATCCAAAAATATATCCAGTCGGTTCATAGATACATAGGTATGTTGAGGCATTTGAAATCTTTGATTAGTCAATTTTAACCATGCAAAACTCCCCACTCAGAAATAATTAAACCTTTGAAAGCTCTCAAATAGTTGTAGCTGAAATCATAGAAGAATCTTGGTCATGCATTCACTCAGTCATGCACATGCAGGAACTGTTTCTTATTCTTTAGTTGCTCATCTTATACTGACTGATGCCTATAACTTGACTAGTATGATATTCAATGGGTCAGTTCTAAAGAGCATTTTTTTTGACCCACACAATTTGGCTGAAAGGTTAAATTTTCACTACAGAAAACCAAATACTTTTTTCCTAAAACCAAAACGTGGGAGTTCAGTTTGTATGCACAGACCTGTCTACATCATATAAATGACTGCTTTTTAACTTAAGAAGAAAAGAGTGCAACAGTCGAGACACTAATTAATATTAGATCATGGTTCCTTATTTAATTCTTTTCTATTATTAATTAAAAATCTCAGAAAAAAATGGTTATAACTAGAGTCAGTAGGTGCCTCAATTTCTCATGCTTAATATCATCCCAGAAGTTATATTGTTAAAACTATTATGACACTAATAACATGTTTATCTAAAAATTATTAGTCTTTTTCATTCAAGAATATTTAAATGACTTTATTCAGCATCTAAAAGCATTTTGTTTTTAAGTGTGTGCTTTTAAATTTTAAATTTAATGGAGACATGTTTAGGATTTTAACTCAAAGCCCACGGAAGTCAGTTGGAGGTTTTCCCATAATTTCAGGGGTGGGAGAAGCTCAACAAGTTATAGTGTTTTAAATTTAAATATTTGGAGATATTTGAAAGACCAAATTTGTATTTCCTTTTTGATCTCAGAACTAAAAATTGTTATGTTCACAAGGATTGAGGGGACTTTCATAGCTGCTATTCTGGAAATGCATGTTTTCTGAACTGTTTTTGACTGCACATTCTTGTACAAAATTTTGAGTAGCTAACTTCAAATAACCAATTCTCATTTAATTTCTTGCTGCTTTGCAGACTCAAGGCTACTTATACACTTATGCATTTTATTAATCAAAATAGTTTAAATAGGAAAATACTAAATAAAAATATTGTATTGCTTATATGATATGTTCACAAAGTTTATAACTGATGTTTTTAGAATGTTAGCAAAAAGCAAACGAACAAATATAACATAGGAAAGTTCACTTACAAGGAATCACTCCATTAAATCACATAAATCAGTCATTTTTAATCGTGGAAAAAATATGCTGTTGCAGAAGATGAATTTTTGTATTAATATGGAACATTGACTCATTAATACTGGTCCTTAACAATTTGTCAATCAGTAGCTGTATCAGTTATGGTAATGGGACTGTCAGTGACAGTTCTCCCAACAGTGATTACAAAGTTAGAAATTTTAGAAATTTAAACAGGGAATCAACTATTGAAACCACAATTTAACTTTAAAGTTCCTTCTCAGACAATAATGATACATACCCTTTCATTTTCCTTTCCAGGATATAGGCACATGCACAATATTAGTAACCCAAGCATGCTATCACTGTTTCAAAGGTACTTTTTCATTTTGTCTTATACTCTTGAAATAGTGCTATGCTGAACTACTGGGATGAAGCGTCCTGTGCATTTTCAACCCAGTTAAAAGTTTATTTTTCTATTGTTCATATAAATTGTGTACTAACACTGACTGGTTGCAAATAGTTTTCTCTTGGAGGAGCCTTCAGAAACAGTTAGCAAGGAGCTTACATGTGTTAAGTCTTTGTTACCAGTAGGAGGAGTGCTTGTGTCTAGCCTAAAGATCTAGTTATTGATATATCCTTCTATTTTGATGTTTTCAGTTTGTGTGAAGTCATTTATTGCAGACTTCCTGCTTCTTTTGATTTAGTTTTGATGGGCAAACCATTGATTGATTACTTTTTTCAAAAATCATGATGGTCCTATCAAAATATAATAAAAATTGTGTTCCATGTCATGGCTTCAGTCCAATTAAAAAGCAGGTATCTCTTCTTGTGGCTTTGTATTTGTAATTGCTTGCCGTTCTATGGGATTCATTCCCGGAATTCAGAGTCTGAAATCTTATTATTGAAACTTCCTTGGGACATCTCAGCTCTACTTCTGGAATTACAGCAACTTTTAAGTTCCAAAGGGGTAGCCGTGTTAGTCTAGTTCTGCAAAACAAGCAAGGAGTCCTGTGGCACTTAAAGACTAACAGATTTATTTATTGCATGAACTGATTGATTTAATTAATTAAATTTATCAGTCTATAGCCTTTGCAGAGCTTGTAGATTCCTTCTGCTATTATAGTTTCTCCACTTCGCCAAGTGTATTGTCAAGATTTCTAGTATTTACGTGAAGTCTCTCCACATTCTTTGAATTGTTATAAACTTGCTTAATGAATCTGTTGTACAGCTGTACAATAAACTGAATCATCTCTGCTCCTAAACTGGTTCAATACCATTAGAAAGAAACTTGTATAAACCTTCAACCTTTTTTATCAGCACCTGTTTGTTTGGTTTTTTATTTTTTTTTTCATTTATTCTTATTTGATTTCTATACTAGAATCATTTTTGTGTTGTGAAGTAGTTAGCCAGCCTAAGTGGTTATTCAGTTTCTTGATGGGGTTCATCTGGAAGATTATCACTTTACTTTGGTTTTACAACATACAGTATTAGTTAAATGTTTCTTATCTTTGCTATAACTTTGATGATCATTTTTTAGTTGCAGTCTTTACTCAACTTACTTCAAATAAAAATGCATATTAGTAAAGACACTTGTGGTTACAATTTTAAAAGTTGGTTTTAAAGGATCTGTATATAACTCATCCTAAGGAAACTTGGAAGGAAGGGATGGAAACTTGGAAGGACGTTGGATTGGGGAGTGGATTAGAAGTTGGCGGGACATTGAAGAAGTTGGTGTCTACCTCATGTTTTCTCCTCCTGTGTGTATATGCTGGGATTGAGACTCTGAGCCCCTCTTCCTGCCCCATCTATGAACTGGGATCTGAAAGGTTCTGACGTGGGTCAGAGCCCTTCTTCTTCCCATCCTCCCTTATGTGAGCTAAAATTTTGGCAAGGCCAGCTCTACCCATAAGCCAGTGAGGCCCTGGCTCAGGATGCCAATGGCTTTGGGGCTCTGTGGCATTGCACCAGGAGCAGAGCGGGCCAGCCCACTGGGAGAACTCCACTCCCTGGCCCCCCCTGCCTCCAGGGTGGAACATCCGGCCCAGAAGAGGGGCTGGAAAGTGGAGTTGACCCCGTGGGCTGGCCTGCTCTGCCTCTTGGCCATCTATTCCCTGCCCTGGGGGCGGGGCGAGCCAGCCCAGAGCAGAGGCCCGGTCCAGCCTCCCTCTGCATGGTGGGGGGGCAAAAGCGAACGCCAGCTCAGGGCGCCACAGCCCCTTGAGCTGGCCCTGTGTTTGGGGAAGACCTGCCATTCTGAGCAGGGAGTTGAAAACAAGAATACTCCTAGTGTGCCCCAAGCATGCGGTGCTTATACTAGAGTGAGACACTGATAACAAGCATGCTGGCTGCATAGCACAGGCTCGCACACACTAACATGGGAGAAGAGGGATGAGAATACTGAGATGAATAGAGCAGCTTCAATGTCTCAGCTATTGGTTTCAGGCTGTATTCATTTACATGGGATGTTCTTATTCTGCTAAGAACATGGTGAAAAGGAAGGGAGTCAGAGCTGTGCAGTGGGGGATTTTAGGGATACTTCAGCTCTGGGGCCTCAGAAAACCCACATCAGTCAATCAGTAATGGATACTTATATGGTCCATTGTCACCGTCTTTAGTGTATTTGTCCTCATAACACCCCTGTGAAATAAGGGAGTACTATTATCTCCATTTTACAGATGTGGAATTGAGAAACAGTGATTGAGGATATGTCTACACTGTGGCTGCAGGTGTCTTTTCCATCTTGGGTAGAATGACAGGTACTAACTTTGATTGAGTGTGCTAAAAATAATGGAGTGGAGTGCCACAGGCAGTGACTCAGGCTAGCCACCTGAGATGTTATACACATACATGGATGGCTAACCTGAGCTGCCACCTATGTGGCACAGCTGTTATTAGCGTGCTGCCTAAATCAAAGCTAGCAGAAGCTGGAGATTACCCTTGCAAGTTGCTTCGGCAGCCTAGTGACTCACTCAAGGTCTGTCACGGACATGGTGGTCTGGAATCGCTCATAATGAAGCCATTCAATACTCCAGTATGGTGTCTGCTCTCAGAATTTCACCACTACCAGTGCAGCTGCCTCCCAGGTCTGCCTTCGGAGCAGTCAGCTCCCCACAGTAAGGGACACATGGAGGAGCCATACATACCACCCGAGTGGCCATGCATCCTGCCTCACATTTGGAAGTGATTCTCAGTCGGTTTGAAAACTGTGGGGTTTATTAGTTGACAGGAACATTGAGTAGAATAGAACATGTTAGCACAGAAATCAAGAAGTTGCCTCAAAAGCTATTGTGTGGGGCAAGAGCTAAATTCAGCTGTGTTGGGGCCTAAGCCCTGGTCAGTGCATTACAGCTGGATTCCCTGCTGATCCAGTGGCAGAACCCTTCCCCACTATTAGGGACCTGGGTTTGGGATGTGATAGTCACATGGGCATGCATCTGCCTACCCCTGCCACCGGTGGGGTGGTAGCTCTTCCACCAGAGACCTGAGCCAGCTTTGGTGTTTAGCGCTCTACCTGAGTCCTTAGACCACCATTTGTTCTGTACCTGCCTGAGGGCCCAGGGCTATAGACTGCTCGCTGGCCTGATCCTGCTGAGACCCTGGACTCTAGACTGCTACTTGGCTCTGCCCCTGCTGAAGAGCCCATAGATGCTGTGCCTGCCATGCCCCACCTGAGGGCCGGTGCTGTAGAATATGTACCTATTCTGCCCTGCCTGAACTCCCTTAAACTGCTGATCAGCTAATTCCCTGTCAGTGGACAGTGACATAGTGAGATGATATGGCCTCCCCCTGACCCAGAGAGTGAAAAGACATCTAACAACTACCTATGGACTAAATTTATCCAGTCCTAACAGTCTTCCTGTCACATCCCACACCCCATGTCTGTCCCATTCAAAAAATGTACCCGCTGACTCCAGGCTAGTCTCTGCACTATTCCTACATGCTGTTCTCAGCTCCTCAGCCTGCAGGTCTCATGTTGATATCTTCCTCTCTATGGGGAGGATATCTGGGGGGAGACAGACACATACATACATACATAATCTCTTGTCTTATGAAGAAAGATTTTAAGAACTAACTGTAGGTAGATTGATTTAAGATACTGCAGTGGGACGACGTAAGCAATTACACACACAAACTTATAAACAGTGATGGTAAGGAAATATTAAGGGTGGTACGAGGGTTAGACAGAGAAATAAATTACATGATAGGACTAAGGCTGAATGCTGGGAAAAGCACTACTAACCATGATATCTCTTCGCATGAAAGAACTTTTTGCAGGAAGCAGTGGGAACTCCATTTTAGGACTTCTAAGCTAAGCAGGAAACAGTACTGGAAAATGTATATGATATATACAGGCCTATATTTTTCAACTTGGGTGCCTACAATTAATAAAATAAATTCATATTTACGTATGTGACTAAATGGCCTGATATTTTGGGTGTTTCGATATTGATCCATGTGCTTCACCCTAGGCACCTATGCTGCAAATGTTGGCCATACTGCCTAAATTCTGCTATAGAGAGCAAACAGAAATCATGATCCTTGTCCTAAAGAGCTTACAGTGTATGGCTGTGATCCTGCAATGTGATCTGTATTGATGGACAGCTGTGCCTATGTTAGATCCCATTGGCTTCAGTGATTCTCCATGGGCATGAGGGTCTACATCTCTAGGGCAGCTCAATTTTAAACATGATGCAGTGAGTAAGGGCAATGCATAGTTAGATTGAAGGGGAAGAGGAGAAGAAAGGGAGGACAAGGATGAAGGTGATGAAAACATTTCATGGTTTTCTGTTTTCTCATACATGTCTTGACAATGCTAATATTTAATTTACTGTAGAGAACAAACCTTTACCATCAGGAAAATAACCTGGATGATCAGAAAGGTCTTTTCTATTTGTAACTTAAATGATTCTATTATAGTTAAGGTAATTTTAGAAGGGAAATATGTATGGCAAGAACCTGGAGGTTGTGCCTGTGGCCATTTGAAGAAACAACTGTCCTCAGGTAATAGGGCAGTGATATAATACACCAACACGAGAGTGAGCATACTCAATTAAAGGTAATACACTTTTTAGAACTGAACAAGTTATTTTCTTCCAAAAGAAAGACAGTAGATGCTTTTAGATCTGCAACTTTCACTGTCTGCATCTCTAATTTTGCTTTTAAATGGTGAAATATAGCTAAGTGCTGCCATCTCCATCAGTATAAGATTATTTCAGATCAAATTTGCTATGGTATTTAAACTCTTGTTTGTAAGCTAGGGTATGTGTAAACATGCATTTGCAAACGTATTGTCCCTTTGTAAAATTTCTTTCAGCTCTATGGCCACCTTGATAGAATTTTAGAAACATTTATAATTAAATCTGAAAAATCCAAAATAAATTGAAAGGCCTAGTTTAGGCATTAAAGGCAAACCTTACACCTACAATTAGTATTTTAGTTGACAAGATGTAGCCAGTGGTGCTGTGACTGACATAAGTAAAGAAGGTTCTCAACTGGGATAAAGTGTTATTAAATGCTTTGTTCATTACACTGCTTCTCTATCTGTTGTATACTTTGCACATCATAGAATGGAGTACTATGAAAACTACACCAAAGCTAGAAACATTTGGATTCTTTGACAGGTCCTGAGCCAGCAGATTTTGTTGAAAACAAAATTCCTTTTTGAAAGGTCTTAAATACAAAAGGATCAAAGTCCACTGAATGATGTTATCAAATTCCAAAGAGAGAAGTTGAACAGCTTGGAATAGGATCACAATATTATCTGAGCAAATCTTAGCGGTTAGCAAAAAAGAGGGAAATGATGGTGGATATGGTGTTTGGTGCTTATATCAGGAATTACGAAGAGCTGTACAAACTTTAATTGATAGGTGGATAGCAATGCTGTATATTAATTACTTCAGCCCAATGGTGCGTCAGAATATACTTTTAATGATCACATAGTTTAAACAATTCACCCCCCCCACCAATACCTTACCTTCAGATAGAGATGACAGTTAGAAATCACATAGTATAGATTATGTATTTTACATTATATTATCTGTAATATACTACAAATAGCCATTTCAGTTTTCAGAAACTAAAAGTAGAATTTACTTTTTGCACTACATTTTTATCATGTGCATTTCTCTGAATTTGGTCAGTATAACAATCAGTTTAATTTTTAATTTATAATTATTGTCTAGTTAATTTTACTTCCAGGTTCTTTAGTATAGTAATGGGGTAATACTGTGCAGGCTGGCCATTCTCCACACCAGCATATATTTAAGTGTTCAGAGAGTAAGTGACATAATTATTGGTGCAATACATTGTTTTTCTTACATAGAAAAGGTTGAGTCTATGCTTTAAGTCCAAAGCCTAATTTAACCTTAACTGTGGAACTCTAGCTAAAGCCTCTATGACATCTTGAGAGATTCTACTGTAATACAGACATTAAGTCCCTCTTCTCCCTAGAGAAATACATGAAAATGGTACATGGGTATGTCTATACTGACAGTGGCAAGTTCGCCTCTGTCAATGCATTCTTCCAGGTTTGACTGAGTGGTCTGTCAAGGCACACTCAGTTGGGTTACAGCTTGACACTGTAACTCCAGCCTCATAATTGGAGTAGTGCTAAATCGACCAGCCGGTATTTCTGGTCGCCTTAGCCCAGCATGTACAGGGAGATAAAGGGGAGTTAGTAAGGGGACGGAAGGGATGCGAAGTATTTTACATACCTTGCCTATCTCCCATTGACTACTGCTGAAAAGTATGACAAGTGTAGACTAGGTTAATGTGACCATCATATCACAATTTTTTACATTTTTTTAACATTCTGAGGCTTTGTGCTTATCTCCTGAAAAATGTTTATAATTGGATTTCAAAATTTTGAGTTTTCTCACGAAACTATTTTTTAACTTTTCAAAAATTCACATGTGAATAAAACCGTAACTGTTCTACTTACATTTTAATCTGGTGAAAAGCATTCTTTTTTTCACTTTCTGATACAGTGGTATACTTTCAAAGAGTAAAATCTCAGCATTTGAGTGACAATTTCTATATCTCAGAATTAACCAAAAAATTAAAACTCTTGCCCACAGGATAATATTTTAAAAAGTTTACATGATAAGAACATGGAAGCTTAAGTTGAAAATAGCCACTCAGCAATGGAAGTATTTATTACCACAACTCTGTTAAAAGGTTTCTTCAAAAAGTGTTTATTCTCCCCCCCCCACCCAACATAAAATAAGGCAGGACTGCTACCATAAGAACTGATGTCAGAGTTGTTATAGACAAAGGCTGCCTTGTAGCTATAGAAGGAGGTTAGGAGGATATCAAATAACACAAATGGGAGTTGAATGTACTTGGAAGAGTGAAGAACAGCATATCTACTAGAAAGAGAGCCACATTGCATTGCAATGACATGAACTTGTATAATTTGAAAGTAATTTTCCTGTTTCTCTCAGCTTTGCAATTATTTCTTTTTTTAATCTCTGTGCCCATTTTCACAGAGGCCCAAATTATCAGAGGTTAGAGGTTAGTGGTTTTGTCATAAAGTTGAGAGACAATTTCTACAGTTTTTTTTCCACATAGCTGTCTCTTGCTCACTCTGCGAGTTTGAGTAAGTTGTTAAATGGCTCTGTCAGTTTTCCCTTAGTAAAATAAGTATAATACCAGTCTCATATGGTTATTGTGTAAATGAAACACCTAATATATTTCAGATTATTTGGAGCTTTTTGGATAAAACATCATGTAGAATGCCACGTTTTTTTAATTGTATGGATGAGATTCTATAGGAGGAAATGACATCTCCTTTGAACAAGAGTTTAGGGTGTTGGTGTATTGTTTTCATTAAATGGCTACAACACAGATTTTTTTTATAGCTTATTTGGTTTTGTGGTGTTAATATCACCCATCATTGAAAAATAACTAAAAATTAAGAAATAAAAAATGCTCATTGTTTTATTCTGTTTTATCTCCTTAAAGTCAGCATATTACTCCTGTAATAATACTTCTCAACTTCCTATGATTCCCCCAACCATGGAAAATTTGGTCAAAGTTTAGTTCTGTCAGATTGTTATTAGATTGGGAATGTCAATGTCATAACTCTCAAGCTTCTTTGGAATCCTTAGAACCAGGATTCACTAGTATAGTCTTCTTTACTTCATTAGATTGTACATAGGGATGTGGAGGTCAGCCAGGCTGATCCTTATGCAGGATCAGGACATAAGTCTCCACTAAAAAAAATTATTGAAGGACCAGGTCTATGCTCTGAATTTTTTTTTATTTTTTTTTTTTTTTGGTAACTTTGAACTTTGTATGTGTTTTAAATCTGTATATTGTTTTTGAACATTTGAAAGTAAAATTCTCTAAAATTGTTTTTACTTTTTTACCTTTATTAAAAATTACACTTTAGAAATGTTAAACTCTCTTGAAATCGCATCAGCCTTTCAACATTTTGTAATTCTTGTTACCTTTAGAAAATGTGAAAATGGAGATGTGTTGTTGTGCTAGTACTCTGTTGATTGTGTTGCAACACAGCACTAGCACAATGATGTCATATTACTAGGGTGACCAGATGACGAGTGTGAAAAATTGGGACAAGAGGTGGGGGATGATAGACATTTATATAAGGTAAAGTCTTGAATATTGAGACTGTCCGTATAAAATCAGGACATCTGAATTCCCTGCATGTTACTCATACTCTTCCCTTGAAAGCTAACCTGCATTCTTTTCCTGTCACTTCTTAAATGTAATACACTTCAATACAGTTTAACAATCTGTCTTGTGAGAACCACAGACTTTTATAAGGTGAGATATTCAGGGTTTTAGGTTGATTAGGTAGTAGCAACGCAGACTGAATCTATGTTATTCAGTGGAAGAACAATCTCAGTATTAGTTTCTAGTTTTCATTTCTGTTGAGAACTCTGACAGAAACAATTCAAGAAACTGTAACACCAGTTACATTACTAAAAATATTAACTAAACTAAAAATAAAATGCTGTCAAGCAAGATCAAATCAAACAAATTCACATGAGTGTTGGATTCAAGTTAAATCATATTAGTACAAGAAGATCATCAAATATATTTTAAGGAGGCGGCTGTCTGTCTATCTGGTTGTAAATCCCAGCTAGAAAGTTTTACCATAAGCAGTCAAATCTGAAATCTGAATCTGGACAAATGTTAACAAGTGAATATTAAAACCAAATCATTGTCTAATGTATAAACTATAATCTCAGAGCTAATTATAAAGAATTCTTAGACTTCAGTTCTTATGATGACTAACTCCTTCCTCCCAACTGCAGATTTTATAATAATAAAATTTAACAGAACATTCTTGATAAGCAGAGGTTAACAGCTCTTCTTTACCAGAATTTACAGCTAACAATCTCAAGACACTCAAGACGTTTACATGCAGAAAATGCTTTAATTGGTGTTTGAAACAATATTTAGGGATGGTTGAACTTCATGAACTTTTTTATTTTTTATTTTTTTGGCATCTTCTCCTTGTTGTCTTTTGTGGATACTTGTATGCACACAGTAATGGTATCATTTTCACACCAGACATTTGAAAAGTTGGGACATCTTCCATCGCATGAAAATGAAGACAAAAAGAAAAAATGTAAAAGTAAGAATTTTAAAGGGGTAGGAGATTCACATACTCTTCTGCACAATCAGGCTTCCAGACTCTTGAAGAGTAGGGACTGGAATGGCAGACAAGAGCCAGGTAGTGGTGTTTTGGACTTTGGCTTTATTACGTATGTTGAGTTCTGGGTGCCTCATTTCAGGAAAGATGTGGAGAAATTGGAGAAAGTCCAGAGAAGAGCAACAAGAATGATTAAAGGTCTGGAACACTTGACTTATGAGGGAAGATTGAAAGAGCTGGGTTTGTTTAGTCTGGAAAATAGGAGTCTGAGAGAGGACATGATAACAGTTTTCAGGTACCTAAAAGTTATTTATGAGGAGGAGAGAGAAAAACTGTTTACTTTAAATGCCCGAGATTAGGACAAGAAGCAATGGGCTTAGATTGCAGCAATGGAAGTTTAGGATAGACATCAGAAGAAAAATTCCTTACTGTCAGGGTGATTAACTACTGGAATAAGTTGCCTAGGCAGCTTGTGGAATCTCCATTGTTGGAAGTTTTTAAGAACAGGTTAGAAAAGCACCTATCAGGGATGGTTTAAGAGGGTACGTGGTCCTGCCATAAATGCAGGGGACTGGATTTGATGACCTCTCATGGTCCCTTCAAGTGTCTGTTATTCTGTGACTACCACAGCTTAGTCCACATTTTCTTGAACTAGTTACAAGTTCCTCCAGCTCCCTTGGCTTCCTGAATTGGGGATTACTCTCAGCAAAACAAGATTCTTCCTTTCGCTCCCCTCACTAACGCTTGTTCCTAGCTGTCTGTTGCTTCTACTTTGCTTACAAATTCCTTGATCTTCCTAAACTCTTTTTCAAGACCTGTGAGCTCCCTCTTCCCCCCAGAATCCCATACCATTTGGTTTTCCTGTCTTTCTAACTTTCTGTATCTTCACTTTCCACTTTATATTCAAATAATCATTGGACCATCGGATACAGAAAACGTCTGTATCGAAAGGGATAGCCATGTTAGTCTAGTTCAGTAAAACAAACAAACAAGGAGTCTTGTGGCACTTAAAAATAGATTTGTTAGTCTTTTGCATGAGCTTTCATTTGAGAAAATCCCACTTCATCAGACACTTTTTGAAGATGGGGGAATTTACAGAATGGGAGGAAATGAATGCAATGGAGTATAGATCGTCGGAATAAGTCATAGTATAACAACAAATCAAAACAGTTGTAGAGATTCAAACCCTGGGGAGCAGCATACAGAGGTAGATGAGGTCAAATCACCTGTTGTAATGAGAGAAAATGACCAAGTATAGAAACAGTCTGATACCAAAGCTAATTGTCATGATCTCATGGATTGAGTAATAGCTTCTGGGATCCATCTTATTGCATAATATTTATATCAGGCACTCTAAATCTGTTGCTTTCCTATCTAGACAAGCCCCGGAGTAGTTAATGGATAGTCATCTACCATCCAGCCAAGTGCAGTATAAAAGTTTAGAGATATTGGTTATGTAGAATCACATCACTGAATGTTTTAGGTCTAAAAGATATTGTGTGTAAAATACATATTGAGGAGTGTGTTCATTTGTAGAGCCCTGCAAATATGCAGATATCCGCTGATATCCGCATTATATCCACATCCACAGATACAACACGGATATCTGCAGACCATTTCTCGTGGATGCAGATCAGATACAGGTCCACATATTTTTATCTTCCCAGAACTAGAGCCATGCAAATACGCAGATATCCGCATCCGCCGGTACAACATGGATATCCATGGACCATTTCTTGTGGATGCAGATCGAATACAGATCCACATATTTGTTTCTGTGCAGGGATCTATTCATTTGAACCTTTACTGCTGCTCTGGATTTAGTGGTTTTTGTGGGGGCTGGGGTGTTGATGATGGAGACTTTTTTTTAAGCTCATTTTTTACTTTGTAGATTGCGTAATTATGTGTTTTCGGTTTGATGTTTAGCTTTTGGGGCCTAAAGTACTACTGATAGTTTCTTCTAAAACAAAAAAGGGGGGGGTCATCTTTGAACATTTCTAGTTGAAAACAATTATAACTAAGAGAGTTATTAAAGTTGACCTGCAAAAAAGAGATTTATCTCTTTTGGATGGCAGGGGTAAAGGAGCGTTCTGCATGATACAGCTATATATAGTCTGCTTTGTGAACTTGTTTTCTGTACAAAAGAGTTGTCTTGTTTTCTGCTTCAAGTTATCAGGGACACTAAAGCCTTATCTGTGTTTAAAAAAAAAAAAAATCACATCAGTATGGAAACATAGGTACAAACCCCCTGATGTAGCCATACTACAGCAGTGCACAGCAGCTTTACATCACTGCGGCTTAATCAGGTAACTTACAGAAGATGCACCATTGTAAACCCTGCTTTATGCAGCAAGCTGCAAGTTTGAATTGCACTAATGTGTACCAGTCCCAAGTATTGCTTGTTCTTACTGAAGGTTTCTTTGGGGGGGGGGGGGGAAATGAAGTGGGAACTTCTTAAGCCTTCAAATGAAGTTCACGTTTTTAAATCTTTTAATAAAGAGCTGTGTATTTCCCAAATGCTCATCAGAAAATTGAATTAAGTAGTTAATTTTTAAAAATTTAAAATAGGAAGGGATTTTTAATTACTCTCCTGATGACTGAAGCTTCATTGCCTTGTCTATTCTGATGTCGTCATCTCACTGGTTCTTCTGTCTCACATAGTAATCACTGTCAAAACCAAGTTAAATAAAAACTGATCATTTTAAATAAGTGGATATCGAGGAACTTTTAAAAAAAAATGTACTACTGCCTTTATGCATATAATGAAGCCAAAAAAAGCATAACACTTCCTGCTATCTATTATTTAGGAATTTGATGGCATAAATCTTATGAACATTAATAGGGATAACTAAAATTGAATGGCAAGAGAATTCTAAAATCTAAAGTAACATGGGAATTTAACAGTATCATAGCTATCAGTAGATGTTTAATTAATGCTTTCAGTTTTTTGTTTTAGTATACATTACCAACTGTAGTCACCAGGATGAGTTTTGAGAAGAGAGAGGAAACTGGGTAACATCTACAGATGGATTGCATCTTGCCAGTTTCCAAAGGGGCATCCATGTTAGTCTAGTCAAGCAAAAAAAGCAAGGAGTCTTGTGGCACTTAAAGACTAACATTTATTTATCACATGCGCTTTTGTGGGAGAAAATCCCACTTTGTCAGATGCTTTGAAGAGGGAGAACTTACAGAATTGGGTGAAAATAAATGCAAGGAAGTGTAAGACATGGGATCAGGTCATACAGTAACAGCAAATCAGATTATTTGTAAGGATTCAAACTCTAGGAAACAGCACATAGAGGGAGGATGAAGTCAAATTACTTGTTATAATGTGAAAAGGATTAAAGTCATGATTAAGTCCAGCTTTCACATGATCTAATTTGCATATTAGTTGGATTTCAGCTGTTTCTCTTTGAAGTCTTGATGTCCCATTGATTTTCTTGAGGACCATTGTTAACAAATCATTAATGGAGTGATTAGGAAGATGGAACTGCTCAGCAACTGTGTGTGTGTGTGTGATTTCTGATGTCAGTTTTGTGACCATTTATTCTTCTGTGTAGGGACTGTCCGGTTTGTCCAATGTATAAGGTGCAGAGGCATTTCCGGCACATGATGGCATAAAGCACATTAGTGGCCGAGCAGGTGAATGAGCCTTTAATGGAGCAGCTGGCTTGATTAGGTCCTATGATGCTGTCTTTTGTGCCGATATGTGGACAAAGTTGGCAGCATGGTTTGTTTCAGGGGGTATGTGCCTGCTTTAATGTTTCTGTTGTTAGGTATGTAGTTGTTGGTTAGTATCTCTTTACGGTTTGGGGATGGTTGTTAGTCTTTAAGTGCCACAAGACTCCTTACTTTTTTTGCTCTATGGATGGAATCTTTTTAAAGAATATCTCGTTTAAAATATAGTTTTGACCACACAGATGTGAAAGATTTTTGAAAGATCTAATATTTTACCAAATTTTCACCTTCATTCTTTTAAATCTCTGTATGGATTTTCTAACAGTAATTTATAATACAATTTCTATGCAATAAAATGGCTACAGAGATAAGAAAATTTCCCTTTTGTACAGTTACTTTTGCATGAACCAATTATTCATGTGACTAATTTGTTTAATATCTTTCATGCAAGTAAATGAAACACATCTTTTCAGTGGCAGTTCATTGTTGAGTCTTAACATTTATTTTGTTGGTACTCAAATGGCTTCTTTCCCAAATATACCATTAACCAGAGAAAGTGGTCTGAATTCTGTACCTGTTGATCCTGGTCCAAGTCCCTTTGGAAGTCATTGTTAATCTTTTCATTTCCTTAGTTGGGCTCTGGACCTGGCTTATTTATGACATAGTCAGTCTAGAGCAGGGGTCTCAGACTTGCAGCCCCTGAAGTTATTTCCTGTGGCCCACAATGACACTATTGTTGTTGATATTTGTAAAATCATTGTATGAAAAGTTTGTCGCGCAGCCCTCAGGCTAATGTACTAGTCATCACACAGCCTTCCTGGTGATTTGAATTTGAGACCCATGAGCTAGAGTAACACAATTAACTTGATTTGAGCTACTCTGGATTTATACAGTATATGCTCGTGTATAATCCGAGATTCTTGTGACTGAAAATCACCTTTAAAAAGGGCACTCGGCTTATACATGGGTCAGGGATCAAAGAGCAGCCCCAGCCTAGGAGTTTTAAATCCCCTACCCTGAGCATGCTCAGAGCATCCTCAGGCAGGGGAGCTCCAGTGTCAGAGCAGCCATATTATGTGCTCAACCCGAGCACGGCTTACAGGCTGGGGCTTGCTTTCCTTACTTTGCCTACTCTATAGCAGCCAGGTAAGGGGGCCCTGGAGCGGGGAGGGGGTCAGCCCGGGGAAGCCAGTGTCAGGGCTTGGGGGCTAGAGAGGGTGTCGGGATGGCGGGCAGAAGCGGCAGCAGTTCTTGGGGGTCGGGGATGGTGCAGGGGAAGCGGCAGCATGGTCAGGATGGCAGGGTTGGGGAAGCAGTGGCAGGGTCAGGAACGGCACAGGGGGAAGCGGGAGCATGGTCGGGGAAGTAGCAACATGGCCCAGGGTCTAGGGAGGATGTCAGGGAGTCTGGGGAAGCTGGTGGCATGTGGTCGGGGCAGGGAGGGAGGGTTAGAGACCCAAGGCATCTCAAGAAAAAAGAGAAAACTGCTTATTAGGGACAGTTCATCAGTTTGAAAAACACATCATATCTGTATTTCCATTCACGCTTTTGGTGCCAGCCTCAGGCCTACTGTGATCTTGCTGTCAATGTGCAAATACAATGAAGGATAGTATCACAGTTCAAAATGATTCAGACAAACTGGTGGAATGGTCTGAGGTAAACAGAATGAAATTCAGTAAAGACAAATATAAAGTGCTCCACTGAGGAGAGAACAATCCATTGCACACATAGACAATGGGCAATGACTGCCTAGGAAGGAGTATTGTGGAAAGGGATCTGGGTATCATAATGGATCACAAGCTAAATATGAGATGTCTGGTGTAACAGTTGCAAAAAAAGCAAGCACCATTCTGGAATGTATTAACAAGAGTATTATAAGTAAGACATGGGAAGTAATTCTTTTTTATTCAGCCCTGATTAGGCCTCAACTGGAGTATTGTGTCCAGTTCTGGTGCCTCCATTTCAGGAAAGGTGAGTAAATTGGAGGAGGTCCAGAGAAGAGCAACACGAATGATTAGAGGTCTGAACGCTTGACTTATAAGGGAATGTTGAAAGAGCTGGGTTTGTTTAGTCTGGAAAAGAGGAGACTGAGAGGGGACATGATAAAAGTTTTCAAGTACCTGAGATGTTGTCATGAGGAGGAGGGAGGAAAATTGTTGTTCTTGTCTGCCAATGATAAAACAAGAAACAGTGGGCTTAAATTACAGCAAGGGGGGGGTTTAGGTTGGACATTTAGAAAAAAATTCCTTACTGTGAGGATGATCAACCACTGGAATAAGTTGCCTAGGCAGGTTGTGGAATCTCCATCACTGGAAGTTTTTGAGAGCAGGTTAGACAAGCACCTGTCAGGGATGGTTTAAGAGGGTACTTGGTCCTGCTTTGAGTGCAGGGGAATGGACTTGGTGAACTTTCATGGTCCCTTCCAGTTTCTATGATTCTGTGTTTACCCTGTTGGCAATTAGGTGTTTTGCCTTGAATTAGTTTCTGTGATGTATCTAGAATAGCATCCATCCTTCACAGTTGCTGTCAAGTAATAAGGTAGTTAAATGTTCTTTTAGTCAAGCTAATTCTGACCTGTCTGTGAGTGATAAAGTTTAGAACCTTAGCCAGTGGTTTTTTGCAAAAAAGAAAGCAAGCTAGCAGAAGAAAATGGCTAGCAATACATTGTAGTCAGATTCTTTTAGATCTTACGTTTTCAGTTGCACAATCAGGACTGTAACCAGCCCCCGTTTTCTGGATGGGCCCTGAGTATGAAGGGTGGAACCGGCCACATACGACTTCCAGTCATTTGACAGGAAGCTGCCTGAGACACTCCAGTTGCTCTGTGAGGAGGAGTGCAGGGGATAAACAGCACAATTAGGCTTACCACCTGCAATGCGCAGCAGGAGTGCGACCTATGCTGCCATTCACCATGTCCCTGGTGGTGAAATTTGCACCGCTCCTGAGCTCTGTGATGAGTGGGCCTCATCTGCAGGTGGGTGTGCCCAGGCCCACTCATGGGTACACCCTCTGTACAACTGCTTTCTGATGTACAAAATTTATGAAATTTCTAGAAATGTGCCATCTTTTACACTGGAAACCAATGCAGCAAATGAGTCTTCTGCCTCAGCCTAAGGATTTTTCACAGAAACAAAGGGGAAAATAACCTTTAAACGATTAGCTTGTGGAAATGATTTCAGTAATATCTACTCTAGTTTCATAGGCACAGTATGCAGTTCATATATCTTTCACCTTTTAAGACAAATAGCACAAAAATATTTAGTGTTCCCAACTATTCTGTACACCTTTCATGTGATAGTTCTTCCTAAATCTATATCCATATTTCTCAAATTCAAACTCTCAGCCCAACAGAGGTCCACAAAACTATTGTGAGAAGGGTCCTCAGCAGTGGCTGCTGCCATGCCACCAAGCTTTGATATTAGCAGCAGCGCAGAAATAAGGGTGGCATTGGGATGGCGGTGTTGCTCTTTGAAGCGGTTTTTCATAGTCTAAAATATTTTCAATGGGGAGGTCCCATTAAAAAAAGCTTGAGAACCCATTGTCTAGGTGATAGATACATGTTTAAATTATTGTTTCATATGGGAAAGTCAGTTGGATTCAGAAGCAAATAATTTAAGTATGTTAATGTCTGACTGGTTGCTCATGAATCTAACAATGTTGTTTATTGTATTACTGTAGCATATAAGTGCCTTCTGCTATGTGTGTATAAACATAGAACAAAAAGATGGTCCCTGCTTCAAGAAGCTCATAGTCTAAGCATAAGATGAGACACCTGATAGATTTCAACAGATTGGACAGTACTGGTGAACAGTGAGACAATATTAGTGAACATGATAGAGAGTGGTCAGTGGACACGAACAGCCTAAGCATCGTCAAGTGTTTTTTAGGCACCATAAGAAAGGAAAGCTTTGAGAGGATTTTGAAGGTGGATAATGAGATGACTCTGTTGATGTTTCAGGTAGCACATTCCAAGATTGATGAACAACATGAGAGAAAGCATGAAAGTGTGCTTGTCATGTGAATTTTAACAAATGGACATTGGAGGATGACATAATGGGCCAAGTGAAGGCAAATGTCAAAATGTTCAGCTATCTGTTAAATCTTTAGACTTTTTTTTTAATTTTGTTTAAAATTTATATCCTGTTTTTATTTTAATTTAAAAAAATGGCTCTTACTTTATAAGAGCAATGCAAAAATCTATGAATAGGTCCATCATTGGCTATTGGCCAAGATGATCAGGGAGTCAATCCTGCCTACTCTGGGTGTCCTAACCCTCTTATTGCTAGAAGCTGGGCCTAGACAATGGAAATGGATTACTGGACAATTGCTATGGTCTGTTCATTCCTTCTGAAGCATCTGGCATCGGCCTCTGGTGGAAGAGAGGATACTGGACTAGATGGACCATCGGTCTGACCGAGCGTAGCCCTTCCTGTGTTCTTATCTGCACACATACCTGCAGAACATAGGGGTTTTGTTTTAAGACTACAAGAATATCACTAATTGGGCTTGTTTTCTTATAAGAGTGAATACATATTTTTCTAACAAACTCTTACAATTTCATAAGGATTACAGTAGAGATGAATACTGTACAGTAGACTTCAAGAACAATAGTAACTCCAGAATGTTTTTTTAATTAATTTTCATTTGTCCTTTGGTTATGCTGTATGAAGTTGGTTCTGGTTTTTGGTTTTTTTCCAGTTGCCACAACTGCAAATTCATCCTCAGTTGTAAATGACAAGAAGTGCTTTTCTGGTTCCCACGCAATCATTAATTATTCTGATTGAAAAAAAAAATTGGTTTACAGGTCTGTTGATGATACCTGAGCCGGAGTTGAATGCATACCTTTATTCTTTGTAGTAACAGTAATATAGGGTAGCAAAAGTTAATAGATAAAAAGATCCTAGAGGACAAATCTATTAATTAAATAGTAGCCATTTTCATTCTTCTGCTTTTCTCTTCATAATTACACTTTATACACTGACTACTTTTATCCTTCTGCAATATGCGGCAACAGTTTGGATTGGGCATTCTGAGCTTCTATCAGCAGCAGTCTGTGCTTCACTGACAGCCTGTATGCTTTACTGTGCAGTTCAAGGTGGTGGTGTTGACCTTAAATGACTTGAGAGTCTTATTCTTTCTTCCAGTGTATTTCATCCTAGAAGTTGCAGTCTGCTGAGATAATGCTCCTTTCAGTTCCTAGACTAGAACTTTCTAGTTTTGGTAAAAGGTCATTTTGCCCTCTTCATTTTTCACTTACTGACAGCCCATCAGCATGTGACTGTGTAAAGCCTCAAGACACAGTACAAAGCTAACTTGTTTGTTTACATTTTGATTGAAACAGTAGCTTGCCATAATCACAGTAAGACATGGATCTTTAACATACTGAGTCTTTGGTTTGAAGATTGTAGCATGACATTTAGTGATTTAGTACATGGATTTTAGTTTATGTGAGGTCCAGGGCAGTGGGCACCTTATATAAGCTGTTCAATATATTGGCTATCGTACAACACAGTTAAATACAAGCATTTGACATGTGGTAATTATAAAAATGTATTTTCTAAGGTAATGTTCACTTCACGGTTTCAGAAGTTGCAAGGATCATGCAGTCTATTTAGCTTAAAGTGAAATATCACTTGGTGATATATTTTTCTTGGTTTAAATTTAGGATTTGAATTTTTTTTCTTGATGTGATAAGCAGGTGTACTGCAACTCACTAATGATATTCATTTTTCTCTCTCATTCCAAAGTTGCCCAGTGCCAGATTCTGAGGTATACGAAAGTGCTCCATTCTGTTCACATCTCGTGAATTTTCCTATTGTAAAATTATTAGTAGTCAAGTATTAATTAGAAGCCTCCACTGAAATTGGGGCCCTATTCTAGGCACTGTACAAAGTGACAAAGTCCTTGCCTAGAAGATTTTCTGTCTAAATGCATAAAAGAGACCAATGTTGGGAGGGGCGACAGGCATAAAGACGTGAGGTGACTTGCCTATAGGTGACATCCCATTGATAAACTTGTATGTTTTGTCTCTTTCCAGGGCTGTTTAATGACAGAAAAGTGTAAATATTTATAATGTACTATGGAGGAAGCATAGGAATTGTTTTTAAAATATAACAAATCTCATTCTTATTATTTGTGTTGTATTTTTCATGTAGTCAAGAAAGAATTGTCACTAACATGTACTTTTTAAAACAAACCTAAAGTTAGTGCTGCTTTGTCTACAACTAGTAGAAAAAGATACAGATATAGAGTGACTGGAATATATATAATAAATAGCTCTTCTTTGATATTTGTGGTCAGAGACTTTGTCTGAAAATTTCATCTTCAGAGTGATAGAACCAGTGCTGTTTAGGAACCTTTTAGAAGAAAGTTATTTATCACCTAGTCTTAATGTTACTGGGAACTTTACTATCAATTTTGCTATGTACAGCATAAAGCCCTCATTTACTGACTTTTTATTAAGAATGGGAGGGAATTGGCAGTACAAATAAAGCAATAGAACAAATTGCGATAATATAGCATATTGCTTAGAGCAGGCATGCTATAACCATTTTGAAGTTTTGTCCTTGTTGCCACTAAATGCACTTAATCATTGTGGCCCTGATCCTGCAATGAGTATCCTGCAGGTAGTTTATGTGGCGCTCCTGTTAACATGATAAATGAAAATTGCACAGGTTCACCTGTCCACCCACAAGCTACATATTGCAATAATAGTCCCCAATTCTGTAAGAACAAATAATATCTATAGAAATATGGTTAATCACAATAAAAGAATTACAGATAGATAAACCTGCCTAGTGCCTGTGTTAGACAGACAACTGATTTATTCACCTGATCGTGGTTCCATGAGTCAATTGAATGTCTTTCCGGTGCCATTTTAACTTATTAACTACATTTTAGGTGAATCAACATTTCATGCCACACCACAGTTTGAAAATTTAATTAGCTTTCTGACATGTAAATATAAATAAGTGACATTTTATGGTTCTATTTGCTCTTTAAATCGTCCGTTAAAACTGCAACTTGTAATTTCAGGATTTCTCTTAGTAAAGTTATCGCTAAACAGTTTTAATTCTCCAGGATTATATGTGAAATAGTTGAACTTTCTTTCTGTATTCTTCTTTAGCATCCGCTCTCTATGTTCAATATTGCTTTATACAATCTTTAACGCAGTGGGTAATTATTTTAATGATGATGTTGTTTTGGGTGCAATAACTATGAATTTACTGGATTTGGTGCATTTAAGATTTTAAGCATAATATTTATTAATAGTTAAAGGATTAAAATACAAGATAATTTATTATAAAATAACATTATTTCATTTTCATGCTTGTATTTTTTAAAAGCACCCAATTATGCTAAAATCAATCTGACTTGTGTACTGTTTGTGTTTTTAGATTGTGCCTGAGAATGTGGGTTATTGGATGTATAAGTGTTGAAGAACATAGTGTTTACAGACAAAATCTTTAAAATCTGGTTTTTTAGACATCAAAGGTAGGTACAAGTTTGTCTATATTTAAATACATGTATACAAACTAAAATGTTATGTTTTGTTTGTATTTCAAATCTGTCTTAAAAAGAACAGCTTGTTAAGTTAGGAAGCCCAACTTAACTTTTCAGAATTTTGAGTGTCTGTTATAAGGGTAGTCGCATAGTGTTAATATGAAAGCATAAATTTCTTCTTTCTTTGATTATAAAAATAGGAACCTTTTATTCAACTAGCCTTCTTTCTCTCTATTCTAGTTTTCTGTAGTCCCTATCACTGTACTATGCATAGTACTGGCTATATCAGGAATATTTCATGTTTTGGAATTTAAAGAACAGTCACTGACGCTATTTAGTAGATTCATGTTTATATGAAAAAGAAATTGTAAAAAAAATGCAAGATTTTTCAAGTGATACATTTTCTTAGTTTTTTTTAAACAGGATTTTAGGTGTGAGACTCAATGGATTTAAATTGGAATTGTGCCTCTGAAACTTGGCATGTGCTCTGCTTTTAATGTGTCTTTATTCTAAAGTGCATGGACTCTGGCCACCAAAACAGACAATCAAATTTATCATGTTTGGGATTTTCTCTCCGTTATACATACTGGTAATTAGAATAAGTAACGAAAACATTAGATACTGTTGTAACATAAAAATTAATTGATTTATAATTAAATTAATAAAGCAAGATTTGACAATTTATTGCCCCCAAGCCCTACTCCCTTGTCTTTTTTGTTAAATTAAATCTGTGACCACACATAGAATTCACTGATAATTGTATTGTAAACGTTTGATTACCAGTACAACTAATCAATAAGCAAAGTAATCAAGAAATAATTTTATAGTATAGTAAATTCCTGGCAAGCCAGTTTAACTCACTTGCAAATGAATTTGTGTATTCTTCTGTGTTAAATGTCTCCAAGAATTACATACAGCTTAGTTTCTTAGTTATTTCATTGATACATATAGGATCAGGTGTTTCAAAAACAGATATGTAAGTTTATGGCCCTGGAACCTTATTTAAGTTTCTGAATAAATTGCCTAATTTTTATAGGTGCTTACTGTGCGACAGCTCTCACTGGAATGAGTTTTATTAAAAAATAAAATATGTTTACCAAAACTCTTTCCACTCACAGTCAGGAGAAAAGCATCTCCCAAAATCTCTCCCTGGAGGAGAAATTTAAAAACAAATGAAGGAAACATACTTCCTGTTATTCCAAATTACAGAATATATTGAAGACTGGGGGAACATGGGATATTGAGAGGATACAAAAGTATTTTTATGTGCAAGTATTAAAGACCCAGTCCATAGTTTTCTGTTAAATACAGTTCTCATATGAAAAAGAAACTTGTAAAAATGATACCTTTTTATTTAGCAGATTTTTTTTTCCCTTTTACTCAGTCATATATGCTTGCTTCGGTGACAAAAATGCCTTACTTTTGTTGGTCCAGCAGCACAACCCCAACTTTGGGACAGTGAGTTGGATTCTCTTCTGGATCATGTATCGATCCAGTTGTTCACTGAGTTCCAATTTCAGGGGTGCTTGTGCAACCCCTATCTTCAAATTCCCTGTTTGTTTTATTTGTGTAACTTCAGTAATGGCAAAAGATGTAACTGAGGACATCATATCGTAGAAGCCCTAGAATAGTAAATAGTAGAGCCCTAGAATCTGAGAAGGAATTTGACTTTTAGAATATTCAGTGGTGAGGATATATAAATGAAAAAGAACACGATTCAACTTTCAGGTTTCAGGATGACCCAGCACTGCACTGAGACAGAAGAAACCTCTATTATTGCTTGTAAACTGAGAAAATTGGTATGAAAGTCATTTATATTTATATATATATATATATATATATATAAAGTCTGTTTTCAGTGCAGAGCTGCATGTTAAGGAGTGAGGGTCAGCTGCCTATAATTCAAAATTATGATTTGCCCAGGAGATTTTCCACTGTCAAATGAAATGTTCCTGGACATGTTCCAAACACTTTCAAGTATGGGACTGACCTACACCTGTTTGTCCTCCCATTTATTCCTGCTGTCTTCCCCAGACATCCCATACTTCTCTTCATTAGAATGGTTCCAATGTGAAGCAGTCCTTGTCTATTACAGGAGCTTATCTCTGTTTCTGCTTTGCTTCTAGCCTGTTCTTGCCCAGAGAGATAGTGGCCAAGTGAACACACATTATTGCCATAGTTAGTGTATTATGATGCTATTGAAAGTTTCCTTAGCCAGACCCTCCATTGTTTTAGAAGGTCTTTGTGAATATTACAGTTAAAAATTTTAGGACTTCTTTTTTTATTTTTTGAATTTTTTAAAAATATATCAGTTTGGGGTCTTTCTCATCCATATTCTGTGCATATGTAGCATGAAAGACATATTTTTTTGACAATGCACATTTTTAGGATGTGCAACATGTGCTAGAATACAAAAACCTTAAAAAATGAACTCCACAGTGTGTACGATAGCCATCAAACTCCTCCTTTTGATGGTGGAGTAGAAGTAACATAAACGAGTGGTCTGTTCTATATTTATTTCCTTCTAGTGGTACATTTCGAGCTACATGTAAGTGTATGGTAATGCATCAAAATGTTTTTTTGTGTTTTTTATCTTCTATAGCAGCTCTCCATTCCTTGTAAAAATGTCTTGCTAATACTGTAATTTCTGTTATTGTTCATTTATTTTATTCAGGAAGAAAAAACTTACTTAAAAAAATCAAGGCAGCTTAAAAAAATAAAACCAGTTTAAGTGGCATTTCTGGTTAACTCATACATTCTATATAGATCAGTGGTTTTCAAACTTTTTTCCTCAGGACCCAGTTAAAAATGTTGCTTATGCTGCAACCCAACAATTACATCTTTGAGCAACGCATTCCATTCTTGCAGTGGTGGCAGCAAGGGGCACCACAATCCAGTGCCTGAGGATCTGTGACCCAGGATTGGGTCCTGACCTTAACTTTGAAAACCACTGGTATAGATCATATTTTTAAAGTCTTTTCATGGATGATAATTAGGATTTAATTTATATGATACCTTTTTGTTTAATTGAATGTGTAATGAAATCTTTAAACTGCATGTTTATTAGTTTAATTCCTCTTGACAGTCTTTAGGTATCTGACATTTAATACATTTTCCATTATTTCAATAAGTATTTGTATAGACTGAAAGCTTGTTAATAGTTCCTGTTATCTGGGTAGTCCTGTACAACATTCTGAATTAGATTACTTTTGCAGGAGTCATCTCTGCTTCTGAAAGGATTGTACATTTGTGTAAATGCTTCAGATTTCCATCTGATAGCCATGTATTTCAAGTTCAGAAATTGTACCTCTTGTAAAATGAATGGGGCTTAATCATTTCTATGTTTTGAAACTTTCAGAGTTTGTACTTCGTTTTCCTGTTTTTGAAGTAAAGCATGAAACTACTTCAGTTCACACACAGACATTTCAAGAGGCATTTTGTTTGTTGAATATTTTATTATCAGTACACATCAAATGTTCAGAATAATTTCCTTGCCTTCTGTAATAGCGAGGACTTATTTATGCTTGGTATAACTCAGGGCTTGACAAAACCTGGGAGCCACGTTGCAATCACGACTGGAATTTGTAGCCTGGTTCCTATCTCTGCTGCAGAAATGCAGCTGAGGAATGCCCTCTGGCACCTGAAAATAAAATTGCTGGCACCTAGCTTGGAGCCAGTTTTGTCAAACCCTGATATAATTCTACTGATGTCCAGTCCCTCCCTAAAACATAGCTCTACAGTGATTTTTACAAATCACTGTTCTCTGGTTTCGATTAGGCAAGTGGCAAGCAGAAACTTCTGTTTCTATTCAGTATTGGTTTTTGTTTGGTACCTCATCATCCCAGCTAACATTTGTCTCATCTACTTTTGTGTCTTGTATGATGTCTTGATTCCAAGTACTCTGGGCCAGGACTTTCCTCTTGGTTGCTTGTTTGTACAGCATATAGCACAATGGGGTCCTGATTGGAGACTGAGGTTCATAGGTACTACTATAATAGAAGTATTATAATTATTATTATTTCTACATGTTGCCCCTTGTGAATTTAGCTTATTAACTAATTAATGCCCATCTCTGTATAAGAGAGAATCCCAATAAGTTTTTGTAACTTGTTTAAGGCCATTTGGTATGTCTGCTTCAGAACAGAGATTATGCCTTAGGATATCCTGCCTTTATAGTCATGTGCTCAGATAAAACCTCTCCTCTGTTATGGTAGGTAAACTAAGCATAATTTAGTCTATACCAAATTTGTATTTGGTTTAAATGCAAATACACAAATGCTCTTGTACCTAATATTCATGAAGTTGTAAGCAGTCATAATTCTTAGCCTGCGCATCTGCGGTGTTTTATATTGAAGGCAAAAATCTAATAATATTTATTAGTCTAGTCTTTGTTTTCTAAAACTTGTTTTGTGGTTGGATATGTCTAATTCTGATATGTTCTTTTCATCAGCAGTGTAAGACCAATCAGTGCAAGCCACTGAAAACTGATCTATTTAGCAGAAAGCTTGTCCACTCAGAAGAACTAATTTTCTTCTTTTTACACATTTGGGCAGCAATGATTTGACTGCTGAGGAAAGAGCTCGTTCTTCAGATCTTTATGCTTGATTCATCAAGCAATATAAAATTATGAATTTTGGATCTTAGTAGTGAGCCCAAACCAAGAGTGATACAGCATCAGGAATGGGAATCAAATGTGCCCACAGCACAATGAGCCCAAATGTAGGTTACCATAAAATCAGCTTGTGGAATGGTCTGGTGTATATTTGGATCTCAAAGTCTTTAAATATTTGTCTTGGTTAAGTAACATTTTTCTTGTAAGGTGTTTTTTGGTTTGTTTTTTTTAAGCTTCTTGGTTGTTTGCCTAAGTTTAGCAGTGAAGGTTCTAAATATCACCTTATATCATTTACCTCTGTTATCATATCTAAAGGGGTGTAATATATATCTGAGCCAAATGAACCCCCTTAATTTCATTAAATCCTGGATCCCTCTAGGCAGCCTCAGCTCAGTCCTTCAAGCCTTCGGTGCTGCTAGCTAGATGAAAGCAGACAAGAAACAGTTAAAGGGTTTGAAATGCACCATAAACTTAGTGACTTACCAGGCCCAGCTGCCAAGTATAAAAGAAAGAAATATACAATGGCAATATGCTTGAACAGAGACCAAACTATGGAAGGAGAAAAGACAGGGGTAGCAGTTCCTTTTGAACCCCACTTTGGTGAATTTCTTATTTAAATTATATTAAATAAATCCTTCAGAAAGAGGGCTTCTCATATGAGCCGTTGGGCAAGGAAAAGAGAGGTTTTTTTTGGTCCTGTTTATTTTTAACAAGGGAATCCTTATAATGTGTTATGCTTGCTTGGGTTTAGACCAGTGGTTCCCAACCTTTTCAGTAATACTGCACACTTCAATGAGCCAAACAGTTCCATGGCACACCTGCTTTTTCCAGCTGAATCGATTGTTCATAAATGTCACATTTACTTAGATTTACTGTGGTTATGGCAAGTGTGTCAAATTCATTTGCAATGGCAGGCCAGATTTGACTTAAATGTACTTGAAGTGGCCTGTACATACCATAGAAATAAATACTAGGGCACTCGCATGGTATCATGGAGTGCTGTGTATGTGAGACTGCACTCTTTGATCTCTCTCTCTCTCTCTCTCTCTCTCTGAGAGAGAGCACAGTCTCACATACCCAGTGCTCTATGAGGTCACAAGACCTGACACTCTTGTGGCATCATGGCACTTTGGGTATGTGAGACCTCTCTCTTTCTCTCTCTTGCTCTGTTGGGGGAGTGTGTGGTCCTGCAGAGCACAGTCATGACCCGGGTTGAAGACGTTTGGCCTGTGGGCCACATGTTTGACACCCCTGGGTTATGATTTTACTAGAAGGGTTTGCAACATAGTACATACATCAAGTTAAACAAGAGTCAAATGTGTTAATGTTTCAAATCCACCAGAAAAAAATACGCCCTTATCTCAGTTTTGCGCTTTGACCACCCGCATTTAGAATGTTCACATTTTAGAATTGAAAGACCAGTATCTTGCTTTTAATTTGGTGAATAACTTCCATGAGATTTGAGTTCTAATTTTAGTTGGATAGCACATACTGTTTAAGATGAAATAATGTTGTTTTATACTGATTTTCATTACCTGTGTACAGAATTTCACAGCACACCAGTGTGCCATGGCACACTGATCGAAAACCACTGGTGCAGACTGATCATAAATCTGAGTAAAGTGAATCAACTTTGTGATCTCATCTTTTTCATCTGGATTAAGAAAAAGCCTGTGATCTGAAAGTCTTGAAAGGAAGTGCCTTTCCTCTCCATAGCAGAGGTTCCCAAACTTTTTGTCATCATGACCTCATTTTAATGAATTATTTCCTGATGAGACCCTAAACAGCATGGAAGATGCTATTTTGCTCCCCATACTAGAGACTGCTGTGACCCCATATGTTGATGGTGTCACCTCATGTGGAGCCATGGGGAAACCGGAGTTTTATAGTGTTAACGTTTTGCCAGTTATATTTATTTCCTTTAAATTTTAACATTTTTATGTTGTCGCGCATCACTAAATGTTTCAGCTTAAAACTGGATAGAATTTTGCTTTTATTTTCCTCTTCTGAACATTGCTTTAGTGAATCTGGTACCTTCAAATATTGAAGTGATGAGCACCTTTTAAAAAGTATAATGAACAGTAATGTTAATACCATGATTATTTAAGCACAGACTGTTCATTCAGCATTGTGTGCCAAAATAGACACAAACACTGCCCTGCTCTGGTGACCTAAGTAATCTTATTTATATCTGTACAAAACAGTGCACATGTAATACTTTGGGTGATAGTACGGTGGGGGTATCTAGGAGGTGGCATTTCTGAAAGGCTTCCCAGGTGGAGCGTTTGCTTGGGAAGTTTGGGAGAGACACCACTTACTTCTCCAGTCTGCTTTGGCTATCTGTAGGTTGCTAATCTTATTTTTATAAAATTAGTCTTCTAATGTAGCATACTTTTACCACCTACTGGTATAAGGACAAATACAGTACCAAGACTTCATCGCCAGGGAAGTTTTCCTTCAGCTGGGTTGATTATCCTAGTCAAGAAGCATAAGCAATACAAGGCTCTTTCTATATAATTCAGGTGGATTCTTCCAGTGTTGTCTGTTTCTGTTGTAACTCAGGGTATGTCTATACTATTTTCACCGCCGTCAGCCCAGCGTTCCAGAAGCAGTTGTCAGTGAGTTTGAACTCGCTGCTCTACTCCCAGAAGTCAGCCATGGAAGTCCTGGGGACTAAGGAGTGTATGGGAAAGCCAACCGCAAGGGATTTGCAGTCAGCTTTACTGAACGTTTACCGGTGGCTAAAAAAGTTGTCGGCACTTACACAAGGAATTTTACGTTGCTTGCATAACTGCCAGTTGACTGCCCCCTAAAGCCCGCCCCAGTGTAGACTAAGGCTCAGAAAAGCCTCTGGGTTTTTTAAGAGAGTCTGTTGACACTTTATGATAAGATGTTACAGCTGCAATTAACAGATTTTTTTATTTCTGAATGAGCATAGCCTTCAAAATGTTTTAGTTTACTTGTCCTGTCCAGCTTCATTAAGCTGAATTGCTTTTTGCTTACACTGAGTTAAAAATCAACAAATATAAACAAAGTGAAACTTTGGAGGCAAATCATTCTCCAGGTTTGTTGGTTTTCCCCTCCCCCAACCCCTTTAATTAACCTTTTCTGCAGTGATGCACAAAAAAAATTCCTGGAAAATGTCTGTTAGGGAGAAGGAGTGTGGGTTCATTTGGTTTTCAGTATGGCTGTTAGTTGTGTACATTGAGATGGCACTTTGTTTTCTTATATTATCTGGTTTACTTAGAGTTAAGAACCTTAATTTTGAGTGTTTTAGAATTCACATAGAAGAAGGGAAAAACTTGTAGAAATTAAGGTTACCCTTCTATAAAGTAGAGTATTATGTAACACTCCATGTCTAATTTGGGGGGGCTGGGGTTGGCCATTTTCTTAACCTCCATTTTTCTTTAACAATCTGTGTTACTTCTATTTCTTTATTGACCAGTGGTGAGAACCGATAAAATCTTCCGATACTAGTTTGCTAAGCAAATATAAATCAATTAATTGGAGCTAATGGTCGGTGTATAGTCCATCTGATACATATATCAACCGACACTCTGACACTTTAATTTTTATTATTGTTTATAAATGCATGCCACCCTGGCTTAACCAGGAGATTTTCAATCATCTAAAAATGGGGAAAAAAAGAAAAAGTGGAAACTTGAAGAAATCACAAAGGATGACTATAAACAAATAATACAATTGTGTAGGGGAAAAATCAGAAAGTCCATGGCACAAACTGAGATCAAACTAGCTGATGGCATAAAGGGTAACAAAAAAAAAATTTTAAATACTTTAGAAACAAGAGGAACACCAAGGGCACTGCAGATCCATTACTCAACAAAGAGGGAAAAACAGTAACAGAAAATGTGGAAATGGCAGAGGAACTAAATGATTTGTTTTGGTCTTCACTGGGAAGGTTGGTGGTGACTGGATGCCTGATGTAGTGGAGGGCAATAAAAATGGGATAGGATCAGAAGCTAAAATATGAAAAGAACAAGTTAAAAATTACCCAGACGAGTTAGATGTCTTCAAGTCACTAGGGCCTGATGATATGCACCCTAGAATACTCAAGGAGCTGACTCAAGAGATATCTGAGCCATTGGCTATTGTCTTTGAAAAATCATGAAAGACTGGAGCAGTACCAGAGGACTGAAAAAAAGTAAATATAGTGCCCATCTATAAAAAGGGAAATAAGGACAACCCAAGGAGTTATAGACCAGTCAGTTTAATCTCTTTCCCAGGAAAAAAAAGTGGAGCAAATAATTAAGGAACCCATTAACAAGCATCTAGAAGAGAATAAGGTGCTAAGTGCTAGTCAGTATGGATTTGTCAAGAACAAATCATGTCAAACCAACCTGACAACTTTCTGTGATCAGGTAACAAGCGTTGTGGATAGAGGGGAAGCTCTAGATGTAGTGTATCTAGACTTTAGTAAGGTTTTTGATATAATCTCACATCACTTTCTCATTAACAAACTTGGGAAGTACAACCTGGGTGGAGCTACTATAAAATGGATGAAAAATTGGTTGGATAACCACTCCCAGAGAGTAGTTATCAACGGTTCACTCGTGCTGGCAGGGCATAACGAGCAGAGTACCGCAGGAATCGGGTTCTGCGTCTAGTTCTGTTCAATATGTTCATTAATGACTTAGATGATGGCATAGAGAGTATACTTATAAAGTATGCAGATGATACCACGCTGTGAAGGGTTGCAAGTGCTTTGGAGGATAGGATCACAATTCAAAATAATTTGGACGAACTGGTGAAATGGTCTGATGTAAATAGAATGAAATTCAATAAAGACAAGTGCAAAGTGCTTCACTTAAGAAAGAAGAATCTTTTGTACATATACAAAATGGGCAATGACTGCCTAGGAAGGAGTACTGTGAAAAGGAGTCTGGATGTCATAGTGGACCACAAGCTAACTATGAGTCAACAGTGCAATGCTGTTGCAAAAAAAGCGAATTCCATCTGGGACCTATTAAGAGAACTATTGTAAGTAAGACAGGAGAAGTAAATCTTCCACTCTACTCCACCCTGATTAGGCTTCAGCTGAAGTGTTGTGTCCGGTTCTGGACATCTCATTTCAGCAAAGATGTGTCAAATCAGAGAAAGTCCAGAGAAGAGCAACATGGATGATTAAAGGTCTGAAACACTTGATTTATGAAGGAAGATTGAAAGAGCTGGATTCGTTTAGTCTGGAAAAGAGGAAACTGAGAGGGGACATAACAGTTTTCAAGTGTCTAAGAGGTTGTCACAAGGAGGAGGGAGAAAAAATTGTTCTCCTTAATTACTGATGATAGGACAAGAAGCAATGGGCTTAAATTACAGGAAGGGAAGTTTAGGTTGGACATTATGAAAACATTCCTAGCTGTCAGAGTGATTAATCACTGGAATAAGTTGACTAGGCAGGTTGTACAATCAATTACGATGGGGCTGGCAGGCTTGTACTTGGGCAGGTAGCCTGTGCCATAACATCCACTTTGCTATTTTTAGAGCGCTGCGCAAGCAGAGGTAGCATGTCTTTACCCACCCTGTGAAGCATGCTTCTGGCTGCAGTGTAGACATACCTTCAGGGATCCTCCAGAGAAAACCAAACTTGACTTGCTAGTATTTCTAAAGAAACACAGCCCTTCCCTGATGTTTCTAAAGTAAAACCTGTGTGTGGACACATTTTTCTACATCATAAATTAATCAAAAAAAAAAAAAAAAAGAATAGTTGGGGGGAAGGCGCTAAAGCACGATATTGTAAAAACCCTTTCCTGGTCACTGCCCAGGGTGGTCTACCCTTCTAGGGGCCTGGTATCAGCCAGCTAGCCCTGATTCAAGACAATGATTTTATGTGTAGCTGTTTGGGCCTGGGTTGGTAGATAATCAGACCCATCAGCCAAGGAGTTCAGGTGATTCCTATAAAGGGTTGAAGGAAGTCCATTTAAGTGAGAGCTTCAAGGAAAAGGTGACTCCTTGGATGGGTCTGATTGTTAAATAAGAAGAAAAATCTTTTGACCCCTTCTGTCAGCTTTGATCAATAGGGAAACTTGGTTTTGGTGTTACTTTGTGTTTGGCTGAAGAATAAAATGCCCTAAAAGAAGGGCTTGACCAGTCTCTGGTCAAGCATTTAATCCTATTGGGGAAACAGGCCTAGAGTCATGGTGAACACAAACTTTTAACACAGGTCATATTTAACAAAAACAAAACTCATTCAGAACATTTTGTTCCTCTGTCCAAGAAAGGAGCCAGTTGTCTTTTTATGGAACAGTTCCTCAAAAAATTTCTACAACAATTATGCTACATTTTAAGAGCTAGTCTAGAAAGAAAGAAAGGAAAAGCATCAGCAATACTAAGCAAAAATGAGTGGTTAGGTTTATGGTTATAGAAATGACTGCTACGTGAAACTTGCTAGGTATGTCTTGTATTCAAACATGGTATAACAGCAACATCTTTTCCCTACGATGAAAAATCAAAATGTTGAAATGACCATATTTAATATTTTCTTAAAATAAATTACAATTGGCCAGATTCTCATCTACATTGGCATAGCTCCACTGACAACAATATAACTACAACAGTTTAGACCATCTGATCTGGCCCAATCATTCTCATAAAAGTCTTTATATTTCTTAACCTGAAAAAAAATTCAGCCCAGCAAAGCATTTTTGAAATTGACAGTGATGATACTTTCAAATTCAGTCCCATCTAAATATTGTCGAAAGATGCAGGGCTTTTGATACTAAGTCAGGTATCAAATGTGAATGAATTTACTTAGGTTAAAAATGATAAATACTTCATTTTACTCAAACCTTTCCATTCTTAACTGTAGGAAGTCCATAATAGTATAAGGCTATTAGTATATGATGTGACTGCCTTGGCACTAGCTGTCATCAGTTGAAATATATGCATGTGAGTTCACAGGTTTAATATTTATTAAAAGCTGACTGGGATCTGTGATGAAAGTAATGTGTGATGTTCCTACAACTTTGCATATTAATATACTCAGATCATTCAAATTGGAAAACCTGAAATGATACATCTCACTGTCTAGTAACAGGTAACAAATCCCCAGCTATAAAAGGAAAATATTTTAGTAATCTGTTATATTTTTTAAAATGACAGATTACTGATGTTTGATGTAAAAGTACAGTATGTTGCACAATTTCACAAATGTAGGTTTCTGATATAATATCTGTAGTGCCTATAATACCAGCAAGTTAATTATTTTTAGAGTTGTTTGCTTGCTTTGGGGTGTTTTATTTGTTTTTTGTTCAGTCAAGAAAAATAATTTTTTCCTTAGCTTTGGCAGGCACCTTCTTCAGTATGATAGTGTAAAAATTCAGTTCCCCTTTACCAAATGGCTTTCTGTAATTTAATCGTCTCTATATTTAACAAGCTTCTTTCTGATGCCTTTTTCCTTTCCATGGAAACCATTAAGAACAAGCAGAACATGCTTGAAAACATAACCCCTCAGAAGTTTCCATTTAAATACTATTTTAAAATTATTTTTCTTAAAAGTTTAAAATATATTTTTTATCTCTAAAAATGCATACATCACTTACAAAGACCCCATGACTTGATTGACTTTAGCCTCCCAGTTTTAAAATGCTGTGGTTATCACTTTTAACCTCCTAGTTTTTGTTTGTTCCCACTTTGGAAGAGAAAGCAGCACCATGTTCAGAATGTGAAAATATTGATATTTCATCTTGACTGTGGAAAAGACTTTTTTGTAAAATGGTTTTTCTCTGTCCTATACAAACAACATAATAAAAGGGCTTCTAGATACTTGTTAACAGACTGGGTTATTGCTTTTATGTAGTATTTTTGGAAAGTTCTGTTTGGATACATTTTGCAGACTTGTCATTTGCACTTTGACATAAGGAAAAAATAAACATCCAGCATGACTGAGTGGGGCAATGTGTCTTTGAGATGCACTGTATAGTATCTAAAAAGTAATTCTGTGTTATAAAATGAGTTATTGGTCTCACAGTTTTATGGTCTGTGTTACGCTAGTCAGATGAGATGATGATAATTTTAAACCCAGAACAGACACTCATGGATTTTCTAGCAAACAGTTTTGTTTTGGAGCACAGGCCTATAAAGCTAAATATCTTTTGAGAGACTAAGAAATGACTTATAAGAAAAAGCATACCCATGAGGTGTCTGGAATCAGGACCTCCAGGCAACTAATGAGCACAGCTGATCTGTAGTAGGCAGCTTGATTGGTTACAGTGCCTGATGAATGGAAAAAGTCAGCAGCCCAGCTCTTAAATCCAGCAGCAGATCCAGAGCTGCTTAAAACTTTTGCCCACAGCTGCAATAGCTTCTGTGCCTGCTTGTTGCCTGTCTTGTTCTAGTCCTGCTCCTGTACTGACCCAGCCTTACCTTATTTCCAGTGATTGCCTGGACCTAAATCTCTGCTACAACTCCTGACTTTAGCTCTGGCCTCTAGCCCTGGGCTTCTCTTCCTGGCGTTGGCTTTGGCTCTCATCTTGGCTACAAACCTTACTGAGTCCTGCTCCAGCCACTGGGCCTGCCTGTGTATGCTCTGGTCACTGACATTACATTTCAAGGATTTAAGAAAGAAGCAAAACAAACAAACACACAAAAAAAAAAATCAAGCAACCACACATTTATACATGCACACAAATACAACTAAATATATTTTTTTAAAACTTAGGACTGTTTTCTCATTATGAATTTAAAGTGTGCTTTTCATGTTAAATAGCAATAGTCCCTTTTATTCAGCGTATCTTCTTGGATTCTTTTTTGAGTGCTTGTTCGTGTCAATTCTATTTAGGTGTCTCTGTGCCACATGTATGATCTGCTGGAAAGTTTTTCTTAGAGTTTGCCGCAGTCAGCTGTGGAGCCCTCTGCAGTTGTGCCTCCATGGTGCTCTGTAGAGCTCTGCCAACTCTCCCCTCCTCAGTTCCTTCTTACTCTACTGTACTGTGCTCTTCATGTATTCTTGAAGTTCCCAGTGTAATCAGCTCAGCCTCAGTGTGCCCAGGTATGGTGAAAGTGCCATGCTCCAAGGACTCAGTCAAAGAGCCATGGTACCTGTACTCCCCCCAGCACCAAAGACAGTTTGAGGGTCCCAGTGGCACCATTACCTTACTTCGGTGCTGCTTAAAAAGAAGAGGTCAGAGAAAGGACACAATGACCAAGCTGGGGAGAGACGTGGGCAAAGCAGAAGTCATGGTGGACCACTCAAGCGTGGGCCCTTAGGGCACAGTGCTGTTAACTTCGGCCCTAGGGAGGGGCCGTTGAGTCCGATGCTAGTAGCAACTCTGACAAGGGAGATATTGGAGAAGGACCTACTGCTCCCCCCCAACTCCATGAACATTTGAGGTAGCAAGGGAACAAGTTAAATGTATAGCCCTGCCAGCCCAGCTGACCTGGGATCAAGGGCAAGCTCTGGCCCCACAGAAGGCTGTGGCACCATCAAGTGGCAAACCCACCCTCCTGCCTAGATCATGCTCTCCCTGCACCACCCATCAGCACCACAGAAACTTTGGGGAATCACAGGGCAAGTCAAGTGCACTCTCCAGATCACGCTCCCCTCAGCACTGATGACTGGCATTGTCCAGCACTGCACCTCCATGGTCACTGCACAATGAATGATTCTTCTGGGGCTCAGATGTAGAGTCCATAGTCTCAAGGAGAAGCCATGCCATGACAAGCAAGGAGCACAGAGGACCCCACGCACTCAATGCAATGGCAACCATAATGGCACATGCCCTCGCAGTGATCCTTTTGGACGCTCTGGGTATATCACCAGGTGTAAGGTCCCTATTCAGGTCACTCTTAATCCTTGGTCTTAGGCTCTAGAACTCACCTGTACTATTCAGCGAGTGCTCTGCCAGATGCTTGTGATGCCTCAGGTGACACGAAGGAGCCCACCACCATGGGAGCTGATCATTGCTGAGGGCCAGGAAATGGCCAGCTCTGGTAAAGGAGTCTTCTTCCTTATCTCTGAATGAAGCTGTGACTGGAGGTGCTCTGGCTGCCATTCCAGATGACACCAAGACACATCAGGAGTTGCTGCACGGAGTAGCTCAAAATATGGTCCTGAAAGTAGAAGAGGTGATCCAAGATGCAGACCTAGTGGTGGACATATTGGGTCCTGAGGGCCCATCCAGGATGACTCTGCCACTTATTAAAATACAAAGACCCTATGGCAAACCCCTGCCTTTCGACCCCCTACTGCCAAAAGGGTAGAGAGAAAATACCTTCTGCCTTCCAAGGGGTATGAAGACTTTATATACTCACTGTACCCTGGGATCATTGGTGGTGGCTGCTGCCAATGAAAAGGGAGAGACAAGGGCAGCAGAGCCCAACACTGAAGTCCAAAGACACTAAGCACTTGGAGCTCTTTGGCAGGAAACTGTGCCACTGGGGGGCTCCAACATATCGCAAATCAGCAAGAAATCCTAAGCAGATATGCTTTCAAATCCTGGTCATCAATAGATGAGTTTCAGGACTCCAAGAGCCAGGAGTCCAACACAGAGTTGATGGTCATGTTAGAGGAAGGCAAGATGATATCCTGAGCCCTTCTACAATTGGCTCTGGATGCAGCAAGTGCTGTGGTATACTCCATGTCTTTGGGGGTAGCCATGAGAAGATGTTTTTGGCTGAAGCCTCAGGTCTTCAGCAGGAAGTTCAGGCTACCATCTGGGGCTTCCATTTGATGGAACTGATCTGTTTTCCTCACAAACAGACTCGGAATTGCAAAATCTGAAGGATTCAAGAGCCACACTGAAGTCCTTAGGCCTGCACACTCTGGCTTCCACAAAGAGAACCATTCAGGTCACAGCCTCTGCTCCATTTTTACAAGCCAAGGTAGGACTACATCCGCAGGTGAGGCTACAACACCAGGAAGAATAACCACTCTGTTGGCCAAAATGAGGAGCAATCCCATCAGTCTTCCAGACAGAAAAAGAACCTTTGAGGGTGTGCCTGAGGACACATAAAAGCCACAGACCTCCTTTTTCTCAACTGCTTATCCCAATTATACCACCTGGTGTGCTAAGTTACATCAGACCAGTGGGTCCTACACACAGTGAAGTCAGGATACTCACTCCAGTGCTCTGACATGCCCGACTCTCCCCGGCACCCTGTCCCTCTTCAAGGAATCCTCCCATGAGCAACTTCTTCTCCAGGAAGTTCAGTTGCCTTTGAGAGCAGGGGCAGGGGAAGACATGTCTCGCAAACTGAAGGGGAGGAGGTTTTACTTCCTCTACTGCCTATTACCAAAGGAAAAATGAGTCTTCTTCCCATCTTAGATATGAGGAACTTAAACAAGTTTATGAATAAAATCCAGCTTCCCACTGTACCCTAGCCTTTATCATTCCCTCCCTGGATCTGGGAGACTGATAAACTACCCTCAATTTGAAGGAGCAGGTCAGGGAGGTCCTCCTTAGTAGTAGGAAACCCTCTAGTTAGGGCTAATTACAGGCTAAAAGAAGGCATTTCTCATCATGGGCAGAAGAAAGAAATACCTCACTCCTGCAGGTGCCTTTTGCAGTAACCCTGGACTATCTTCTCCACTTAAAACAACAAAGTGAGGCAGGATGTTCAGTCCTCACTAACCTATTAGTGAAGATGTTCTTAAAGGGGCTGGACAGAATGTTCCCACCAACACATCCTCTGGTTGCCCAGAGGAATCTTAGCTTAGTGATCACGAGCCTCATGGGACCCTCTTTGAACCCCTAACCTGCTGTTCGCTGTTCTGCTTGTCTTAGAAGGTAGTCTTTTTGTTTGTCACAACCTTAGTCAGAAGGGTCTTGGAGCTCTAAGGACTAACTGCCGAACCATTGTACACGGTCGTCTTCAAGGAACCAAGTACAATTTTGTCCACATACAGCTTTCCTGACAAAGGTTGTCTCACATTTCCATGCAAATCAGGATATTTTCCTCCTGGTGTTGTGTCCTAAGCAAGTGGCTTTCAAATTTAGGGTTGGGACCCAGTCCTCAAGCACTGGGTCATGGCACCCTTTCCTGCCACTGCCAAAAGACTGGAGTGTATTGCTCAAAAATGTAATTGCTGGGTTGTGGGCATAAATGATTTTTTTTCCACTGGGTCCTGAGAAAGGTTTTTGAAAACTACTGTCCTAAGCCACAGACAAATGATAGGGAGTGTAGACTGCACTCACTGGATGTTAGAGTGGCCCTAGCATTCTACTCAAAAAGGACTAAACCCTTCACAGAAATGCCCAACTGTTTTTGGCAGTAACCAATAGAATGAAGCAGCAGCCAGTTTCATCACAACAGGTACCATCTTTAATTATGGCATGCACCGAGGAATGTTACAACCAAGCAAGGGTGTTCGCTCTAGTGCTAACAGTCCACCCTACAAGGCATTGTTGCCCATTCCAGACACTTGCAGAGCAGTGACATGGTGGTCAATACACACATCATGTTGCATTATGCCGTGACTCAATAAGCTAGAGAGGATGCTGTGTTTGGTAAGGTAGTCCTTCAGTCTGCAGAAGCTTGAGGTCCAACCCTTCCTACAAAGGTAAGGCTTAGGAATTACCTAATTTGAATGAACATGAGCACCCGCTCAAAGAAAAAAAGATGATTGCTCACCTGTAACTGGTGTTCTTCAAGATGTGTTGCTCATGTCCATCCATGCCTTCTCACATTCCCATCTGTCAGACTTTTCAACAAGAAAGAATTGAGGAGGGGAGGGTTGGCAGAGTCCTATATGGAGTGCCAAGGACATGTGACTCCATGGGACCCCATAGCCAGTCCTGAGGGACTCTGGGGAAACTTACTGGCAGATCGTGCATATGGCACGCGCACACATAAGTGGAATGGACATGAGCAACACTTAAGTACACCAGTTACAGGTGAGCAACCATGTTTTCTTCCTTCAAATTACATCTATAGTAAATAGACCTGACCAAAACAAATTTTTGCTACAGTTGACGGTGCACGGTCCAAGCACCTATGGAAGAGCAAGTTGGATACAGTTCTGTCTTCCAGATACACAACCTTAAATCTGCCCTCTTGTGCCTATATTTTAAAATAAAATCTGCAGTGACATTTTTGCAAACAGTTTCTATTATAGTACAAAATACATTTCTTATCTGCTGTATATACACATGAGACAAGGTTGATGAGGTAATATATAATTTTATTGGACCAACTTCAGTTGGTAAGAGACAAGCGTTCGAGTCCTTGCACTTTGCAGTAATTTTTACAGCTGGTTTGTTTATGTGCCTGTTGGTGGCATTCATGAAAGTCACTTATTTATAAAGTATACAGTAAACCATATTTATTAGACATAATACAGTACATGTTAAGTGTACAGCAAAATAATGTGTACTAGCTTATATAGGCCACCCTGGTTTACTGCTCTGTTAGTTTCATGTTTAACCACCTTATTCCCTAACTTTAAGCTAAGAATGAATGTGCTACTTGATAACTAGGAAATAGAATATATTGATTATTAAAATAAAAAATTCCCCTCTGACCCCTATGGGTGGTATGTGTCTTCCTCAACCTCGGGTCCTCTACCAGAGGCCTGGGAGTTTAAGGGTTCTGTGCAGTATCTTAGCTGTTCCTAGCACTGCACTCTTCTGGACAGAGAGCTCTGATGTTGTTCCTGAGATCTGTTGGAGCCACTCTCCCAGCTTAGGAGTCACAGCCCCGAGTGCTCCTACCACCACTGGGACCACTTTGGCCTTCACTTTCCACATCCGCTCTAGTTCCTCTTTCAGGCCCTGGTACTTCTCCAGCTTCTCATACTCCTTCTTCCTGATGTTGCTGTCACTTGGCACTGCTACATCTATCACCACCGCTGTCTTCTGGTCCTTGTCTATTACCACGATGTCTGGTTGATTGGCCAGTACCTGCCTGTCCATCTGGATCTGGAAGTCCCACAGAATCTTAGCCCTGTTATTCTCCACAACCTTCTGTGGAATCTCCCATCTGGTCTTGGGAGGGTCTAGCCCATACACTGTGCAGATGTTCCTGTACACAATGCCAGCTACTTGGTTATGCCGTTCAGTGTATGCTGTTCCTGCCTGCATCTTGCATCCTGCCACTATGTGTTGGACTGTCTCTGAGGCCTCTCTGCACAGTCTGCACCTTGGGTCCTGTCTAGTGTGGTAGACCCCTGCTTCAATGGACATTCACAGATCCATAGCAGTACCATTGGCCATTATCTTTGAAAACTCGTGGCGAACAGGGGAGGTGCCAGAGGACTGGAAAAAAGCAAATATAGTACCTATCTTCAAGAAAGGCAAAAAGGACGATCCAGGGAATTACAGACCTGTCAGCCTCACCTCAATCCCTGGAAAAATCATGGAGCAGCTTCTCAAAGAATCCATCCTGAAACACTTGGAGGAAAATAGAGTAATCAGGAATAGTCAGCATGGATTTACCAAGGGTAAATCATGCCTGACCAACCTCATCGCCTTCTATGATGAGATGACTGGATTTGTGGATGCGGGAAGAGCCGTTGATGTCATATACCTTGACTTTAGCAAGGCTTTTGATACGGTTTCCCACAGCATTCTCATTGGCAAATTAAGGAAGTATGGGTTAGATGCATGGACTGTAAGGTGGATAGAAAACTGGCTAGAACAACGGTTTCAGCGTGTAGGAATCAATGGCTCCATGTCAAGTTGGCAGGCAGTAACAAGTGGTGTGCCCCAGGGGTCGGTCCTGGGGCCAGTTCTGTTCAATGTTTTCATTAATGATCTGGATGATGGGATAGATTGCACACTTAGTAAGTTTGCAGATGATACCAAACTGGGGGGAACGGTAGACACCCTAGAGGGCAGAGACAGGATTCAGGGAGACCTAGACAAACTGGAGCAGTGGGCCAAGAGGAATCTCATGAGGTTCAACAAGGATAAGTGTAAAATCCTGCACTTGGGACGAAAAAACCCCATGTACTGCTACAGGCTGGGGAGTGATCAGCTAAATAGCAGCACTGGAGAAAAGGACCTGGGAGTCATGGTGGATGGGAAGCTGGATATGAGTCAGCAGTGTGCTCTTGCTGCCAAAAAGGCCAATGGCATACTGGGCTGCATCAGAAGAAGTGTTACCAGCAGATCGAGGGATGTGATCATTCCCCTCTATTCTGCACTAGTGAGGCCACATCTGGAATACTGTGTCCAGTTTTGGGCTCCCCACTACAAAAAGGACATGGACAAATTAGAGAGAGTCCAGAGGAGGGCAACCAAAATGATCAAAGGGCTGGAGCACAAGCCCTATGAAGAAAGACTGAAGGAACTAGGCTTATTTAGCCTGCAGAAGAGAAGACTGAGGGGGGATTTGATAGCAACCTTCAACTACTTGAAGGGTTGCTCCAAGGAGGAGGGAGCTCGACTGTTCTCGGTAGTAACAGAGGGCAGAACGAGAAGCAATGGTTTCAAGTTACAGCTGGGGCGGTCCAGGCTGGATATTAGGAAAAACTTCCTTACTAGGCGAGTGGTGAAGCATTGGAATAAGTTGCCTAGGGAGGTGGTGGAATCTCCATCTCTGGAGGTGTTCAAGTCCCAGCTGGACAAAACACTGACTGGGATGATCTAATGGGAGTGGTCCTGCTTTTTTTGGCAGGGGGTTGAACTAGATGACCTTGTGGGGTCCCTTCCAACCCTATGATTCTATGATTCTATGGTGCTCAGTGCCTGTTCTTGTGCTGCTATGATCAGTGCCTCAGTGCTATCTTTTAGTCCAGCCCTTTCCAGCCACTGGTAGGATTTCCGAATGTCAGCCACCTCAGCTATCTGTCAATGGTACATCCCATGCAGGGTCTTGGCTTGCCATGGCACTTCTTCTGCTTGACCTTCCTCCCATGTCTGCTGCTGCCTCAGGCATTCTCTCAGCAGCTCATCTTTAGGTGCTATCTTACTGATGTACTCCTGGATGCTCTGGGTTTCGCCCAGGACAGTGGCTTTGACACTCACCAAACCCCACCCGCCGCCTTTCCGGCTGGTGTACAGTCTCTGGGTGTTGGACTTGGGGTGGAAATCTCCGTACATTGTGAGGAGCTTCCAGGTCTTCACATCGGCAGCCTCCATGTCCTCCTTTGGCCAGCTCACTATACCGGCTGGGTATCTGATGACTGGCAGGGCATACCTGTTGATGGCATGGATCTTGTTCTTCCCATTGAGCTGGCTCTTCAGGACCTCTCTTATCCTTTGGTGGTACTTGGATGTTGCTGTCTTCCTTGCCTCCTCATCTTGGTTCCCATGTGACTGTGGGATGCCAAGGTACTTGTAGCTGGTCTGTATGTCTGCTATGTGGCCTGCTGGGAGTTCCACCCCATCAGTCTTGTCTACCTTTCCTCTCTTTACTACCATCCGGCCACACTTCTCCAGTCCGTATGACATCCCAATATCCTCACTGTAGATCCGTGTCAGGTGGATTAGCAAGTTGATGTCTCGTTCATTCTTAGCATACAGCTTGATGTCATCCATGTAGAGAAGATGTCTAATGGTAGTTCCACTCTTGAACTTGTATCCATATCCAGTCCTTTTGATTATCTGGCTGAGGGGGTTCAAGCCAATGCAGAACAGCAGCGGGGACAGCGCATCACCTTGGTATATGCCGCACTTGATGGCCACTTGTGTAAGCTGTCTTGAGTTGACTTCCTGTGTTGTCTTCCACAGTCCCATTGAGTTCTTCAGGTAGGTCCTTAGTGTCCTGTTGACTTTGTACAGCGCCAGACATTCACAGATCCATGTGTGCAGCATTGAGTCATAGGCTTTCCTGTAGTCAATCCAGGCTGTGCTCAGATTGGTCTGTCTAGACCTTGAGTCTTGGGCGACTGCTCTGTCTATGAGCAACTGCTGTTTTGAGCCTCTGGTGGTTTTCTCAATGCCCTTCTGAGCTATGCTCAGATACTGGCCCATGTGGTCCTGTAGCTTGGTGGCTATGACACCTGATAGGACTTTCCATGTTGTGGGGAGGCAGGTTATTGGCCGGTAGTTGGACGGTGCTGTTGCCTTGTGGGGGTCTTTCATGATCAGCACTGTCCTTCCTTGTGTTAGCCAGTCTGGGTGGGAGCCTGCTACTAGCAGCTGGTTCATCTGTGCTGCCAGGCGTTCATGCACTGCTGTTAGTTTCTTTAGCTAGTAGGTGTGGATCATGTCCAGTCCAGGTGCTGTCCAGCTCTTCATGTTCTTGGCCTGCTGTTGGATGTCTGCTACTGTGATAGTGACTGGTTCTTGTTCTGGAAGATTGCTGTGGTCTGTTCTCGGGTCCTGCAGCCACTTTGCACTGGTGTTATGAGTCTTCTCTTTCTCCCAGATGTTCTTCCAGTACTGTTCAGTTCCTGCTGTTGGTGGCTCTGCTGTTATTGTGTTGTTGCACTGCAGTTGAGAGTACACCTTGGATGGTTCTTTGGAGAACAGGGCATTTATCTTTTTGGCCTCTGCTGCTCTAGTGTATCTCCTTAGCCTGGTAGGCAGTGTTGTGAGCCTTTGTTTAGTAGTCTCTAGGGCTTCAGATGGAGTCAGGCCCTTGTATTTTTTTCAGTAGCCGAGTCTTATCCTTAATCTGTACACCCTTCTGTAGTTCCACCAGCTGACTAACTTCTCTCCGGGTTGCCTTGATCTTATCCTCCAACCTCATTTTCCAGGGGGGGTATGTACTGCTGTTCTTTTTGATTGTGTAGCCAAGCATCTCCAGGATTACAGAGGCTGTAGCGTATACCAGTTCATTGGTTTGAGTTATGGTGGTAGTAGGAATTGTCATTAGGGCTCTACTGGCATCTTCTAGCATACTATCTGATGGTACTTCTCCAACGAGCCTTGGTAATCGGTCTCGAGGGTTGACTGTAGCTAGTTTATCCATGATCTTATGCCTCATAGCAGATGCTGTGCTCTGTAATGGAGGGGGTGGCAGTGAAGTTCCAGCTTCAGGTGTTGGCTGCACATCTAGTTGTTCTTTGGGGTCTTCTTCTTGAGTCTGGGATGGAATGTGGAGTTGGTCTATCTCCAGTTGTGAGAGCAGCTGCCTCTTTACTATGTTGAAGCGTTGGGTAACTAGCTGTTTCTCAGTCAGTGTGGATGTAGGTCTTTTGTCCATCCATAGTTCCCTCATACGTTTCATATAGCCCCTCTCATTAGGTCTGCTGTTGTAGTAGCATTCCATCAATTCCAGGTTCTCTTGTCTCGTCCATGTATGGTTTGTTCCAGTAGCCCACTTATCATCAGATTGTCCTGGTTCCCCAGCATCTGGCGCAGACCTTGTTAATCCGGGCGACGTCCGAGCCAGCATGACTCTCCTAGTTCGTGTCACTCTCATATTTGAGGTAGGCAAGTGAGGCGTTAGGCGTCCTTGGGCAAAAAAACCCCTACTGGGAAGGTAGACAGGTACCCCCTGGGATTTGAACCGCAGTCTCCTGTATCAAAGGGCATCGCTCTTAACCACTACGCTATCCAGTCACCATCACTATATGTATTAAGTACATTCCTCAAAAGAACAAAGAACATATAAAAATAAATTTAGGTTTTGAATGAGTATAACAATAACATTCATTTATATATAAAGCAATGGAAACAAAGTTACAAAATGCTAAGCATGTGTCAAGGTAAAATTTTGTTAATGTTGTAGTACTGAAGACTAATCTCTATTATATGATCACATACTATCAAAAGTCAAATGCATACAGTGGCAGAGGTGAGACTGTATGTATATTTTTTAACTTTGTCATTTACTGACTTGAGCTCTGAATCATACACCCTTAATGTTTTCATAACACGGTTGTTGTCACCATTCAGGAGTTACACCTCTTTAGTGTATGCCAGTGATGTAGAGTATTTTAATTACTGGTAAGAACCTGCCTCTATTGAAATGACTGACAGAACTCTCAGTGCTGAATCCATTGAAACAAGTTGCACTGTAGGCTGTTCACTAGAAACTTACTACTGCTTCTAGACTGGATGCATTCTGGGTAATTTTTGCAGTGCGTTGTGAGATACCAACTGGAGGCTGAAGGAATCATGGGAGCCTAAGTCAAACTCTTTGATCCATCCTATGGTATCCTAGGATTCTGTTGCTCTCTTGCTTGTAATGTTTTGAAAACTATTCACCTCTAGCATGAAGGAATTCCAAGTGAGTGCTATAGTCCAGTCTGTTTTATTAATAGCAGGGGTTAAAGTAAGCTGGAACCCCTGGGAATGCAGTTCTGGGACCTACCAATCTGATGGGCCAGAGTTCCAGGGCCCAGATTCCAGAATCTAGAAAAATTGGGCCCATGTACAAAGGGGCCAGAACAATACAGGAAGGGAAGCTGCACTAGGAAGTTTAAAATGAACCATCATTGGAGCACGCTGCAGATTATCATAGCCTGTGGGGGTTTGGGGGTTTTTTTCGTGCACTTCCTGGAAGAAGCTGAGAAAAATTCAAAATGCTTCTTTATGTGGTATGCAGTTTGATCATCTTTAGTCAGTGGAGCAACCAGGCCAAAGCCTGGCCAATTGGAACAATCTGGTGGAACGGGATAGTGAGGCACACTTACAGTGACCAAAAGTGGCTTCAGAATTCAGGACATAGAAGGATAACTAATTTGGAAGTCTATGCTGAGCTCACTTCAACTTTCCAGTGTCAGACCAACTCTGTGAGATTTCCTTCAGCTAGGAATAGTGCGTGATCCCATTTGAAAATTTGCTATAAAATAGTGCCATTTGAAAATTTGCTACCCGAGATTCCTGCCAGTAGTAAATTTGCTGGTGTTAGACCAACAGTTGTGAAGGTGTACCTCACTATTTAGTGAGTGGTGTTGCCTCAGATAACCTAATTAGGCAATGTGCAGATACTTATTAATGGCTTTCAATGCTTAGCATTCTCAGATTATATGGATGCTGTTGGCACATGGTTTCCATCTACTACCCATTCCTATGACTCTGTTCAGACTTTAGCAGTTGAAGAACTATTTCTCGCTGGTTCTGCAAGGTATAGTGACTTATCAAGGAAGATTCACCAGTAAGTCATAATCTCAATCTTTAGAAATTAATGTATTGCACCAATGAACAATAGATTATTTTTCTACCCAAGGTATTATGATTATTAATGGACTGCAAGTGCCAAGTAGGATTCTGGTGACTCAGTATATGTCTAAACTACCATAAAAAAAACACAACGCTGAGTCAAATGACTTAGGCTAATAGAGCTCAGACTACAAGGCTAAAAATGGCAGTGTAGCCATTCAGCCCATCAAAGTTTATGCTGGAAGCCTATCAGTGAATCTGTTTGCATCCAAATCAAGCTAGAGAAGCAAACAAGGTTCTGTAAGAGGCAGACACATTTGAAAGTGAGCAGTGGGGTTGCCTTATTTCAGAAATGAGCTAAAAGGTTTTATGCCTTTTTTTTTCCCCCCCCTGAACCAATGAGGGCAAAGATGATAAAGAAGATTGTGAACGAACTGGCCACAGTGATTATAATCACTTTCACATAAAGCTTCGGGTCTTGGTTCTCAGACCTGGTTTAAACATAACTGGCACCTCCTCTAAAACTCCCAACCCACAGAAACACAAAATATAGTGCAAAAGGAGCTGAACGTATATCCAGTGTTCTCTAAACTGATGAGCTGGGAAACTGAGAGGAAGGAACTACTGTCACTTACTCTAAGACTGTGGATATACTAGTGTGCTTATAGTCACACAGCTGAGCCACTGTAGAATCACTTGTGTAGCCATTCTGTGCTGATGAGTGGCAGTAGCTATGTCAGCAGAAAAAAATTGTTGAGGTGTTTTATTATGTCAGGGGAAGAACTCTTTCCCATCAGCACAATGTAGCTACAGAAGCAATCTTACAATGGCTCAGCTGTGCACTGCCACTTACGCTGGCAAAATTTGTTGTTCTAGTATTTTTCATACATACCAACATAAAGGGTAAGGTAGACATGGTCTCTGATTGTTTCAAACATCTGTCTAGCATCTTGGAGGAATTTTTCAAAACATATCCCTAAGGCTTAGATGTTGGTGTTACAAGGGACACACATGAGGATAAAGTCAGCTGAAGTACAAGAGGCATTTTCGTGTTTTTTACAAGATGCCCTGGTGATGGCATTCAAGGCCAACTTTGTAGGAAAGCAAATCAGTGACTACAGACATAATGCACTGTACAAAGCCCATGAGAATCTCATTACTGTCACATGAGCTTCCTGGGTATCACCAATGTTATCAGTCCTCTGACAGTATGTGGTTTCCTGTCAGGATCTTGATGGGCTGCAAGTCCAATAAAACCACCTTTCACTTAGCAGCTGATAATTCCCTTCTCTTTCTTACTTCAAACATCTTGCCTGCTCACTGCCACTTTTTCCAGGGGACTATTGGAGCTTGGTATTTTCGCAATGAAACCATATTTACACTTTCTATCGGACATGGTAGTTCTTTGTACTAACTAGGCCTATATCCCCATACTCATTAGTCTTCCTAATATAATTGTCTTTCCAGTTGAATCCAAACACCTTAAGGTAATAAAAATGCTTAAGTTAGATGTGAACAGAGACATTAGGGGGATTAAGCTGTATGTAGTAGAGAAATTCAAAGCCACAAATACAGTTCTTCTTTGTACAACACATCCCAGGAAAGGAACAGCAATTTTGGAATGAACAAATTACACATAGTATAAGGAGGTCTGTAAGTTCTTCCATTTTCTTGAACCCTGGACATCTTCACCCATCCTGATGTATCATTTGGTAGAAGGGTGCCCCAGTAATTCTTACATTTCTTTTCAGTCATACTTCATAGATTATTTTTATATTCCTTCCTCTTTAGGGATGATTGATTATTCTCTAAATTGCACTGTGAAGACTGTCTGCAGGAGCTGGGTGGCACTGAGCATGGGAAAATTCTGTTTTATCTGTGAATTCTTATTCTAGAAGCCTCTGTGTCCATCAGTCTGACCCTGCCTCAAAGGATTGCCTTGTGACCAGACTTTTCTTCTCATTTCTCACTTCTGTGTGCAGGCTTTACTGAAAGTGGTCTGAATTGAATACCACATCTAAACTTTTATATAGCTGGTATTTTTCAGCTTTGGAAGCTATAATTCTGGGGAGTTCTTCCTGAGGGACAGTCCTAAATGTAGATTCAATACAAGTATCTGGTCTGTCTCCAGTTACCATGGAGATGGAGGGTGCCCCCTCTAAAGGCTGATGTAGTGGGTCCTAAAATAAAAATTCACAGGTAAGAGAATTTCCCACATGTAAACATGTCTTTTTTATTATTATTTTATTTAATTGTTGTTTTTACCTTATTTTTTCCTCTCATCCTGCCATTTGAGCATAATTTTGTGATTTACCACCCAATTTGTAGAAGATGGGCAAAGAGTAGAGAGAGAAGGAAGGGAAAGGGAGAAATCAAGGATGTCTGAAGCCTAACTGGTGCACTGAAGGAAAAGATGGGTTTGGGTGTGGTGAATAATGGACCCAGAAGGTGAGAAGGAACAGAAACAGCTTCAGAGGAACTGTTCAAGTTGCTGCTCAAAGGCAGATACTGCAGTGTTTTCTCATAACTAAATCCACTGAATGGAAATGATCATGGCAGTGCAGTCACACATGGTAGAAAGTTCCCCAAAGCCACACTAAAGGGTCAGAATGATTAAATATTGTAATAAAAAAAATGCTGGTTGAGGTCCTCTCATGCTTTTTCTTTGACCATCCAGCTTTTAGTTAGCTTGGTATCTGAGAGATCCTGGCTATCTTTTGGGGATGTTTTTGGGCTCTTCTAAGGCTTATCAGCATTTGAAATGCTAAAATGACACAGCTACAGTGCTGAAACTGTTACTGATAGTGTTTACTGCCTCTGGTGTTTTCCTACTCTCGTGCAGCACCTTAGCTTTGATCATGCATTGGAGTTCATCTGCCTGTAACTAAGCTTTTTTTCTGATAATCACCAATAAGTTTTATCTCCATTCTGGTGGGTTTTGAAGAAGTGAGACTGCATATGTTCCTCTTCCAAGTCGGAAGGGATGTGTAGAACTTTGATAGAGAATCATACCGATATTTTAGGCAATACTGACTTTGATCATTTTGAGTTGTGTTTGCCTGCTAAAAAAGTGGCTTGCAAAAAGGAACTTTGGACTTCTGCCAGCTGTAGCTGAACACAGAATGGACATGTAGTGCAGAACAGTAAAGAACCAGATCACTTCTGAAGTGTGATGTTGAAAGAATAATTGCACTGGTGGTGCTAAATCAGAAGGAAGTCACCATGTTACCAGTAAACTGATTTAACTCTAATTACAATAGCTGATCACATTGGTTTGATTATTTTTATTTAAGTGGAGAGAAAAATAATGACATAAGTCAGTTTGCGTGTGCACACAAGGTAATTGTTGATAATAGGAGAGGTGTTAAGCTTGTGCATGCCTCCTGTATGTAGACAAGTCTATCTTTTTTAACTTTTTCCTAGTTTGTTTTTGTGCAGAATAGGAAGGGCAGCTTTTGCTAAAGAAAAGTTTTGAACTCTTCATTATTATTTGCCCTTAAGTGTTTGTGACTTACCAAATACAAATTGTTTTTGCCCTAATATTCTGGGTTCTTGCTGAATACCAAAAGAAGATAGAATTCGTCTAAATATCTTCAGTTATGAGGAACTCTTAAACATTTAAGTCTAGATATTCATCTGGTGTAAATTCTATTGCTCATTGATTTTAATGGGAACATATCAATTTACGTCATGTGAGGAGACAATCCCTTCAGTGCAGTTTATGAATTTGAGGGTTCTTTATTGAAAGATATATGTGTGATTTTAAAAAAAATACAACACCAAAAAAGTCCCTCGCTGAATTCTGCCTATTAGCTGTGTTGTTACTTGAGTCTACAAAGATAACTTTAAAATGTTTGTTTGATAACACTCATGTTTTCATCACACGTTCTTTAGGCATTATAGATTTTATATTGTATCTTATTTACATGCTAATATTAATAGGGATTATGTTAGATAAATTGAACAGTGAAGTATTCAGTTCTGTCTTCTGAATCTCTTCTCCCAGTTCTGTGTGGTATGCACTATACAGTGTTATTGTCTGTGACTGATCTGTATAACACAGACAAGATGGGTCAAGTAATACCTTGTTGGCCCAATTGTTGGCCCAAGTCCTGTTGGTGAGAGATAAAAAGGCTTTTGAGCTTACAGTGAGCTCTTCTTCAGGTCTGGGAAATTTATTCATAGTGTCACATCTAAACACAAAATGGAACAGATTGTTTAGCATAGGTAGTTAATACATATTTCCAGGGACTGGAAGGAACTGTCAGGGTGAAGTGGCCTGTTAACATTAGTCCAGTCATAAGGGGGAAATGTAGCTGGAGGAGTGGGGGTGAAGGGCATTGTAAGTGGGTTATAGATTGTTTTACTACAACAAGCAGTTGTGTGGCATTTTAAGACTAACAGATTTATTTTTTGCATGAGCTTTCGTGGGAGAAGATCCCACTTCCTCAGATGCTTCGAAGATGGGTGAACTTACAGAAAGGAATGAAACTAAATGCAAGGGGGTGTAAAACATAGGATCAGGTCATAAAGTAACAACAAATCAGAGCAGTTTACAGGCTCAAAGAATGGGAAGCCTGAAGTCAAATTACCCTTTGTAATGGGAAAAGAATCCATAGTCTCGATTGAGTCCTGCTTTCACAGAATTTAGCTTGCATATTAATTCGAGTTCAGCTGTTTCTCTTTGGAGTCTTGATGTCCCAGGTACATCTCTAACGACAGTCGTTAACAAATCCATCATCGAGTGATTAGGAAGATGGAAGTGCTCAGCAACTGGTTTCTTTGTTCTTTGATTTCTGATATCAGCTCTGTGCTCATTCAGCCTCTTACGCAGCGATTTCCTGTTTGTCCAATATATAAGGTGTTGAGGCATTTCCTGCACACGATGGCATAGACCACATTAGTAGATGAGCAGGTAAATGAGCCTCTGATGGAGTAGCAGGCTTGATTAGGACCTATGATGGTATCTGTTGTGTAGATATGTGGGCAGACTTGGCAGCGTGGTTTTTTGCAGGGGTGTGTGCCTGCTTCAATGTTCTTGTTGTTAGATCTGTAGTTGCTGGTGAGTATCTGTTTAAGATTAGGAGGCTGCCTATAAGCAAGGAGTGGGCTGTCTCCTAATGCTTGAGAGAGAGAGGGATCATCCTTTAGAATAGGCTGTAGGTCCTTAATGATCTGTTGCAGAGGTCTGACGTGAGGATTGTATGTGGTGACTAGTGGTGTTCTGTTGCTTTCTTTCTTGGGTCTCTCCTGTAGTAGATGACTTTGTGGAACCCGTCTAGCTCTGTCATGTTTTCTTACTTCCCCAGGTAGTTTGAAGAATGCTTGATAGAGATCCTGAAGATGTCTGTCTCTGTCTGAGGGATCAGAGCAGATGCGGTTATATCTTAGGGCTTGGCTGTAGACAATGGATCGTGTGGAGTGTTCCAGGCTCAATTTGATGGTGTTGTGGAAATTTATTGAAATCTCTGTGAAAATCTTCAAGAGCATCCCTGCCATGTGTCCAGATGATAAAGATGTCATCGATGTAGCGCAGGTAAAGAAGAGGTGTCTTGGGATGAGACTTGAGGAAACGTTGTTCTAAGTCACCCATAAAGATGTTGGCATATTGTGGGGCCATGCGGGTGCCCATAGCAGTGCCACTGATTTGGAGATATAAATGATCCTCAAATCTGAAGTGGTTGTGGGTGAGTACAAAGGCGCAAAGTTCAGTCACAAGCTGCGCTGTTAACACTTGTTAACGCTTATTTGTTAACGACTGTCATTAGAGATGTAGCTGGGACATCAAGACTCCAGAGAGAAACAACTGAACTCGAATTAATATGCAAGCTAAATTCTGTGAAAGCAGGACTGAGTCGAGACTATGGGTTCTTTTCCCATTACAAAGGGTAATTTGACTTCAGGCTTCCCATTCTTTGAGCCTGTAAACTGCTCTGATTTGCTGTTACTTTATGACCTGATCCTATGTTTTACACCCCCTTGCATTTAGTTTCATTCCTTTCTGTAAGTTCACCCATCTTCGAAGCATCTGAGGAAGTGGGATCTTCTCCCATGAAAGCTCATGCAAAAAATAAATCTGTTAGTCTTTAAGTGCCACACAACTGCTTGTTGTTTTTTTTACTGGACTAGACTAACACGGCTATCCCTTTGGAAATTGTTTTACTACAACATAAATCCAAAAAAAGCAAGGAGTCTTGTGGCACTTAAAGACTAACAGATTTATTTATTGCATGAGATTTGGTGGGAGAAGATCCCACTTCGTCAGATGGTTTGAGAGGGGGAGCTTGCAGAATTGGATGCAAGTTCCCCCTCTCAAAGCATCTGACGAAGTGGGATTTTCTCCCACAAAATCTCATGCAATAAATGAATCTGTTAGTCTTTAAGTGCCTCAAGAATCCTTGCTTTTTTTTTTGCTTTACTAGACTAACACTGCTGCTGCTTTGGAACATAAATCCAGTGCATCTATTCCAGGGACATAGCCAGAAGTGATTGTGACCAGAAGCAGGATGTTCAGGCAGGCAACACAGTAGACGGAAATCTGCTGCCATTCCACTTGCTAGGTAGAAAATTAAGCATAATGTTTGGCCTATCGCATTGTTGTCCTGAACTTCTTGCTTCAGGCAAGCTGTGTGATAGACTGAATGCTGCCTTCTGACACTCCATTTGTTAGGTAAAAATGTAATTACTTTACTTCATATTGAGCAAGCAGCCAATTGGGTGAGTCTGCTCTCAAAGCACATGGACCTGGGCCCACCCATAACTACACCACTGGCTTATTCAGTTCATGATTTTCAGTTTCTAGCAAAGTTATGGATTTAAAGCTCCCAGACTCATCTTTTGAAAGTGTTGTGCAGGTTTATTTTAAGGATGAGGATTGATAAGTCAGATGTGCAGTAATTGTTTTGTGAAAAAGTGATCACCCACAGGTGATATGGTGTATTTATCATTTTGCTATGCAAGTGTAACCTTTGGGTGGGCTAAAATTCATTCTCTTGCCCCTCTCCAGTGCCTAACAGAGAGAGAGCCCCTGGAGAAAGCAACTGGAGAGACCCAGGATCCTGTCTGTAAAGGACTCACAGTGAAGATTGCTCAGTTACCATCCCACATTAATAAGAGTAAACATAACAATGAACTTCATTAACTACTAACTTAATAAATCGTATCCTAAGAAAACAAAACAAAACAAAGCAGAACAGTAGGAAACCCAAGAGTTCCAATGTTTAGGTGATGTTCACCTGTATCTTGGTTGAGGTCCCTGTTCAAGTCCTTGAGTGGAAAGAAATAGCAATCCTCTTCTTTGTTCGCAGAAATTTTCAGTAGGAATCCATACCATCCTTTCTTTCTCCTCTGCAACCAGCACCATGCAGTCAGTCCCCTGGTCAACCAGTTAGCTCTCAGTCACACAAGAGAAAACTCCTCTACAAAATACTCCACAGAAGAGAGGAAACATCTTGCAGTCCACTCTTGACTCAGCTTCTCTCATGAACAGTGAGCAGATGGGCTTTTCTCATTGTGGCTCTGTGTAGTTGCTGCTCTCAGGGCTGCTGCTCTCTTGATTTCTCACCACATCAACAGTAGCAAACCTTGTGGAGCATGCTGAAAATGCTACCACTCCTTATTTCCAGAAACTTCTGGATCTGGACAGCCAAATCTGCCCAGCAACTTAACCCATCCTGAATAAGTCTCGAAGAGGGAGCTGTTTTAGGCATGTGGGTTACACAAGTTCATTCAAGAGACTCGTGCTTGCCTTGTTTCATCCACTTATTTTCAATTGGGACATCTAGTGCACAGGTCAAGGCACGCCACGTTTTGACAGGTATGTGTAGGACCCATAGGTCTTGAAAGGTGCATTGTGGGGGTCACTGAGTGGAGACATTGCAGGTTTTGCATCTGTTGTTCTTGCTGGATTTGGTTCTGCTTTGACTTGGTATGTCTTGGTTTTTTGGGGGAGCTTGCTTCTCATTATGAGTTTTGGGGGGAAGCATTTGAAGGCCAAAAGGGGTTCTGAAAAGATTTTTTTTTTTTCTCAAAGGAAGAGCTCTGTACAAGATCAAAAGTATGTCTCTGTTACCAACAGATTTGGGTCCAATAAAAGATATTATCTTACCCACCTTGTCACTTTAATATTCTAGATGTAACATAGCTTCAACCACACTGCACACTGTGTAGAACAGAGAGTTTCAGGAAAGATGTGTGTGAGTATACTTGTCAGAAAACAATTTACTCAGAAATTGCAGGTACTGTAATTATGAAAGAGCTGGGTATTCCTGCTTGGTAACTTGATATGTCAGAAAAGTTTGTATGGACAATGAATAACTGCTTTGCAGAAACTGTCAGGAGAATCTAATCCCATGCATATCACAGATCCTAGCATATCAGAAAGAGAAAAGCAATTTAGCAGCATCTGAGATTTAAAAATCTAAGCTTTTAAATTGATTTTATTTTTGTCTAGACATAAAAAAAAAAAGACCCGTAATGCTGTAGATAGAAGTAGAATTTTCAGTGCCAAGTCATGCTTTAATTTTTCCCTTTATCTAATATTTAGTCAATTTCAAAAGGGATAGCCTTGTTAGTCTAGTCCAGTAAAAAAACAACAAGGAGCTGTGTGGCACTTTAAGACTAACAGATTTAGTTTTTGCATGAGCTTTCGTGGGAGAAGATCCCACTCCCACAAAAGCTCATGCAAAAAATAAATCTAATATTTAGGGCTGTTCCAAATTCACAGTCCATTTTAATCAAATTCATAGTCATAGGATTTTTAAAATGGACATGGTTTCAGGTGTTTACATCTGAAATTTGATAGTGGTATAACTAAGGGAACCCCAACCCAAGTGGTGTGTGGGGGGGTGGGGGTCAAGACTATTGTAGGAGGGTTATGGGATTACCACAATTACTTCTGCTCTACTTCTGACAAGAGCCTTCAGAGCAAGGCATCCGGAGAGCAGTGGCTGCCAGCTAGGTGCCAATCCCTAAAGCCAGTACTGTACACTATCAGCACAGAAGTGAGGGCCACAAGATTTCTGGAAGCAGGGAGTTACCATGCATTTGGATTTTCTGGATTGTATGCTAGATTGGGGGCTGACAGCCACTTTCACCTCTGCACTGCCTTCAGAGCTGTTGACTCTGCACTGGTTTCTAGGGTTCAAGCTGTGTGCAGCTTGTGGAAAGACCTTCCCTCTGAGTGTCCCCCATGACAGGTGCTTCAGGTGCCTGGGACAAGCTCACTGCATTGGCAAATGTCATATTTGCAAGTCCTTTAAACCTAGGACTCAGAAGGAAAGGGAAAGCATCTTAGAACACTGCTTGTAGATGCAGCTCTTAGACCGGCACCAGAGCTGAAATGTCTTTCCCACACAATTTTTAATACTGTATCATTATAGATATGTGGGTATCATTTATTTACTCACTGTACCCTTGCAATGTATAAACTGGTGGGGGGGAGTGTTTTGTTTTGCTTCTTGTTGATAAGTGAAGGCAAGCTCCAAGGATTGCATTGTTTTATTTGTTTGTTAAATCTTTGAGTTGTATATTAGAAATTGTTATGATTATTTTTGAGTGATGAACAGAACATTTGCATAGATCCTCAAAGTCAAAACCGAACCTAAACTCAACTTACACAGCTGTCTCTGTTGCTGGAAATTAGTGTTCTGTGAGCAATTTTCTTTACAATCTACATCAAATCACCACAAGGACCGCATGAGGACTAATACAGGGCCACATGAGGACTAGTATGTTAGCCCGAGGGCCACACCACTGAAACCTTTTCATACAATGATATAGCACATATTGGTAACAATAGTGTTGTTGTGGGCCACAGGAAATACTTTTAGGGGCCGCTTTGCAGCCCATGGGCTGCCTGTTTGAGACCCCTGATCTACACTGATATGAACAAAAGTTCAGGGCAGTTTACCCAGACTGAATCCAAGCAGTATAATTCATTTGTTTGACTTACTATATGTGCTACATTTAAATTCACATCTTTCTTGATCTCTCTCCAGCACCAATTTAACAGTACAGCATTTCATTGTATTATTTTGTGATTCTTCACAAGCAGAAAAACTTGACATTTTCTGTTTTAAATTTGTAAAGGATGTTCTTGGTAATGCAGCAAACTCTGCAGGAAGATGCTAAATCTGTGATTTTGGTAAATTTCTTTTTGTTCAGCTTAATTATATTTAACTCTTACACATTTATATATTTTCCTTTAGAAATCTCTGGTGTTACCAGATGACTTCTATTATTGTGATGTTACTACTAAAGAAGTTGAGAGCCTTAAATGCTTGCTCTAATTATCCCATTTTTGTTGTTCTCTAATGATGCTCATAGAGTAGATGTGGGTAGAAAATCACATCCAGGTTTTCCAATAGAAGGATTTTTTCTTTGCCAAGTCATTTTTCTTCGGTTTTGACTTTACTCCCATCCCACAATAATTATTCAGTTTATTTAGTGCCCACTCAGTTCAGTGAATTTTCTTTTCATTGCCCCACATACTCTGTTTTTCTAAAGTGTAAAAGGCATACTTTTTTGTAATAGAAATTTTTCTTTTTGCTTTCACTTCCAGTGGGAATAGCTGACGTTGCTTGATATATTAGCTCTTTAATTACTGACTTGAGATCCAATCTTCTTCTTTTTTGTGTAGATTTGCTGAGGCTATTTATACTTGCTTGGTGTGTTACTTGAAGAGTGAAAACTACAAACATGGATTTTTTATTTAATGAAAAATTATCATTACACTTACATAATATGTATAAATTAGACACACAGTTTGTGGTATTCTCCTCTTTTTCATTTCTTGTTGCTTATGCAGCTCAGAAATAAAATTGCAGAATATTGCATTAGAACAGGAATTAGAGAAGATCATGTCTTTTTTTCTTTAATCATACAAATTCAGACAGTGATGCAGAAATTCAGTTACATTTGAAGTAGCAAGGCTGGCACTCCTTTGTGTATGCAATTTTTGCTACAGTTTTGCTTATAAAAAGGAGTTCTCAATGAGATTTCCTAGAAGAATGATTAATTAGAAATATTCTGTGTAACATTATATTTGACAGCTAACTGCTTAGAACAGCAGCTTAATGCATTGTTGCTGGAAACGTAATAAAACAAGCCTAGTAACGGGTAAATTACAGGGGAGCAGGGGTGGGTCTAGTTGCTATTGGCAAAGCTGATTGGTTCATTCTTTGTGAATATTCAGGTTTTCTTCCACCTCACCTGTTTCTTCAGTACATCAGTGACCCATGGAACTACAATATTAAAGTACCTAGAGGATGGAGAAAGGATTAATGTTAAATATATGATCATGTGGAACATGACATTATGAATACAAAACAAACAAGGAGTCCTGTGGCACTTTGTAACAAATTTGTTTATTGCATGAGCTTTCACGGCAGAAAATTCCACTTCATCAGACATTTGACGAAGTGGGATTTTCACCCACAAAAGCTCGTATAATAAATAAAGTTGTTAGTCTTTAAATGCCACAGTCTTTAAGTGACTCCTTGTTTGTTTTGCCAAACTAAAGTAACACAACTACATCTTTGGAACTTAGCATTATGAATACAGGAATAGAAACAGTGCCTGGAAGTGTTCAGGAAGAGGTGATTGGAGAAAATAGTCTGATTGATCAGGCCCAAGTCCAAGCAGAGTAAAAACAAGAAGCCATTTTTGTAAGTAGCTTACCCAAACTTCTGAGTTTTGCATTGAAACAGAGAGTTGCCTTCATGTGGCATCCTGGCTGTTGTTTTTCTACTGAGAAAAACTGATGTTCCTTTGACATCAAGATCACTATGTTCAGGAACTGGAGAACAAGAGTTGTCATTTAGAGATGAGGCAAATCCCAGTGGTTCATGTCCATGGATTGTTTAGTTATTCTAATCAAACAAGGAGTCCTGTGGCACTTTTCAAGACTAACAAATTTATTGAATACATGAGCTTTCATGGGAGCAATCCCACTGTGTCAGATGCTTGAAGATATAGGGCTTACAATATGGGAGAGTAAAATAAATGCAGAGAAGTGTAAGAGTAAGTGTAAGTTTAGTTATTCTAATTTCAGATGAAGACCCAGGGGCAGCAGCCCTGGAATCAGTTACTGGTAAGTGGTACTGGACTTGTGTTAATGTAATGCATGTACTGCACAGGAGCTGAAAAACACATAACCCATGTGAAATAAAACCATACCTCAGATTCTCCAGCAGCTGAAAGCATCTGCTGATAGACTACCATCACCAGCAGAGTAGGACGCAAAAGCCAGTTTTAAACTTTATTAGCACTGTTTGGCACTAGCTATTTTGTACAGTGGAGTCTCATGAAGTGTCTGGGGAGACTGTCACTGAGCACAGAGAAGAGCAGCTCTGTGATTCTCGTCTCATTCTGGGTGGAGATGCTGAAAGAGTATCACCCAGATCCTAATTCAGGCCATTTAACAATTTCCCAAATAGTTGATTTTGTTTGTTTTACTTCAAGGATTCAGTGGTCTATGGTAGCTAATGATATTCCTAATTGGATTCTTAAATGCCAGTTTTATGATAGGAAAATAATCTCCACTTTTGTCAAAACCTGGCACTGTTAAGATGTGATCCAGCAAAAGAACGTATTCACATGTGACCAGTAAACATACTTGGGATCCTGCCCTTGCAACTCAAGCAAACCACTACCTACTTGGTATGTGTCTGGCACTAAATGAGTTGAGTCACAGATGTACAAACTCAGTAGGAAAAGACAGTAACTTAATCATTGATTCAAGAGTTAGTTGTAAGATATTAAGTCTGTGATATTTAGTCAAAAGACCAGGGTGTCAATTTGGAATCATTGCTGGTGAAACAGGGATACATTAGGTATGTGTTACTTGGCGGTACTGGGAAGCTGAAAGAATTATCAGTAGACATGGGAAGGGGGAAGTAATGAGGATAGAGATGTAAGTAGGTCTTTTGACCAAATAATGATAAACTTATTCAAATGTACAAGATTTAAACAGAATGACCACTCAGTGCACCTGTCCTAGCGATACTTAGTGGAGAAGATGAGCATACATTGCTCCAAACTTGTATCCACCTTCCTTCCTTTCATGCTCATCACCTCAGAATCCTTCCTACTATTCCATGAGTTTAACAAACCCACGTAACACTAAGACCCTCTCAGACCTTGGTATCCTTCAGAAACTCTCAAGATCCACTGGTCCCACTACTCCCCACGAAGAAACACTAACCATCCTGTAAGAACTTGGGTAGCCCTACTGACCCAACCTCATCTTCCATTTGAAGGTGACTTCATACTTAATGCTCAGGGGAAATGCTTGATTTCACTCAAAACTCTCAATTTGTGCTGGATCCGGAGACCCAAGCACCCAGTCACTCTAGCTGGGATTCTGTGAAGCAAAACATAAGTAAGTAACGACAGAAACCCAAAGCAATTCATTGAACATGCAGATATCCACAAAACTGGGCTGAGAGTTTAGAAGAAAGTACTAAATTCTGGTGACATGAAAAATTGCCCAAGTCCAAACGTACCTTTGCACTTGATTCTAAATCAGCATTCCCTCACTGTGCAATCCCTGCAAGAATATAGTCAAGATAACCCCACAAATTGACAGTGGAAAAAAATAAATCTGTTAAAAAAAAAAAAACTGCTACCACTATCTAAAAGTAGGGGAGACATGGATAGATTTTTGAGGCTATTTGAGATGAAACAGGAAAAGTTCCACTCCCACACAGTACTACCTGTAGACCAATCTTTTATTTATGACAGATTAATTTTAATAGATTTTCTTAAAGAAACAAACAGCAAAGTGTACAAAAAGGTAAGTGACTTATATGTTTTCTTTAATGTTTCCAGCCAAAAGGTACACACTTCCCAAGAATTCCAATATAATTCTAAATTTTTTACAACTTGTCAGTGCTGCAAGATCAGACAATACTGTATGGGCATAACATGGTAGAGTGAGGTTGAATAATAAAAAGTAGAAAAAGATGTACACGAATGGTGGGAAGGAAGGGGAAAAGAGAACGTTTAGGTGAATAGAAGTAGGGCATTGTTGGAGATGTTTCCGCATTTTGCCACAATGGCAAGGTTGAAGCTGGTACCTCTTCACTAGGATAGCCCAGGCCTTTCACACAGCTAACACTTGTAGGCACCTTATTTTTCTTTGCTGATCTAAAAGAAGGTACTGAGGTTGCAGAGGAGACCAGCAAGTCTTAATGGATATATTAATGCACATTCAGTTTCCACCCTCATAGGTATAAGAGTTTTAACATGGTAGAACCAATTTCTATCACAATAATCATGAACTTTGACCAGAGCCCTGCAGGAAGGTGGTAGTAATGCTATTAATTTTTCTGAAGACAGAGGGACATATACCAGTAGGCTGCTTAGAATATAGAGGAGCCAAGGCAGAAAATTCACTGTTGTGATCACACTTCCCTACGGGCTCAAGGAGAGAGAGGATGCCCCTAATTTGTATAACTATTTAACTAAATATTTGAGACCATATAAGTAGAGCCCTGCATGAATACAAATACATGGATCAGTATCCGATCTGCATCGACAAGAAATGGTCCATGGATATCCATGTTATAACCATGGATGTGGATATAATGCGAATATCTGTATATTTGCAGGGCTCTAGCTCTGTGAAGATAAAAATATGTGGACCTATAACCAATCTGATCTGCAAGAAATGGTCCACAGATATCTGTGTTCTATCTGTGGATGTGGATATCCACATATTTTCAGGGCTCTACATATAAGTTCTAAATTTGTTTTCACATTTTTGTTAATATTTTAGAGTACTTTTATGCCTAGATACTTAGATGCATCCTTTTCCTTGTGGAAATTCTATTGAGAGGGAGAGCACCACTACATGACAACTAGGAGATGTCCAATCATTCCAGTTTTCCAAATTTATTTTGTTACCAAATTTTTTGAGTTAGTGATAAGAGGGCTAGACTTGTGCTTTCTTGCCTGGCTGTATACAAAACAGCATTGTCTATATAGTTATAACATCAATTTATACACTGTGAAAACAAGCTGTGTGCTTCAGATATCTAGATGAGCTATTGCCAGGGGCTCAGGAGCTAAATAAAAGTGTAATAGAGACTATGGGAATCCTGGTACGGTATCTGTGAAGAGGCTGAAGTTATGTGTGTCATGACATTGGTTGAGATTCAAGAGAAATATAATTATTGAATCCAAGAATGAAAAACAGATTTTTCTGCTATGTAAAACAAATGTCATCTTCAGCTCACCCTATCAAAAGTCTTTTCTGCATCCAAGGCTAAAATGGCTTTTGATTCGGGATCATTCTGTTCACTGCTTACAATACCAGTAAGTTGTCAAAGTTTACCAGCACAATGATGGTCCCTGACAAACCTAACTTGATTTGGGTGTATGATAAATCCAAAAATTTCTGCCAGAACTTTTGTTAACATGTTGGCATCAATAAGTGAAGTTGGTCTATACTTGTAGTATAGCCTTGCATCTCTTCCTAATTTGGAAATAACTTATGTTAGGGATTCCCTCAGCATAGGGGGAAGAGCTTCCTCTAGAAGTGACTCATTAAACATTTGAAGCATCTTGTCAGATAGGAGATGCCTATTATTATTATTATTATTATTATTATTATTATTATTATTATTATTATTATTATTGTTTATTAAATAATGATAATAATAATTAATAAATAATTAGATAAATAAATAAATTTGTTAGTCTTTGAGTGCCAACAGACTCCTCTTTCATTTTGAGATAAAGGAAATGTCTGTAGAATTCAGCAGGGAAGCGATATGGCCTCTGGGCTTTCCCCACTTTAATGTTGTTAATGGCATCAGTTAACTCATCCCCTGTTGAGGAGCATCAAAGTTTCCACTGTGGGCTGCAGTAATTTGCAGCAATGTAATACTTTTGAAAAATTGGTCCAAAGCATCTCTGCTGGGGGGTTGTGTCCAATTTATACCTATCTTTGTAGAAATTAAAGAATTCTTTATGAATATGATTAGGTGATGATGTGGGTAATTTAGAATATTTATAACAGAGGCCCATGCAGAGGCCTTTTGTCTTACTTGGTATCCAGTAACTTGCTATCTTTTCCATCTGATTTCCAGAAATCCTGCTTGATTTGGAATAGTGTGAATTCAGCCTGTGTCAAGTGCTATTAATCAGGGATTGCAACAAATCTGATGATGGGGCTGTAGCGTAAGACAAGCTTTTTTCATCAAAGCCATCATAGTTCTCTGCTTTTCCTCTTTTTAATAGACCCGAATCTAATAATTCTAAACCTCAACTAGGCTTTGAATGTCTCCCACAATAGCCTGTTAGAAGAAGTTTTATTTGTATCCAGGAACAGCCCAGGTTCATTCTTAACAAAATTTTTGAAATGGGGGAGCTAATAAAAATGAAGAATTTAAATCTTCATCTATGTGACTATTTCTTAGTCAGACCATTTGCTATTTGAAGAGCTATAAACATGTTTCAGCTCACCATACAGTTCTCTGCTGAGCCACACTGCCATATTTGCTATTATTTTTGCACATCAGAATATCTTCTTGTGCCCTTAATAGGGTTTCTTTAAAATATAGCCAGTTCTCTTGGACTCCTTTCCCCTTCAGATTAGCCTCCCAGGGCATCCTGCCCACCAGTTCCCTGAGGGAGCCAAAGTCTGCTTTTCTGAAGTTCAGGGTCTGTGTTCTGCTTCTTTCCTTTCTTCCTTTGATCAGGATCATGAATTCTACCATCTCATGGCCACTGCTGCCAAGGTTGCCATTCACTTGTACTTCCCTACCAGTTCTTGTCTGTGAGCAACAGATCAAGAGGAGCAAGGCCCCTAGTTGGTTCCTCCATCATTTGTACCAGGAAATTGCCTTCAGTGCTCTCCCAGTTCTTCCTGAATTGTCTGTGCACGGCTGTATTTCCTTCCCGGCAGATAGGGTAATTAAAGTCCCTTGAAAGCCTCATCCACCGCCTCGTTGTGGTCTGGTGGTCTATAGTAGACACCCACCATGACATCAGCCTTGCTGCCCTCTAAACTAATCCCAGAGACTTTGAACAGACTTGCCTTCAGTTTCATAATGGAGCTCTAAACAGTCATACAGCTTGTTTACATATACTGCTACTCCTCCACCTGTTCTTCCCTGCCCATCCTTCCTGAACAAGTTATACCAACCCATGGCAGTGCTCCATTAACTTTAATAGACTTTGGATTGGACCATTGCTGAGCATGTGTTTAGTATATTATGTCCCAAGTGTTTCAACCTGTGTCCAAACACTTTACTCACTACGAAGCCCTCTCTAGTACTATCATGATAAAGGCTATAAGTTTCTTTTAAAATATAGTCTGTGGTTGAATGGCAGATTTATTCTTTTTTGTTTTGTTTTAATAGATTTTGCTGAATTTGTTTTATTGATTCTATTATTAGCTACTTTTTACTGTTAAAATGCTAAAGCATTGTCTAAATCAGGGATGCACAACTTTAAGACAGGAGAGGGCCACATTAGGATCCTTTGGTGGTCCATGCAGAATTTTTCTTAAAAATTGAGCTGGGCCACTGATGGTCTCAAACTTTTATTAACACTACTTCTGCCTCATGCCATGCTACTTGGGTCCACTTTCCCATCAGTACAGGTTCTGCCTCTGCCTCCACACCACTCAGCCTCAGTTATTGCCTCTCCATTGGCTAGTAATTTGGGAGCTGAGTGCTGGTCCAGTTCTGACCACCATTATCACCGAGCAGCACACAGGGGCAGGACACATCTCTGCCAATGGTGAGGAAGTAATCAGAGCTGTGTGGTAAGGAGCATCGCCAGAGTCTGTGTATATGGAGAGCCCATGTCCAAACTAAGAAAATTTGGAGAGGAGAGAAGAAATAGTAGATGAAAAGACTCAAATTTTAAAAAGTTATGGTTTCTATCCATTTATTTGTAAAGAATAAAATAACTAAACAAAGTAAACTCCATCTCAGAGTTGGAGGGAACTCTTGTGATGATTGAACTTACACACACAGAATTAGGATAAGGTCAACTACAAAAAAAGTGAGCAAAATTTCCTAAGTTGCCACAATGACCTGTTAAATTAAATTGTTAAATAAATGTAAAAAAAAAAAAAAAAAAGGATAAAGATGGAATTAAACCAAACTAAATGGCTATGTCCACACACACATTGTTATTTCGAAATAAGTATTTTGAAATGAGTTAATTCGAATTTAAAAAATGTTAATTCGAATTAAGGGAAAGCCTGCTATCGAAACAGCTGTTATTTCGAAATAGTTATTTGAAATAAGGCTGTTTGGACATGTTGTTTTGAAACAGTTGTTTCAAAACAATGGTGGTATTTCGAAACAACATGTCCAAATGGCCTTATTTCAAAATAACCATTTCAAAATAACAGCCATTTCAAAATGAATGGGGTTTAAGCTGTTTTGAAATGACGGTTCTTATTTCAAAATGACAGAGCCTGTCATTTCAAAATAAGAAAACGTTGTGTGGACCTAATCTTTTTTATTTCAAAATAACCAGTGTTATTTCAAAATAAAAGAGATGTGTGGACATACCCAATGAGTTTTACTGAACCTTATTACTGTCCTTAAGTGGTATCGTAGAATCAGAAGGGACTGAAAAGGTCATTTGGTTTAACCCTTATTAACAGCCAACCACCAAAACAGGAGCTCAAACCTGAATGCTCATATTAAGAACCTAATCTTCTGCTGACTGAGAGAACCAATCTGACTAAAAATGCACTAGAGAAGTAGAAATCAATTAACCAAAAATTGTTTTGAAAATTAGGTCTTTTGATGGACAAAATGATGAGAGGGTGGACTGTTCCAATTGATTTTGAGGTTCTTAAATTTTCCCAGAAGTCATTTTGTTTTCTTCAATGAGAAGGAATGACTCTTTGCCAACAGTCGCTGAAGCAAGCTTCACCAACATGGTTGCCATCTCAACTGTCTCCTGGAACTGTAGACCAGTGGCTCTTAACCTTTCCAGATTGCAGTGCCACTTTTCAGGAGTCTTACTTGTCTTGAGTGCCCCCAAGTTTCTCCTCACTGAAAAACTATTTGGTTACAAAATCAGACATAAAAATACAAATTTCATGGCACACTGTTGCTGAAAAATTGCATAGGGTCTCATTTGTACCATATAATTCTGTTGGAATATAAATACTGTATTTACATTTCAATGCATACTATAGAGAGCAGTATAGACAAGTTATGATGTGAAATTTTGGTTTGTACTGACTTCACTGGTGCTTTTTATGTCATCTGTAGTAAAACAAAGCAAATATCTAGAAGAGTTGATGTATCCCCTGGAAAACCTCCATGTACCCCAGGATATATGTACCACTGGCTAAGAACCAGTGCTCCAGGCCTTCTTCATAATACTGAGAGATATTCTGACCAAAGCAGACCACAGAGAAGGATGCAGATGATACAACCAGCTCTGGATAAATTTCAAACACCATCTAAATGTGAAAATTTATATTCTCTCTGCCCTCCTCATCTGTCCTTTGCCTTCTGCAAATTATTTCTTTTCATGTGTGATTTAGAGAATGAGTGTTCAGCCTCAGCAGCCCTCCTTCAAGCCTTTTGTAATTTACCCTTGCTTTCCCAATATGCAGCTGGAGAGGAGCCACTTCAATTTTAACAGTGGAAAATTGAAAATTTTTCAGCAAGATTGAAATTTTACTGTAGGAAATTTTGATTTTTCAAAAACATCTTCTATTAGAAAATTATTCTGAGAAAAAAATCCATATTATGGAATGAGAAAGTACTATGAAGCAAAACAATACACTGTTAACATGCTTTTTTGGTTGGTTTGCCTCACAATCTTTGGTAATAGATTCACTTGGGATCCAGTTTGCTGCCTGCACCACTGCTTACATAAACTACTGCAATACTATATTATGTATTTGTTTGTTTCTATTAGAATAGCTTTTAGGAATCTCACTCAAGGATCAGCACCCCAGTATGCAAGGCATAATTTAGACAAATAATGAAGAAAACAGTTCCTGACTATGACAGTGCAGAGAATTAATAGGTGAGGCTGCACCATGATGACTCTGATACCAATTAATTCCCTTGGAAAAAGCTGATTGGCATAATTAAAGGTAATTAGCTAATCAGGCTTGTGGGCTGGGTGAGCTGGCGAGCCAATTAGCCAACCAGCTCAAGGCTGATAAAGAGGTTTAGGAAGGAAGTGCTCAGAAGAGAGGAACTGTTGAGGCCTGTCTCACAGGCACCTCAGAAAATGGAGAAGTTTTCTCTTCTCATCTCCTGAGGAAGCAAGCTAAAGCAGAGATACTCAGTAGGTAGTCCACAAGTCAATCATGGCCTACCAAGGCTTACTGTGTGGCCCACCAGCTCACCTTAAAAAAAATGTTTATAATTAAATTTATGAACAGTGATGCAATGGCTATTATTTGCCTATGATTTTCTTAGTAAATAAATCACTGGATCTTAAGTTTTTATGACAGCATTGGCTATGATCGAGCTAGGATGCTGCCCATTTTTCATTGGCTGGAAGTAGAGCCAAAAATGAAAGCAGGTGGAAGGAAAGTTTTCAAAGTTGTTTATGCAACTTTCTTTATACACAAAGCTTTTCTGTTTAATACACAAAAGCACTGTATCCATCTGGAAGAAATAAAAAAAGGAGTTGTGTGGCACTTAAAGACTAACAGATTTATTTTTCGCATGAGCTTTCATGGGAGAAAATCCCACTTCGTCAGATGCTTCATCAGTGTGAGGCACTACTTTGAATCATAGCACAGTAACTTCAGTGTAATCTATCATCCTGGCAGTGTTACACGTGACAAAATTGAAAAGCTTAGTTCACTTCAAATTTCATTCTCCCAACATCAGTGACTGTACAGGAAAAAGAAACAGCTGTTTCTTTTTGGATAATGTTGATGCTAGCTAAAAAGCAAGTCTTTCCAGGATGCTGAGCTCGTGAAGGAGTACATGTTGGAAATGCTGGAGGAGATTTTGCCAGAGATTAAAAACAAAGAGGACATTATGAACTGTGTGAAGAAAGTTCCCCTGTCTGATGCCATGGCAATGCAAAGTTTGGGGGTAGTTACAAGATGGTTTGTCAACACTGTTTTTCAATTTAAAATATGCCAGAAACATGTCTCTTGTGGTGGACATATCAAGTGGTTTTAAGGACATTGCCCAGCTCTTTCTATTTTTAGGTTTTATGATGGTGAAAATTCAAGGAATTTTTTTTTTACTTTACCATTAGAAACCCTCACCATGGAAGAGGTCATTTTTGAAAAAGTAAAAGATTTTCTTGAGGCAGGATGGATGGGGTGGGGTCAGGTACAGGCAGAGGTCCCTCCCTACAGGAAAAGAGAAGAGCCTTGCTTCATGTTTTGGTAGAAGTACACTCTTTACTAAATATACTTCACTTCACTTGTTAATCAGCCTGTCTTATGCATTAAGTTGTTTGGGCTCTTGGGCGTGGGGGGGGAAGGATGCTGTGATGAGATTCAGCTTTCAGTTTCTCATCTTGTGTATTGTCCAGGTGAAACATCAGGGAAAACGATGAAAGAATTCCTGAACAGTCTGTTCCAAAATTAAAAAAATGTAACATGAGAATTTTAAAATTTCAAAGGATTCGCTTTTATTAGTTCATGATCTATTTGTTGTCTGTTGTGATAGTCCTTGCTCTTCTGAAGCAAATAACATTCTTGATTTGGCTGATGAACGTATGTTCTGATGGGAAGTTGTAAGGCTCCTTGCACAGATTTCTTAAAGGCAAAATTCAGAGAACTAGAACTTTTTGATTTCTGGGGTCAGTACATCGATCAGTTTCAGATTAGCCAGAGTGTAGCCATTTATCTTTTAATGATGTTCTAATCAGTTTACTTCAGTGAATCTGAGTTTTCTATCATGAACGTTATGGAAAACCAACACAACAGTTGCCTGACAGAGTAGCATCTTCACCATTGCATGTGCTTTGCTCTGATCTCCTACAAACCACTCTTTTAAAGCTTGCCAGCCAGAGATCATTGATGTCATCTCTGTGACTAGAGTTTACCATAAATAAAGATAATAAGGTTGATTTATAAACTCTGTTAAATGATAGCACACTGATAAATATGTTGCAATCAAGGTCTGTCTGTATTGTCATCTGACCTTTTTTTGTCAGTCTTCAGTGCAAATGGCCTGCCTCTTGTCATAAAATTCCCAGTTTAGGCAACAGGTAGATCTAAATGAGTATCACTTCCCTAAATTGTTAGTAATATTGTAGATAGTACTGTCATACAGGATTGTAAGAAAGTTGGCAGAGGGAACTCAAATAAATATCACAGTGGATACATATCCGATACAGTCTTGGCTAGTTTCTGTAGTGCAAAGAGACAGGCACACACCATACTCCACTACATGCCCCACAGAGTTTAAAAAAAAATACAACAAGTCTACAAAACGAACAATATAGTTAGGGTTGTAAGGATGAAATTATAAAATGAAATGGCTAGAATCCTCAGCTCTCCACTTGCCTGATTCTGCAAACTTGTGAATTTGAATTTTCAGGGAGAATTTGTCTTCAAAGGAGTTAATTGAGCATGAGTTTGGTCCAATGTTTGACTATGGAAAGAACTATATCCTCATTATTTTAGGCAAGGAAATCATAATGTATTTCTGAAGACTATTATAAGCTATTTAAGAAACTTGAAATGTCTGCAATGACAAAAAATATTGAACCTGTTTCAGAGTTGGAATCAAAATATTACACTGCTTTTGTTTTCTCAGATGTGAAACTTACTCTCCAATGTGCTGCAATTTCTGTTTCTGAAAACTATGTCTGCCTGTTGGAAATAGATATTTTTTGCATACATGTAATCAAGGTTAAAATACAGTGAAAGGTAAAGCAGCCAGTGCAAGGTTTCAGGGGAATGTAATTCTGATGGTAGAGCTTCCACTTTGGTCTAGCTGTGAGATTTTTACCTATAGTCTGAAAAGACATCTGAGCACCATGGGTTGAATAGGGAAGCTAAGAAGGAAGTAAAACTGTTTTGATGAATCTACACCTTATATACTATTCAAGTGCCCTGTTTCCTATTTATGCTAAATAGTTCAATAATCATATGGTGGTTATATGAACAGGATGCCTATAAAGTGAAATATTATTCTTTACTAAATTTGTAAAGGTCCCTTTGAGACTTGATTTTTTGCGAGCTCAAATAAACTGTCAAATCCAAGAGAAAAAACAGGCCATAATCTAGGACTGCTGACCCTGATGCAAGATTCCCTATAATTTTATTAGCATCTGAGTGGTAAGCAATGACAGAAGTGAAAGCTACAATTTAAGGCTTGTACAATTCATTTAATGGCACATGTGGGCAGGGTGGATTGATTTTGATCACCAAGTAGAAAGCCTCAATTTAAGTCATCAATTTTAATATTTTTTCCATTTATACTTTAGTCAGTTTCTTAAAAAAAAATAGAGAGAGAGAGAGATTCTCATTGGTTAATATACCTGTTAAAACAGGTTGATTTACAACCAGATAGAACCTTTACACTAATTTTGGTATTGATTTTGCTACCTATATATAATTATTTAAGCCAATGATTCCCAACCTGTGGCCAGGGGCACAAAAGTGGCCTGGGCATGGGGGAGGGAAGCCTTTCAAAGTGGCCTCTGACTCCCTTCCTGTTGGCTGCAAAAGGGAGCTGCTGCCTAAGCAGCTGGTTTGAGCAAGTTTCCACAGAGCTAAGACACTGGTGCAGGCTCCTTGGTGCAGCCAAGGGGATGAGAAAGCAGTGCTCCCCTCCTCTAGCTACAGCAGGGAGCACACAAAGAGCTATGGCTAGGTCCATAAGCACTAGGGTCCCTTCTGGAGCCAGAGGGGGGAGCTCAACACTGCCCTCCCCTGACTTCCTCAGGGAACACAGCAAACCCTTCTACCTAGTCACTAGGGGCTGGCGTGCCTGCTGGAACCAGATGGAGGGGAGCACTGGTCTGCCTTCCCTCTGGCTGCAGAAGGGAGCCACTTGTTGGAACCCCAGGAGATTGCACATGGCTTCAAGATGTGCAGTTCTCTGCTGTAGCCAGGGAGACAGGATATCAGCAAGGAGGCAGCCTTCCCGCTTAACTTATTTTCTCTGGCTGCAGGGAGTTGGAGGACCTTGTGGTGGATTTGTGGCCTTTCAGGGATGTAAAAATGAGATCTGTAGCCCTTGAACTAAAAAGGTTGGGAGCCACTCATTTAAGCAATTATTTAGCTTAATATTTTAGATTCTTATTAATTTATATTTTAGTATGTTAAAATGCTGAGTGATATATTGCTTGTTTACTAGATAATTAACTTTTTGCTCATGGTTTGTGTCAAGCTGCATTAGAATGGTATCTAGATTTTAAATACACATACAAAACAGGTTATAAAACTTATTTTTATTAAGCAAAACAATCTTAAATATTTTGGACACATAAACTTAGCAAAATATGTTTCATGTTTACAGCTACATGATTTATTAAGCAAAGTAGCAGTCAGTGAATTAAGCTAATTATTTTGGGTCAGCCTGGGAAAATTTTCAAATATGCTTAAGTGAAACTGACTAGAGTTGAAATTCCTCCTTACCTGAAGGCTAGCAAACACTTCAAAGTTACAGCAATACAGCTGTATTGGTATAGATGTGCTGCTCGAAGACCGCTTATGTGGCTGCTTTAGGTCAATGGGGGAGAGTTCTCCCATCAACATCATAAAACCACCTAACTAGAATGGTAGTTACGTCAGTGCTTTTACCAACATAGCACTTTATACGCTAGTGCTCAGATGTTGCTGGAGAAGTGGGGAGGGTAACAGGGAAATGTGGTTTGTTTTTTTTTTCACTCATCTGAGTGACAAAAGTTTTGCTGGCATAAGTGCTAGTACAGACAAGATCTAAATCTTGAAAATCAGACTCTCTCCGAAGAGTTGGTCCATGCTACAAAGTTAAATTGGCTGAGTTTTGCAGCCCTGAGTGATGTAAATCTTTCTGTGCTATATGCTGTAGTGTCAGAGTGAACCAGGGGTCTCAAACTCAAATCACCACAAGGGCCGCATGAGGACTAGTACAGGGCCGCATGAGGACTAGTACGTTACCCCAAAGGCCACACCTCTGAAACGTTTTCATACAACAATATTGCAAATATAGGGAACAATAGTGTCATTGCAGGCCACAGGAAATAGCTTTAGGGGCCATATGCGGCCCATGGGCCACATTTGAGACACCTGGAGTAGACACTGATAGTCTGCCAGAAGAATTGTTCTTTTGGCCTAGCTACCCCTTCTTGGACAAATGGGCTTACTACAGTGATGGAAGACCCATTCCTCCTTCCATTGTTGTAGTACACATCTACGTGACTGTGGTCCACCTCAGTTGTTCCACATAGTGTCTAGTGTAGACATACCCTTGGTTAGGCTAACCTATTGTGCCATATTTATAAGACTTAAATTGTATGTTTCTGCTCTGAATTTTTCTTTGTATAGAAAAACAGACTTTATATAAGTGTTTTTCAGAGGCTCGCCAAGTCAGCTAGTTTATTTTTTATTTAAGCGTTTTAAGAGATTTTAGTAATCAGACTTAGCATATTTTGTATTCAATTAATATTTCATTTTAACTGTTTTAAAATGATTGATCATAATTTAGACAAGAAAGAAAAAAAAAACAAACCTAATTTAAATTTAAAAATATCTGATTTTTATCCACCTTGCACATGGAAAAGGACAGGGGATGCAGTTCCTTGCTCATCTTAAAAAACCCCACATTTAAAGCAAAGAAAATGCTTCCTTTGCCTAGAACACTAAGACAAATGTCTTCTAAGTATTTATAGTTTTGTACGTAATGGTTTTGTTAGTAGGGTGTATGCAGGAGACATTGGTGCTCATTAAAATAATTCCTGTTTACATTAATGATTAGCCATAATATCTTTTTAAACCATCAATATAATTTTAAAACAAAAAACATGAAAACAAGTCAGGACAGTCAGTGTATTTGCTTGCAGTAGTAACCACTAAATAAAAAGTCTGTTAACTAGAGTTATCATACTCCTCATATATAATTAATTGTTCCAAAAAATAAGGCAACTTAGTATAATGTAGAAACTAAAATTCTTTATCATGATGGATCTCATCAATCATAGTGTTATCTCCATATTAAATTAAAGGTCAGTGAAGGAGAAAAGTAGATTTCTTTTCCATTGTTTTTATTTTGGCATAGGAAATGGAGAGATGTACGATCACTGATATGCAAAGTAGCTGATAGAAATACAGCAATGGTTTCAAATATAGTTTGCTTAAAAATTTTTATTAGCAAGTGGAGACATGTTTTTTTTCAAATAGTTACAAGACCCTTCCAAAAAATTGAAATAAATTTAAATTTATTTTATGGTTGTTTCAGAAATGCTATAATATTCATAAGTAAGAGTCCAAATTTTGGTCATTAACATCTTCAGAATATAAAAAGCAAGGACCAGGCACAGAGTGAAGAGAATGTCTTATTGTTATAGGCATATACTATGACAGTTAATATTTAGAGATGACTGCTACAGTCTGCAGAGTTTCATAGTACTTTTCTCTTTACTGCAGTAGGTTGCACGTGTGTGATTTTTTGGCCTTGCTTTTTGGAGCTGAATTATTTGTCAATATTATGTTTTCATTCTGGTTTTTAACTGTTGGGTAAGGGTATGTGTGTATGTCATTTCTGCTCTATAACATGTACCTTTCTTGTCAAAATCAGGATTTTTCTAGAAAATGAGTCTATTCACAGTCAAAAAACAAGTTATTTGAGCTTGTCATTTCCTTCATGAAAAGGACCAGATTGGTATTTTAGTAGTAGTCAGTTTGACTAAATTGATGTCTCTGACTCTATTTGTGAATCTATAATCCTTTCCTTTCTATTTGTATAATTGTGTATAGAAGCAGATGCAAGGAAGAATACTTTGCTGGTGTCTCTTTCTTCTTGAAGTTGACACCTACATAAATAACATCTTTGGCAGATTTAATAGGAATGTGTGTGTTACCATGATATTACTATAACTAGTTGAAAGCCCACCATTATGTTTTGATTTTGATTTTCAATTCCTTTTGATTCTTAACTTGTTTTGTTGCTTCATATGTTGTTCAAGGGCCACCAAACACATACGACTAGTTATTAAAAAAATTTAATCCTCAAATTGTGTTATGGGAAATGAGAACGAAAGTAAACTTAATGACCATAAATCCACTCTAAGGTGGTGTTTGTTTTACATATATCTTTGTTTATGCTTTTTCAAGCACTGGGGTGGTACACTTTATCGTTGTATGAAATGGTAGGATGGTATCTTTTCTAGGTAAATTCTTGTTAATGTATGTCTATTGCCAAGATTCAAGACAGTAAAAGAGTGTACTTGCAACAGCCTGACTATAATGTTAATCAGTTACTCAAAGCTGATTTTAAGAAGTGCACTGGTACCCTGGAAGTTACAATAGCTAAAATTAGAAGTGGAACTGCCAGTTTTCCATAGGCAAATAGCTGAATATCCTTTCTATTAGGAAATGAAGTAGTATGCTTGAGGTCTGTTTGTTGTTTTTGTTTGTTTTAAAAGGTTAAAATGGTTTTAATATTGTAAGATTGAATTGTGCAAACTGAGTGACCTGTGGTGCAAGAACTCTTCAAGTTCCATGAAATCCCAGAGGTTAAGGATATGTTTTAATTATTTAAATCTTTTGTTAGAAATATATGTAGTTACATATATCTTTATTATAAGTCTTAATCTGTTCACAATCATTTTAATCTTGATCTTCCCTAATACCAATAATTAACCTGTATTTGGATTGGCAGTGTCACAGGGAGCCTTCCATGTTGAGTCGAGTTCCCTGTTGGCCCGCTGCGACGTTGGTACACACCAATCCACCATCATCAGAACTCTCTGTTGGATCAGGGAATTTTAAGCAGATGAGCACCAGGCCTGGAAAACACTGTCTGTGCTTCTTGAGCCTCCTTTCAAATTAGTTATAATCTCTACCTTGGAAAACTGGTGTAGTTGACTTGGACTTAACAGTAAATGCCAACAATTCAAAGTGGTTGCATCTTAGAAAAAGGGCAGTAGGAAAAGCATTGTTATGCACCACGGTGAAGTTTTAGAACACAGAATCTTGTGTATACCCATGAAGCTTGATCAGTTCTAAAAGTTCCATTAAGGCTGAAGTTAAAAGAAGATGTCTCTTAGCCATGGATGCTGCTCAGAAACTGACAAAATTATGGACTGTTAAAAGCATTACGTTTGGTTCTAAAATGAAAATTTATCAAATGAGCATACTAACAATGTTACTCAGTGGTCTGGAAGAAGCTGCATTAAATGAAACAGACATCAGAAAGCTGGAGGCAGTAGTGATGAGACTTCTTTGGAAGTTGGTACATGTGCAGTGGAGTGATTTTAATCCAAATTTAAATGGAGAGGAGGATGTACAATCAGGATACAGGATTAGCATTAGTCAGATAGATTGCAATAGTGGAGACACTGCAGAAGACAGATGATACAATGTCAAAGAAGATAATGTAAATACAACTAAGATGAGTCTTACCTAGAGGTCAACCACTGACTAAATGATGGAATGTAATATTCAGGGATGTGCCTAGGCTGAGTTTAATGGAATCACAAGCCATGGACAGGAAAAAATGAATGGTGATGGTTCACTGCTCCTTGGTCTCCAAAGATGCTTTGGGATGAGAGAAGAGAAGAGGATAATAGTGTCCAAAACTGCCATCATTATTCATGACAACTATTTTATTATTCAAGCAGTCACATTGATTCCAATTAGAATACTCACACAGTAAGATGATGCCCAACATAAGTAAAGATACTGGAATAGGGCCCACAATAATGCCTAGTATTTACATAGTCTTTAAAAATGAAGGGCCAGATTCTGATCTGTTTATTAATGTTGACTCATACCATTCTTTTCCAAAAGTCCCACTGATGTTCTTGTAGATTAGGACACTATTTAGTGTGAGTAAGGATATCACTGTCTGGGCCCCTCTAATTAACATCATGACAGCTTGTAATATGAGGAAATGCTAGATACAGAAAGGTTTATATGCTCTGAGACCGCATGAGTCTTTGACTAAGGCTATACTGACGGTGGCAAAATCACTGCCATCAGCGCTATCTTCTGGGTGCCATTGAACAGTCTGCGTAGACCTGCTCAGACACTTTGGAAATTGCCATAGGAACTCCAGCCCCAGAACTGGAGGTGTTATAAGCTGACCAGAACGCATTTCCAGTTGCCTTAGCCTAATGTATGGTGAGGGATTAGTAAATCATCGGGAGATAAGCAAGGTATTTTATGTACCTTGTGTATCTCCATCAACTGCCACCAAAAAGTGCAGCACCTGTAGATTAGGGCTAAGCAAAGAATAGGAGCCCTAGCTCCCACTCCTGTGCTCAGACCTTACAACTAGCTATGCCTCTACCGTAAAAGGATGTTAGCTAGACTACTTCTGTTTTTCAGTTAACACAAATATTTGTGTAGTTTAAATATAATGCATTTGCAAGTAGAGTTACATCCAAGAATAAAATTTTGCTTTACAGATTTAAAAGTCTATATTTCTCCTTTCTTTTTAGAGAACTTTCATTTCGTTTTGGTCTCTGCTCTTTTGGTCTGTTCTCTTTTGTCATTATCCTGTTGCAGATTCCCCCAGAATCCTTAAAGGAACTATAGCTATCTAGTCGCATCACTCCTTATTCCATAAAAGACACTTCTCAAAAATTACTTTCTTTTCATTCCATGCCCTTGAATAACTGTGTGCTTGAGAAGTTAAATCCATTTCATCAAAAATCTATGCTTCTAAGTAATGACCATTTTTAGTGTCTATGTGTTCTATAAACCTGTAAAGTATTTGTAGTCAGGATTTATTATCCCAACTTGAAAAACAAATGTTTCCACTATAGTAATATACAGATTGGTCTGCTGTATAACAAGCTATGAAATCTTTCATGTAATAAATTAGAATGCAGTAGCTTGAATAGCTTTATTGTATCATGGTTTGTCATCACTGGCTACTCGAACATAAGAAACCTATTTATTTGGGTATTCAGCAAAGTGAATCAGTGAGTTCTAGTAGGTCAGTTTTTCTACCAAAATAAAACAGATGCATTTGTGCAAAACAAACAAGGAGTCTGGTGGCACTTTTAAAGACTAACAAATTTATTTATTGCATGAGCTTTCATGGGAGAGGACAAAGGGGGATTCTTTCCTGTGAAAGCTCGTGCAATAAATAAATTTTTTAGTCTTTAAAAGTGCCACCAGACTCTTCATTTGTTTTGGTGGACTAGACCAGGGGTCTGCAGCCTGTGGCTCTGGAGCTGCACGTGGCTCTTTGGCTGGCCTCTTGTGGCTCTGTACTCCAGGCAACCTACCACCACCAGGGGACCCAGTGGGCAGTCCATGGACTGGCTCTGGGCACCCCTGCGACTGGGGGACCCTGTGGGTGGCCCACGCCAGGCTCTGGGCACCTCACCATCAGTAGGAGACCCTGCAGGCGGCTGCTCTTGGTTCCGGGTTCCCCCTCCCCCACTAGGGGACCCTGCACTCAGCACTGGTCCAGCTCCCCATACCCCACACCAGGAGGCTACAACCCTTGCGGCTCTCAAAACACTTGGTTATTGAAGGAGGTTTTAGAAACAGCTCTTCTTACCTTCTGGGTTGCCAACCCCTGGACTAAACTACATGACTACCTCTTTGGAACAACACAAATTTGTGGTGACAGATTGGATTCCTCACACCCAAAATCTTGAAATCATGGAAATGAATTAAAAGGAAAATATTCCTGTGTTCTTCATGGGCAGCCTCAGCAATGTTAGGCATAGTAATTTCCCAAATTTCCCATGTGATAGTCAGATCTTCTGATCGGTAGGTTGAAGCAAGAGCATATGAGGGCATTGTTAAGGTCTTGGGGGGGGAGGGGGTGCTCCAGTTGGAAACAGAAGTGATGGCCTTTAGGAATATTGCATTGGCAGTAATGGGAGGGAAGCAAAGGATGCACGAAACTTTTCCCTTAACTTCTTATTTAATCCTTTTAAGGTTTGGGGTGGGTGAGGAGTTCCCTGATGCAAAGGTTATTGTTTGTGTTAATTTCCTAGTTTTCTTATATTGGATCATAAGGGTGCATCTAGCTTGGAATCAAGAAGAAAAAAGTGCAACACCAAATCCACTCTTGTCTATGGTGCTTTCCCCAAAACATGTAATAAGATTTGGTATGCCCCCGAAGGATTGTTGTCTCTGTAACATTTTGACACTATTTACGAGTTACTGAAAATAAATATGCTAAAAGAAACAACTTGCATATATTAGTGGTGACACAATCTGTCAGCTAAGAGCCTACCTGAAGAGGAGGTTATACCGTCACTCACTTCCCAAACATGCCATAACCTCTCAGCTTCTAGAAATCCACAGTAAGGAGAAGCTGTAGCCACAAGGTACCTGCTTGCGATGGTGCAAGCCCTCATTCTGGGTCTGGCATCTCTGCCACTGTGAAACATACCTCTCTACTTTCAAACCTTCTGATCTATGACACCTGCAAACAAAACCTTTGACAAATAATTGAAAGGCGAAAACCTGTATTTTGCTGTGTCACACCATAATTTATAGTGGCTTTTAGTTTTTTTAAAAAAGCAACGATTATAAAGAATGTTTCCTCACTGAATTAAATAAACTAATTTTTCAAAAGTAAACTGTATCACACGCATTCATAATATCCTATGTTCTTGGTTGGCAGCAGGATTTGACTCCTGACCCTATAGCTCTTCAACTCAAACCTTTGCCACTTGAGCAACAAAAACAATACCTGGACCCTCTTTGGACCAGTTACCATAGCAGAAAATTAACGCACAAATTTGTAGTGCATTACATGATTGTTTGCTAGACAACACTAGGAAATATGAAAATCAGTAATCCTGTCTTTGGGATTGTTGTGTGGTATACTAGTTAGAGTTAGGGTAACACAAGGATACATATTGTAAAATAATTGGTCCGAAAGTTATTATTGTTGGATTTGGCTCTGGCATTCTAGAAACCAGGCTTCTGTTCCTAGCTATGTTCCTAGCAGTTGCTCATATGTGGTGGATATCTAGGTTTGTAGTCATGAGCTCTCTTGTAAAGAGAATGGACATCTAAACTACCATTAGTAGCAGTAAAATTTGAACTGAATCTTTGTAGCAGTCTCTGCTGTGTGGCTGCAGTTGGAAATGTGTGTTCTGACGTTCCATGCAGACAACACTTTGTCATTTAAATTGTTATGGGGAAGATTTTATTAACAGAATTTAATAGTTTGGCTTCATATTAATGTTGTTAAAAATCAGTGACTTGTAAAATTTAAGAAAAAAACACAGCATAGAAGGGCTGCTACTTATTATAGGCATTGCCCTACCTAGCATGGAAAGAATAACATGCAAGATGAAAATTAGACCTCTGGAACTTAAACTTTTTTGTCAAAAGGGATTGTAAAAAAATGAGACTCTTCACTCAAAATTAAAAGTGATCATTTCAGAACTTAGTTGATGCACATGAAATAAGACCATATGTAATAAAACAACATATCAGAATATTTGATTTTTTTCTTCTAATTCATTTTTTTGTTACTATACTTCTGTAAAATAAAGGTTCACCCATTCCTTTAAAAATGGAAATTTGGTTTCACCTGTGATACCATTTATTGCTCAGTGTAATATAACTTTCATCTCAAGTTTCTTTTTGTTTCAACCTTCCAGGAATTTCAGAGGTTATTGCTAGATAAATATGCAACAATGAAGAAAACATAACAACAAATTATTTTAGCCATTATTATTTTCAAAAGTTCATAAGTGACTCCAGAGCTTACTTTCTGTTTTCAAAAATATGTGTCAATACTGACAAGAGTGCAGGGAACTAGAAATAGAGAAAAATCTTGAATACATTGGATAGACATGATTAGAGCCCTGCAGATCTGAGCGTATCTGCTGCACATCCACAGGTATTCTCATCCACAGATATGGGTGCAGATAACCACAGACCCATTGCTGTGGATTGACCTACGGATGTGGATTCTCTTTTTATCTGCCCAAGGTACGATCCATCACTGCAGCCACTGCTATGATGAGTGTCAGCAGCACATAGGGGAACAAGGAAGTGCTCCAGCCAGTCCTACAGAGTTTCAGTCAGAGCGGGCTGGGGCTTGGAGAGTCACTGCTCCCAGTCAGTCAGTCAGCATGCTGGCCTTCGATTGGCTCATTCCCCAAGACTTTGCTGCCCGCTTCTTCCTTTTCTCATTTGCAGTTAGCATACCATGCTGTCAGTCAGAGATTTCATTGGCGGCCAAGGAAATCTGATTGACAACACAGCTTGTAAATTGCAAACAAGAAGAGGAAAAAGTGGGCAGGATCCATGTGGGGAATGAGCCAATCCAGTGCTAAAATGTTGACCGTCAGTCCAAGCTTGGTTGTGGATGTGATTATGGATGTACATAAAACATGGCATGCGGATCCCAGACCAGATAGATACTGTCACTGAGAGGATGCAGATCCCCATTTCTTTATCCATGCAGGGCTCTAGACATGATGCAGAATAGCAGAACAAAAAAGTTTAAAGATTGACAAAGCTGTAAAGCTAGTATGAGATGACAGGAGTGGGAAAACTTTATTCAACCTCATTGTTGCTCATGGATGGGAATCACAGAGTACAAAACCAATAGTACTTTGGATAATTTTTTAACTCTTGTAAACTTTACTGTTAGTTTCTGTAAACAACATAAGAAAAAGCAGTTGTTCTTCTTGTCTTACAAATAAATGGCCTCCATGTTTTATGGGTCACGTTCTATAAATTCCAAAGAGATAGCTGTGTTAGTCTAATTTAGCAAAACAAATGAGTCTAATGGCACTTTCAAAGATTAACAAGTTTATTTATCGCATGAACTTTTGTGGGAGAAAATCCCACTTCATCAGGTACTTGAAGATGGAGAATCATAGAATCATAGGGTTGGAAGGGACCTCATGAGGTCATCTAGTCCAACCCCCTGCCAGAGGCAGGACCACTCCCACTAAACCATCCCAGTCATGGTTTTGTCCAGCTGGGCCTTAAACACCTCCAAAGATGGAGATTCCACCACCTCCCTAGGCAGCTCATTCCAGTGCTTCACCACTCGCCTAGTAAAAAAGTTTTTCATATCCAGCCTCGACCTCCCTAACCAACTTGAGACCATTGCTCCTCGTTCTGTCCTCCGTTACTACCCAGAATAGTTGAGCTCCCTCCTCCTTGGAGCATCCCTTCAAGTATTTGAAGGTTGCTATCAAATCCCCCCTCAATCTTCTCTTCTGCAGACTAAATAAGCCTAATACTCTCAGTCTTTCCTCATAGGGCTTGTGCTCCAGCCCTTTAATCATTTTGGTTGCCCTCCACTGAACTCTCTCTAGCATGTCCCTGTCCTTTTTGTAGTGGGGAGCCCAAAACTGAACACAATATTCTAGATGTGGCCTCACCAGTGCAGAATAGAGGGGAATGATCACATCCCTTGATCTGCTGGTAACATTTCTTTTGATGCAGCCCAGTATGCCATTGGCCTTTCTGGCAGCAAGAGCACACTGCTGACTCATATCCAGCTTCCCATCCACCAGGACCCCCAGGTCCTTTTCTACAGTGCTGCTACTTAGCTGAATCTTCCCCAGCCTGTAGCAGTGGATGGGGTTTTTCTGTCCCAAGTGCAAGATTTTACACTTGTCCTTATTGAAGCTCATATGATTTCTATTGGTCCACTGTTCCAATTTATCTAGGTCTCCCTGAATCCTGTCCTTGCCCTCCAACGTGTCTACTCTTCCCCCCGGCTTGGTGTCATCCGCAAATTTACTGAGAGTGCAGTCTATTCCATCATCCAGATCATTGATGAAAATGTTGAACAAGTACAGATGAATGGGAATTTAAAAAATGCAGGGATGTGGACATCTTAGGATCAGGGCAGACTGTTGCAGCAAATCACTACAGGTGTTTAGATTCAAGCCGTCGACAACAGCATATAGGAGGGAGGTGGGGGGAAAAGGAAAGCAAAATTACCAGTTGTAATGGGGGGAAAAAATCATAGTCTCTATTTAACCCTAGGTTATTGGTGTCAAATCTATAAATTGATGTTATAGAGCCATCGCCCTTAAGCTGTGGAGCAATTTGTCATAGGCTCATCACACACATTATATAAAGTACAACTATCTGATAATTGAAACAGTTTGTGCTTTATAAAGATGACTTTAAACAATGGATGTTTTCTTATAGGGAGAAGAGGTGTCATCTCAGTAAAATAGACGAGGAAATACAGAGGCTTCTTGAAACATAACACTAATTCTCTGCAAGGGTTCAGTGAACTTGAGACGCTGGTGGATTTTGCCACCAGTTAACCTAATCTTAGGTATGTAAATTACCTATCTCACCTTCATCTTCTCCCTCTTTCTCCTCCCTCATCCCACCTACAGATATTTGATGCAACTTTCAGAAGTATGTTTTTTAAATGTTCTCTTCTGGGTTGTTTTTTTTTTTTAATTTTCTTAAAGATAACCTGAATGTAATCCAACAACATGAGATTTATGTGCTGAGTGTCCCAAGTAAGCAGAGTAAGAGGGAATTTCAGTTTATTAATTTAATAATGACATTTTTTCCCCCCGGGTCCACCATATGTAACACTGCTGTGGATAGCTCTTATTTATGGCATTTGAGGAAGTATTGTGGAACTTCACTGGAAAGTATAGCCAGGCCACAGCCATAAGATAGAGCCATAAAATAAAGCATGTTCTCTGGAATGGTAAGATAAAGCCATAAGTATAAAGCACATCCTCTGGAATGTTGGCAGAAGCATGAAGGGGCATATGAATGTTCAGCATATTTGACACAAATATCTTGCAGCACTGGCTACAAAAGTGCCATGCAAACACCTGTTTTGACTTTCAGGTAACATTATAAATAACAGGCAGGCAGCACTATCTTTCATAAATAAAAATAAACTTGTTTGTCTTAGCGGTTGGGTGAACAAGAGGTAGAACTAAGTGGACTTGTAGTAATTAAAGTTTTGCATTGTTTTATTTTTGAGAGTGCAATTATGTAATAAAAAGATGTACCTTTGTAAGATGTGCTTTTGTGATTAAATGATTGTACTACAACTCTTCTATGAGGTGACTTGAAAAATACTATTTCTTTAAAGATATTTTTACAGTGCAAATATTTGTCAAAAAACATATAAAATGAGCATTGTATACATTGTAATCCATGTTGTAACTGAAATCAGTATATTTGAAAATGTAGAAAAACATCCAGAAATATTTATAATGAATTTAAATTGATATTCTAATATCATTTAACAGTGCAATTAAAACTGTGTTTAATCCTGATTATTTTTAACCAAGTTACTTTTCTTTGACTTAATTGCTTGATTTCACTGCAGTTAATTGACTGGCCTAGTGTTTGTACACAATGCAAAGGTTTATTAAGACTCAAAAATGTCTTGATGAAATTTCAGCTCTTTCAGAGTGTCTTACACTAAAATGCCATTTTAAGGTTCAATTTTCATTCTTAGAGTGAAGAAGTATACTACATAAACACAAAGCATGAATTTGCCTTCTTGTTGCAGATTTCAGACATTCTCTAATTGAAAAAATTCTTATGTAATACAGAATAGTTGTCTGTATTTGAGATTTGGAAATTCCGAATGCCTGAAAATTCTACAATATTCATTTTCCTAAATAGCTATAAACTAGCAGTTAAAGTTGACAGCTGAAAGCCCAGTGGTCTCTAAACCAATATTGACACATGTTTTCATTGGAATGACTGGCCTCTGTTAGAAATTCCAATGCTTAAGGAGTAACTGCTACTTGTATATGAAATCCAGCGCTTTATCTGGATGAGCTCAGAGGTCACTCCCGTTTTAGCAGGGTCACACTTTAGAACTGTAGCAACCTGTTTCTTTGTCTGAGGTATTGTCTGTTTAAACCTATGTGTTTCCTCTGCATGATTCTCCCTGCTTTGTTAAATGACAAATTATGTTGACTTTAGCATTCAGTTTCATTTACATGTTTCTTCTTGCTTTTTCTGTTTTTTGTCTACTGGTATGTTTTTATTGATCACCCCCCATCTAAGGAAAGGGGACTTTATTTTCTAATATTTATTTAAAGCTTCCTGATCCATTCCCTCATAGACAGGTGTCCGCATGACAAAAGACACTACTCTAGTATTTGGTTGGTATCATCATCTGCAATCTCACTGGAGCTGAAAGCTTAAAGGCTATGAAGAATTAACTGTTTTTAGTCTTAAGGGTGGTCTTTTCTATAGATCAACTTTCAGGCATATTGGAGAGCCGTTATCTTGTCCATACCTGCTTTGTACATAGATAGAAGCATCCAGTGTCCAACGATTGTAGCCTATAACCTTTCATGAAGATTAATGTGTATATAAAACAGTATCCCATATTTTAAGACAACCTAAAAATCTCTACAGTAATATATGTTGATAGCATACTTTTTATGCAAACGTATTAAATTTATATTTAGACACGTGGTCTATGAAAGACTGTAACAGCTCCATAAGAGATTCAGTTGACCTAGGAAATAACATGATATTTTTCACTGTCTTGGTATCTATTTTCCAATAACCCCTGGCTCAGTTCACCTCTTACATTGAGAAAGGACTATTTTCAACTAATAAATTCTCATGAATATCAATTAAGTCAATAAACACTAAAGATGAAGTATTCTCTAAGAAAATGGAAGGATTTTGTTCACATACCTAAGACATTCAAGAAAAATATTTAGTGTAATGGATTGTTTGTAATTTAAAATATTCAAGATTTGGTACTACTCTGTACCTTGTGATAATTTTTATGTCATAGTGAACATTTAGTAAGCCGGGTAGATTTTTTGTTTTTTATTTTGTTTTGTTTTTCTAGGAATGGGTTTAGATGTGGGAGTGTGTTTCTTTCTTGGGTATAAAACCGAATTGGATCAGCTCCCTGCTAAAATGTAGGACACCATTTTAAATATCATATATAGAGTCTAAACAACACTGATTCAACACGTATTCTGTAGAATCCAGGTAATATATATTAAGAATGTTCCACTTCTTTTAATAGGGCACTTCTAATCAATTTTGGTATAACTCTGAATATCTTTTGGTTTTTATAGAGTATTTGGCTCCCTAGTATGCTGCTATTAAACTAAACTAAATAACTTTCAGAGTATTATTAGCTCTCCTTTCAGTCTTCAGTGGTGAATTAGGTGCCCTTGGGTCTCCCTCACCAGGGGCCCTGCCTGGGGCCCCACTTGAGGTCGCAACCCTCCCCCCTCCAGTCCTGGAAGGCTGGCACTGTCCCAACCTGGATAATTGGCCCTGTGGGGCAGCAGAACTGACTGGGGCATGCGAGGTGCTATGCTGGAAGCTCGTACAGCACAGCAGCTGGCATCGTCCCACCCCCAAGGGCGGATCAGCAGGCCCCGGAGATGGACTGGGGAGTTCAGAGCCCTGCCTCTGACCCAGGGTGGCTCCCCCCCACCTTAGTGTCCCATAGCAGAGCCCTCCCCTTGTATTGTGTGCACCCCTGGGCACGGACCCCATGCGCCCATGCTTTAATCCGCCCATATCAATCTTCCTCACAGCTGATGAAGACCCAATCTGCTTCACCTCTAAAAGAAATCAGCTGATTGAATTAAAGAGCTATATAATTATTCCTAGTTCCTCTCAGTAGCCAAGAAATGGAAACTGCCACATTGAAAGTATGCCCTGGTGAAACTTATTGACTGAAGTACACTGATACTGCAGCTGAGGTAAATACCTCAATGACAATATAATGCGGTCTTTTTGAAGAGACAACAGTCTTGAGTACCATCCAGACAGTGCTTCTGCAGTGGGATGTGCCAGCATTCATGTACCTGCACAAAATCCCAGTGAATGGCTCACATCCTGTAGTAGTGGATCGCTTTGCAGAATTGAGTGCCTTGCATCTTGCCAGGTTCCAGAGGGGCAGCTGTGTTAGTCTAGTTCAGCAAAGAAGCCAGGGGTCCTGTAGCACTTAAAGACTAACAGATTTATTTATTGCACGAGCGTTCATGGAGTAAATCCCACTTTGTCAGATGCTTTGAAGATGGGGGAACTTACAGAATGGGACAAAAATAAATGCAGGGAAATCTAAGACATGGGATCAGGTCATACAGTAACAGCAAATCAGAGCTGCTGTTAAGATTCAAATACTGGGAAATAGTGCATAGAGGAAGGTGAAGTCAAATCACTTGTAATGGCAAAAGAAGCCATAGTCATGATTTAATCCCACTTTCACACAATCTAATCTGTGTATCAGTTCTAATTCAGCTGTCTCTCTTTGAAGTCTTGCTGTCCCATTGACTTTCTTGGGCACAGTCGTTAACGAATTGTCCATAAAGTGAAGTGCTCAGCAACTGGTTTTTTCATGTTGTGATTTCTGATGTCAGTTTTGTGCCCTTTTATTCTTTTGCGCAGGGACTGTCCTGTTTGTCTAGTGTATAAGCTGTAGAGGTATTTCTGGCACATGATGGCATAAATCACAGTAGTGGATGAGCAGATGAATGAGTCCTTGATGGAGTAGTTGACTTGATTAGGCCTATGATGGTGTCTTTTGTGGACTCCCTCCTCAAACCCTATGATACCAACAGTCCTAGCTATCTTTGAGACAGCACAGACTTCCTGAGGAAAATCCAATCCATTGGTGAGCTTCCGGAAGACACCATCCTGGCCACTACAGATGTAGAAGCTCTTTACACCAACATCCCACACAAGGATGGATTACAAGCTATTAATAGAACCATCCTAGATGATGCCACAGCACACCTTGTGACTGAACTTTGTGCTCACCCACAGCCATTTCAAATTTGAGGATAATTTATTTTTCCAAGTCAGTGGCACTGCTATGGGTACCTGCATGGCCTCATAATATGCGAACATTTTTATGGGCGATTTAGAACAACGTTTCCTCAGGCGTCATCCCAAAGTACCTCTCCTCTACTTATGCTACATTGATGATATCTTCATCATCTGGACACATGGCAGGGATGTGTGAAAGCAGGAATTAAATCGTGACTATGGCCTCTTTTGCCATTGTAACAGGTGATTTGACTTCATCTTCTTCTATGTGCTTTTTTCCAGTATTTAAATCTTAACAACTGCACTGATTTGCTGTTAAGGTATAACCTGATCCCATGTCTTACACTTCCTTGCATTTGTTTTTGTCCCATTCTGTAAATTCCCCCATCATCAAAGCATCTGACAAAGTGGGATTTTCGCCGATGAAAGCTTATGCGATAAATAAATCTGTTAGTCTTTAAGTGCCACAGGACTCCTTGCTTCTTTTGCAGAATTGAGGCCATTAAAGTTGGCAACATAAAGGAAGAGAGAGAAATTCTACTATATTCTGCATATTTTTACATCTTTTCTCATGTAACTACAGTATTATATTTAGAAGATGAAGATTATTTGCTATGATAGTTAAAACCTTGAGTGCTTGGCACATATCAGTGATAGTAAAATAAATAAATTTGCTTGAGAATGTATTTCTTTAAATTGATACCTTTTTATAGAATTGCTATTACTACGCAAACTTTAATTATCTATTTTAACCCAGTGTTCCTGATTCTTCAAGATTGTAATAGCATCCATGATTTACTAAAATATACCTCTATTTCTTTCTCTACCCCTTGCTCCTTGTTTTCTTTTAATAAATAGACGAAGGTACGTAGTGAAGAGTCATTTGAGAATGCTTTACAGAATGGTCAGGCAAAGTCAAAAAGTGAAGTCAGAAAAGTTGATTTGTAGTTTAATATAAACAATATTACAGACTCAGCAGTTGCAACTTGGGGTGCAAAGAATTCCACAGATGATGGATATAATAAGGAAAGGGTCTAACCCCAAACAACTCAGTCCATAGCCAGACTACAGACAGGAGAGTCTCTGATGCAAAGCTGAATGTGCACCCAGAATTTTAAGAATCCAAAAGGTCCCTAAGGGAATTAGAAGCAAGGCTGTGAAGAGCATTATGACTAAGTATTCCTTTTTAAAAAAAAAATCAATACAATTTTATACTGATGCACACTTTGTTTTATTTTCACATCAGTATGCCATAATGGGAAAGATTATTACTAAATATATTCAAGGAAATAAAATCCTACCAAAAATGGAGTTATTGTCAGAAAAGAAATTAGAAGAGCATTATACAGCAAAGAATTTCTGTATTTAAGTAGGGTGAAATGAAAGTGTAAACAGTTTCACAATTCATGTTCTTTGTTTGAAGGAGGGAGGACACACTCACATGTTTTTCCTGCTAATTAAGTGAGGGGTCTGGGAAGTACATTCTTGACCTGGATTTAGTTGATTTCATTCAGATAGTCTATGAAGTTGAATATTTTAATGTGGTAGAACTTAACATCTTTTGTGACACTGTGGTTCATATAAGGCATTAGCAATAAAGGGTTATAATATATGTTGACATAATTAAGCAGTGGAATTCTACTTATTTACATCAGAAAAGATTCAGAACTATCTCTGACCTAGATTATATTTTTGATGCAAGAGTAGCTGACTCGCACAAAAAAAAGAAGCCAAAATTCTAGTGTAACTTTTTAAAGATTTTTTATACATTTTTATAATTAAAATATAAGGTTATGCTATATTGACAGCTAGCAGGTTTAAAAAACAAAACAAAACAAAACAAAAAAAAACCTCCACACTAGGAAGATCAAAGAACATACAAGAAAGTTAAACTATAAATACAAGGCTAATTCTTGAGCTTTAGGATTTTTCGAAAGTTTTCTTAAAGCATTCTTTAGTCTTTTCTGGAGGGGATTATTGATAGGTTTTGGGGGTGGGTTTTGTTTTTTGTTTTTTGTTTTGTTTTGTTTTGTTTTTGTTTTTTTTAAGGACTGGTCTCAGTCTGCATGAGGCAATCTAGGGTGTTACCTTGAAATATTATCCCTTGTCACACACCTACTGCATAAGTCAATTTTAATATACCTGTTTGTTCCAGGTTTTAACTTGCTTACCCATAAATTCTTCCTTTGGTAGTTTCAAGCATACAATCCATGAGGTGGAAAGAAGGAGCAAATGTGGAATGCTTTGACTAGAATACATCACTGCATGTAATCAGACATCTCCACTTGTGTGAAATGTTCCACCAGAATATTTAGATGCCTGTGTTCCTCAATGCATTTAGAATCTGAAATTCTGTGGTGAAGTTCTTTCTTTACAGGGTAAGATAGCAGCCAGCCTTTTGACTGAGTCTCAAGAAGACTTGTGTGTCTCATAAAATCATGATGTTTTCTGTCATAGTCTCTGTTATGGCAAGACTCACCAAAGCTGCATGGTTTTCAGCTTTCAAAACTCTGATGCCAGTCCGTCTGTTCAGTGTGGTACATTAAAAGTAAATGACTGCTTTCTTGTTATAGTACAAGTGCCCTCCTAAGTAGTGTATTATTTCACTGTAGCAGCAGACTTTAGCATTTCACAGAATTACTACAATAGGTAATAGGCTCTAAGGGTATGTCTACACTAGCAAATTAGTCTGGGTGAAGGAGGCTTAATCTGGACTAATTTGAGCCCTGTGTACACTAGGTTTTGCCTAGTTTGAATTAAAAAAATTTTAGTTCAAACTAAGCGAAGCTTAGTTCAACCTAGTTAGTTGGGCTGGTTAGTCTGAACTAACTATTTAGTTTGAACTTATTTCGAAATTTAGCTCGAACTAGCACAATGTAGTCATTGTAGTTTGAAATAAATAAGTTCGAACTTGCAGTTGGTTCGAACTAAGCACTTTTTTTTTTTAAGTTCAAACTAACTTTTAGTTTGAACTAGCTGCGCTTTTTAGTTTGAACTGAAAAGTTAGTTCGAACTTAAAAAAGCACAGCTAGTTTGAACTAAAAAAACGCAGCTAGTTTGAACTAACTTCCAGCTACTTGGTTTGGACTAAGCAAGTCCAAACTGAGCTTTTAGGTGTAGATATAACCTAAGACAGGATGTCACTAAGAGAGGTGGTTCTTCAAGCGCTGCTCACATCATTCAGTTACAGTTACAGGTGTCAACGTGCTGCAGTGCACGGTAGCTCGGAAAGTCTTTAGCCTTAGCCCGTCATGTCAGGGCAAATGGCCAGTGCCCCCTCCATGCTGCGACCACGGCTATATAGGTGCCCCTGACCCTGACCCTCCCAGTTCCTCCTTTCTGCCCTCAGTGACAGTATCAGAACAGCTGAAACTTGCAGAAGCAAGTGCCTATCCTCATTCATTTGTGATAACGATGCCAGAGTTTCAGCCTTGCCCATCGTGCCGCAAAGCCTTCCCGATCAACGACGCTCATGAGAAATGTCTCGTGCCTTGGTGAGTCGCACCTCATGGAAAATTGCTCCATCTGCAAGTCTTTCAAGCGGAGGACCCACAAGGACAGGTAGCGGAGGTTGCGCAACCTTGCCCAAGATTGGGCATCTCACCCAGAGCCCGATACACCTTGCACACTGAACGCTTTGCCGGCACCACATGCGAATTCTGTACTGGAACCTGTCCGGCGCCGCTCTCTGGCTCAGAATACAAAGCTGCAATCGGGATCCAATTGGTACCATTACGGCACCATTTAGCACCATCCCTGGACACCCCACCCCAGGAGTTGGGACCGGGGCAACTTTTGGTACCATCAATGCCGGAGGCCCTTGCAGCAGCTCAGGTCCTCCTCCAGGCACCAGCTCCAGTACGGACTAAGAAAGCTGGGTCTAAGGGCAAACCGGCGCGTTTGGCCAAGGAGTGGACAACGAGAGGCTCGATACCTCTCCCAGCCTCAGCACCGTCAAGCCCTCCACCGGTACCGGAGAACGGTACCGAAGACCATTCAGACGATCACTCCTCCCAGCACTCATGCCATGAGCCCTCAGTACCATGCTCCCAGGGCTCAAGAAGGCAGAGGTCTAACTTGTCCTTGCCGACCTCTTCCTGCTGTCTTCGGTGCCCTGGATCTCTGAAAGCTCCAGAGCAAAGCCTTGGTACCAGAATACGAGAAGGTAAGCGGTGCAGAAAGCGTTCCCTGATGCCCCTGTCACAAGGAGGTGCGGCCCCGGCAACCCTTGTGCAGGCGACACAGTGGGAGCTCGAGACGTGCTAACGAGGGACCAGTGGGCACACAGAGGGAAAGGGCCGCTTCTGCTCCCGTCGACCCACGGCCCTACACTCCTCCAATGACTGGTCACAGGAATGGCTGGATTGGATGGCCAATAATGACCCCATCTCCCAGCACCCGTTGATACCATCCTTGACCTGAACTCCTGACTCTTTGGACTTATCCAATGACAAGCCCAACCTGGACTCCACCCGGCGCAGTAGATCACGGGCCCCCTCATCCTCTTCCCCCAACAAGGTTACCTTTCAAAGACCCCTGGCATACAGGGATGACCCCCACACACAACAGGAGCTGCTTCGTTGTATGGCAGCAAACCTTTACTTGGATTTGGGGTGGTCAAGGAGCAGTGTAACTCCCTCTTTGACATAGGTGATGCCTCCCCACCTGCAAAGGTCTCTGTTCTCCTCCATGAAGGGGTGTACAGTATTGCAAGGGCATGATGGCAAACCCCATCATCAATCCCTTCTGTGTCCAAGGTGGCAGATTGGAGGTACCATGTTCCCTCTGATAAGTTCACATTCCTCTTCCATCACCCTAAACCAGAGTCCTTGGTGGTGGACACAGTTAACTGGAAGGAAAGGCAGGGCCAACCAGGCTCTACCCCTAAGAACAAGGAGGCAAAGAAGCTTGATCTATTTGGCAGGAAGGTTTATTCCACCTCCGCCTTACAGTTGCACATTGCTAACCACTAAGTGCTCATGGGGAGATATGCTTTCAACCTCTGGAGGTCTATGGAGGGCTTCCATGATTCGTCCCTAAGGACTGCCTGAGGGACTTTGAAGCAATGGTGGAGGAGAGGGTCTTGGCCTCTAGAGATGCCCTTATGACCTCCTGGGATGCATCTGACACAGCCTCATGCAACATGGACTCCGCTGTGGCTATGACATGAGCAGCTTGGCTTCAAGGCTTAGACCTGTCCCAGCAGATGCAACTTATCATACAGAACCTACCGTTCAAAGGCCCTGCCCTCTTTGCTGAGTAAAGGCCCTGCCCTCTTTGCTGAGTCCATGGACTCCAAGCTGCATGGGAGGAAGGACTCTAGGGCCACCCTTAAATCTCTAGGCATGTACACGCCACCACCTTTTAGGCATTCCTGCTGGTCCCAGCAGCTGCTGCAGTAACAACTACAACAGCTGAAGCAGCAGACCCATTCAGGGCTCCCATTCCCAGTCCTACCAGTACCCCCAGTGCCAATACGGGGGTCTGGATGAGGAGAAGACCTACCCTAGTAGAGGCCAAAAATCCCAGGCCTCCCAGGCCAGCCATCAGGGACAAGGTACTGCACGTTCACTGGGACAGAAGCAGCGCTTTTGACAGTCAGCCCAAGAGCAGCGGAACCACAGCCTTGACCTTAACCTTTGCCAACCATCTGGCCTGGTACACTCATCACTGGGCCAACATCACAACTGACTGGTGGGTACTGGACACAGTCTCAAAGGGGTATCTCATACAATTTTGGTCCACATCTTGGGATAGAAAACCACCCCCTCACTTGAATCTCGGAAGCCAGGAACTAGACCTGATGCTCGAGAGAGAATGTGAGAAACTCCTTTCCCTCGGGAGCATAGAGAAGGTCCCAAGATCAGAGCGGGGAAAGGGGTTTTATTCCTGCTACTTTCTAGTTCCCAAGTCAGATGGAGATCTGAGACCCATTCTAGACCTCAGAGCTCTGAACAAGCATATAAGGAAAATAAAATTCTGTATGGTTTCCCTGTCACAGATCATCCCATCTTTGGATTTGAGGTAAAGTTTGCAGCCCTTGATCTAAAGGATGCTTACTTTCACATAGTAATACACCTCCGCCACAGAAGGTTTCTAAGGTTCATAATAGGGAGAAGAATTTTTCAGTTCACATCATTCCCCTTTGGGCTCTCCTTGGCCCCCAGGGTGTTCACAAAGTGCATGGTGGCAGTTGCTGCGCACCTGCACCAGCAGGGTATAAAGATATACTCCTACCTAGATGACTGGCTAATAAAAGGGAGATCAAGAGCCCAGGTCGAACACAGTGTCAAAGTAGTGAGTTTGCTGTGCAAGTACCTGGTGCTTTGCATAAATCGAGAAAAGTCAAAACTCTGCCTGTCCCAGGACATAGAGTTCATAGGAGCTGTCCTAGACTCCCAAAAAAGGATGGCTTCCCTGCCCCCCCTGAAGATTTCGGTCCATTTGCACCATCATTGCAGAGCTGCAGGACTCCCAGGTAACCACAGCCCAATGCTGTCTCCAGCAACGTGGGCACGTGGCGGCCTCCACCTCAGTGATAATGGCGGCCCACCTGAGAATGAGACCATTCCAAATCTGGCTGTCCACACTGTTCCACCCACAGAGACGCCCTCTAGGCAAGGTACTGTTGGTTCCCCACGACATCCTGGGGACACTAGACATCTGGAGGGATCTCCTCTTTGCCATGGGAGGAATCCCCTTCGAGGCATCAATCCCTACGGTGACCCTGATCACTGATGCATAAGATTTGGGGTGGGGAGCCCACATATCAGGGTGACTTTCCACCCAAGGCCACTGGTCCCCCAGAAACATACCCCTTCACCATAAACATGAAGGAACTGCAGGCTATCAGATTGGCCTACAGGACCTTTCTGGACAGGATAAAAGACAAAACGGTCCAGATCCTAACAGACAACACTGTGACCATGTTCTACACGAACCAGCAAGGGGTGTGTCCATTCCCCAGTTCTCTGCATGGAGGCAACCAGACTCTGGGAACTAGTCCTGAGATACAATTTCACTCTGGTGGCAGCTCACCTGCCTGGGGTGGACAACAGGCTAGCAGACTCGCTCAGCAGAACCCCTCTAGCCCACCACAAGTGTTCCCTCCACAACACAGTGGTATCCCACCTGATCAGCAAGTGGGGAATACCCCAAGTAGACCTATTTGTGACACAGCAGAAACGCAAATCTCATTGCTTCTGCTCCCTCAGCGGTCAGGAGGAGGGTTCACTCATGGCCGTCTTCCTTCTTCGTTGGTTGGGACCCCTGTTGCATGCCTTTCCACCAATCCTGCTGATGTACAGGGCCCTCCTGAAGGTCAAGAGGGACAGAATAAACATGATATTAATAGCTCTGGATTGGCCCAGGCAACACTGGTACTAGATCCTACAGGATCTGTCCATAGATGTGCCACTCCGCCTTCCCCTGTGGGCGGACCTCCTAACACAGAATTCAGGGGTCCTGTGGCACCCGCACCCCGGTCTCCTGCACCTGACAGCGTGGAGACTCCTTGGCTAAGTGAGCAGGAACGACTCTGCTCAGACAGGGTCAGGAGGGTACTAATCAGTAGTAGAAGGGCCTCTACTAGTGCCACTTATACAGCCAAATGGAAACACTTTTCCCACTGGGCATTAGGTACAGGGGCTGTGCCTAAATCAGCCCTTATACACTTAATCCTTGATTACCTGCTAGACCTCAGGGATAAGAGCCTCTCCCTTTCCTCACTGAGAGTCCATCTGGCAGCGATTTCAGCATTCCATAATAAGGTGGATGGTGTTCTTCTCTTCTCTCACCTTTCCTCCACCAGATTCCTGAAGGGGTTTGAAAGAGTTTTCCCACAACCCTGTGAGCCTGTTCCACAATGGGACCTTAATGTGGTGCTCCATAATCTAATGGAGCCTCCTTATGAACCCTTGGACTCATGCACTCTGCTGGTCTTGGCATGGAAAGTGGCCTTTTTGGTAGCAATTACCTCGGCCAGAAGGGTTGCCAAACTAAAGGTTCTTTCCTCAGAACCACCGTACATGAGGTTCTTCCCTGATAAGGTGGTGCTCCGCCCACACCAATCCTTCCTTCCTAAGGTGGTCTCTCCATCTCACCTTAATCAGGACATTTGCCTGCCAATGTTCTTCCCAGACCCTCAGGTTACCAAGAACCAGAGGAGGTGGCACACCCTGGATGTCCAAAGGGCGCTCTTAACATATATCGAGCATACACGCCCATTCTGCAGAACCTCCCAATTGTTCATGGTGGTCACGGAATGTAAAAGAGGACTTCCAGTGTTGTCACAGTGCATTTCCAAGTGGATAGTGAACTGTATTAAAGACTGCTACAGAAGGTCGAATATGCCCCTCCTGGGGAATGTCAGGACTCATTCAGCCAGGGCCTAGGCTTCGTCAACGGCCTTCCTTGCCCAGGTCCCAGTAGAGGAGATCTGCAGGGCAGCTACGTGGTCATCGCTGCATACCTTCATGACACACTATGCTATTGTCCAACAGGCTAAAGAGGATGCTGTATTGGGCAGAGCCGTACTCAGTGCGGGTAAGTTGGAACTCCTCCCACCATCCTTGGATATGGCTATCAGTCACCTGTAACTGAATGATGTGAGCAGTGCTCAACAAAGAACGGCGGGTTACCACTGTAACCATCCTCCTTCAAGATGGGCTGCTCACGTACATTCAGATCCCTTCTACTGTTCCCACTAACCAGAGTTGGTGAAAAGAAGGGACTGGGAGGGTCAGGGTTACAGCCACCTATATAGCTGCAGTCATGGCACGGAGGAGGCATTTACTGTTTGCTCTGACCTGACAGGCTAAGGCTAAAGACTTTCCAAGCTACTGTGTACTGCAGCATGTATACACCTGTAACTGTAACTGAATGTATGTGAACAGCCCATCATCTCAAAGAAGGATGGGTACATCGGTAACCCACCATTCTGAATTCAAAGGTCATTTTGGTTTTGTGTGTGTATCTAAGAAAGAAGCGATTTTTATGGCCTCATATTTGGCTGAAGAATAAAGCATGAAATTGTGAGAAGAATCTCTTAGGGCTCCCCACTGAAGTCAGCAAAAAGCAGTACTCAGTGGAGAGTGATCAGACAAAATCCAGACTAATGAAAATATAAGAATACTCTATTCTCAAGAAATGTCTTTTCTGATTCTTGCGCCTTTGTTTTATTTGAGTACTTTTAAGAATCATATTCTTGTCAGGAACCCTAAACCGTGTGTGTGTGTGTGTGTGTGTGTGTGTGTGTGTGTGTTCACGTTCATTCCTAGTATATCTAATTCTGGAGCAAAGTAAATAGAGCATACAAAAAACCTAGCTCACAACCCTTCCAATCCTAGTGTATTCTGATTTTGAGTAAGTAGACAAATTGTGTATGTGGACAGGGATGTTGTATTCTCACACTGGATTTTACTCAAAAGTTATTGTAGCTGCTAATATATGTATGCAAGTATGTTTTCAATGTGTGATGAAGGTATTTAAAGTCTGTCTTCATAAATGGAAATTTTAATATATAAAATGAACTGAAATATGTTTGTTCAAAAATAAACAAGCATTCTTTAAGACACTGCATCTGAAACAGTCAAATTCTGGCTTTCTTGAAAACCACAGAATGCTTGGCCATTGTCAGTGGAGCCAGGATGCTTGAGTAGCCATCTCATTGGAAATGCATGTGTTTTTAAAAATAGCACTGAAGGGCGTTTTACATGACAAAGGCCTGAGCTCGCAGATTTTTGTTTTTCCTGAGAGGGTTGTTGGCCTCACAACACCTAAAATGAATCAGGAGACTGCATTTATTTATCTTTATTTATGTCACAAAATATATGTCTGTTTATCCATTAATATCTTTCTGGTGTTTTAAACATGTTAAAACAGCTTCAGACTCTTAAGTAATATAAATGTTCATCATTCCTATTTATTGATAGGACACATTTACCATCAGGTATGAGGGCACCCACAGTACTGCGTAGTCTCAGATATCAAAAGCAATATAACAAAGGGAAAACCAAACATCATCTGGTTTATGTACATATCTTTGGAGCTCTCTGTTCTGCAAGTTTACTGAGAGTTTGGACTGTGACTCTTCTCAGCTTTGTTCACAGGGAAGACTCAGATAGGGTCATCCAAGTTTAACTGTCTGCGGCAAGAAATGCAGTTTTTGGATTGTGACAAAGCAGTCAAATTTCCAGATTTAACATCCTTTTGGGGAGGATCTGGCTGCTTCCTCGCTCAGTTGCATCCCAAGAGAGATCACGAACACTTCTATCCCTCTGCAAAATTACCCTCCTTTCTGTTTTCCTTTCTGGCCCCTTGGTGACCCGAGGTAGATGGCTGCCTTCAAACCAAGAGCACTTTGTTGTCTTACCTAGGGTAGAATATGTACATCATATCACACACAGGCTGAAAACAGGCATTACAAATCATGAAACAAAAACCATAGCCCCATCAGCAGGACAGAATGTTAACCGTAAAGCGTGCCGCTCCAGCAGTGCCTTGCTCCTTTTAAAGGACTCCAGTTGCAGAAACTGATAAAACCTTACCTTATTTTTTCACATCATTTAACCATTTCAGGAACAGCTAGTCCGTGATCAATGGTTCGCCAGCAGAGGGCTTCAGTAGTCCATTTGACACTTAATCTACTTAATTAGTGCATAGGTTTTATCTTAGGAAACTAGTCATCTACTAACGTAGGGCACATAGGTACTCCTCTCTGGTTTTTTCTTAACACAGTACTTCCCCAAAGCGAACTTCAGATTACAGTGTAAATGATTTATTAAAATTTTATGACAGTAGCTGGCTATAGTTTGTTTGAAACTTCAGATGGCTATTTCACAAGGACTCTAGGAAAACAGTTAATGGATTTTTGTGGTCATGTGTTTCATAACCTAAAAAAAAGAGAAGAAAATATGCTTGTTCTTGGTTTCCCTCCGTGTTTTATTCTGAAATCATGCCTCTGAAACCACAGACTGAGTACATTTTTTCTTCTGTTCATTGAAGTTTTGATGTAAACATATTCCAGCCTTCTCCTCTTGAGCTTCTGTAGTAGTATCCTGGTTGTATATAGCTGCAGTGATGACACAACTGTTCTTTTCATGATACTTGAGTAAATGTCTGTAATACACATTCACAAAGTTATTTTTTATTCCTGCTCTATGTAGACAAGTAGATATATCAATGAAAAATGTTATTTGATTTCTCAAATTCAGTTCTTTATTGGTAAAATTCATCCCTGTAGGCAGAGGTAGCACAAATCCATAGTACCAATTAATTCCCCTTTACACCTTTGAAATCAGATTTAAGTAGGATTCAGATACTTCATAGGTGCTGTGCTGAATCTTTGCCCAAGGGAAAATTGCAAAGCATATGAATGAGAATATAAGGATGTGCATCCTGAGTCAGACCAATGGCTTACTACAGTATCTTGTCTTCAGACAGTGGCCTTCAGAAGGAATGAATAGAATGGCAATTTTTTAGTAATTTGCCCTCCAAACCCAGCATCTAGCAGTTGGAGGTTTAGGGAGACACAGAGCATGGAGCTGCATTCCTGACCACATTGGCTAATAACCATTGATAGACCCATGAATCTACCTAATTCTTTCTTGAATCTAACTATACTTTTGGCCTTCACAGCATTCTCTAATGAGTTTCACAGGTTGAGTGTGAGTTGTATGAAGAAGATCTTGCTTTTGTTTGTTTCAAGCCTGTTGCCCATTAGTGTCATTAGTTGACCTCTTGTTCTTGACTTATTGGACGTAGTAAATAACACTTTCTTCTTCACTTTCTCCACACCATTTATGATTTTATAGACTTCTGTTAGGTCCCCCTTTTTTAATGTATTTTTTCTCTTCCAAGTTAAACAATCCTAATCTTTTTAATCTCTCCTGTCATGGAAGCTGTTATATACTTTTGTTGTTGTTGTTGTTGTTGTTGTTGTTGCCTTTCTCTGTAAGTTTTCCGTATCTCATACATCTTTTTTGAGGTGGGGTTACCAGCGCACAATCGACAAGTTGTGGGCATACTATGGATTCTTATAGGGACATTACGATATTTACTGCTTATCCATCCATTTCCTAATGGTTACTAACGTTCTATTAGCTTTTTTGATTGCTAGTGAAAATTCAGCAAATGTTGTTAGAGACTATCCACAGTGACTCCCAAGATATCTTTCTTAAGTGATAATACCTAATTTAGAGCCCATCATTTTGAATAGATGGTTGGAATTATGTTTCCCAGTGATCATTACTTTGCATTTATCAACATTTGAATTTCATCTGCTGTTTTGTCACCTAGTCCCCTAGTCTTGTGAGATCCCGTAGTAACTTGCACAGGCAGCTTTGAACATAATTATTTTGAATAAGTTAGTATCTTCTGGTAGCTTTGCCACCTCTCTGTGTATCCCTTTTTCCAGATCATTTGTGAATATGCTCAACAGCACTGAGCGCAGTACAGATCCTGGGGGAACCCCTAAATACTTCCCTCTGTTGTTTCCTGTCGTTTAACCAATTACTGATCCATAAGAGGATCTTCCCTTTTATCCTATAACTTTGTATTTTGCTTTAAAGCTTTGGGGAGGATCAAGGGATTTTGTGAAAGGCTTTCTGAAAGTCCAGGTACAGTATAATGACTGGATCATCTTGTCCACATGTCTACTGACCCTCAAAGAATTCTAATAGATTGGTGAGGTGGGACTTTTCCCTTTACAAAAGCCATGCTGACTTTTCCCCAATTCATTATGTTCATTTTATGTTATAATTCTGTTCTTTACTGTTGTTTCAACTAATTTGCCTGGTCCTGAAGCTAGGTTTACTGGACTGTGATTGCCAACATCGCTTCTGGAACCTTTTTTTAAAACTGATGTTACATTAGCTATCCACTAGTCATCTGGTACAGAGGCTGAATTAAGTGGTAGATTACATACTACAGCTAGTAGTACTACAGTTTCATATCTGAGTTCCTTGATGAATACCATCTGGGTCTGGTAACTTATGGCTGTTTAATTTTATCAATTTGTTCAAAAACCTCCTCTTTGACACCACAACCTGGGGTAGCTGCTTAGATTTGTCACCTAAAAAGAATGGTTCGGGTGTGGCAATCTCCTTCTGTATCTCTGCAGTGAATACCGATGCAAAGAATTAATTTAGCTTCTCCACAATGACTGTGGCTTCCGTGAGTGCTCCTGTAGCAGTATCATCCAGTGGTCTAATTATTCAGTAGGCTTCCTGCTTCTAATGAGTTTACAAAAACTAATGGCTTTTTTTTTTCTTTGTCTTTTGCTAATTGCTCTTCAAATTCTTTTTTGGGGCCAATTTTAAAATTCTTGTTAGGCCACTAATCTAATTGGTGATCAGCTAAATGATCTCACAAATGTAAAGTAATCTTTATTTAATGGAGATATGCTGTGAAATTTCAGAATACCCATAAAAACAAACAAGGAGACTTGTGTCACTTAAAAGACTAACAAATTTATTTATTGCATGAGCTTTCGTGGGAGAAAATCACACTTCATCAGATGCTTCTCCTCCATTTATTTTGCTCCCCTTCTGTAACTTTCCTATCTTCAAGCATCTAGATTATCTCCCACGAAAGCTCATGTGATAAATACATTTTAGTCTTTGAAGTGCCACTAGACTCTTTGTTTTTGCTAAACTAAAGTAACATGGCTACCCCTCTGGAGCTTGTTAATCCCATGAATTTATCCATAATATTCAATTATAGTACTTTGCCATAGAATCCAGCCTCTGAGTTCTTACTGTTGTTTAAAAAATTATTTGATTAAATATTTGTAAGCATGACAGTGACTTCTGTAACTGCCTTTTATTTGGCAGCAGGGGACTCGATAGATGCTTCAAATATAGTAGAAATTCAGAAATGTTCATAACTCTGAACAGAATTTTACAACAGAACATTGAGTTAATACAACTTCAGCAGTGCTATGCAGAAGAAACATGTTGTTTTTCCTTTTTTTCCCTTTTTAATAGTTAACAGAACTGTACTATATTTGTTATGTCCACCCCCCTGCTGCTGTGCTGCCTATTTATGTACTTCCAGTTCCAGGTGAGGTATATGGTTAAGTGGTCAGTTCATAACTCTGAAATTTGATTTTAAGTATTATTTAGGGCCAAGTTTTATAGCACATAAGAGTAAGGAAGTGCAAAGTATCTCTTTACCATCCTGCTTTGAGTATCCCTTCTCAGGTAGCTTACTGAATAGATAAAGAGAAACTATAGAGTTGCTGCATCCCTCTCGCATGCAGGTGACCAAACAGGGGCACAGTGGGGTAGTGATTGGGTGGAGCCTCCGCTGGCAATACACTAAGTAGCAGAGACTAGGAATAGAACTGACACAGTGGTAATCCATTGCTGGAGCAGCAGGAAGAGGAGGAAGCTGGTGATTTAGGGAGCACGGTAATACACTGGCCTTTACCCTAAACTGAAGGCAAAGCCACAATTGAACATTTGATACATTTTATTGCTGAGAAAAGAAATAATATTATTTTGAACCAACATTTTTAATAAAATCAAGTTGCATGCTTGCATTCTCATAAGCATTAAATTTGTTTGACCATGCTTGTGGTATTTTAAACAATAATAATGTGCCAATATTTTAAAAAGTAAGTGATTGCACCGTCACTTGTTAGAAGAAACAAAAGAATAAGACCTTTGTCCATTTGAGTTTATAAAAAATAGGATAAAATGAGAATTATAAAATGTTAAACTTCTATTACAATTACATTTGTGTATGTTCTGTATTAACTAGTCCTGTGTTTTTCATCTTAAAATGAACAAGATGAGCATACTCAGATTAAGTCTAATCCTTAGCAAGGAAGAAGGTCATTTTTTGCTTCTTGATATAATTGCATATTGTGCCTTACTTTAATTGAAAAGCAATAAATATGTTTTAATTGAACCATTTATTATCACATTACTTGCATAAAATGAAAATGATATTTGTGGGGGTGTTGAGAGAGAATTTTCTAATTGAGAAGTATATTCTCCGAACAACTCACACAGGAGAGATAATGTTAGATGGTTGACCTGGCTGAAAATTTTCTTTTGGAGTGATTTTTCCAGTAAATATATCCTTATCAGAAAATCAGAATTCTCCACAGGAAAATTTCAGTTTTGTTGAAGAGTTTGTTTTCCATGAAGAAAATCAAAATGATGGCTCCCAGCACCTTCCCTTTCATCTCATACCCCTAACAAGGCTCTTGTTGAGGTAGAAGGGAAATTGACAAGAGTTTCTCAGGCAGGCTGCATGAGTCTGAGGGCCTTAATTCTGTGGCTCTCAGCTGACACTACACCTCTATACTCAGTCTGGCTCCACACGGGACAGACAGCTGGGCACTGAGCTCTTGTCTTGGAAGGGGGTAGAGAGGCTGGGCATGCCAGCTCTCTCCATCTCGAGCATGTAGGTGCCTATGAATTTTGCTTTCTGTCTGTTGTGAGAAAGTGAACTTGACAAGAGCCTCCCAGCTAGGAAATGGAAAAATGCTTTTGTTGGTTCTTCTGAGAGTCATTTTTTTTCTAGATATCCTTTCCTGGAAAAAAATATTTGTTTTGTTTTTTTTTTTGTTTGGTTTTTTTTGGGGGGGTTTTTTTTTTTTTTTTTGGTTCCAATTTGGACTGATTCTCTCCCTTCTGCACACAGCGAGGGAGAAGGCCAGAACCACTCCTTGAAGAAGTTATATGATATACATCTTAATAAAGTGGGGGTAGGATAGAGGAAGGGGTAGAGGATGGCATGAATGGCTTTATCCTATTCTTGCACTGTCTTAGTCATGGGACCATTTATGCAGTAGTTAAGTCCTGACATAAACAAGAACAATATAAAGACAGTGCAAATTTGCACTATCTGTTATTGCTCCTAGGAGCTGTTCAAGCAGTTATTGATCAATCAGGTTTTATTGTGCACAGGCACATCCCTTCCAACGGCAGCTGAGGATGGTGTGTGGCAACACTGGAGCCCTTACATTTGCTCTGTGCATCCAAGAATTTACCTGTAGTGGAGGGATTCCTCCATATGTGTGGCTAAGCAGACTGTAAGCATAAGTGGTGTGAAGTTACCTCAGCACTTATCTAGAATTTAGCATTAGCATCCTCATCTTTTGTTTATATCTACATTTTGTGTTAAAATAATCTTAGTAACTGTCAACTGATTTTACATGTTGGTTCTTTACTACAGAGTACAAAACATAAGCTGAAATTGGTATGTGATATGTCTTTTGCCACCAATATTTCAACACTGACTTTGATTAGGCAGTTATTTGTTAGTTTTTAATTGACCTCTTAGGACCAATCCTGCATACGTGTAATACTATGAACACCCCTTGATATCACTAGTAACTGATGAAAGCAGTAATAATAATTATGTAAGTAAGAGTGTGCAGGATCATGTCCCAAAAATTGCAAAAATCTCTTCAGTGTTCAGAATCACTCAAATTCAGAATATAAGAACTGATTTTAATGTCTGTCTATGTACATTAGAATCCTGAAGAGATATTTCTTTGGTTTCACTGCATGGTAATTGCAAGTTAGCACAAAGCACCATTATGTTATCCTAATTTCTTTCAAAAAGAATACCAACACCTTTTCACTGGTAGCAAATAGTTTTAATTTTCATAACATTCTATAAGTGGCTCATGACCCATGTTAGGGAAATAAAATTCTTTAAAATCATGAATTTCCCCTAGGCCTTTTTCTTAAAAGAAAAATAAGTCAAAGAACTTTTCCCTGGGGGAGCAAAAGCATTAGGGTAATATTCTTCTATCTCTATCAGAATAAAAAGCATTGATTTAAGAATAATTTATCTTCACAAATAAATTGAAAAGACATTTTGGATCTAGTCTTCCTTCCACCTGTACACATAAGCCCCATTAGTGCTTACCAAAATGATATATGTACAAAAGAGAGAAAAATAAAGGGGTGGGGGGATGTTGAAGAAGTATTTATATAAGCTTGTTTAAGGCTCATATTGCATGGAAGTATAATTTGGGCAACAAGAACATTTTAGTGGTCTACTTAAAGAAACCAGTAGACCTTTGTTGGTGTGTGATTCAAATTCACACCCAAATACTGATTTACTTCCTACTTCATGATTCTTGTTGCTTGAGGATAGTGAGCACTACATTATCTGAATACTTGAATTTAATTTATAAAATTTCTCATATATAAAGTCACGTCAGACAGTAAGAATAATCTGAAGCATTCATGACCAGTATAGTTGAGCCAAAAATATTAGGATCTCAGCTTTTGCTGTTGTACGTCAACATATATTACTGAGTTGCTTCAGTATTCAAACCTAAAAATTAAAATAAAGTTATCAAGAGGGTTTTATTTTCTTACATTAAAAGAAAGTTTGGTCTTCAGTTTCAGTTTACCTAAGAATCATTCAGGGTAAGGGAGACAAAAAACCCTCCACTAGAATTAATTGTCAGGTTTTGCAAAACAATGAAAGAATGTAGTATTATTGCAATAGAAACGTTCATAAATCATTCTGTACAGGTCTGCAGCATACTACATTTCAGACAGACAGCATGAGCTCACCAAACACTGTTTTATTAGACCAAGTAATGATATAGAGCTTGCATTAAGGTGCCTGAATATTTAATTTTATGTTAACATAATTTGTTATTCTAAGAGTATTCTTCTCATGAAAGACTAGGGAAATTGTTGATTATTTGTTGAATGTTTCAGTAAACAATTTTAAGAACAGCACTTGGGGAAAAAAACATTTCATGTCTCTAAAAATAGCTTAGTCACATGACTTAGTACTTTAGCACAAAAGCATAATTTACAGGTTTAATTTGCAATCCCACTATATTTTTGACATTCTCTTGCACAGAAGCTCAGTCTGAATGACTCAAATGACTTAATATTTCTCTGCATTGAGTGCTAGAGTACCTAGTACAAAGCAAGATGATTTAATGTAATTTATACAGTTTAGGGCTCTGCATTCTTTTTGCACAAGTGTGATTTTTATTTTTTTTAACTCTTTAATGCTTTGTTTTTGACATCACATATTGTACAATTATTGAACTTTTGGGGGCATCTTAAGCATGGGATAAGTATTGTAGCAGCAACTCATATCCACTCACTGTATTTCCAACGGGCTGATTTAAAAAAAAAAAAAAAAAAAAAAGTACCGGTAAGTAAAAATTAATGAAGTCTTCCAGTTCCATTTTTACAACAGTTTTTAAATTATTATTCTACATTTTATCACAGCTTAACATCCTGTAAACAAAATGATTTATTGAAAAGCTATTAGATAAAAGCAAATGTTTATAAATAATTAAATTGATATTTATTGGGGCTATATTTTCTGAGGTTACTTATTAAGTGCTACTAGAATGTACAGTTAAAAGGTACTTTTGCGATCCTTTGGCCTATATTCTACAGTCTAAAAATATTAATGAAAACTGAGTTCATCTTAAGAATTTGGCCTTGGGAGCTAGGGGTCTGAAATTGAGTTTGGGTGGCTAAATTTAAACTTCTGTATTATATCCTTGTATCAGTTTTTGAACTCATAGTTCCTGTATTTTTATCATTGTTCTGGTGCTTAAAAAAAATTCCAAGTGACATAGATGTAACAAAATAATCAGAATTTGACTTTCAAAAATTTTCTTAGCCTCTTTTTCATTTTCTTTTCTCTCTAACAAAATTCAAAAAGTACAATGATAATTTTCTGATGAATATATTTATTAACTTAGGTCAGCAAGAGGAGTGTTTAATCCTGTTATATGTTAAATACATTTTGATTTAAATCTTAAAGGCCCTTTCTTGTTGTGGCTGTAGGTCTTGGAAAGTTCAGATTCCTTCTCCTTTGACTGCAGAATGTTGTATTATGCTTTCTGCAGCCTCCTTGTTTGTTGGTTTGGAGTCTTGTTCTTAAGTAGCATATACCATCATCAGTGGTGGGATTTTCCAGTGCTAACTAAATGTCAGTGAGCTATAGGAAAGTTTTGCTGAAGCCTTGACCTGAAATCTAATCTTATGAGCTAATAAATCTGTTTCAGAGAACAGTCACAGAGAATTAAGCTAAAAGCCATGCAACCAGATTATCAACCACTCATTGTTGCCCCCCAAAAATTAAGATCTGTATAGAAACTGCCCCTTTAGAAGTAAAAATGTAGTAAGGCTCAAGGAGTTCTCCCACAGCAATGTAAATGGTGGGAGGGATAAAATCCTCTTCAACAGAAGCCCAGGGTGGGGCAAGGTGTAGGGGACAGGGGATGCTGACCAACCATTTGAAGGCCTAGCCAGTACATGTCTGCTTTACCCAAGGCATCTGCCTCCCAAAAAAGTCTTTATGAAAGAGCATTATAACTTTTGCTGTCTGTGTGCTAGAATGTCTTCTAAAATATTTCAGACATCTCCATTAGCATTTTAACAAAGAATATTCTGAAATGTGTGAACAGAATCTTTGAGTAGACTTGTTCTTGCTATATAGTACTTTTGTGTTTGCTTCTTTCAAGTTAGAAAGCAAGATATATCCATTATAATTAGGAAGTGAATTCAGTAGAATTTCATGTTTGTGGATTAGAAAGAGACCAGTGATTAAAAATAATGGGAATAGCTTTCAGTCATTTTTAAATGGAGATAAACCATTCTGGACCTGTCCAAGTCTCACCTTTGGTAGATCTGTATGGTACTAAAGCCGGGATGCTTGACAACATACACTGAGTCCATCCTGAATGTGACAGAAGTGGATTGTATTGATAATAATGACTTAAAATTCCATTATCTAGAGGAACTTCACTGTTTTAAATTGCCTGAAGTTCAGACTTAAAATGAACAATATTAGATTTAATACAAAACAAAACAAAAAACCCTAACCTGATTAAATTGTTCTGTAGCTCTAACTAGTGTTACCTCTAATATTTCGTAGGCTGTGTGTGCAAAAAATTTCTTGTGTGCTAATATTAGCATTGTTGAATTTTTTTGTGCACACTTTATTTTGTCGTGTGTGTGCAGGTTTCACAAGCCGTGTGCATGTGTGCACGTACACACTTAGAGGGAACAATGGCTGTTACATATGCATTCAAAATATATATTTGAAATAATTTTGTGAGTACTTATTTCTTGATATAGGGTGATAAGTAGCTTACATATATATAAAAAATGAAAAAAAGAAATGCTTTTAGTTTCTTATCTGTTCATAATCTGGGCATTTTTCTCCAGTTTTGAGTTCTTTTTCTCCTCTAAAGACTAGAAGTTTTAAATTGTGGGGTGTTTTAAAGACCATTTTGTGAGGTATCTTAAGACCATTTTGATTCTTTTATAGAACCTACAAAATAATGTAATAATAAGAATAGTGGTCACTTTATGAAGTAGGATTTAGTCCTCTGTAAGAAAATGTCTTACAGTTTTGGTTGCTGGAACTCAGATGAAAGCTGCTTCTGTCAGATATATGTCAGTGATGACAGCAGCCAACAATTGTCACCAGGGGAACCACATGCATCTTTCTCCATTCTTGTACTATATATTGTAATCTAGACATTGTGAACCAGTTATTGGCCCTCACTAATTCTGCTTTTCATTACTCTTAAGCTTAATAGATTTTAAGACCAAAAGGAACCATTGTAAACATTTTCTCTGGTCTTTTATGTAACACAGGCTATAGAAATTCCCAGAAAATTATTCCTGGAGCATATCTTTTAGGAAAACATCCAGTCTTGATTTTAAAGTAGCTGATAATGGAAAAGCCACATGAGCTATGGTAAAGTGTTCCATTGTTTAATTATCCTCCCTGTTAAAACTGCGTGCCTTATTTCCAGTGTGAATTTATCTTACTTCAATTTCTAAACATTGGCTCTTGTTATGCCTTTGTCTGCTAGATTGAAGAACCAATTATCAAATATTTGTTTCCCTTGTAGGACCTTTTAGATTGTAATCAAGAGACCCCTTAATCTTCTCTTTCTTGAACTAAATAGATTGAGTTCTTTCTATTACTAATGTTATTCTTTCTTGACTTTTAATCATTCTTATGGCTATTTTCTGAACCCTCTCAAATTTATCAACATCCATCTTGAATTGCAGACACAAGAACTAGACTCTGCATTCCAGCACTGGTTAAACCAGTGCCAAATAAGCCTATGTATATATGCAAGGATCATATTAGTCTTTTTGTCCATAGCATCATGTTCATTTTCATTGTTAACCATCATGATTTCCAAGTCCCTTCCAGAACCATTGTTTCTTGGGATAAATTGTCCTGTCTTGTACATAGAGTCTACATGCGTTGGTCCTATAAGTATAACTTAGGTTTAGCCATATTAAACTACATATTGTTTGCCTATGCCCAGCTTACCAAGCAGTCCACATTACTCTGTGTCAGTGACCTGTCATCTTCATTATTTACTACTGCCTTGGCTTTTGTGTCATCTGCAGACTTTATCGGTGATGATTTTAGTTTTCTCACTCGTCATTGATAAACATGTTAAGTAATGCAAGGCCTGTGGGACCCCAGAAGAAACACTCGATTGTAATTGTAATTGGTGAATCATAAACATTTTGAAACCTATAATTAAGCCAGCTTCTAATCAATTTAATATGCACTATGTTAATTTTATATTGTTCTAGCATTTCAATCAAAATGTCATGCGATATCAAGTATTCCACAGTAAAGAGAGCCTGCGTAACTGGCCGCATGCTAAATCCCACTTCCACAGTCACTAACAAGTGAATGAGACTTGGCCAGAATATAGCTCCCCTCTGGCATTTGCTAGCTGGTACAACAACTCTGTGGGTCAGCGAATCTGAGACAGGAAGTGTAAAACTGGCTCACACGCATTCTACTTTGTCTATCAATTCAGGTCCTACATGATCTGAAAGAAACCTGGCCCTGGTCAGTGAATTCCTCACAAACTAATAATACACCAGCTCTAGCTCCCTTATTTAGTTTGCCAAGGTACATCTGTTGCATGTTGTGAACCTGAAAGTGTGTTGGTACAGGAGAACAATGGTTGGTACAGATGCAATCATTCTATGTTTAAAGTGAATTTTCCAACACTTCAGTCTTTGTCAGATATTGTTTAGAGAGATACTATTGCTTCATTATTTTTTTTAACTTATTTTGGTAATCTGCAGTGATACCATAATTTACTCTTTCTTTAAAATTAATTGTTCACCAGTTGTAGTGCTAGGTCATGAGATGATAAGCTGTGCTGGAAAGAGGACGTCAGAGAATCACAGTCTCCCTCAAGATTCCACAGAAGGGAAGCTCTCTGGAGTGATCTATGCCTGGCTCAGTGTTCACTGGCCAGTGCACTCCAGTAGCTACTGCTTGGTTTGAGAAAAGTGACAGCTGTATGGAGACTGCTTCCCTCCTAATACTGTGAACATTATCAAAAAGATTTGACACAAGGCTTACACTGTTAACTTCTTCGTATTTGCTTGACTACATTATACTTTACTTAGTAAAGATTTATATAATCAACTCTTCCTTCATCCTTTAATATCTATAGTACCATATGTTTAGTATTTGTAGGGGTAATCAAAGAAATTGATAGTTAATTTACCTTTCACATATCAACATTTTTAAAAGAATTTTTCTTTCCCGCCCTCCCCCCCCTTTACCTTTGAAATAACATAAAAACTTTACCCTTTCTTAGATTCATGGATTCTAAGGCCACAGGGACTTTTGCAGTCATCTAGGCTGGTCACCTGAATAATGCAGTATGACAGCAGACTATCCTGATGCAAAAGAAAAATATGAGGAAAAGTAAGAGGCTAGAATGACTGCATCAAGACCTCTTTAATGACCTGAAATCCAAAAAGGAATCCTACAAAAAGTGAAAAACATGAAAAAAAAAATATTAAGGATGAGCGTGAAAGAATAGCAAAACCACATAGGGACAAAATCAGAAAGGATAAAGCATGAAAGAATGGTTCCGAGCAAGGAACATAAAAGACAATTAGAAGAGGCTCCCTAAGTACATCTGGAGCAAAAGAAATATAAAAATAAAGGTCCACCACTTAACAGGAGAGGAGAGCTAATAACATGATGCCAAAGATTGAGGTCTTTAATGCTTATTTTCCTTCAGTCTTCACTGAAAGTTAATTGTGACCAGATGCTTAACATAATTATTATTAGCAACAAGGGGGAAGGAACACAAGCTGGCAGATGAAAGAAACACTTTAAAGAATATTTAGATAAGTTAAATGTAATCAAGTCAACAGGGCTTGACAGAATTCATCCCAGGGTATGCAGGATATTAATTGAAATAGTCTCTGACCAATTAGCAATGGTCTTAAAAAAAACAAAAAACAAAAAAAAACTCCTGGAGGACAGATCGTGTCCTAGAAGATGGAGAAGGGTAGACATAACACCTGTCTTTTAAAAGGAGAACAAAGATGATGCAGGAAACTTTATAGACCAGTCAACGTAAATTCAATATCTGAAAAGGTATGGAAACAAATTGTTCAACAGTCAGTTATGAAACAATCAGTTAGTATGCAGAGAATAATTAAAGTGATAAATAACTAATAGCCAACATGTATTTGTCAAGAATGAATCATGCCGAACCATCCTAATTTTCTTCTTGGATGGGAATACTGGCCTACTTAGTGCTAGAGCAATAGATGTAATTTAGCTTTTGAAACACTCTAACATGACATTTTCATAAAAAAAATCGAGAAATGTGGTCTAGGTAAAATTACTGTAACATGGTTGAACAGTGGTTGAAAAACCATACTCAAAGAGTAATTATCAGTGGCTGGCTGTTAAGTTGGAAAGATATATCTAGGGATCTTTCTAGATCTAGAACTATTCAACATTTTCATTAATGACTTGCACAATGGGTGGAGATTCTGCTTATAATAATTGCAGATGATACCAAGCTACAGGGGGTTGCAAGCACTTTGGAAGACAAGATTAGGATTCAAAATTACCTTGCTATATAGAAGATTGATCTGATAGCAGCAATGTGGAAAAAAATATGAAAAAAGACAAGTGCAAAGTAATACAGTGATGGGATATTGTTCTGCTTCTGTCTCTTTTCTAGCCACAAGCTGCTCAGAGACATTCTTCTGGTCAGTGCTTTGTGCGATTTATTTACAATGTTTGCCCACCATCCTCAGAAACTTGTGCAGATTTATATTTACATATACCCCATTAGTATACTTGGCTAAGGAGAGAGGAGGAATACCATAAGAGAACTATACCACCTACTCAAGAATCTCCCCAAGGCAGCCCTGGAACAAATAAACCACCAGAACCCTGACCTGGGATGTGCTACCTACTACCTAAAGTCCATAAAAAAGGAAACTGCAGACACCCCATTATCTCAGGCATTGGTACCCTTATAGCAGGCTTATATGGCTATGTGGACTCCCTCCTCATACCCTATGCTATCAACACTCCTAGCTGTGTTTTGAGAAACAATGGATTTCCTGAGAAAAATCCAGTCCATTGGTGAGCTTCCAGAAGACAACATCCTGGCTGCTATGAACTTAGAAGCTCTTTACACCAACATCTGACATAAGGATGGATTACAAGCTATTAGAAGAACCACCCTAGATGATACCACAGCACACCTAGTGGCTGAACTTTGTGACTTTATACTCCTCCACAGCCATTTCAGATTTGAGGATAATTTATACCTCCAAGTTGGCTGGACTGCTGTGGGTACCTGCATGGCCCCACAATATGCCAACATTTTTATGGGCATCTTAGAACACTGTTTCCTCAAGTCTCATCCCAAAGCACCTCTCTTCTACTTACGCTTCATTGATGGCATCATCATCATCTGCACCCATGGTGGGGATATCCTTGAAGATTTTCAGAGAGATTGCAACAATTTCCACCCCACTATTAAACTTAGCCTTGAACACTCCACACAGGAGATCCACTTTCTGGACACTACAGTACAAATTAGGGATGGACACAGAAGCACCCCCTATACCAAAAAGCTACTGATCGGTATAGTTAACTACATCACTCCAGCTTTCATCCTAAACACACCATGCGATCCATTGTCTACAGCCAAGCCCTAAGGTATAATTGCATTTGCTCTGATCCCTCAGATAGAGACAGAAGCTTTCAGGATCTCTGTCAAGCATTCTTAAAACTACAGTACCCAGGTGTGGAATTGAAGGAGCAGATTGACAGAGCCAGCCAAGTACCCCAAAGTCAACTACTACAGGAGAAGCCCAAAAAGGAAAACAGAACGCCTCTACTCGTTACCTACAACCCCGAAGTCAGACCTCTACAAAACATCCTCAGGGATCTACAGCCTGTTCTACAAGATGACTCCTCTCTCTCTCTCTCTCTCTCCAGCCTTGGGAGACAGACCTCTCCTTGATTACGGACAGCCTACCAACTGAGCAACTACAGACCTAACAACAGAACCGATAAAGCAAGCACATATCCCTGCAACAAACCATGCTGCCAGCTTTTCCCAAATATCTGCACAAAAGACACTATTACAGGATCTAATAAAACCAGCTACTCCATCAAAGGCTCATTCACCTGCTCATCCACCAATGTGATTTATGCCATCATGTGCAAGAAATGCCCCTCTGCCTTATATATTGGGCAAACAAGACAATCTCTGTGCAAAAGAATAAATGGGCACAAATCCGACTTCAGAAATCACAAGAGTCTAAAACCACTGGGTCAGCATTTCAATCTTCATGATCACTCCATTAGTGATTTGCTAATTGTGGCGCTCAGACAGATGAATACTAAATCAAGGCTTCAAAAAGAAGCCACTGAAATTGAATTTATTTGCAAATTTGGTTGCATTGATTCAGGACTTCATAGGGACATTGCATTTTTTCTCTCATTACAACAGGTGACCTGACCTCATCTCCCTCAGTATGCTGTTCCCCAGTTTTTCAGTCCTTACAGCTTGTTTTGATTTGCTGTTACAGTGTGACTTGTTCCCATGACTTACACTCCCCTACCTTTATTTCCTCCTATTCTGTAAATTCCCCCATCTTCAAAGCGTCTGACAACGTGGGATTTTCTCTCATGAGAGCTTGTGCAATAAATGTATTTGTTAGTCTTTAAGTGCCACAGGACTCCTTGTTTGTTTGTTTTTACAATTTATGTAATCCTTTCTGTGGTAGAGAGCCCAAAACTGGACACTGTATGCCAAATGAGGCCTCACCAGTGTGAACAGAGGAAAATAATCATTTCCTTTGATCCACTGGCACTGCTTCTACTAATGCAGCCCGTTAGCCTCATGCCAACAAGGACGCACTGTTGACTCATATCTAGTTCCTTTACCTTTGTGACCCCCCAGGTCTTTTGCTGCAGAACTTCTGCCTAGTCAGTTGGTTCCCGATCTCTAGCAGTGCCTAGGATTCTTCCATGCAAGTACAGGAATCCATACTTGTCCTTGTTGGACCTCATCAGATTTCTTTTGTCCTGGTCCTCTAATTTGTCTGAGTCACTCTGTAACCTATCCTTGCCCTCCACTTTATCTTCCACTTGCTGAGGGTGCAATCCATCACATCCTCCAGGTCATTAATGAAGATGTTGAATAAAACTACCACAGCACTGACTTCTGGGGCACTGCACTTGTTACTGGCTGCCAACTAGACATCGAGCCATTGATCACTATCCACTGAGTCTGATGATCTAGCCCAGTGGTTCTCAAACACTATGTCAGGACATATTACTGTGTTGCCACACAGTGGTAACTTCCAAACGGGTAGCCATGTTAGTCTAAATAAGCAAAACAAACAGGAAGTCCTGTAGCACTGAAAGACTAAAATTAATTTATTGCATGAGCTTTTGTGGGGGAAAATCCCACTTCATCAGATGCTTTTAAGATGGGGAAACTTACAGAATGGAAGGAAATAAATGCAGGGAAGTGTAAGTCATGGGATCAGGTCACAGTGGTAAGGTATCACAGAGAGCAAGGGTGATGGCTGGGTTTGGCCAGGGGGCAGTGGACTGGTGTGTCCTATAGGATCATGGCATACTGCCAAGTGTGTCATGATCCACAAAATGTTGAGAACCACTGACCTAACTACCTTTCTGTCCAGCTTACAGTCCATTTATCCAACCCATACTTCTTTAATTTGCTGATAAGAATGGTCTGGCAGGCCACATCAAAAGCTTTGTTAAAGTCAGGATATATTACATCCACTATTCTCCCACATCCACAGAATCATTTCTCTCATCATAGAATGCAATCAGGTTGGTCAGGTATGACTTGTCCTTGGTTAATCAGTGCTGACTGTTTCTCCTTTTCCAAGTGTCTGAAAATGAATTCCTTGAAGACCTGCTCCATGATTTTTCCAGGTCCTGAGGTGAGGCTGACTGGTCTATTGTTTCCTGGATCCTCTTCCTTCCTTTTTTTTAGAAGATGGGCGTTTCTCAAGTTATCATGGGTTTTCAGAGATAATGGCCAATGGCTCTGCAATCACGTCAGCTAACTCCCTCAGCACACTCAGATGCATTGCTTCTGGTCCCATGGATTTGTTCCTGTCCAGACTTTCTAAGCCTTGGTCTGCACTTACCCAGACATTTGGCAGCAGCTATGTGGAGTGCCTTGCATAACTCCCATTGACTTCATAACCCCTCTTCCATGTGGCATCTTCACTGTAGTGCACCAGTGGGAAATGCATTTCCATCAACACAGCACTATCCCACTTGAAGCGGTGGTTTTAATATGTCACCTTCCAGATCGATTGAGTGGCTCTCCACTGACTGCTCATTCAATATGGAATCATTGATCTGATGGTATCAGATTTGCCACTATCAGTGCCCTAATGCTTTTGAACCTGTTCTTTAAGCACTGAGGTCTGTTCATCACCTCCCCATTCTGTGCTGCCCAGTGCAGTAGTCTTGGAGCTGACCTTGTCTGTGAAGACAGAGGCAAAAAAAACATTGACTACTTCAGCTTTCCCATATCATCTGTCACTAGGTTTCCTCCACCATTCTGTCAGGATCCAACACTTTCTCTGACCATCTTCTTGTTAATAACGTAACTGTAGAAAGCCTTCTTGTGCTTTATGTCCCTTGCTAACTGTAACCCCAATTGCGATTTGGCCTTCCTAATTTCACTTGTGCATGCTCAAGCAGCATTTTTATACTCCTCTCTAGTTATCTCTAGTTCCACTTCTTGTAAGCTTCTTTTTTTTGTATTTATGCTCACCAAAGATTACTTTGTTAAGCCACTCTGGTTGCCTGCCATATTTGTTACTCTTTCTGCACATAGGTATGGTTAATAGGTTGATTGGCCTTGGTGCTTTCTCCAGAACATCCCTAACTTGTTGATTAAGCATAACATTCCCCTCAGGTTTACTCTGGGGTGATTTAACTGGTGACAGAGTGACTAGAGTGCTAGTACAACTGCTGTTGTGCAGAACTCTCACAGATGCACGAAAGGAAAAATCAAATGCACAAATAAAAATGCTTAATAACTTGGTAGGCAGTACTCCTGGCCGAAGTGATCTGGGGGTTTTATTATAGTGTAATGGTTCTCAACTAGGGGTGCATGTACTTCTGGTGGTACACAGATGTCTTTCAGTGGGTACTCAACTTATTTAGATATGTGTTTCTCAACCTGGGTTGCAGGACAGGTTTAAGGAGGTCACAAGTGCAGGTCCAGCAGTAAGGGTGGCAAGCAAAGCCCCCTAAAGCTACGTTACATGCTTCCGCTCCAAGCAGCAGGATTTGGGCTACAGACGGTGGCCACAGTGAAAAACAGGTTGAAGTATCGCACTGAAATGTTGTATGGTATTTATAATCCAATCAATTTATTTCAAAATTATATGGTAAAAATGAGAAAGTAAGCATTTTTTTTTCAGTCGAAGTGTGCTCTGGCATTTTGATCTGACTTTGTGAGCACATCATTTTAAGTGAGGTGAAACTTGGGCTGCAGAAGACAAATCAAATTTGTGAAAGGGATACAGGAGTCTAGAAACCTTGAGAGCCACTGAGGATCATAACTGAGTATGAGTCAATGATGTGGTGCAATTGTGAAAGAGGCTAATATAGTTTTGGGATGTATTAATGGAAGTGTCATATATACAACGTGAGGTATTGGTCCCCCTCTTCACTAAAGCTGGAGTACTATGTCCAGTTTTGGCACCACACTTTAAGAAAGATGTAGAGTACTTGGAGAGAGACCAGAGAGGAGCTTAAGGAATGGTTTTAAAACCTTTTTGTTCTTGAGAAAAGACGACAGTGAGCTGGGGAGATTTGATATGTTAAGGGCTGCTATTAAGATGACGGTGATCAATTGTTCTGTAAGTCCATGGAAAGTAGGACAAGAAGTAATCTGTTTAATCTGCGGCAAGGGAGATTTAGGGTGGGTTTTAAGAAAAGCTTTCTAATTATAAGGATAGGTAAGTACTGGTAGGTTGTGAAATCCCCATCTTTGTAAGTTTTTACGTATGGGTCAGACAAACATCTGTCAGGGATTGTCTCGGTGTACTTGGTCCTGTCAGAGCACAGATGAATGGACTACATGACCTTTTGAGGTCCTTTCCAGTTCCACATTTCTATAATTCCATGAATACCAACCACAGAATTTCACCACTAATTCCTGCATCACGCACGGAACTTCTGGTTAATATCACATATTTTGGAAGACAGCCACTCTTGATTCAAAGACATGAATATCATGTATCTTGGGGAAAATATACATTATAATATTTTGCACTTCTGTAGCACCTTTCATACAAGTATCTTTGAATTGTTTAGAAACAGTAGTGAATTAAACCTAAGACCCTTCTGAAGCAGGATGTCACTTCTGCATTTTATAGAATGGTTCAGCTTTTCCCAATGGGAGTAGTACAGCCCCCACCTCCCCGGAGGAGGGGGATTTTGAAGTTAAAGAAGGTGGTAAAAGCTAAGAGGCAGTAGGGTGGCATCAGAATTCATGCTCAATGTTAAAATTTTCCAAATGGGGGGCGGGGGAGCAGTAGAAAAACAGTTTCACTGGAATGGGGCGCTGCCACAAGAAAGGTTGGGAACCACTGGGGTAAATCAAGGTCTGCACTAAGGGAACTCAAACATGTGCAAATAGGCCAAGAGGCAGATAGGCTACACCATTCCAGACCTCTCCCCCTCTCTTCTCCCTCTCATATCTCCCAGTGTGGAAACACTGCACCAGCACAAAACAGAGCTCACATGCTGGCACAGTTGAGGCAAATATCTTAACAAAATAAGCTGCACAAGTTTAAATCCCACCCAACATTAAGGCAGTTCAAAAGGTATCATTTCAGCTCAGCAATCCAACAGAGCTCAACGTTCAGATTGTCAGACTTGATCCTTTGTTTTCTCCATTTATGGGTAGGTTTGCAGGGGTCTCTCTCAAAATAGAGAGTAAGGCGATATGTCATATGTTCATCAATACTTCAGTCCTAGATTTTAGTGCAATAAGATAAGATGAGGAGAAAGAGACAAAACCTTTATACTCACATTTGTTATGATTGTTTAAGTAATTGCTTAAGTGAAAGTAGCACTTAAACTGTTCAATATTAATCTCATTAGTCAACAGAACGCTGAGGTATTTTAAAACCAAAAAACCTCCTAAATTAAAGCAACGGGCATTGTTATCTAATTAGATAACAATTGAGGATCCTAATTAATTGTTTTGAAATACTCAGAGATTAATAATTAGCAAGTAATAGCCCAATGAAGTCTCATTTTAACTTTGCATTGCCTGAAAATCTACTTCTTTTACTCTGAGAAAACAAAAATTGCTTTCATGCCTCCATCCCCAGAACTATGCTTTATAAGGATATTGCCTATTTTGTGTGTTATATAGTTCATCTGCTTGCGTACTTTTCTGAGTTGTTACAGGGCAATCATCACTGTGGTATCTAAAATTATTCCAATGTTAAAAAAAAATAAATGGACTGTCAATCAAATAAGGTTTTTCTTTCAACTCCTCCCACAGGAAGGAAAGTTGCATGTTGCGTTTCTGTGTTGTTAATTATAAAGCAAGCTGGTAAGTGATTCTATAGCAAAAGTTTTGTTTTGTTTTTGTTGTTTAAATGAGGTTTGTCCTTGGATCACAAAGTGAGAGTTTTGTGGATACTCTTAGTTCTTGCAAAACTTAAGTCTAGTTTGGTGCTCTCATGCAAGAAAACTTTCTTGCACACACATGAAAGTCAGCAAAAAAAAATCCTTTCTCTGGCTGCACAGTGGGTACATTTGGACAAACTGGTGAAATGGTGTGAGGTAAACAGAATGAAATTCAGTAAAGACAAGTGCAAGGAACTCCACTTAGGAAAGAACAATCCATTGCAGATATACAAAATGGGTGATAACTGCCTTGGAATGAGTACTGCAGAAAGGGATCTGGGTGTCATAGTGGACCACAAGCTAAATGTGAGTCAACAGTATAATGCTGTTGCAAAACAAAAATAAAATAAAAATTAAAAAGCAAACACGATCCTGGGATGTATTAACAGGAGTATTTTAAGTAAGACACAAGAAGTAATTCTTCTGCTCTCCTCTGCCGTGATTTGGCCTCAACTGGAATATTGTGTCCAGTTCTGGGTGCCTCATTTCAGGAAAGATATGGACAAATTGAATGAAGTCCAGAGAAGAGCAACACAAATGATTAGAGGTCTGGAGCCCTTGACTTGTGAGAGAAGATTGAAAGAGCTGGGTTTGTTTAATCTAGAAAAAAGGAGATGGAGAGAGGACATAACAGTTCTCAAGTATCTAAGATTTTGTCATGCGGAGGAGGGAGAAAAACTGTTCTCCTTAACTTCCAATGATGGGAGAAGAAGCAGTGGACTTAAATTACATCAAGGGAGATTTCGTTTAGACCAGGGGTCTGCAATCCATGTCTCTGGAGCCACATGCGGCTCTTTGGCTGCCCCTTGCGGGGACCCTGCAGGCAGCCTGCACCAGCGAATCCTTTGGGGGGCTCGGTCCTGGTTCTGTGCTCTTCTCCAGTTCCCTGCCAGGGGCCCTATGGCAAGCAACCCGGCCAGGCTACTCCCACCAGGAGGCTACACCCACTGCAGCTCTCAAAACACTTGGTTATTGAAGGAATTTAAAAAAAAAAAAAACAACTGTTCTTATTTGTTGGGTTGCTGACCCCTGGGTTAGACATTAGGAAAAAACTCCTATCTGTCAGGGCGATTAACCACTGTAATACGTTGCCTAGGCAGGTTGTAGAATCTCTATCACTGGAAGTTCCAGAGGGGCAACCATGTTAGTGTAGTCTGGCAAAAGAAGCAGGTGCCACAGGACTCCTTGCATCATTGCAAGTGTTTAAGAGAAGGTTAGACAAGCACCTGTCAGGGATGGCTTAAGAGAGTACTTGGTCCTGCCATGAGTGCAGGGGACTGGACTCGATGACCTCTCATGGTCCCTTCCAGTTTCTATTATTCTGTGATAATTTGGACATTCATGAAGTTATTGGGTTTTTTAAAAATTATATAGATTAATTTGGACATATTAGTGCACCAAAATTTAATTAGCTGAGTTTAGATCTTCTAGTTGAACTCAATTAAATAAATGATAGGTTTCTAGTAAGTTTAGACTGTTATTTTTTAATTCTAAACTTCTTATTTGTGCTAAGTTTTTCTCATTTTACCATGGGTGTGAAAGGAACTGATATTGTTTTACTTGGAAGCATTGACTACATAGCATGGAAAGGGGTAGGTTTGTGCAATCTTAGTTGCAGAATTACAAAAAGGTAAGAATACGGAATATTAAAAACAAGAACCTATAAATCAATAAAGGGAGAAAACTCGCTAAAAAAAATCCACAAATGACAGTACAGTGTTCTTACAGTTTGCCCCTGTGAAATATCGTTTAACATATTTCCCTGAGTTAACTTCAAAACAAAGCTAGAAAGAATGGTTTAAAGCAGCAGTTCTCAGTCACTGTGTTAGGACACATTACTGTTGCTGCACAACAGTATGTGTGTCGTGGAGAACCTAAGAGATGGCTCAATTTGACTGGGAGAAGGGGCAAGGCTGGTGTGTCCTGTAGGATTGTGACATACCACCAGCTCTGTCACAGCTTGCAAAAGATTGAGAGCCACTTGTTTAAAGCACAGTTTTAAGAGAGGTACTGTCTTGGTATGGGGAGCGTGGAAGGAGCATTCCAGATAAATAGGACAGCATAAACAGAAGAGCAAATCCCCAACTCTTGAATTGCTAAGAGTTTACAAAGAGAATACATACATTAGAATGGGCAAGTGAATGGGTGGCACTGATGTCTGAGAATCACTACCTTAGGATGGAGTACGCAAATGGAGATGTGTGTGTGAGAATTAGTCAAAAGAAACAGTCGGTTTTTTGAGGGTGACACAGTGAGAAAAGTGGGGATCTCAGAAGCTAGGTCAAGACCATCGAATGGCGTAGGCATTACTTTCCCCTGGGAAGCTATGATTCTCTGATTATATCACTCACTTGTTGATCGTTATTGGCATTTAAATATACATTGAACCACCAAACTGTTCACTAACTTAACGTGATGCTGCCATGCTGTTGCTCTTCTTTGACTTCCTCTTTCAGTTTGCTCCAAAGTAGTTACTGGTTTTCTTTAGCTCTACAATAATAACTAGCCACCTAGATTCCCTTGCCCTATGCTGTCATACAAAAATTATAAGAAAAATGCCATGAGAAGTACTTCTTCCACTCTATTGAGCATTGATAAGGCCTCAGTTGGAGTTTTGTGGGTATTTTTGAGCATCATGATTCAAAAAGATGTGGACAAACTGGAGGAAGCCTAGAGAAGATCAACAAAAATGATTGAAGCTCTAGAAAACATGACTTGCAAAGCAAAGATTCAGAGAGTGAATTTTATTTATTTATTTATTTATTTATTTAATTTATTGGTATGGAAAAGAGATGACAGGTGTGGGAGGGGGAGTGGGTAATGGCTGTCTCCAAATAAATAAAAAAGTTGGTATGAAGAGTAGAGTGATGAATTTGTTTTCTTTAACTCCTGAGGACAGGACAAGTAATGGACTTTGATTGCAGCAAGGGAGATTTAGGTTAGATGTTAGAAAAGACTTCCTAACTTCAATGGTGATTGAGCACTGGACCAAATTACCTGAAGAATTTATGGAGTCTATGTCATTGGAGGATTTTAAGAACAGGCATTAGACAAACTCTTGTCAGAGTGGTCTCTAGATAAAACTTTGTACTACCTTAGTGCAAGTGATTAGCCTATGTGACCAAATGAGGGGTCTTCCATTACTACAATGCTGTAATAATTCTATGCTTCTCTAGGCATCTAAACAAAACAAAAAAAACTGCCATAATCAAACAGTTTAATTGCATTTCTCCCCCGTTTTCTTTGTCTGTCATCAGACTGTATTATCATTTGTCCACGCTTGCCTGCAGGCTTGATACTAGAGAAGTGCTGAGTTCTTCTTTGGTGGTGGTCAGTATTTTGTAAGATCAGATGTTTAATACGTAAGTTCCTAGTATGATACATATCCATGATTATATATAATTAAATAAAATAATTAAAGATAGCCACCTCTCAAGTGTGGCCAGTGAAAGATGTGTACAAAAATGTTCATGAGAGCTGCTTATTTTTATGAATTATACATGGATAGTAACGTGCAATGACTACAAGTAATTTTTTTGTAATTTGTCATTGCCCATAACATAGTGGCAATTAATATGATTAATTACATTGTTGTATATTACACTAAGCTAACTTTTCACTAACATTCCCTAAGAAAAGCATGCACAGACATATGCATGCGACTAGTCACATATTGAATTATATTATGCACTCCTGTGTATGAGAACTTCCAGAGACTCAAGGCTGTCTTCCAGCACTTCACTACATCAGTGGTAACTGGCTTCAGTGGCTGTGCTACATGGGTGCAATAAATTGCAGGATCACAAGTCCATGTTTGTCAAGATGAATAACACAAAGCAGTGTTTTCAGGTCAGGGCATTCACTCCAGTATATTGTGTATGTATGAAATACATACACCAGAAAAAAACTTAATGTTAATGCCATGTGTGTCCTAAAATCATACATCTGCCCCTATTTTTACATTACTGAAATACTGCTCTTGGTTTTTTGCAATACTTCAGCTTTGAAATACTTGCAGAAGGGTTGACAGATAGTAGCGTTGGTCTAAAAAGATATTCTTGGCTAAAGCAAGCATTTTGTGCCTTCTTACTGAACTAACTAAAAATTTTTGGAAAATTTCTATAGAGTTACGCAGATTACTTTGACTGTTTATCATATTTTTCAAGAGGCATATAATAGAAAATGACTGATCTGATCAACACTAGATGTTAAATATCATGGTATCGATAGTTCAGTGTTAGCTGACGTACATTACCAAACCAATAAAAAGAGGGTTACTTAAAAGTGGTTTGTAGTATGTCTCCAAATATATATTGATGGCTATAATTCCCTAGTAATGGGTCCAGTATGGTTCCATTAAATAGCAATATGGGCATCCAGTGTAGTCCTATTAGCAAGGTGAAAAGTGACAACTCTTCTTAGTATTTCTTCCATGTGTTTCCATGTGGCTCAGTATTTTAAATTTTGAGAATTTTTTTGCAATATACACAATTAATGGTAACTGAAAATAATGGGATATTTATTTCCTTTTTTTTTTGTTACCTACAGCATCTATAACAAAAATACACTGTATAGTAATAATAGACAGAGCTAAAAATTAACTCAGTCTTGCTTGTCATAAGACCTGATTTGACCTAAGACGTCCAACTAATCAGCACCAAAAAACCCCAAAATAGAAGAGATTAAACAAAATTATATTCCACTAAACCTTCTCTGCACAAAAAAGTCTCACTGTATGACCTGTAGTTTGCCAATCTCTACCTAGTCTGTTATATCCATATATTTGTAATGTGCCTATCCCCATGGTTTCTGATTACCAGATATAGAGATTAAAAGATATTGTTACCTGATAGTAGGCAAGTTGTTAAACTATATTCTCTTCTGCTCCCTAATTATAGCATCTGAAATTTCATAGAGAATGAGCTCTAGGGAAAACAGAAGTGTTTTCATGCTGTTTTGTAGCATCCTATATTGATAGAGTGGAAGGGAAAGGTCTGTGGAAAGAAGATGATATAGAGCCTTGCATGTGCCATGATATGATTTCAACCTGATCTATGGTAGAAGAGAATTTTACAGTTTAGTGCTCTAGTTCTGGTTCTGGTTCTGGCTCCAGTCAGGGATGTCACTGGTGCTGGGCTTACAGGGCTCAAGTCCTGGTGCCTGAGCCCTGGGACTTTTCCTGGGCCAGGGCCACTCCTGGTTCCCATTCCATGAAGCTCATCTTGGGTTCCATCAGTTGCAGTATATTTGTCCATTGTTGCAGTGTTTATAGGTTATACATGTAGCCTTCAAGTTATTTCTCATTAAGGAATTTGTATGTAAAGGAAGACCAGGATCTTGAAAATGACCAGGCAGCAGGTGGCAAATTGATGAAGAGAATGGCATGAAATGTAGTCTGTTCTTACTGACATGTAATTCTGAAAGAGACATGATGCTGTATGTTGTGTCACCTGAGGCTTCTGTATAGCCTTCAGTATGATACCTAGTTTAATTTCTTTGTAGCTATCCACCCTAGAGGGTTATAAGGATATAGGTAGGTACAAAGTTCCAAAGATAGAGTCCTTCATCTAAGAGTGCACTGACGATGATCCTGGACAACTAAGTTTCTGAGTATCTCTTTCCAATTTAGGTATCTATGGGTTAACATTCATCAGATGAATTAGTATATGTTTTTCCAAGTTCTCATGAATTAAGTTCATTTCCTGCCCATGTATCTAACCTATCTGTTCTTTTGTATCCTTTCTCTGTATTCACTGGTGGTCAGAAGACCCAGGGGTTAAAGTAAGTCAGAACTGCGTGGAACACTGTTCTGGGGCCCACTATTTTTATAGGCTTAGTGTTCCGGGCCCCCTAAAAATAGAGAATAGTGCTGGAAAGCTGCATTCTGTGGCCCACCATTGAAAAGTAGCAGGACCCAGAATGCAGTGTTCCGGTTCCATTTTCTATTTTTAGGGGCCCGAATGCTGGGCCCCTAAAAATGGCAGGCCCCAGAACAGCGTTCTGCTGCACGTTCTGGCAGGCAGGGGAGGGGGGCTGGCTCCCCTGCACATGCACAGACTGCAGAGTTTCCTGGCCCTGCGCACTGCCCGTGAGTACAGGGGAGGCCCAGCTCATGCTGGGGGGGGGAGTATTAGGGGGCAGTATTGGGGGAAGGGGGTGGATTTTGGCGGCAGGTATTGAGGACTTGGTGGATATTGGGGACAGGGGAGTGGGTATTGGGGGTGGATATTTGGGGGCTGGGGTGGATTTTGGGGGACCGGGGAATGGATAGTGGAGGCAGTAGCTGGGGTGCTTGGGGGGGGGCCTGCCAGATTAGGAGGGTTCCAGGGCCCGCCAAATTATACTTTAACCCCTGCATAAGACCTCCCAATTTCATGCTAACATGAGTTATGTCCTCCTAAAAACTGTAAAGCATGCATTCACAGTACAGAATGTAAAATCAAGAGGTGCATGCTTCAGGCAGGATGACCCGCATATGCTGGGCAGCTCCTGAGATCTAAAGAAGCTCTTGGCTTTCAACTGATCTTTTCTTTTAACCAGAATATTCTCTGCCTAATTCTTAAGTTCCTCATCCTCAATCAAAATTGTATTTAATTTTTAAAATTTTGAGGATTCTCAAGATTTACATCCCCATAAGGGACTTGCAGAGGTGGAAAATGCTAGATTCCTTCAGAGAAGTCTACAGGCTATTCCTTGGACCTACTTCATGGCTGGGGAGCAAGTCCCAAAACCAGTGACTGCCTCACTTATCCCAGCTGAAGGCTTACTCCCAGGTCTCTGCAGCCTTATTCAAGATGGAATGTACAGCCTTGTCCTAGGCCAGGGGTGTCACACTTAGGGATCGTGGGCTGGATTCAGTCCACCAAGGGTGCTGATCTGGCCTGTGGTGCTTCTGCCTGGTCTGTGCCTGGGAGCTCGGCTGCCGGCAGAGGAGGGCCAGGCATGCTTCTGACTCACTCACATAATCTGATTCACAGCAGAGGAAGAACAAAGGAAGTGCTCCAGCCAACCCCAGCTCAGCTTTGCTATGGTCTGTCAACCAACCAGAGTCCCAGCCACAGCAGGCTAAGCTGGGATCCTGGAGAGTCACCACAAAGCCCCCCACCCCAACCCCACGTGTTCACTATCTGTCTGTCTTGTCAGTTGGACAGTGCGTTGCACAAATCACAAATAAGGGAGAAAGAAAAGGTTGGGGCGCACTGGGAACAAGCCAATCAAAGGCCAGCCAGGCTTGAGCCAACAGAAGGCCAGCATACTGAATGACTGACAGTGAGTGATCAGGAGCTCAGCCCACCTATGGTTGTGACTGAAATTGATTGCCTGCCACCATGTGGTAGGGGAAGGGAAAGGAGGGTCTGGGAGCTGCCCAGCTGGGGGAGGTGGCAGAGGACAGAGGAAAGGGAAGGTGTCCAAGAGCCTGCAGGTTTGGGGAGGGGAAAGAGGAGCCCATGCCAATCTGAATGTGGCAGGGGAAAGGGCTGAGGAGCTTATGTGGCCACATGGCCCACAGCAGGTGTCCTGCCCTCCAGTGTGGCCCCCCACACTGAATGAGTCCTAACCCTTCTAGCCCACACTGTTATAGTAAATATTATGCAAAAGGTTTTAAGAAAAAAGGAGGGAATAAAAGTGTAAACTTGTTGAAGGTCATATTTAAAAATAGCACAGTTTGAAGAAATTTATGTGTTCCTTATAGGATATGTATGCTCAATGATGTGTTTGTAGAAGGGAGATTGTTCTCTTTTTCTTGTTAAATCCATGGCTTAATATATAACTGCTTTACTTTCCTTTTTAATAATACAGCACAAAATATTTACAATATGGACATTCCAGCGTTAGTTCAGGAAATCTAATTTTTGCATTTTCTGACAGTCTTTCTGTAATTCTGTAATTGTAATGTTGCATTGCATTGCATAGAATGCTTATATGCAGTGTATTTGAACTTTTTCTCTTGATGCAACTGTTCCAATGTTATGGTATTCTCTGTTACTATGAGCTGATTTAATAGGTAAAGTATAGAATCTGAAAATATTAGTTAGCATGAGGAAAGAAAGTGCAGTGATGGTTTTAAACTAATTCAAAATAAAAGCTCTTAACAACATCATAGAGATTCAACAGTCCTAACTTCTGATTTCTAGAGCTATTGTTTTTCACACTTTTACAGGATATTTAGCATTTCAGCTGACTCCTTGTTATTCAGCTTCAACTTAAAAAACAACAAACTTCTTTTCTAGAGAGTTAATTCTCTTTTGAAATACTTATAAGTCTTAATTTCAAGGAGCTAACGAGTTCATGTCATTGTGAACATATTTAATAGGCTTACTCATACAATGTAATGTTATAAGACAAGTTTATTACTTTTCCCATGCCAATCAGGCAGTCAGTAGGTGCTCTGATGAGATCATGCAGAACAACCTGCGAACTAGGATACCAAATCTGCACAGAGGGCGGAGCTACACTGCCTCCATTTTCAGCAGCAGTCAAAGGGAGATAAGCAAGCTATTTAAAATAACTTGTGTATCTCTCTCCAATTTCCCTACACATAGAATGTCCACCACAATGAGTTGAAGGGAGGGCCCTCTCTTCAACTCAGCACTATGCTACACTCTGGGGTGGTCTTCAGGGATCGACTTCCCAATTGACTGAGCGGGTCTTTACCAAATGTTGATCTGACTGCAGCAGTTTTGCTGCTGTCAGTGAAAACTAGGCCTGAGAAATCAAGGGATGCTGTCTTCCTTTTTGCTATATTTTTTTTTTAAAGTTGTTTACTTGGGTACAATTAAAGCTCAGATATTTTAGCACTATTATTTAATAGCTTGTTTTACAGCAATTTTGTTTAACTAAATTGCATTTCAGAAATAAGTTTTTTTTAAGTCATTAATTGGGGCAGGTGGTTCAGTTGTAATTTGCAGTGGAATCTTTATCTAACACTGTCTAGTTGGAAATGAGCTCTTTTGTTGATCCAAATTATGTGTTGCCCTTTTAGTGACTAAAATTGCGCATTCTTAGATTTAATTTGTGAATACTTCATTGACATTCACATGTGAACAATATGCATTTGCCAAGTTTACACTTCCCCTCAGGGTTACTTTGAGAATTTCTTTAAGGGTTAAAGGTTTGATTCTGAGCTCCTTAAATGGATGGAGCTCCATAAATTACAAAATCAGGCCGTAGGTCATAAGTGGCTTATGGTATTTGAATTTTCAGATAATTTTATTGTAAAATTGCTTAGCTGAATCTGCATGTGTTTTACACACCTGTATGTTTTTTCAGGTTGTTTTATTGGAGTTGTGAAGTCATGAAAGAGTCACAGGAAGATACCTGCAGCACCTTGGATAATGAGTGGAAGATAAAGAGAAAGCAAAAAGAATGTGGCATATAAAGGGTGTAATACCTGGAGGTATTAACTCTGACTCATATCAGTAAAAATGATACTAGCTCTCACAAAACACAAGTTATCTTAAACAGTCATCAAGCTTGGAGTCATGCTGTCAAACTAATAATTCACCTCCCCACCCCCCTTCTGACAGGTAATAGAGCACTGGTGAATTATGATTTTCCTAAATTGGAAGCACTCATTTTTACCCATGTAGTTCATCTTTATGAATACATAATAAACATTGCATATTTAATGTGGATTATAATGGGAAACTGACTCAATAGCAAAAAAAAAAAAAAAATGGCAGATTTTAAGGACTTGGTTCCAAATTGAGCTGAAGTCTCCCAATGCACTTTGTACAATCTGGGAAAAGCTGAACTGAGTGGCCTTCTTTGAAAGACCATGATGACATGTAATATAAGGATATCATCTTATTGTTGATATCTTTGAAGAGTCGTAAGCAGAAACAGAAAAATGAATGGTGGAAAGGAGTGTGACGGAGGGGACAAAGATGGAGGGCCACCAGCAGTGCAAGTTCCAGTTGGTTGGCAGCGCCGGGCGGATCAAAATGGAGTGCTCTATATCAGGTGATTTTTATGTAAATTGTGTAATCTTTATTATTATTATTTTTTATTTTAGTTGTAACAGGAAACAAAAGGTAAATTAAGGTAATGACTCTTCTGATGATGTAACAGTATCTTTATATATTTCTTCTTCTGCAAATATTAGGCCAAATGTTCTGCTGGTGCTAACTGTTACTGCACCATTTAAATCAACTGAGTTGTACTAGATTGGACCAGCAGAGAATTTGGCCTGTCATTCTGGGTTTCTGCTTTGTTTTATGAATTCTAGTATCCAGTTTTAATTAATTTTAAGTTGAGGATAATTCCTGAAATGGCTGTAAACAAACATTAATTTTGAAAAGGGTTGCAGATGTTTCCTATTGGGTGTCACTGTTCTTCATCAGAACTGCTTCTGCAGATCTCCAGCTCCTGGATACAATTGTCCCAACTTTCTGTATGCCATGTACAGTACCCTTTTGCAGCTCCATATGTTAAGAGAGTTGATGGTTAGAATACAAGAGAATATAGACTTCCTTTCCTTCAGCCATGAATAGGAGGTACACAAATTTTAGCTGCTGCTTGGCATGCTTCTCTCTATATAGGCCACTCTTGGTACACATACTCCCTAGGCATTTGAGATCAACATGTTTTGGGCAGCAAATGTGCATTAGGCCCGCTCATGCAGCCTGACTGTCTTCATGCCCCCACAGCAATGTCAGAAGAGCTGTCATTTGCCCAACCACTGTTCACTTCATTCCTATCTCCCATGACTATGAGATGGAACTTCACAGCATGAAACATTTTTCATAGTCTCTGGTAAATGATTGTATATAGATATAGAATACTTCAATACTGGCTAGTATAATACCAACCCCATTGGTACTTGTCTCTATTGCTGCTCACTTCAGCATTGAGTGTGTGGAACTAGGTTCATGACTACCATCAGCCTCAGTGCTGTCTGCTCCCACCTCAGGGTTTACACAACCACACTCCTCAGTATGAGGCAGTATGTAGTACTGAGGGATGGTCAAGTTTAGGATGAGTTGGGATCTCAAGTTCACTCAACAGATCTAAACATTGCCACTATCATGATAGTCCTCACCTTATTGGTATTGAGCTACTCACTGAGGGATGCTACCTCTCAATGCACTATGATGCAACCTACCACCTCACCTTTGGCAGCTTCCCCTCCCCACACTTCCCCTCATATCTAGATTGCTTTTCTTATCTCCAGATTCTCCATACAGCAAAGATGGATCCCCTGCATATTCTTCGAGGGGGCTCCTTTTTAGAAGTGTATGAATCTGAGAGAACGTCACACGTGTTCAGATTTCATAGGAGGTATAAGAGCTGGCATATATCCAATAGCCTTCTTCTTGTCCCTCCCCCCCTTTGCTTATAGTGTTCCAACGTTGTCCTGTCTTCACCGCTCAAGATGTCACACTTCTTCACAACTTCCATGGGTAAAAACTTCCTCCCCTGTACCATCTCAGGAAAACCAGGGTGCCTTAGTTTGCAGCCTATGTACCTGAGATTCCTGAGGAGCTATCTGAGGAGGCACACCCTCAGGCTGAATATCAAAAGATACCAGAAGCTATCTTCCCATCTGCAACTTCTCATCCAGAAGACAACAGGAGCTTTCAAGATCTGCTTGGGAAACATAGCCAGTTTCCTTGAGATACCAGTGGAGGAAATACAAGAAATCACACAAAAGCTCTTAAACATTTTCCTTGCCTCTGTGCCCTGGCACTAACTCATACTCCCAATTGTGCTAACTAATCTGGGTTTAAAGCACCACTAAGCTCAGGTGGGAGGGTTTTGTTTATGGACAGGGATGGAATAAGACCCTAAGTTAACTCAACAATGTAGATGTAAACTGAGTGCCAGTTTGTTCTCTGGAACAGATAGTAACAGTTCAGTTTAACGCTACATTACTTGCTAATTCTAGAATTCTAAAGACTATATTGAACATTAAGGATAATACTTGTTGAGTGAAGAAGTGGTAATAAGAGGATCTTATTTTAACCGTCCTACAGTAAAATTATGTCTAAGTCTTTTCTGAGGAATAGGACCTGTTTTATCAAGTGTTTCAATTCAGAGGAGAATACTTTTTTGCCTTATACCTTTGCTGCTTACATTTTATTTTATTTCTCTTTTCAGGAAACTTTAAATCTAAAAGTTTAACAACCCATGTATTCAAGTCTTATATGATTATGTTATATACAGAAACTTTGTATATAAATGTCATATGCAGTTGTTGACCTTGTATGTAGCTCTGTATTTTTATTATGCAAAATTAGTTGTTCATGCATCAATTTTAAATATGAAGTCTTTTAACATTTTGTTGTATGAATTCTAGCTGTTTCCTAAATTCAGATGTTGATGTAGTGGATGAGTTGGTTGCCTTGTTTAAAACAGGAGTTTTATTTACAGTTGGCTCTTTTATTAACTGAGAATTCAGCCATCCTACTTAAGTTGTGTTAATTTTTTATTAATAAAAAAACTTCTGCAGCCAAGTAACAGGGAGCAATCACAAAGCTTGTGATGTCAGTCATAGGGTCTTTCCTCCTCTCATCGTTCTCTGAACTGGATGGAACAAGATTTATTGTTTTCTTTTTTGGATTGTGAATATGAGGACCTTCATTAGAGAGTTACAGAGCCCCATGTATATAGTACTTGTTCATTATGTTAGAAGCAAATGTTTGAGCTGTTGTTTTGAAGAAGAAGCAAACCCAAAATAAGCAGAAAACTTATACAACAACTGACCTCCTATAGTAACAACTCCTACTTGTAAACTTAGTTTAATCATAATCAAGATATACGTATAACTAGTCTCTATCCTTTCTTAAATTAGGGTCTGAACAGGCAAAGTACAGGTGGACTGCTAATAATTTCTTGGAGTTCGCTGACATCATAGGGTGGAATCTGTGGTCGCTACAGTCTGCCCATGGATCATATATTGTAACAGGACCATAAATGAGTTTGCATCTTGGGGCCTTAATTCTACTTGAGGCCTTGGAGTACTATTGCAATATGAATAAATAATGATAACTTCAACTACCTTACTTTTCTGTATGGCTACCTTTTTGTTTCTGTCTTAAAATCAGTGGCTTTTTCAGAAATAGTTTTGCATCTGATGCAATCCACTTCACATTTGCTATTTTTTTTTTGTTTTGTTTTGTTTTGTTTTTTGTTTTGTTTTTTGGTAGTGTGATCTTGACCAATAAAATACTCTCTCTCTTGATTTTAAAAAATAATCAAACATAATAAAAATATAAACCATTCACTGCCTTAATTTTTCACATATATGTACATGGAAAACAATACCTAAAGATATTGATTCATTTCTTCTTCTTTTACAGTCCCAGTGGGTCTTTACTATCCTGCTTAGAGCAGGTTAAGACATATCTGTTGACTGATGGAACTTGCAAGTGTGGCTTGGAATGCCCTCTCATTCTTTCAAAGGTAAAAAAGTAGCTTTAAATGTGTATACTAGAGTATCTGTCAAATCAGTTATGATGTCATTATTTCTGCCTTGCCATAATTTCATTCCTGTTCCAGTGGTATGCTTAAGAGGGCATATTATACAGTTTAGATATAAAATATTGAATGATTTTGTTTGAACAAAGGTTTTTCGGGGGTTGGCTTGTTTGTTAGAGGAAAGGAGGGAAATGATGTCAGGAGAAATTATAAAACCTACCATGAATACAAAAATTTTTCATGATTTTATTTTTATTTAAATTTTCCATTTTATTTAAATATTGTCCTGTAGTGCTGGTAACATAATGCAATAGCATTGTGCTAGTGCGCAAGAACCAGAAAATGAAACTGACTGATAGTCATTTTAAGGCAAGTTGATGACATTGAGCACCATCCAGAGGGTTCCCAGTGTCTTTTGAGATCAGGCCTGTAATTTGTTTGTTTCCTGTGTATAGAAGGTACATTATTAGAATATATTGAGTGTCACCACTCTTAACATAGCTCCTTATTATATGTAAATAGACCTCTGTAAGAGTAGCTCTCATTGACTATCCAGAAATTGGATCAAGTATTGATGAAGTCCTGAAATTCATAAAGGTAATGTTTGTGTACAAATTAAATTATCATTCTTGATCACAAATTGATTCCAACCACACATGGGATCTCTTTTATTCAAACTAAAGCTGTTTTCTTCAAAGTTTTTTAAAAGAAAGGGCAAGTTGCATTCCTTTATTTGCTTTTAATTTTTATCAAAACTACCATTGGTTTGCAGGGTTGTCTAGCCATTACTAACAATAATCAATGCTAGAGTGTGGTTGGGACATAGTCTTTCTCCTTTTTCAGCCCAGTCCACCCAAACACATGCCTCAGAAGAGAAGTGTGGTGGATTATTTTCCACTATCCACCATTGCCACATAGCCTCCTTACTATTATAAGTAGCTTCAGGCATCAAATTATAAGACAGTTGTGGTGCTCTTTCCCATGATCCCTCTCTGCATTAGTTGCTGGCTGGTTGAACTGCTTCAAGAATTCATTTTCTCCATCAGTCTCTTAGCTGGGTGGAGGGAGAAAGAAAATGTCAGTGATAGGCAGAAGTGGCAAAGGGCTAAACCTCCATCATGGGAGAAGGAAGAACAATCAAGGTATATACCAGTCACTAGTGTTTGGATTCTGCAGACTCTTTCTGAAGCAGAAGTGGTGGGCTTGCCAGTCGAATCTAATAGAGGAGATTATAGGACAGTCTGGTATAAGGCAAGAACTCTTCCAAAACATGCCCTAAAGCAGTGGTTTTCAAACGACAGGTCAGGACTCAGAACTGGATCTCAGATCTTCAGGTACTGGCTTGCAGCACCCCCTGCTGTCACCTCAAAAGACTGGAATACATTAATCAAAGATGTAATTGTTGGGTCACAGGAATAAATTATATTTTTCAACTCGGTCCCAAAAAAAAAGTTTGAAAACCACTGCTGTAAAGCTGATGTACTGTGAAATGCAAGACATGTGAGAGGGATTGTTTAAGGAATTAAGGAAAATTTAGTTTTAACCTGATTGCATTTTCAGTTTGAGTGTATTTTTGGAGTTTGCTATCCTTTTATGAATGTCACTAATATTAGGATTATTTTTTTCAGGTATTTAATTTTGATCCTGGAGCTGCTGTGAAACAGAGAACTGCTGAAGATGTTAAAGCAGATGAAGATGTCACTAAGCTATGCATCCATAAACGGAAAATTATTGCTGTGGCTACACTTCATAAAAGCATGGAAGCTCCACATCCTTCACTGGTTCTTACTAGTCCTGGGGGTGGAACAAGTGAGTGATCTTATTCAAGTGAAAAAAAAAAATTAATTTGGCAACATGATTTTTGAAAGTTAAAAACTACTTTAAAACAGTAAATGAATTTCAACCCTGTATACTGATGTTACCTTAGGAAAGAGAATTTTAAAGTAGAAAAGTAACAAAAATTCTAAATCTAAGATCCATACAGAGATGTTAAGTTAGACACAACTATAAATGGTGCATATTTACTTTAGTGGCTTTGGATTATTATGATCTTAAGGGTTTGCCTTGATAAGTATGTGCACAGAACTAGTGCTGTTAGGAGCCTTAGCTTTGGAGTTTTTTGATTGCAGCGCATTTCTGTTTTCAGCTTTATCATTCCATGAATGTACTGTAACTTGCTTCATGTCATTTCTATATTAAAAACAAGAAAAAGGAAAGAAGAAAGAAAATGATAAAATGTTAAATATTTCCCCAAACAGTCAATCCCAACTGTCCAGTCTTACTCCTTCCCTTCCAGGCAACACTATTATCCATTTCCCAGTTAAAGAAACCTTTGCAGTGAACAGCTCCTACCAGAACTAAGTGCCTCAGCAACAATTGCCTCTTCAGATATGCACACTTCTGTGCAATTTAATATATGTTCCTATGTCCCACATTCCAAGATGCACATTTGCATAGATTTCCTTTTTCAGTTTAGTCAGAGTTAAAAGTTGCATGTATTTGAATGAGCCACTTGAGTGTATGTTAAAACATACACATTTATGTCTGTTTTGTGAAGGATGGATTAGTGTCTGCAACTGCTAAAAAATGTTATAATGGGAGCTAATGGCAACTAGAGTGAAGGTCCAGCCTGTCAGTGCAGTTTATGGGTAGTGGCATTGTCACTGGGGAGGTGGGAATTGAGTACCTGTCAGTAGGGGAATTTATGTGCACCTTTGCATGTGTTTGAATGTGCAGTCTCTCTTATCGACAGTTTTGTATGTCCTGAGACTGCACATCAAGAGCTCAGTGTGTGCTCTGTAAGCGGAAATGAATGCAATCTGAGGTGCAAGTAGCTAGAGTAAGTGCACTTGGTAGAAAGGCCACCCTACTTGATTCTGCTGCTTATGAAGCCTTCCTTAAGGTAAAAAGGGGAACTGGAGGATTTAGAAAAAATATATATTGGTAGGCAGAAAAAGAAAGCGAACTTCATCTGTGTGTGAAAAGTGATACTAAGGCTGGAATCAGGGTTATCTAATTTATTATGCTCTTACAATAAATCTGTAATGCAAAAATACAGAGTTGGCTTATGAATACACTCTCAGACACCTTCCCACCCAGAAAAAAAAAAAAACTGAGATAGAGACTCTCCTTCATATCCTGTTTCTGAAACTCAAAACCTAACAGACTGAGCCTGTAAAGTCTTATTAAATAAATACTACTACTCCTACATCATCCACAATTCAGTGGAGCAGTGAAGTACATGTTTAAATCCATCCCTATTTAGCAGAGGAGTTAAGATTTCCTGAACAGAAATGGATTGCTAAATCAGGACCAAAATGACTTCTCTTCACTGAGCCAATAGCCATGTCTGAAATATTAAACATCAGAAATGTTTGAGTGGAAAAAAAAAAGCATTTTTAAAAAAGGCAAAATAAATTATTCTATATTCACATAATCAAAAGAACTTTGTTTAAACTTTTCAAAATTAATTTTACCTTTTTTTCATAGTAATAGATCCATTCCTGCTAAATAATTTGGTCAGTTTTTTTTTCTTTGTGTGTTTTTGATACAATATAATGTATTTTGTCATGCTCCAAGTATTGTTGAGTCCTATCATTTTGTACTTTCAGCACATTATTTTTTAAAAGCTAATATTAGTGTACATGATTGCCTAAGATTAAAATATAAATAAAGGTTTCTCAGTTCTAATTAGTGACAGAAAAGGTGACTTCAAGTTTTAATGAAAAAAAGTTACAAGTTTTCATTTAATAATCAGAGAAGAAGCATTGTAAGGGCCAAATCATAGGGCACAAATAAAGGCTCTGGAAAACACTGTGTTGCTTGCTACATGCACTTGAGTATACTCTATTTGGGAGTGTGCCTCCCAGCCTGGACAGACAGACTTGTGTTAGCACTGATTTAACTAGTGCACTTAAAATAGCAGTGTGAATTTTGCAGCGCAGTCAGCACCTTATGTTAGCCACCCAAGCTTGAGCCCATGTGGCTGGGCAGGCGTGGACTTGGGAGGCAAGCCCAAGCCATCACTCATGCCATAACATCCACATTGCTATTTTAATTGCATTAGCTCAACCAGGGTTAACAAGAGGTTATCTGTCTGAGGGAGGCACACTTCCAGCTTCAGTGTGGACATACTCTGTGAGCAGTAAGTGTGAAAGGGGACTTTCAGGTAATTGGCTATGCTGTAGTTACTTGATGCAGCAATTCCATGGATTTATGCAGCCCAAAGAGTCCAGAGCAAGTTAGATGGAAGCACTGGGAAGATCCCATAGCCACCTAGAGACTTCTGAGGAAGAGACCTGCTGTTTCGAAGCTCCATGTTGGGGAGACAATATATTCATTGTCTTAAATGATCATGTTTGTGATTGGATGTTTTTGCTTCTTTTGTGCAGATTCATTATGGCACTTGATCACTTCCTATTTTTGAACAGGCAACATTAAGTCTGGGATTTCTGAACTTTTGAATATTTATTTGGGAACTTTAATAACTTTTTGTATGTAATATAGAGGTCTACAAATATGTGTAAAGCTTAACTGTAAAATAGATTTCAAAATAATAATTACTATTTCTTTAATATCAGGTGCAACTCCAGTAGTATCTTCTCGAGCAGCAACTCCAAGATCAATGAGGAATAAATCACATGAAGGAATTACAAATTCTGTGATGCCAGAATGTAAAACTCCTTTCAAGTTAATGATAGGGGCATCTAATGCCATGGGTAGGCTTTATGTACAAGAAGTTACTGGAAGCCAGCAACAAGAACTTCATTCTGTCTACCCTAGGCAGAGATTGGGCAGTAATGATCATGGACAGAAGTCTCCATATCGTGGCAGTCATGGTGGAATGCCTAGTCCAGCTTCATCAGGATCACAGATATATGGAGATGGCTCAATCTCTCCTAGGACTGACCCACTTGGCAGCCCGGATGTTTTCACAAGAAACAATTCCAACTTTCATGGAGCACCCAACTCTAGTCCTGTGCACATGAACAGGACTCCTTTATCTCCACCTTCAGTAATGCTACACGGTTCTCCAGTTCAGTCATCCTGTGCAATGGCTGGAAGGACTAATATACCTCTTTCCCCAACCTTAACCACAAAAAGTCCAGTAATGAAAAAACCTATGTGTAATTTTTCGGCTAATATGGAATTACCACGAGCAATGTTTCATCATAAACCACCCCAAGGCCCACCTCCACCTCCTCCGCCATCTTGTGCTCTTCAGAAAAAGCCATTAACATCAGAGAAGGATCCACTTGGCATTCTTGACCCTATTCCTAGCAAGCCAGTTAATCAGAATCCTGTAATCATTAACCCAACTACTTTCCATTCTAATGTCCATTCTCAGGTACCTGTGATGAATGTAAGCATGCCTCCTGCTGTTGTCCCTTTGCCAAGCAATCTCCCTTTGCCAACTGTAAAACCTGGTCACATGAACCACGGAAGTCATGTACAAAGAGTTCAGCATTCAGCTTCAACTTCCCTCTCTCCTTCACCAGTGACATCCCCAGTTCACATGATGGCATCAGGCATTGGAAGGATCGAGGCTTCTCCCCAAAGATCACGTTCATCTTCGACATCATCAGATCATGGAAATTTCATGCTGCCTCCAGTAGGACCACAGTCATCTTGTAGCGGTATTAAAGTTCCTCCCAGGTCACCAAGATCAACAATAGGGTCTCCGAGACCATCTATGCCATCAAGCCCTTCCACCAAGCCTGATGGACTTCATCAGTACAAGGACATCCCTAACCCATTAATTGCTGGAATGAGTAATGTACTCAATCCTCCAAGCAATGCAGTTTTTTCTACTGCGTCTGCTGGAAGTGGTCCCCTGAAGGGTCAGCCTGGTTTGCTGGGAATGCCTTTAAATCAGATCTTGAACCAGCACAATGCTGCCTCTTTTCCAGCAAGTAGTTTACTCTCAGCAGCAGCCAAAGCACAGCTAGCAAATCAAAACAAACTTGCTGGTAACAACAATTGCAGCAGTAGCAATTCTGGGGCCGTTGCCAGTGGTGGCAACAATGAAGGACACAGCACTTTAAACACCATGTTTCCTCCTGCTGCAAACATGCTTCTACCAACAAGTGAAGGGCAAAGTGGTCGAGCAGCACTCCGAGATAAACTGATGTCTCAGCAAAAAGACCCTTTAAGGAAAAGAAAACAACCAACTACCACAGTGTTGAGTTTGCTTAGACAGTCTCATTTGGATAGTTCTGGAGTACCTAAACCTGGAAAACAAAGTCAAAGTTCATTTCCCATCAGTTCTATGTCTCAGTTACTTCAGTCCATGAGCTGTCAAAGTTCTCATATGAGCAGCAATAGTACCACTGGTTGTGGAAGCTCAAATACTGTTTTGCCTTGTTCTGCTAACCAGATGCATTTTCCAGACACCAGTATGAACTCTGGCACTCTTCAGAATTCATTGACACAGAGTTTACCTTTAAGAGGGGAAGGTATGCATTGCCAGAATGCAAACGCTAACTTTGTCCACGGCACTAGCCCAGGCCCAAACAACCATCTCGTTGGCTTAATAAATCAGATGCAGGCTAGTGGGAACTGTGGGGTGCTCAGTCATTCAGGAATGGCATTAGGAAATTCATTGCATCCAAACCCATCTCAGTCAAGAATCCATGCATCCTCCACTCCAGTGATACCAAACAGCATTATTAGCAGCTGTAATCAAACAAGTCCAGAAGCAGGTATGTTTCCTTTTAAAGGGTGCCTATATGTCTGACAGTTTTGAACTGTGTTATACATTGTTTCTAAATGTTTATTTTCTTTTTAGTCACCTATTTTTATTTAATCATATAGGCATAAAAGGTATGCCTGTCTCAGGTTGATTACCAGAGAAAAACATGATCCAGCTAAGACAGAAACAGCAGAAGAATAAAATTAGTCTTTCTTTACATGAAAGCATCATGTTCACAGAACCTGGGAGTGTGTTCCTCCCCCTTTTAATGCCTACAAAACTTTAATCTTCCTAATAAATAAAATCTGTAGACCCATCCAGGCTGATTAAAAATCTCAGTGGTCCACAGACACATGCCCAAATATATTGGTTTTGTAGCATGTCCTAAATGTCAACAGATTAGAGGTGTTTAAGACCCAGGGAGATGAATTTCAGAGCCGAGGGTTTATGGTAGCATGGCACAGAGGGAAAGAAAATTCTCAAATGATCGAGTCTCAACATGTTTAGAGTTTTATATGTTCTAAACAACACCTTTAAATTCTACCCAGAAATCCTTCAGCAGCCAAGGCAAATTCTAGAGCACTTCCCATGGTCATAGCAAGATATATGACTTAATAAGAAGACCACTGCCTTCTGCACCACCGACAGTTTTTGAAGTGACTTAAGATGAAGCCCCATATAGACCACATTTCAGTAGTCTTAACTAACAAGCATTTGGATAAAAGTAGCAAAATCCACATCCAATAGTGCAGGTTTTAACCTCTTGACCAAACAGTGTCCCCCTCGCCCCCCCCCCCGATGGGAAAAAAGATACTGACATAGTTTTGAACATCTGACAGTTGAATGGGTAAAAAAATCCCCAAATTGCCAAGTTAATATCAAGTGGCAAGCAGACATGCTCAAATGGAAATCAAAGTAATCATTTTCACATTTTATGGCTGCTTCTCCAAGCCTACCAACATCATCTCCTTTGGATTGAGCCTCTGCCAATTCATTTAAATCCAGTCCCCATTGCAAAAGCAGCTCAGCCACATCCTCTGTGTCAGATAAAATGGAGATAGACAGTTGGATATTGGCAAACTGAAAACACTTCCATACTTCCTTTCCACTATCCTTCCCAACGGCCTCGTGTGCATATGAAGCACATGGGACAATGATATCTTTGTGGAAGTCCCCTGCAAGACTCCTCCAGACAGAAGAGTACTTCCCCAAAGTTACTATAACAATTCTGTTAGTATCTATGGTCATGCTGGGAGCATGATGTATTGATTCTTTACTATTTATATCAAATATAAAATAGGTATATATTCTTCTGGAGATTGGAACAAATGTCCAAGACTATGGAAGTTAACAAATGTAGCCTGTTTTTCTTTTATTTTTTCATCAACTTTATATTTGTGTTGATTTTGATTATTTTATTAGCTCATAACCAGACTGCTGAATTAATTACATAGTCAGTTGCAGAAATGTAGCCAGGCTTCTGTACTTTGAGCTGTGATGTATTTTTCCTGTTATGAAAATTCCTAGAAACAGCAGGTATGCCATGTCAGTTCTCTTCTTTATTTTCTATATTATTTACTGTCAAGAGAGACGTCAGAAAACTTCATTCCTTCTTATTAACATTGGCTAAAAGAGTGCTAAAATATGTTCTGATTTATCTGAAAATTTGTGAAAACACCTTATATGTTAACTAAATAGAAAAACTGCATCTGTCTGATATTTAATTATAGTCTTTGGTGGGTTTTTAAACAAAAATTCTTCATTTCCTCCATTAGTGCAGTCACAGATCAAGATCCTGTATCAAACAAAAGTGATTTTAAGATGGTGGGCTCTTTCACCAGCCCCAGAAGGAACCAGTGCCATCCCCCTGTCCAGACCCATGTTCTTTCCCAAGAGCATAGTATAGTAGTGTTCAGAGCACAGAACTCCTAACGCAAAAGCACAGTAATTGTTCTGACCAGTTCAGGCACCACTTCCCAGATGTTTTTCCTTTGCCTCTCTCTGCACACTCCAAACCCCCCAGAAAAGCCCTTGTGTCATGTGGTAGGCAGGGAACCCTTAACAATTTGCTGGCAGTTTTACCCTTTTGCAGCCAGAGGCTGCTCAAGACAATGTGCTGCTGTAGGCAAAACTTCATTGCACTGCCCTCATTCCTACGCCTATTCCTTGAACAAATGTTTGAAACCAGGGAGATGCAGCTGGAACTCAGGGGTACACTGGAATTTCTGGGAGGTCTGGCAAGCCTTCTGCTGGCTTGTTTGTCATAGTAAAAGTGCAGGAGCCAAGCACCAGGGCACAATGCTGCTCACTTAAAATTAGCCCAGCTGTGCCCCTCTGTCAAGATAGAGGAGTAGCTAGGAGAGAGTTTGAGTGAATAATGTCATGACTTGGTGCACAGAGTCACAGTGCCGCTCATGTTTGGCCCTGCCACCCCATGCACAATCTGCTGCCCTAGTTGCTTAGTTTGTCTTTGCTGGAGTAGCCCCTGGTCTGAACAGCAGAAGACTGGTTAAGTTCGATCAGCTCTAACATCTCATATTCCCTTCTGCACAGACCAAAGGGGGAGTCTTGTCTAAGAACAGACTTTCCTTTTCCCACTGGAAATCATGCAGAAGATCCTCTACAGAAATTACCCAAGTTTCCAGGTCCACAATGTTGAATGGGGCACAATGATGCAGGCAGTATAGTCTGCTGGGCTCAGGATTCTCACTTTATCCCCAGTACTGTAGGGAAAAGCAGTGCAAGTTAATACAGAAATAAACTATATTAACTGGACCTTCATTCTGACCTACACTGTGGACCTCATCCTTGGTGGAGGCTTCTGCAAACAACCCTGCCAGATGGAACCACCGGAAGCTAGACTTCTGCAGAAGTCATGCTTTCCAGGCTCCATCGCCCTGGCTTCTTATAGATCAGAAATTAACAGAGAATGGCAAACCATTCCCTCCAAAAGAAGACTTAATATGGAACTCCAGGGGTTTAGTTTGTGTCCATACTATTTATACAAGTATGACAAGATTAAGCAAGACTTCATTTTATACAGGAAGTAATAATAAACTGCTGTTAGCTGTTCATTAGCAGGCTTGGATTTAGACACAGGATCCCAGGCACATTCCTGCATGGAGTTTCCTGATTGCTGCTGCAACAGCATAGCCCCCTCTGTGTCCTATGGTTATGCCCTTACCTGGCATCATAGTGGAGATGCCAGTCACATAAAAACTTGCCCTTACTCTTCTTTGAACAGATTTGAGGCCCGCCCCCCATTTCTGCACCATCATTGCCACTGATTACCTTCAGGCCAGCTGGGTTGCTTCCCAAAGGAGGGAACACCTCATCTGCCGGAGCAAAAGAGACTGTATGTGAGATGCAATGTCAATGCCATCTTGCAAGTCATAATGGAGTTGCAGTGGCACAGGCATACGCACTCACGAGCACAACACTTTGGTAAGGCAGTGTTGGCCCCAAGAAATGAATTTCGAAAGTAACAGTTAAGATCTTGACTGCACAGAAAAGTTTTGTCATTGATACAGTATAGTTATAGAGCATAAGTTGTACCTGTGTAATGACTTTTGTGGACCCTTATTCTAGTGTAATTGGCTTATTTCAGTTTAGCAAAAATCCCCTTCCCAAGCATCATAAAGTACACAAAAAAGGCCCTTTTATGCTGTACCAGTGTCCACATGAGTTATACAGGTATCTTGATGTTGGTTTAAACTCATAGCTTAGCTTGTACCTAAATATCGGATGTTGATGTTATGGATGATTAGATTTGGTCAAAACAATTTGAAATTGTTCTGTCATTTATGCCATGAAGGCCTCTATTTAAGGATTGACTGAATCCAGTGCTTCATGACACTTTGTTGTTCTTTTGATTTCGAGTTAAGTCCATGTCTTCTGTGTTATTTAGCAGACCATCCTTGGATTTATACATATCTGGACATCCTAAGCATGTTCTGTAATTAGCAAGCTTATGCTAAAACTTAGCAATCTATCTGCACTTCTGTTATTTATAGGAATCATCCTTGACCATTCAATGCCACTACTGCTTTTTGGTCAAAGCAGGATGATAGCTACAGTATTATGTAAAAAGTTAAAAAATGTCAGACATAAACAGTCTATGCTAAAATAATTATTATTTAGTCAAAGAAAAACAAATTAGAAGTTCTGTGCACTTTGCTATCATTCTGTAAGTTTCCCCCCATCTTCAAAGTGTCTGACAAAGTGGGGTTTTGCCCCATGAAAGCTCATGCAATAAATAAATTTGTTAGTCTTTAAGTTCCAGGGGACTCCGTGTTTGTTTTACTGAGCTAGACTAACACAGCTGCCCATTTGGAACTTAGTCAAAGCAGTATACCGTGGATTTTAGATACTCTGCCACTGTTTTTATTTGAGTTTAGTTTTCTGGTCTGTCTTTCTTTCTTTCTTTACACATTATAGTTGCTAATTCACTGGGAAACAGTTACTCGTTAATACATTTCATATGCCAGTTTGAATTATAAGTAGTCCTAATGGTTACTGATCAGAAATTAGTTACTGGAGTAAGCAGTTGGAAGAATCACCAAGAAACTAGGTAGCTGACTCTTTGCCTGTGCAATTAGTAATGCTTTAGATCAGTGGTCTTCAAACCTTGGGTCATGATCCAAAAGGGGGTTGTAGATCCTCAGGTACCGGGTTGCAGCTGCTCTCTGCAGCATCGCTGGGGACCTGCCATCAAGCATGCCACAAAAAGAAGCTGCTTGGAACTGCTTCATTCCATGGTATGCCTGGGGACCCTCCCTACCCTAGCCAAAAGAAGGTGACCAGGACAGCTGGGGCAGGGGTCCGCAGGGAAGCTGTGGAAAGAAACACTCCAGGCTGCTTTTGGCTGTGTGCATGAGGACTCCTTCTCTTCCTCTCTTACCCTTCCACCTCCCACCCACTGTCCACAGCCAATTTTTTTTTTTCAGCAGAGAGAACCACCACATGGCTGAGAGAGCAGGGAGGTGAAGCCAGCCTGGGGTTAGTTTGCAGGCATAAATTTTTTTTTTTCACCTGGATCCCAAGAAGAAAAGATTGAAAACCACTGCTTGGGATCACGTAGGGTCAGACTTTACCACCCCAATTCAGGTTTACTTATTCCACAAATAGCACCTGTTATTTTAAGATACTATTAAGCATAAGGGTGGCAAAATTTGCCTCTAAAAATGAAACAAATCTTAAAAAAAAAAATAAAAAAAAAATTTACCATTCACGCTGTTTACTTTTTTCATTTCTCTCAACTTGAGCAACAAAAATCAATTAAATCAGTTTTACTTTTCTGATTCTTAATACTGTAACACTGCAAAGACTGTTCAAAAACAACTGAAGTCGTATCAGAGTAGCTCTCAAAGATCCCTACAACGATTATCTAATACTTTTCATTACAAAAGATCCTAAGTCTTCCATTGCTTGCAATAAGCCTTTAAAACTAGGTCATGGGATTTCCTTTGGGCTAAGGCCAGGCCTTTTCTGTTCATCCTATGAAATACGGTTTAAATTTGGCTGTTAGAAGGTATCGAAAACTGTCATTTCCCTCTTCTAATTTGTGGCGTTGAGCATAATTTTGCAGTATAAAAAAAAATCTCTGTATAGGCTAAGGCTGGGCCACCACTGCCCCTGCCCTGCAAACGCTGGGGGCAGAGACTGCTCAGCTGTGGCTAAAAGAACAGATGGATGGGAAAGGGGGGAAATAACCTGTGCTAGCTAAGTCATATCCAGCACACAAGCCTTTTCTAGGTTACTGTTTGGAGCAAGAACTCACCATTGTATGAGAGAACCCAGGGAGCAGAAACAAATACAACATATGGAACAAAGAGAGTACAGTTCTAGATGCACTTCTGATTACTCTGTACATGGACAAGGCTCTCTAGAAAGTCAAGGGTGATATATAAACCCCATCCTTTGCTTTTTGGAGAATTATCAGGAAGGAAGCATGTGATACTGTAGAATCTCTCCTGAAAACTATAGGCAAGAAAAAAACATTTTTCTTAGTTTCTTTACATAATCCTTTTGGTTTATAATGGGATTTTGAGGCAGACACCTCTAACTGGTGTCTGAGTTAAATTCTTATAGATTGCAGGTATCTTCTACTGCCTTTTCATTAATGAATAGATAAAAGCTTCAGACAGAGAACGTAAGAAGAGCCATACTGCGTCAGACCATCTCGCCTAGTCTCCTATCTTCTGTCAGTGGCCAGTGCCAGATGATTCAAAAGCAATGAACAGAACAGGGCAATTTTGAGTAATCACCCCATGTCATCCAGTCCCAGCCTCTACAGTCAGAGGTTTAAGAACACTCAGACAGATGAGGTTGCTTCCCTGACAATTCTAACTAATAACCGTTGATAAACCTATCCTCAGTTATCTTATATAAGTCATTTTCTGAACCCAATTACACTTTTAGCCTTCACTGCATCCTGTAGCATTGAGTTCCACAGATTGATTGTGCAAAGAAATACTTCCTTTTGTTCATTTTTAACCTGCTGCCTGTGAATTTCATTGGATGATCCCTGGTCCTTGTGTTATGTGCAGGTATAAATAAGACTTCCTTATTCTTTCCACACGGTTCATGGTTTTTTAAACCTCTGTATCCCCCCTTTGTTGTCTCTTTTCTGAGCTGAATAGTCCTGATCTTTTTTTCCTCTCTCCTCATATAGAAGCTGTTCTATTTCCCTAATCATTTTTGTTGCCCTTCTCAATACCTTTTCTAGTTCTAAAGTATCTTTTCTGAGATGATGTGACAGGAAGTGCACACACTATTCAAAGCATGGGCATACCATGAATTTATATAATAACATGATATTTTCTGTCTTTTTAGTTATACTTTTCCTAATGGTTCCTAAGGTTCTTAAACCTTTTTTGACTGCTGCTGTGCATTGAGTTGATGTTTTCAGAGAGCTATCCACAATGACTTCAAGATCTCTTTCTTGAGTGTGACAGCTAATTGAGGCCAATCTCTTCATTTAAATCAAATTAAAAACAACAACAACAAAAAGCAAAAGAGAAATTCCCTCAATGTTACTTTGGCAGCTACTTCAGCTTATGTGTGATGAAGATAGACTTGTTTCTGTGTGCTTCCTTGTTTCACAAGGTTCAAGTCATTCTTAATGCTTTTCAAACCACTATTTCAAGGGTTCACTTGGTAAGGGTTATTAATGAGGTTCATACCAAGCTGATGAAAGGTTCTCCTTGTCTACTCTGTATCTGTGATCTTACATTTCTTGTATGGAAATTCATTTCCTTGGTGGCAGTGAGGTCAGTTTGCAACGTGAATGTGCTTCAAGTTCTGTTAACTGATCTAGAGCCCTGCTGTGGGACTGTGATCCCATGGGTCCTGCAAACCCTGCTGCAGTAATAGCAAGAGCAGGTAAAATTTTATTTGTTGCAGGTGGCATTGGGTGCACAAAAAATCCCAGATTGCAGTAATTTGCAAGAAAACACTAAAATACTCAGCAGCTTGTATAAATAGCATTTCAGCAAAATAAAGCAATATTTTCTCTTTCTTAAATACTTAAATTTAAGTAAAGGATAGAAAGAGATTTGATGCTTAGTGTAATAGGAGTTAAAGGTTTTGGGTGGTTTTTTTACATGATTTAAGCAAGATTTGATTTACTCATTTAGTGTAAAAAAATTCTGTCTGAATTCTGTTTATATATAAACTGATCATGGGTGGTGTGTTTTTTTTGTTTTGTTTTTAAGTAGCATGGAGGAATCTCTCTTACGAGATCTAAGGTTTTTGTAAGCGGAAACAAGATAAAAATGCAAGAAACAATGTTGATGGAAGTGGGTGTTAGAGGATGGAAGCACAATTTTAAAAATAGTCTCGTGTAGGTGTCTAGACCAGTGGTTTTCAAACTTTATTCTTGGGACCCAGTTGAAAAAAAATCATTTATGCCCACAACCCAAAAATTACATCTTTGAACAAGGCATTCCAGTCTTGTGGAGACGGCAGCAGGGAGCACTGCAACCCAGTACCTTAGAGTCTGTCACCTAAAACTGTGTCCTGACCTGTAGTTTGAAAACCAGTAGTCTAGACAGATCCACCTTTTACCAAATTGTGCAAGGAAGAGATGATGCTAGGTAAAGCTGTTCAGCTGACAACCTTTCTGAGCATAGTGATGTTTGTATTTCAGTTTCCAAAGGGATAGCCGTGTTAGTCTAGTCCAGTAAAAAAACAACAAGCAGTTGTGTGGCACTTTAAGACTAACAGATTTATTTTTTGCATGAGCTTTCGTGGGAGAAGATCCCATTTCCTCAGATGCTTCGAAGATGGGTGAACTTACAGAAAGGAATTTAAGCCTGTAAACTGCTCTGATTTGCTGTTACTTTATGACCTGATCCTATGTTTTACACCCCCTTGCATTTAGTTTCATTCCTTTCTGTAAGTTCACCCATCTTCGAAGCATCTGAGGAAGTGGGATCCTCTCCCACAAAAGCTCATGCAAAAAATAAATCTGTTAGTCTTAAAGTGCCACACAACTGCTTGTTGTTTGTATTTCAGCCAGCCAATTGCCAGATTTTTAACATAGTTTTACTATATTTCCATCCAGGTGATATCCTCCTTCACAAGTCTAATTTGAGAAGGTCCTTCTTTATTATATGTAGTCAACAAAAGCCCTCAGGAAATCCAGCCAGTTTGTGTGTTTGTTTTATTTGGCACTACTATAATAGGATCTGTTGTTAAAAGAAAACCATGTGAGAATGTCTTACTCAGTATTTTTCAGCCTGGTCTTCAGGACTCCCTCTAATATTCATACCCTTTGGGCCTCATTAAATAGTTGCCATTTTAAAAAAAATCCAATTTCTTTCTTTTTTGCAAATATATAATTTCTCTCCCAACATCACACCCCAATAGGTACCAACATTTACCTGACCCATCAAAGGTAGAAAAGGGATCTTTATGCTATTTTTTAAAAGGAGGCTTCCCTGCTCTCCAGTGGAATGCAAATAACTTGAATGCAAATAACTGCTCTGGAAAATCATTAAATGTGCTACATTTATGCTTGAAAAGGCACCTCAGAATGTTTTCAGAGGCTTATAAAGCATATTGGTTACACGTACAATCAAACTTGTGATACTAACAATGCCTGGCTTACGGATAGGAAAGATGAAAACTCGTATCAATAAAGCATGTTAAAATTATTTCTAAATTATTTGTAAAATAATTTTTCTAAAAAAGCAACATACAGAAAATATGGTGTAGTGTGATATGCCACTTGTTTGGGATGAATTACACATTTCATGTGTGTCGTTGCCTTTTGGAGCCAATGTGCCATCCCAAATTATATTAAAAATAAAAATCCCCAAAGCTTCTTATATACCTCTTCAAACAATCATGTATGTGTCTGTCTGTGTGTGAGAGAGAGAGAGAAAAGGGGTTGGGGGGAGGGACAGCAAGAGAGAGAGACTTTTAGTCCACCAAAATGGGTATCCAATAGGAGAATTATCTTGACAGAACACAAATTTACTTGACATACTTTAAGTTCCAGAGGGGTAGCTGTGTTAGTCTAGTTCAGTAAAACAAACAAGGAGTCCTGTGGCACTTAAAGACTAACAAATTTATTTATCACATAACCTTTTGTGGGCGAAAATCCCGCTTCATCTGACGCTTTGAAGATGTACCTATTCTGTAAATTTCCCCATCTTCAAAGCGTCTGACAAAGTGCGATTTTCTCCCATGAAAGCTCATACGATAACTAAATTTATTAGTCTTTAAGTGGCACAGGACTCCTTGTTTGTCTGGCTTGATGTAGTTGTATTCTCATTCTCTTACATCATCACATTGCCATTCACAGCCCTCAGTGTTTGAAAGTTTCTTCTGAACTTGTTTTATTTTCAGTTTTTTATTGACTTTTTTGGGGAAGTTGCTTACCACTTTGGATATATATTTTCAAACCACATTTTTTCTCCCTGCATGCTCATCTCGGGTTGGGTGGGGGTGGGGGACTGTTTATTTTTTGTTCTACTTTTTTTGTCATGGGTTCCAGACTGCTGCCTACTGGATCCAGACTGCTGGATGCCTACTAGTCATGAAAGAATTTGAACCAGCCTCTAACATGGTAGCCCTGGGAGCTTGTGAAATCCTATTCTTACGATTACTAGCTTGATTTCTGTCAACATCAGCTGCAACGTTATTTTTATTCTTTATTTATTTGTAATACCATAATGTTTTAGCTGATTCCCAGAAAAGAGGGCATGATCCTTGACTCAAGGAACTCAACTGTTGACATCTCATGTAAAATGTATAACTCTGTATGTAATGCTTTACTGTCGATATTTACATTGCTTGAAAGATGGTACTCGGAGTTGTCAGATAAGAATTTGGATTCTGTCTTTAACAATTCTCTGAAGGTAGTTGAACTCCCACTTTCGAATAGTTCTTGTTTCTGTGGTTTTGCTAAATTATAATTTGATGCTTTCTGATCTTTATCTGATCAGCAGACTACACAATGGAATTTGATGCAGTTTTTCTATAAAAGATCAAATAAATTGGTTTTGCTGCTATCAAATTAATGTGCAATTTCAATATTTATGCTTTCTGAGACTTAGGGCATCTCTCTTTTGTTGCTGTAAAAAGTTGAAAAGTGTGGTTCAAAGGTGGTTACAGTTACATGTTATTTCTCCTGCTCACACATCTTTTGTATGTAGCTACTACTGATGCAAATAATAGACTTCCTTAAGGTAGGGGAAAAGACATAATTTATTTGTGGATTTAAACAAATATACAGAAAAAGAAAACAAATACCAGTCTTGAGTAAATAATAGTCTTCATACTAAATCTGCTCTCTGCCACTGAAGCAAAGGATCCATGCAGGCCCCTCAAATTATCTTTTCCTTCAAGAAAACTTCAGTTATTTCCTTGGCAAGTTGTATTAGACCTTAACATTTTCTGGAATCTGCCAATTAAACTTCACAATAATGAAAATTAAGCTTTCCTACATGGATGCCTGAAATGATGCTTTACAAACAATAATTCTTAAAAGACTCTGAAATGGGGGAAGTGTTCTGATCATTTACAGATGAAAAAAACAATGAAGTGGCAGAGGCGGGAATAGAATCCGTACTTTCCAGCTCCTAGTTTCCTGATCTAATCTTGGGACTGTACTCTTTACCATTAGGTTTTAAGGCTATCATTGATCGTTCATTTTAACAATGAATGTGGTATAAGTCCAGGATTGAACATGGTAAGTGATGGGTACTTTTCAATCCTAGACTAATCCAAAATGTACTTAATAAAACAATTAAACCCTCTTACACATTTCTCTGCTGAAGGAGTTTGAAAAGAAACATATGGTTTTGATTTAAGTAGGGCTCCAGTTGTGATATGCAGATTGCATTTCTGTGTAGTATCTGAAATAATCAGTCAGAAATTGTCTTTCTGATTAATAAAAAAAAAAAAATTTACATTGTGATGTTTGAATTTTCTTCATCTGAGTGTTGAATATAGCTGTATTAGGCTAAGTCTATCACTGCAATGATCATAGTACATGCCCTTCAATAGACTTTATTAATATATGTATTGTTTTGTGTTGTAGGCGGGTCAGGACCATCATCTTCCATAGCCATAGCTGGAACCAGCCAACCCGCCATCACTAAGACAACATCTGTTCTTCAAGATGGTGTTATAGTCACTACTGCAGCTGGAAACCCACTTCAGAGCCAACTGTCCATTGGGAGTGATTTCCCTTTTGTTGGCCATGAACACACACTTCACTTTCCACAGAACTGCTCTTCAAACAACAATCTTCCGCATTCTTTGAATCCAAACCTCCTCAATTCTCTACCTATTTCTTTGCCAGTGAATCAACAACATCTCCTAAACCAGAATCTATTAAATATGCTACAGCCTTCAGCAGGAGAAGGCAAGTCTGAGGTCATCCTCAATCCTTTAGGTTTTCTCAACCCAAGTGTAAATGCTGCACTAGCTATTCTCTCCAGTGACATGGATGGGCAGGTATTACAACCTGCTCATTTTCAGCTTCTAGCAGCCCTTCTTCAGAATCAAGCCCAAGCAGCTGCCATGCTTCCCCTACCATCTTTCAATTTGACCATCTCAGATTTGTTACAACAGCAAAATAACCCTTTACCCTCAGTAACACAGATGACAGCCCCATCAGACCATTTGCCAAGCAATCAGTCAGACAGCAACAGAGCAGAGACCCTTTTAACCAATCCCCTGGGGAACCCTATACCAGGTTTTACAGGCACTGACACTACTTCTAACCCCTTGCTCCTCCCAGCTGTCACTGGGGCCTCGGGATTAATGGCCTTGAATCCCCAGCTGTTGGGAGGTGTCCTGAATGCTGCATCGGGCAACACTGCTAATCATCCAGAGATATCCATAGCAACCTCCTCCCAGGCAACCACTACCACAACCACTACATCATCCGCAGTGACAGCACTGTCTGTCTCAACACTTGGTGGGACAGCAGTGGTGTCAATGGCAGAAACATTGCTGAACATATCTAATAATGCTGGGAATACATCTGGTCCAGCTAAACTCAACAATAACTCTGTGGTGCCACAGCTACTTAACCCTCTACTGGGGACGGGTCTGCTTGGTAAGTTAATTTTTTTCATAGATTTAAAAAAAAAAAAAAAGGGTTGGGGGGAGAGTTTCTGATTCTATTTTCTATTTTCAAAGACTCCATTTCATTGCACTATTTCTAAAAGAATTTTGTATGTCACAGCTTGTTGAATACTTTTAGTAAACAAAAAAAATCATTACTGTCAGAAATATTAAATAGCAATTTTTAAAAATTCAGCAATATTTAATACTATTTTTGGGTAAAATTTTATTTTCCATTCCCTTATTTTGATGCCACCTAAACCTCCTACACACATTTAAATTCAGTCTGGCAATTTGGACTCCTTTTATTGTTTCATGTAATAAAAGCTCAGGTGCATCTTTGGGATGCAGTGTTTTATTTCAAACATATGTGGCATCACAGGGTTAGTATGAGTAGCTGTGCAGTAGATGAAAAATGGCCAAGTGCATTTTTTTCCATTTAAATAAAAATATGCCAAAACCATTGCACATGTCCTATATAGTGGTACATAAAGCACTCAAAAAAGTCTTGCACAATTCAATGACATAGGTTTCCCTTTCTAGTCCTTGATTATGCATTTCTGTTCTCATTTTTTTTGTTTTTCATTTCTTCATTCTAGTTTAGAAACTGAGGGTATCACACCTGACAAGCCCTTATGTAACTAAATTAGATCTTAAGCCTAAACTGTGCTGCTAAATGTATATAGTTCCTTGATGAATTTACCCAGAATATATGATTCTATGATTCTATGATATATTTTGTGTTCTGTGCTGTTTGGACTCAACATGCTAAAAATATTGTGTCAACGAGCAGGAAAGCATTGCAACTTTGTTACTTATGTCAAACTACAAGATTGCTATTGTAACCTCAGCCTTACTAATACAATATAATTTAATTAGCATTAGAATTCTTATTGAATTAAGATTAATTTTTTTTATCCAAAAAATCTGTATTGGCTTTTCATCAGCCGATTCCACAAGTATAAACTTTAGAAAAAAACATTAGGTTGTGTTAACTCATATAAGAAATAGTAAAATCTACTTTCAGGCTTCTTTTCTTTAATAATTTCATAGGATCATGATCCTCAAACTGTGTGTTTTCCTATTCTTTATGATATTGTTATTTAATTTTTCATAGCAGATTCTTCTTTTGACACAAAATGCAGATTCTTTTAATGTAGCTTGTTTTCCTTCTGAGATTTTTCATCTCCTCTATCTAGAAAAGAGTGGACTAATAGAATTAGGCAGTGTATTTTTGTGTTCTACAAGCCTTTGATCACTGTGTAGTCAGGTCAAACAGCAATGTCATAGTCACCAAAAGGTTGAGGGGATGAGGGGGAAATGGGTGTTGTTATGGTTTGATGCAGCCATTCTTTGAAAGCTAAGAATGGATTTCTGAGAAAATGAATACCACTGATGCTCATTCTACTGAGTCTGACTGTGTGCTATTACAGAAGGAATGACAGTAACATCAGAATCATTTAGAAAGAGTTTGCATAGAGATGTAACCTGAAAGAAGGAGTCTGAAGAAATGAAGGAATAAATACTAGCAGAGAGGTTCTGTGAGGTAGTTGCACAGAAGATTTAATGGAAAAAGTTTTTGTTATACAGAGAGCCTCAGTATTTGTTTACCACTCAGTTAAAATATGACTCACGGAAACTCTCGCTGACCATTGAAAACTCTGCTGAATTACTTTTCCGTATGTTGGAATTGCAGGTGACATGTCATCGATAAACACTACACTGAATAACCATCAACTGACTCATCTCCAGTCCCTGTTAAACAACAACCAGATGTTTCCTTCAAATCAGCAGCACCAACTTCTCCAGGGGTACCAGAATCTCCAGGGATTTCAAGGGCAACCCACAATTCCTGGACCATCTAACAACCCAAACCCCATGGCTTGTCTGTTTCAAAATTTTCAGGTAAAAAGCACACTGAAATCAATATTGAGTGAGTTTTTAAACTCCCAGTAGGAGAATTGGTAACTATATTCTGCTTGTTCATTGCATGTTTAAAACAATCAATTTTACTGCAGTTGGTTGCTTTCTTTAGTGTGGGTTTTGTATTTACCAGTGAGAAGCACATCTTGCTTAAATTATATGTAAGTTTTTTGTTTTATCAGAATTCCTTATGATATGCATCTATTGACACCTGTTAACAATTTTGGAAAATTAATAATTTGCATTTAAAGAATAACTGTAAATTCCTGACTGAGAATAAATTGTAGAGACCGAATGATAAAAAGTTAACATGGTTGTCACTTGATACTCACAATCGCTTTGCAATTTCTAACAGACTTTTTCTAATGGTGCCACTTTAAGGGAAATGGGAGGGCTCTCATTGATTTAGGGAATGTTGGATCAGGCCCATAGCGAGTAGAGCCAACATCATTTTCTCAAAACTTTTTTTATATCTCCCTTTCATCTTTCCATCCAAACAGACTATTCTGTAGATAATGTAAATTCAAATGTTAAAGTAACAAAGCGACAGTAAAAGTATCAACTCAGATAGGTAACAAAAATAGAGTTATAGTCTATACTTAACATTATTATAGTGTTACAGAATTGAGAACATGAAGGCATCAAAAATACAGGTGATGGTGCCAGAAAAGCTTTTATTCTTTAAAAAAGAAAAAGACAACATATCATTGTGTCAGTCTAAAGAGCTAGAAGTTTCCTTGCATTTGCAAGATGACAGTCATCTAACCAGCTATTAACCCCTTTACATTTTTTAATTATGAGAGTTTTGTTACTTATATTTTCACATTTTTTTCTTTTGTGTCCTGAATTATGGAAATATTTAATCTTGGTAAGTATTTAGAACAGTAATTGCAAATATTTGGGCAATAATTGATTCATTAATTTAATCAATAATTAAAGTGTATTTTCTATTTAGACTTCCACTGATATTAATATTGCTTATTATCTTTACTTCACTGTCTCTGTACATGACAATTACAAACATAATATACAAGATTCCTTAAAATCTAACATACCGTATATACTTGCGCATAAGCTGACCCCCCCCCATAGTAAAAAATGGGTGACACGCATATAAGTCGAGGTCCACCCATGGCCTTGGATGCTAAACCCCCCCCCCACACACACACACACACACCCTGCACAACTGGCTTCCTCCGGAGTATCTGACACTCTCCCTATCCCCTGGCATCCCTGCCACCGCTTCCTCCGACACCCCTGCCACTGCTTTTCCCTGACACCCCAGCTGCTACTGCCACCACTTTCCCCAACACCTTGCCACTGCTTCCCCCAAAACCAGTGCCACCACTTTTCCCTGACACCCCCACCACCGCTGCTGCCACTCCCCCAAAACCCATGCTGCTGCTTTTCTCTGACACCCCTGCTGCCGCTTCCCCCAGCATCCCTGCAGCCGCTACTGCTCCCCCCAGCACCCCTGCTGCAGTTTTCTCCAGCCTCCTGGGCACCCCCCAACCCCTGGGCCCGGACACGGGCGCCCGCAGGCCAACGCCCCGCCCCCCCCCGGCTCCCTTACCTGGCTGCTCCAGATGCCAGGGTCCCCTCCTTCTCTAACCCCACTGTGAGGTCTGACTTCCCAGCATGGCCGCTCTGGCCACACACTGAAGCTCCAGCCTGGAGCACACTAGTGCATGCTAAGGGCTGGAGACTTATTGTGAAACTCTTTGTCTGGGGCTGTCTACTGTATTGACCCACGTATAAGCCAAGTGTCTGTTTTAAGGGCAGTTTTCAGACACAAATCTCAGCTTATACATGAGTATATATGGTACTTTATAATTGACAGTGAAATAGGAATGAAATAATAGCTACAATACAAAGACTTCAAGACATGGTTGATAAGGAATCAAATAGAAAGACCTCCCAAATGACGTATATAAGAGAAAGAGAAAGGTAGTTCACTTGCATGTGACAAATGAGAGTTAATGTCAAGCCTCTGTGCTTCATTTAAAAAAAAAAAAAAAAGCCAAGTGTGGGTGAAGACAAAAAGAAAAAGCACTTAGGAGTGAAACTGGGGAGGAAAGAAAAGAGAGAGGAAGGAATAGAGGGAAATAGATTTGGGTGCTGAGATATAAGCATGGATTATGTTTCTTGGGACTTTGAAGGTAAGAATGGGATCCTGGACTTCATTCAGAAAAAGAGAGGGACTCAAAAAGGTGGATAGAAATGTGATTACAGTAGGAGAGATTTGAAAGTGTTGTCATCTAAAATGCCACTTGTTATTTAAAAACTCTGGTATTTGAACAAAGAAACAGCATGAAAGCTAAAGTTGTGTTCATACATATATTATTTTATGTTCTGAATTAACTTTTCATTTTCTGATTTTCCTCAATGAGTGACAATTTTTGCTGTTTAGATTTAGAGCCCTGCCAAATTCACAGCCATGAAAAACTGTGAAATCTGGCCATTGTAAGGGGTCTGTGATATTCCCACCTGTACTACTTCACTGCCTTCAGAGCTGGGCAGCCAGAGTGTGACTGCTGCTGGCCAAGCAACCAGATCTGAAAGCAGCAGCACCACGACCACCAGCCGTAGGGAAGATGGCATGGAATATACTGTATGACCACATACACAAATTTTGCTATATGTGCCAGTACCAACCCATGAAAAATGTGTGATTTCTCCTTGATTTAAGTAGACACTTACTTATGTATAATTATGACAGAAAGTGTCACTAACATGCTACCATCACAGTTCCTGATTAAAAATAAATAGCTCTTCTGAAATATAGCATCCAATGAAAACATAAATTTGTATTGTTTTTCCTTCTTATTTTTAAGGTGAGAATGCAGGAAGATGCTGCCCTTCTAAACAAAAGGATGATCACTCAAATGGGGATAACATCAATTCCTGAGAATTCCAACACTACCCTTCCTTCTTTCCAAGATACAGTGTGTGACTTGCAGCAAAGGACTGAACCAGCTCTAGCACAGCAGGCAAAGGATAGCCTCAGTGTCACTGCTCAGGGTGATTCTTCAGTTGATGCTATCTACAAGGCAGTCGTTGATGCTGCAAGCAAAGGAATGCAAGTTGTAATCACCACTGCAGTTAGCAGTACAACACAAATGAGTCCCATTCCAGCTCTGAGTGCCATGAGTGCCTTCACAGCCTCAATTGGTGACCCGTTAAATCTTTCTAGTGCTGTCAGTGCAGTTATCCATGGAAGGAACATTGGTGTTTCTGATCACGAAGGTAGGATAAGAAACTCTAGAGGGACACGAACCCTGAAGAATTCAGAACACAGTAAAAGCTCAAGTGAAGGGGATGGATTTGAATATTACAAATCAGCAGGTTGCAACACACCCAGAAAACAGTGGGAAGAGGAGCAAAGCCCTGGAGGTGAGATAAATAGATGGAAGTGTGAGGATTTTTTAGACCATTCAGTCCACATCCACAGCAGTCCTTGTCATGAAAGGCCCAATAACGTCTCCACACTGCCATTGTTACAGGGTGAGCAGCATCAGATACTGTTACCACAGAGAAACTGTCAAAGTGATAAAATGTTGGAGGAGAATTTCAGGTATAACAATTACAAAAGAACTATGATGAGTTTTAAGGAGAGACTGGAGAACACTGTGGAACGATGTGCACACATAAATGGAAATAGGCTTCAACAAAATAGAGGGTTTGGAGAGTTGCTGAACACTTCTAAACAAGACCTAGTCATGGAGGAGCAATCTCCTAGTTCCTCAAATAGTTTGGAAAGTTCTCTAGTTAAAGACTATATCCATTATAATGGAGACTTTAATGCCAAAAGCATTAATGGGTGTGTGCCTAGCCCTTCAGATGCTAAAAGCATCAGCAGTGAAGATGACCTAAGGAATCCAGATTCCCCTTCTTCAAATGAGTTGATACATTACAGGCCGAGGACGTTTAATGTTGGCGACTTGGTCTGGGGCCAAATAAAAGGACTGACTTCATGGCCTGGCAAATTAGTAAGAGAAGAAGAAGTTCACAATTCATGTCAACAAAACACTGAGGAGGGGAAGGTATATATAACACATGCATATATTTTTGGATTCTGTTCTTATTTCAGTTGTTTGAATTGCTGTACTAATGGGCTTTTCATCCCTGGTTCATGAGGACAGCTTACAAAACTTATTTTATTTCACTAGAAATATTGTTGTAATTGCCCAATGAGACATTTATACAAATCCCATGTAGACACACAATTCAGGCTGTATTCTGGCCTGAATTATGTCCTGCTCCAGTCACTTGTTCACATAAGTCTTGTACTAAACATTTTCTTTTAGTACACTATTGTTTAACTTATGATTTATAGCCACCCAGACTACAGGCTGTGTATGAGGTAACAGATTTGGTATGCAAGGCATGTGGGGGGGGTATCAATGGCAGAAATGAAAAAAGATAAAACTGATTTAACCAGAATAAGGTATTTGAAATAATTCAAAGCAATTTCACTCTACCTCTGACTTGCCCAGCTGGTACTTCTAGTATGTAACAGAAAATCTATAAAAGTTTTGGCTTAAACAGTAGATCACAAAAGATCCTTTTCTAGTAATAGTGATTTTAGCTTGCTCCTTTGTGCTGGAGTTTAATGTCCTGTAGCACAGGCTGTACTGTTGGCAGGCAATTAACTGAAACCATTATTACTAGTGATCTTATTTTCTAATGTTTGCAAAAAAATTTTTGCAGTCTTTATTAGCACAAATTAATTACATATTGTTACAATATGTTATTTCATACTGTATGCCTCCAGAGCCACCTCAGGCTTTGCTCTGACTCCCTTATTTTAGTGCCCGCTCTGTAATTTATTCAGGTCCCCTCCACCAATGCTCGTATAGGCTGTACAGCAATTCCGATACCAATGACTCTATTGTCGTCTTTACCTGTTCATCAGGCCCTCAGAGAAAAAGGGATCTCCTATCCTTGGGATGTCCTTCAGTTTGAGCACAGCTTACCTTGTTCTCCCTCCTCTGACCCTTCCTGTCTTTTAGCAAGCTAGTCTGCTAGTGGGCCAATTACTTCCTTAACTCACCCACTAATGCCCCTTCCCTCCACTGAGGAAATAAGGAGGAATTAGGCAATCCACCATCACCAAGAATGCTAAATGAAGCCACAGTGTTCCCATCTGTTAGGTCTTGGCACTTTGTATGTGACACTCACACTCACACACACAAACTCACACTCAAAAATAAAAATATCTTTTGGGAAACAGCAGTGCTGTTGTCTTTAGATTAACAAATCAAAATCCAGTTAAAGAAATTTTAACTTCTAACGTGAAGAAATTAAATCATCCAATAACTATTATCAGTTTTCATGACCCAATCTAATTTAACTCCATTGAAACCATGGTAGAAATAACCATATTTAAGCATAGTTGATCTTGCTGTGAGTAGGATTTTTCTAACCAATTATACATCAATTTCTCATCTCCTTCCCCAGTCTCCCACTGTATTTGTTGTGTTATGAAGCTGTTATAAATTGCCTCTGATGGTTTGGCTAGCACGGTGTCAACCAGAGTGTCTCATACTTCAGATTGCTTATTCGTTGTTCTCTGCATCCCACATAGGTTTGGAAGAGATGCACACAGATCTTCAGAACAAGAGTATATATGTAAATATATGTATTTGTTTTAACAATTTTAATTGCATAAATAAGAACTTACTCAGGTACAAAATTAGATCCCCAGGTGTCTAGCCCCTTTTGAAAATGTAGGCCTAATTTTTTAAAATATTTGTTGAGCACATACTTCAAAAGAAAGGGAAAAATAAGTATGAAATGAGGAAGAGGAGGGTATGGCACTCTACATCAGAATTCTGCTCTGGTGCCACTCAGTACCCTTATGAGCTATATAATAGTAGCAAATACATTTTTCAAAATGCATCCATTTCAAGTTTAGTTATTTATTTGATAACTTCACATCAATAAGTATTTGTCCTTTTTTTGTAAAATTATTTCAATAAATTTTTAAGAAGCTGCTCTTGTACCCTTTCTAAACAACAAAGGACTGTATCATCATTTGCATTCCTTAAAAATACTGCATTAATTAACGTCACAAGTCAATTTCTTATCTACTAAAAATGTTTGTTTTATGCATGCCTTGTTTTATGCATGCCTTAGACTTCCATTTTGTTTCTCTTATGTGACTTTTTTAACTTTATTGCATAGTACAATATTAATTTACTTGAAATTTAAAGTGTGCAGGAGCCCAAACAAAATTAATGAAAGTTGCATATGTCACTGAATACCTTCTAAACTATTTATATTTAGTTGAAAATTTTTCCATGCCCAGAAAGTTGTTAAGTTAAGGCAGCTCATTTCCCTGGTAAGAGAGAGTCTGTCATGATGTCCATCAACAAGCACAGTGGCTGTGGATTAAAAGGTCCTCCACCTTTCAGATGGATGTTACGTATGTGGGTTCTCCAATCAGAAAGATGATATGAATGACAGTTACAGAAATAGGGGTTGATATTGAATACTGGAGAGTGGAGGAATGTGAAAGACAGAAGAGAGGATTTAAATAAAAAATCGACATATACATTCCCGTTTCTGGTTGAAAAGTGAGAAGAACTCTGATGTTCGTAATTCAGGCTCTTATGCATGTATGCATTTGGTCAAACACTCTTATAAATGTCTGCATTAGCCACATATTTTGAATATTTTGGCAGGTAAGTGTGAATTCAACAAAGCCGACAAATTTTTTCAGTGCAAAAGATTTTTAAAAATGAATGAATCCTGGAATGGTGGAACTGCTTAATATGGTTCTCCACTAGTAGGTTTGAAAATTTATTATATGAAGAACTTTGTCAGTGGTTCCCAACCTGTGGTCCAGGAACCCCCAGGGGTCCGCAGACATGTTGCAGGGGGTCCGCAGAGCCTCTAGTACCTACTGGGGCTGGAAACCAGCTACAGCTTGGATGCTCCCTGCCAGGGCTCGCTTTCCCCTCCTGTGGCTGGATCCTGGCAGGGGGATGGGGCTGCAGCGGCTCTGCGGCAGGGGCAAGGGCAGGAAGCCATAACTGCTGCAGCTTGGCTGCCCAGCAGTGCAGGCCATAGTGGCGGCAGCGCTGCTCACTGGCTGTCCCACTGTCACCACCAGAATGATGCAGGCCAGAGTCTGCCCGCGCGGGCCAGATTACATAATCAACCGGGGGGAGGGTGCACTTTTTTGTTAAAAAGGGGTCCCCAGCTTGAAAAAGGTTGGGAACCACTGCTTTAAGTAGTCTTCATAAGCATTTGTACCTATGAAATGTTACATTTTTCACACTGCAGTGACAGTTTTATGTTGCAAGGAGTTATGATGTATATTACATAGCAAATACCTGTTGGACTTAACTTCCATTTATAAGTGTTTTACTACTTCAAGGGCATGCAAGTGAAGTGTTATTTTTTGCATCTGTTTCTTTTCAAACAGCAACTTTTTACTTTTGGTGTTTATCAGCATTGAACAAGTGTTAACCAAGCTTTTCTGTTGCTTGGTTTTGGGCAGTTGAAAAATTAAGGAGGAAATTGAAGAAAGCACAGTGGTAGAAGCAAAACCTTCCAGACAGAGGAAACAGTAAATAAATGGTCATATAGATTAGGTTACTAGCACCTACAAAAAAAACCAATAGAAGTGGAAAGCAAAAGATGATGTCAACAGAATAAGGATTAAAGTGAGAAAGGACGAAAACTTGGCTTCAAAAGCCACCTGAAAAGATAATACTCCTGGCTGTCTCATGTTGCACTGCTGGTTTATACAGGTCTGAATAGACAACTTAAAACATTCTTTACAGCTGATGAGTAACAATGGATCACTAAGGCAGTGTTGGGTTTACTGACAGAATTACCATAATAGGTCATTCTCATACGCCAGAAATCCGTTAGTCTACAAAGAACTATTTTGATGGCGAGGCCCATGCATATTTGTACACTATTATTCTAGCATATGATGATTTGAATGGTGGAAGGATCCTTATGGGAATTGACGTGGGTTTTTGAATTCGATCCTTAAAAAAAAAGGAATTACAGTATCACACCAGTGACCTGCTGCGAATACTATTCCTGGTCTGGTGCACAGCACAGTTTGATTCTCAATTCTGACTCTTCCTTTTCAAGCCCAGTAAGGCCAAGTGCATGGTGGAAGCTGCATGCATTGCCCAGTGGCAGAAGGGGGTAGTTTTCACGAAGTAATTAAAGGGTAGTGATGAAACATAAGAAAGTGAGTCGTCCCAGACCTGCGAGGGAAGGATGATTTACAGAGCATGATGGCAAAAACAAAGAGCTGGTGAATGTAAAAGAAGCAGAACATCTCTCTGAATGTAGAAAGTTGCCCAATTTACAGCTAGGGGACAGGGTATAAACAATAATTAAGCCTGTGGTTGTGATTTGAAGACGTTCAAAATGGAACTTCAGATACTGTAGTTTCTACATGATTAAGATTGTTTACTGTGTTAGGACTCTCCACTGCTTAGACTCTAGACAACCCCGAAAGCATGTCTGTGTTACCCAACAGAAGTTAGTCCAATAACGACATTACCTCAGCTGCCTTGTCTTTTTAGGCTCAAGTCTAGTGTTTTTGACCTGAGTGTGACCAAGGCAAGATATAATCAACAAAATAGTAAATTGGATTGGGCCAGACATAATACCATGTAGCATTAAAAAATAGAATCCAACAAAGTGTTTCAAAATTTGAATTATTGTCAAACAGTGTCTTTCAGGATACCATGATAACAATCAACCTCTTCTGGTAGTACTTCAGCAAGAAGACAACGTATTCTCTTGCAGATTACTTTCAGGTTCCCTGCTAATAAGTATCTGATAGTGAAATGTTTGCAGTCTCAAAGAGCAGAGGTTTTTAAATGCTATTTATTGGACCTATTTTGGAAATTAAATTTATCGTACATCTTAAAAGCTTTGTACAAAAATGTTTGAGCTGCTATCATTCCTTCATAAATATTTTCCCATAGATATTGAATAATGCTTCTTGTTTAGAGGGACTAAGCTTTCACAGCTCCAACTGAACTCAGAAGGAGATGTGATTTCTCAGTATTTCTGAAAAGTTTGTACATATTATTTACTGATGAATTGTAAATTGTTATTTCAAGGTATATGACACTAACTTTCCTTCCTCACTAAATGCACTTTACCCTTTATACCATGTTCAGTTAACTACTTGTTCATATTAACTGTTCTTCCTAAAACTAAATAATAGATTTTGCACCATATTATTTACCAAGAAGAAACTCCCTCACTAAAGATTTAATTACTTGTACTCATTTAGAAGGCCTATTGCTTTCCAGTACATGTTCAGGTAAATTACTAAAATTAATTTAAAAAGTAACTTGCCTTTAAAATAATTATAATCTACAGATATACTGGGAGACATAAGACATACAGTTCTCAGAAGGCTGTGTATATTGAGCATCCATTCTTTCCTCTATAATTTAGTAAAGTTTCAGGAGATGGAGGCTCTGTCATGCTATTAAATTTGAAAAATGTCAGATTTTATTTCAGATAGCAATTCTTCAAATATCTTATAAAAATTAAGATTGAAATAGTTGATTTTATCTCTGTTTAACTTCATATTTAGTAGCTTTGTTTCCGTTAGTCGTATTAAACATTTTAAATATAATATTTGTATATTAATTCCTTTGGTGTTGCTGGGGCTGGTTTTTCACCTGTAAGTGTTTTGTGCCTTTTGCAGTAGCACATCTTTAGAAATTCATTTTATTTACAGCTCTGGAGAGTTAATTCTTTGATGTCTCAAGCTAAAATAAAATATTTTGTGTGGGTTTATAACTGTATAAATTTCTAACAAAGTCAGAGTATGAAAGGAATGATCTTGAACCTTTGCTGATGGGGCTTTAGTCTTACAGTAAAATCAAAAACTTGTGTTGTTTTTATTTATTTATTTTATTTTGAAGAGTCCAAGTCTAGCCTAGTGTACAATTTAGTCTGTTTTGTGGGAATGAGATCCCCATGTGCAGACGTTACCAGTAATGTTTCTGACTGTGTCCAGTTCTGGATCTGGTATATCCCATGATTTCATTTTCAGATATATAAACTAAAAAAACATTATACTTTGACTAAAACATGTTACATTTGGCCTTATTTTCACATGCAACTGTGCCCCTTTACTTTAGCTTAGTACTCCTAAACATCAATTTCTTTATACATATAAATTATTTTAGTTGTGCAGAATAGTTGCTTTGAAAAGGAAATTTTGAAATTTCAGAGCCAGTTTATTCCAGATTATTGATAACACTGCTCACTAAGTTTCTGTTTAATGATTTAGGCATTCATAAAATAAATCAAGTTATATTTATCATTAATGCAATGAACTTGACAAAAAAACTCTTAAGCAAGGCGCAGATAAAAATTATAGAAATATAAAACAACTAGTAAAGATAAGAGAGTGAATGCTCTATTTCTAAAATGCTTTAAATGTGCTTTTGTAAATTTATCAAAATAGCTTTGCACTCATAAAAGTAACATGTGAAATTTAAATGACAAATAGTTTGATCTCTTTTGACAATGTGCAGCTCTAGGAATATGTTGTCATTGTATTATAACAATAATCGTTAGTACCCATGCAATGGCCTAAATAGCGAGCTATGAATTCATAATTTCAGTCGATTTTAATGGGACGTTGTATGCACACTACTAAAACTAGTGTACAGTCCAGCAGGTGTTTCTGTAAGCAGTAGTGTGAATAGCTTTTTAAAATATTTTTAGGACTTGATTCAGTAGAGCAGTGAAGTTCAGGTAACTTCAAACAGACTGAAGTACATGCTTAAAATTAAGTACAAGTTTAAGTGATTTGTTAAATAGGGATAGATTGCATTTGTGTTTAACTACTTCTGAATAGGGATTTTAAGGACTTAAATATAAATTTTAAAATATTATTCAGAAATGTGAGGTAATACAAACTGTTAAATGGTTGACATATTAAAATATACTGTTATAACAGAGAACATAAAAGATTGAAGAGTAAAATGTGTGCACGGATACAATCAGGATTTGTGTGACTTTGACAACAATATTCGTATTGTATATTGTATGAAGAAAAAAGGATTGTTTTTAAAGTGACATTCTAACTTTAGTCTTTAATTATAATTTTTATGAGTGTACCACAGTTTTGCATTTTTATTGCTGTTGGTATAAACACAGAGTGAAATTGTAAAGATATTATTTTTCTACTCCGGTAGGGAACAGAAATATTTTTGTGGATCCAGTGAAAATTAGGCTCAATAACCTAAACAATTGCATGTCCAGCAGTAAAAGTCAAAGTAGAGTTTTAATAACTGCAAGTTTGGGTAATGTGATTTGTTGCTCATGCCTTTACACAGGTGGAGCCCGAGAAGCTGAAGACACTAACAGAAGGTCTGGAAGCCTACAACCGAGCCAGGAAGAGGAACAGAAAGTAAGCAGATGCTTTATTTGTTTACAAATGAATTAAAATCATGAGGTCATCTTGCTTGCCAAGGAACTCTCATTTCATTCCCAGAAATATCCTAGACATCAGTATGACTCCTGCCTGTGTCAGGATTTTAGGATTTAGTTGTTAGTTATTAACATGCAGATATATGCAATCTATATCTTTCTGAACCCACAACAGGAGGCTTCTGAAATCCTCTCAATTTGTGATGTCACAGAACTTATGATGATTTAGACTCTGTTTTCTTATGAGAGGAAGATTGGACAGTGATAGCATAAAAACTTAATGGCAGCTTCTAACTACCGTAGAGTGCTTGTATTCAGATAGTTTGCCTCTTTATTTTGCTGCATGTTTGTCTGTGTGTGTGTGATCTGGTAGAAAGAGCAAGAGAGAAAGAAGAGATGTATCTTACTATACAGGCTTTTTTGAAAACGGGTGAACCAAAACACTGGAATACACTGCCATGCACATTCCTGCAGAACATTTCAGCTCTGAAGGGCTAAAGCTAGACACCTACAGAAGTCCACACAAGGAGGAGCTGATCTACAGTTATTGGGAGGAGCGAAAGAACTTAGCAGCAGTCCTGAGGAGATCTTTAGAAATGGAGCACTTAGCTTCTGAATTTCTTATTTTAGGCAAATAGTGGATTTTGTTGTTTTGTGATCCTGTAATTTGGGGAGTTGTTAGTATGCATTTTCTGATTCTTAAAGCAGTCTTTGAAAGTATCAGCAAGCCCATATGAATTTTCAAGTGTCAATTTGAAATTCACACTTAAAATTAATTGCGTATTAGTAAATCAAAAGTATGTTCCACAAATATTTTACAATTTTGTGACAAACAGTTGTTTTCAAGTGGCACCAAGTTGGTAGGGAAAGTGTTACTTCAGATCAGTTCAGTATAGTCTGTCATTGCTGGCGAGCTTTTCAGAATTTCTGAGCCCCAGCTACATTTAGTACAATCAGACTGTGAAATATCCAAAGATTTTATTATACAGTATAACCAAATGATGAACTACTTGGTTTCATCGAGTTTTTTGGACTTTATTTAAGATTTTACCAAACTATGAGAGACATTTTGAGAGATGTAAAATATGAGACTTGGAAATAAAAGTATGAAAGAAAAGAGGAAAAGTAAATTGACTTTAGCAGAAGAAAACCTAGACAGCTATAAAAGGATAGAAAAATAGAAACTGCATGAAAGTTGGCAGGGTTGTTTAGTGGACTATTGCTTACTTGCTGTCTCAATGAAAATATATTAGTTTATATCTGAATAAGAATTTAAAGTAATGTAAGCTTACATTTTTTTTCTTCAAAACAAAAAATACAGGCTTAAAGGAATCAAATACTTGCAGTAGAACTCCATTTATCCAAACTAATTAGACCTACTGACAGATTGGATAATAAAAATTCAGATGATCAGGAGAATGAGCGAAGAACTTTCTATCCATTGTTTTAAGAAGAAGAGTTGTTTTTAAACGAGCTCACGCCTCCACAAAAAGCATTAAATCATAGCCCTCTTCTTTATATGCAGTATACTCAAACTGTTACTAGTAAACAGTACCAGTTTTTAAAAATGCAGAAAAGATCATTTTAAGTTTCAAGAGTAGCAATGCCGATGGTAACTACAAACAATAATAATATGTAATGTGCATAAATGATAAAATACAGTGCTGTATACAGCTCAGTGATAGGTTCAGTGGCAGTCATGTTTATAATGGCTGGAAAAATCTGAGTTTGCAATATTGTGCTTCTTCCAATTTTATTATTTTGGCCTATTTTTGCCAGTCACTCTCCTTTTCTTTATTAGTAACTCTATTTTAGGATCCAATGACAGTACCACATGTTTTCGCTTAGTAGTCACAGTCATTACACAAGTCTGAAAAGAGATGAGGGTAACCAGTAGTGTTGCTGTGGAGGTGATGTCAATTTTCTGTATTCCTCTGTGTGCTCTGGTTGTTTGGTTAATGCGGAGACCCAGATAATGGAGGCCCAGATAAATGGGTTCTGCTGTACTTGCCTTTAATGCTTTTTTAAGATGGACGCTTTTCCTGTTTTCTGTTCAGTTGGTATGTGGTATTTCAGAGCAGAATTGTTCATGCCAGTGAGACAATGCTATCTTCTCAGCACCATCCTGAAGCATGTGGGTGGGTTTTTTGTTTGCATTCACACTGCAAGCATAAAAATGCCTTTGACAACATTGCAGTTACTTGCTGTTAGTTGTCCCTGAAGCAAAATGTGTAGCACTGGGAAAATGACTCAATGAACAGCTTTAACGATCTTATACAAAAGTCAGTCAAAAGTAAAGCCTTGCTTATTCCGGCTCAGTGTTTGTACATATGGAAAGATAAGAGAATTTTCAATGCAAAAATGTACATTGGTGAAATACTGTGGTTACACAAATGTCAGGAAATTCAAAGTTACAGTTCCCATAACAACCATGACTCAGCCTACCACCTTCCATATATGTAGCAGTTTGTATTACTATATATGGTGTAAACACTACTTGGAGAGGGAGAGAGAGAAGGCACCAAAAAAATCCATGTTAAATGAACATTATAAAGATTGCAAAGTCAAGCACTTAAAAGTTAGCAAATGCCAAAATTGAGATTGTTGGTGCATTCTTAATTTGGTTTCATCATGCAATCTATAAATTGTATCATAATACACATGCATAACGACATATTATATTTTTCATAGGACTTACCTTTCAGTGCACGCTTAATGAGTAGTTCGTCAATATATTTTCTCCTCATTGTTCAATAAGTGGCGCCATGCCTTATTTACTACATGCTATTCAAAGTCTAGTCTGAAGACAGATTATTAACTTCTTCATTATCTTTTCTTTGATTCTCGCCATTTCAGTATCCGAATGCTTCACAAACACTAATTTACTCTTACACCATTCTTATGAGATGGAGTATTGTTATCCCCCTTTTATAGGTGGAAAGCTGAAGCACAAAGAAGTTAAGTTCAGAAGTGTGTGCTCCTTTTGGGTATTTATTTTGAGAATGCGTAGAAGCTGTTTTTTCAAAGTCCTTGGCATCGGATAGCACTTTATAAGTTCAAAACACAGCTCTTATTGACCACTTGCAGTTGTGAGTGCTCAGCACTTCTGAAAATCAGATCTCACAGTCTCAAGTCAGGCACCCAGAAGATGAGGAATATACAAGCATGAGCAGCATGTGGTTCCTGCCTTTGGGGAAGCACAAGCCGTGGGCGGGCCTCAGATGGCATAAGTGGGGTAGAAGGGCAAAGCGAGAGCTTCTGATAGCAGCTGTCTGCAGAGGCATATGTGCCACTCATACATACATGTTTGGTTTTAGTGATTAGCCCAGCATCACGAAAGACCTGTGTGTTGCATGCAGGCATAAGATGTTCAGCTGCCTTAATCATGTGAGCATCTTTTCTCTTCCTGCAATCCACTACCTCATTCCAGCTTTTGTACCAAATAAAGCAGAGGACCTACAAAAATCCTCCTTCACTTCACAGCCCTAGTTCATATCCAGAGATGGTCCATTCTGTGCACTAAATGAGATAGGGGGGCCCATGAAGAAAACAGTAGATGATCATGTAATTAAAGACTATCATAATTCAAATAGACATATGCACACACATAAGCACCCTTAATTATGTATTTGTTGGTTTTGAATGCTTGACTTTACAACCTTAATATATTATTTTAATCAAGTTTGTGCTTTTAAAAAAAACAAACGGAAAAAATAGAAGTTCTACCATGTAGTGCCATATTAACTTCAGAAGGGATGGAGCCTTTATATCCATTGCACAGATCTCTTTCAGCCAAAATCAGTGGGGGATGGGACACTTTGTCCCTGGATTTCACAAATATCTTCTGGCAGCAATGGAAGGATGAGACTCAGGAGTCTTGTGTTCCATTACAGGCCCTGGAGGGGAGTGTGCTTTGCTGATCACAAACCCTTCTGCCCACCCTGCTTCCAAGTTTGACCCTCTCCACCCAGTTCCCCCAAACTGTCATCTTCTCACTTCTGGCTTCTTGCTCCAATCCTAGGCTCCTAATAGATCCTGTCCTAGCTTTCCCTTCCAGACTCCCAATCCTAATCTTGCCCAGCAAGTCCCAGGTTCCCTCTTCCCTTCCACTGCCAGCCTCTAGTCCCAGTGTTCCACCCACCCTAGATTGCTTGCCTTAGTCTACTTCTTCACCCGCAAAGCAATGTCTCTTCTCTCTTCTGCATCTGAATCAGGCAGCTTCTTCCTGCACACAGCCTGAGCCACCTGGGGAGGCATTTAGGACATGGGAAAGAGTCTCCCTGGTTTCAGTTCTGTTACTGGAACCTGCATCTAACATAATGGAAAGCAGCAATTGAAGGGAAGGTCCTGTGTGGCCCCAGGCTGGAGTGTGACCTGTGCGAGTGAACAATTCTGAGATTATTGCTATTAAACTAGTATATGTATACTGCATTTTTTCAAAGGCTTGCAACTTGGCCAAATTTGAATGGGTTTTTACAGGGATAGCAAAAGGCCCTTCTGACGCAAAGACCAGCCAGTCAAATTTCTAGTTCCTGCTTCAGAGTGTGGGGACACTAGAGGTTTTCAAAGAAAAGGTAGCCAGAATTTTCTTAACATGGGCAAAATATTGTCTCTAGCCTCATTCTCAGAGACACTTGAAGCATTTTGCCTGAAATTTGGGGGGGGGGGGGTGTTAGATTTCAGCCAAAAGTCAACACCCACCATGGAAAATTTCAGTTCAAGCAGTTACTTTGACAAAGTTTTAAGTAACTGAAAACAAGGCCTTACAATGGGGAGTGCCAGGCAGGGTTAATAGACGGTGCTACCAGTCCTGCCAGCAATACGAGTTGTAAATTTAGTCAATATGGCCAGCTTATAATTGTAGGGAAGTTTGTAATTTAGAGTTTCTTGATGATTGTATAAATTAAAGCTGCAACTTCAATAGTGAAATATCAGTAAAGAAAATACCAGATTGTGCACTGACAGATATGCAAAACTGTTTTTTATTCAGTTTTTCTACATTCTTTAATAGCTGTAAGTTATGGCGTGATTTATATTAGTTGATTGTTGGTTTACTTCTTCAGTAATGAAGAGCAGAGGGGTTGAAATACAGTCAAGGCATTCATTGATAATCCAGTTACATGCTCTTATGTTAACAATTTGTGTGTAATACTGTTGTTCAGGTTAAAGTAGATTAAAGCTATTGTGGTCTATTGCATAGCTTCTCAAATGTGGGCACCTTGGTTTACATAACAGAATAACAGATTTCAGTACTCAAACACTGACTGAGTCCCCTAAATAAACTGTGATGATGATGGTGACACTCATGAGCTGATGTTCAAAGAGGGATTTAAGTGATCCAACCAGTACTAAAATGGGTATTTTGATTCCTAATGTTTAGATGTCTAATTTTAGCCTCTAAAATTGCGATTGTTCCCAGAGTGCCTAGGTACTATACTGATGGGCATTTTAGAAGTAGATATTGATTAATGATACGTGGAACATTTTCATAGTATAGTGAGGATAGCATCTTTTAGAATTGTAATTCAAATAAATATATATTTCATCTTATCTGTTTTCAACTAGCTAGACTGCATTTACAGAAATGATTTTCATTTATTATAATTTAAGTTTTTAATCATTTGACTTTTAAAAAGATATTAACAGTGTATTTAAACAGCAGTGGAAAATTAGTATCTTTTGAGATTATTATGCATTCTATTTGTCATGAACACTTTACTTGTATTGTTTCTCTTCCTAAGATGAACAGCAGAGGCAATTTGATATATTCAAAACAAATAGATTACATAACAGTCCAAAATAGATACTGTTTTCATAAAAAAATGAAGTCAGAAATCATTTACCAGTCTGGCTTGCCTTATAATATGTTCATGGGGAAAAAAAATCATTTCATGAAAGAAAAATTGCAGTTTTATTATTCTGATAAAGTAACTCTGCAAAAGTGCTGTTCCATTTTAGAACAGCTGATATTTCAGAGAATTGACTTTCAGCAATTGTACTTCTATCAAGGCTGTGTACACTGTTAATTTCATATATGAGCATAAATTCAAGAAGAGATATTAAAATAAAAGTTCTAAATTATCACATCAGTACTTAATTTTGGAAGTTGTAAAAATAAAAATATATTATATGGCTAAATTTGTTTGAAGGACTATTAAAAACATTTGCATCCTGATTGTGTTTGTATGCTGTATATTACAAAGTCAAGTTCATATATAAATTCTAGATACAGTCAAATTCATCTGTGATCTAACTACTTTAAAATCAGAGGAATTATAGTGTGTTGTCCCCTAATGCTTGTAATAAACTTCAGTGAAACTTAACACTGGGACTTTAAAAACATAAATACTGTCAGTGGTTATAAAGTGTTTAGTGTTGGCTGTACATCCACAACTGACTAGCCACGTGAAGAAATAGCAGTATATGAATTAATATAGGGAACTTCAGAAGTGGCATGAATGTGCTTTTTGTTGACTACCTCTGTTTTATGATACATTAGATGTGAGAAACTTTAATATATACTGTATGTCTAAAATAAACAACCGACCAAGCATCTGATTATATTACATCAATGAGGCTAATTATATGAGTTTCTAGCATTAGTCTTATTTAGCTTATATTTGAAAATGGCACCTTAAATACAGTTTTTAATGTGTTAGTTTCAAATTATACTAACATGCATTAAGAAACCATATTTATATTTCCAAAGGCAAAATTGCATCACATTGAATTAATATTTATAAACCCATGCTCAGTTTCTAAACTGAACTGTAAACTGAACTACTTTGCTGTTTCCTGGCCCTGTGTCTTTTTTTCACACCTCCAATGAGTCATTGGTCCACCTACTTAAGTGGGCCAGTCTACTTAAGACTGCTTTTAGCTCTCCCGCTACATAAACATAATTGTTGATGTGTGTTTATCTGAAAGTTAAAAAGCAGAAAGAAAAATAAATTTCCTGTCATTTAATAGCAGAATTTTCAAAAGCCTTGACTGGCCTACATCTGTTCGCTTTGAAAGCTCTGGTAAAATGCTATATGACTTTTTTTAAATCCCACCCTAAGTGTCTGACACACACATTATAAATCTTACAGTAGGATATTTCTCTAAATATTTTATTTTATATGACTCTATTATTCCAATATGTTGGCTATAGTAGTTGTAAAAGACACACAACAGCATAATTAGAGAAATGATAATCACAAACGTGCATGTTAATATTTTACTGTGATTATTCATGTGCACTGGAATGCTAATCAAGTAAGTTGATCGTTGTGGCTAATAAAACTTTAAATTAATTGTTTTATTTCATTAGCAGTGTAAAAACTGTATGTAGAAAATTTCTCCTGCTGAACACATTTTGACATGCTCTCTATTATTTTCTGAAGTTGCCAGACTCATGGCCACAACCTGCAAACACTGCTGGAGGTATTTCTGACTAGTGGACTTAACCTCACTGAACTTTGTGGGTTTATTTATATCTTTTAGCAAATGTAGTATTTTGACCAAAGCATTAACTGCCTTTAGGAATCCATGAGAAATAGTAAGTTACTTCTTATCTAGTCATCACCTTCAAATTTCAGTGCAACTCTGCCCTTCCCTACTTATCAGAGTTTGCCTCATTTTGCATTACCCCTTATTCTTTCTTTTCAGCCCCTATTCTCATCCATTACTGTTCATTTGTCAGCTTCTCACACAAAAACTTCTTTGCTTTCTTCCATGCTGCACCATATTTTCTTGAACTTATTCTCATCTGTCTGTCTTTCACTGCAAGCTCCTTGGAGAGGCAGCCATTCCTTCTTGTTTGTCCGAAAAGCATCCAGCACATGCTGGGTGTTACAGTAATAATAAGAATAATAAGTAGTAGTAGTAGTAGTAGTAGTTCTGTAGCCTTAAGACATGGAATTAATTGAAACTGGTGGTAGAGATAACTACTGATAACTAATTCTTCTTCGAGTGATGGTCCCTATCTGTATTTCATTCTGGGTGAGTTCATATATGCTCTGTGCACTGGACACTCTAAGATTCTTGCTAGTGGTATTGGCTTGTCTATACTTGCACCTTTCTTCTCCCTTATGCCCTCTTCCAGGGCAGAAGTGGCAGGGCAGACCAACTGCATCTTCTGTTCCCTTCTGTTGTTTATGGTCTGAAACTACCCTCCAGTAACAGTGGGGTTTTTTTCCAACATTCTGTTTGTAAATTGTCTTGACTAATTTCTTATGCTGGACACAATTTCTTAGCTTTAGCTAATTTAGAATAAGTGTAGGACTTTGGTCCCTGTGCTTCTCTACCCCACCAGGAATGAATAGTGTAGCTAAGAATAGAGGAGATAGCAACTGGGATTCTTATCCCCAGGTTTGTTGTTGAGCAGTGACCACCTGACATGCCTCTACTGCCTTGTGGAAGTTTGTTTCCTCAAAATGTGGGATTTGCCAATGCTTCCCCAGCAAAACCCATCAAACCTAGGAGTAAAGACTTAGAAGATTCCTTAGGGGGTCAGGCAATGAGGTCAGCCTAGGTAGGCTTCCATGTGCCATGTACAGTGGCATTGGGAAGTGTGCCTCCACGGATTATGACCTCCACCTCCGGGCTGACAGAAGTACCAAGCTCCTCCTACACCAATGGTAACATTGTCCTCCAATAAAGAATCATTGGCACCCAAAAAACTAAGCCACAGTGAGTAAATCAGCATGGAAGGGAAAAAATTCTACTCAGCCCTTTTTCCTGGAGATCGGTACACTACCTCTGAGAGCATCACCATCTTCCTAGAACATGTTCCAAAGGAGTATCCATCTTAGTCTAGTTCAGCAAAACAAACGAGTCTGGTTTCACTTATAAAAACTAAGAAATTTATTTATCACATGAGCTTTCATGGGAGATGATTCCACTTCATCAGAAGTTCCCCATTTTCAAGTGGCTGACGAAGTGGGATTTTCTCCCATGAAAGCTCATGTGATAAATAAATTTTTTAGTCATTATAAGTGCCATCAGAGTCCTTGTTTGTTTTCCTGGAACATATATCCCATCCTCATGAGAAAGATCCTAATACCTTTGGTGCAGGGATTACACAAAAGGAAGAGACAGTATCTGGTACCTTCCACCAGCTGTGGCATCACAAGATCCATGTCACTGACAGCACCATCCATGGAATTGAATTCTACCAAATCACCCTGGAGGAATTAGAAGAGACACCTCATAACATCTTGTACTGTATGGAGCCTAGCAAGGTGGCACATCATATTAATGAAGCTATCTTAGCACCAGCCAACATGGTCTGGCATACCCCAGCCACAGGTGCCCCTTCCAAAACACAGAAAGTAAATACACTGTAGCACACCAGGGAACAGAATTTTTATTCACACATGCTGAACCAATCTCTCTATTAATACAAGCAGTAACCGAAGAAGCAAATAACATCAGCCAAGATGCATCCCTTCCTGATAAGGAAGCTAAATGTTTGGACATATTTGTGAGGAAAGTTTTTACTTCAACCATTCTGTGGTTCAGCATAGCAAACTGTTGGTTATTAGTGTGTAAATGCAATTTCATGAATTATTATCAAGTTTGTGAAATTCATTGATAAGCTTCTGCTGGAAGACAGAATGCCATTCCAAGCACTCAGTGAGGAAAGTAAATTGATTGCCAGATCATCCCTTAAAATCTCAGTCAATGCAGTGAACACATTCTGGAAAAAGTCCAATCTAGAGTGGAGGATTTGCCCTTCTAAAGAAACAATCTCCGTTAAGTGAGAGAACAGATGACCTATTACACTCACTGAAGGTCTCAGGGACAGCTTCCCATTCACTGGAGATGCACACTCCAGTGCCAAAGAAGAAATGCCACAGGCCACAACCTTACAAGCAGTGACCAGAATCTCCACTCCTTTTTTTAATCAGAGGAGTTATGAACCATCACAGACATGACAGAGGATGCAGCAGAAGAAGCGTAATGTTCCCCCCCCCCCTCTTTTTTCCATTCCCACCTTCCTGTTCAGAATCACCTTTGATGTAACTTTTGAGGGCTATGTAATCTAGTAACTACATCCATCTACCCAAGATCCAGTACCCAAGTTGGTTGCTGTCTAACTCATTTCTCCCAGGTCTCTTGAGGCTGGCAGATGAAAAACAAACAAACAAACAAATGGGTTCTCAACATTATTAATATCAGCTACACCAAAGAGTTCTTCTCCAAAACTCCCTTTCTCATCCATCTTCAGGGACGACTCCATGAGAGGATACTCGTTCAAGAGGTAAGCACCTTCCTTCATCAAGAAGCCATAGAGTCAGTACCTTTTCAACATCAAGGAAAGGATTTTTACTCTAAATATTTCCTCATCCCCCAAAAAAGGAGTGGTTGGAGACCCATCTTAGATCTCAGAGAGCTTAGTGTATTTATCCACAAATCAAGGATCAAAATGCTTAACCCAGCATCCCTTACTGAACAAAGGCAACTATTTCACAACTGTCATTATGAAAGTTGCCTACCTCCACACTGATGTTCACCTTCCACTGAGAAGAGTCCTGAGGTTCACTGCAAGTTTGAAGCATTATCAACAGAGAATGCTCCCTTTTGGTCTTACAACGTCACCAGGGACATTTATGAACGTGCTATCAGTTGTGGGAACCCACTTCTGTCACCAGGCATCATTAGTTTTCTCCTGCTTTGATGCTGGGTTATCGATGGATAGAGCTCAACAGGACTTAGTGACAATAAATTCATCTCTGCTCAGTCATCTTCAATTGCTGGGACTCTGTATAAACACAGAAACGTCTGTTTTAGTTCCTGTGCAGACTTTAATGTTCATTGGGGCAACACTGGACTTTATCAGTGCCAAAGCATACCTTCCTCAGGGCAGATTGCAGTCTATAAAGCACCTTGCCAGTCAGTGCAGTTGAGGTCCCAGACATCAGTCTCATCCTTCTAGGTCACAAGGCTTCCTGTCTTATAAGACACCCTTTGTTACAATTTACCTTCATTACTACAGGCTTTGTTTCAGTCAGTGTACATGCCAAGCAGACTCCATATGGACAGACTAGTCTTCCTTCCCCACAAAATGTGAGCTTTGCTAGCCAGTGGAATGGGGCACAAGGAACATGGGGACAGCGGAGAATGCTTCCTTTCACTCCTCCACACCTGAGGTGACATTGATCATGGATTCGTCTTTACTTGGATGGTGTGTTCATCTAGAAATTCTGGATGAACATATAGTGCAGGCTATATGGAGTCCTGAGTGCACATGAACCACCTAGACAGCAAGACATTTGTGAGTTATGCATCTCCATCTAGTAGTTGACCAGTTCTGTTGTCAGGATTCTATTTGTTCTGAAGAAAAAAAATAAAATTCCCCTCTCACCCCTATGGGTGGTATGTGTCTTCCTCAACCTCGGGTCCTCTACCAGAGGCCTGGGAGTTTGAGGGCTCTGCGCAGTATCTTAGCTGTTCTGAGCACTGCACTCTTCTGGACAGAGAGCTCTGATGATGTTCCTGGGATCTGTTGGAGCCACTCTCCCAGCTTAGGAGTCACAGCCCCGAGTGCTCCTACACCACTGAGACCACTTTGGCCTTTACTTTCCACATCCTCTCTAATTCCTCTTTCAGGCCCTGGTACTTCTCCAGCTTCTCATACTCCTCCTTCCTGATGTTGCTGTCACTTGGCACTGCTACATCTATCACCACCGCTGTCTTCTGGTCCTTGTCTATTACCACGATGTCTGGTTGATTGGCCAGTACCTGCCTGTCCGTCTGGATCTGGAAGTCCCACAGAATCTTAGCCCTGTTATTCTCCATGACCTTCTGTGGGATCTCCCATCTGGACTTGGGAGGGTCTAGCCCATACACTGTGCAGATGTTCCTGTACACAATGCCAGCTACTTGGTTGTGCCATTCAGTGTATGCTGTTCCTGTCTATCCAGGTGCCTGGATAGTGTAGTGGTTAAGAGTGCTGTAGTGGGTGAGAGTGATGCTCTTTGATGCAGGAGACCAGGGTTCAAATCCTGGTGGGTACCTACCTACCTACTTTTCTAGTAGGGGTCCTTGGGCAAAAGACCCCCTAACACCTCACTTGCCTACGTCAAATATGAGAGTGACACAAACCAGGAGAGTCATGCCAGCTCGGGCGTCAGCTGGATTAACAAGGTCCGCGCCAGATGTTGGGGAACCAGGACAATCTGACGGTAAGTGGGCTACTGGAACAAACCATACATGGACAAGACAAGAGAATATAGATATATATTTATTTTAAGAATTCCTTCTGACTGTCCTTAGCTGTGCTGTCCATGTCTCTGTGTCCCTTTGCTTCACCTGTCACTTCCACAATTCCTAACTTCTGATTTAGAGTCATTCTTATCACCTTCCCCTTTCTTCCATTTGTGATATATAATTTTGTTTAATAGTTGCCTTCACTTCTGTTCTAGAGCAAGTGAGTTATTTAACCAGCATGGCCTTCTTCCTCAGTTGTGGGATTGTTGCTTTTTGGACGTGTAAGAAGATAGTCTTAAATTATTCTCAATTATTATTCACATTTTGTGATTACATTAAATTTTCCTTCCCAGATGATTTGGTTCATAATTATTTTCAGCTTTGTAAAATTTTTCCCATTACAGCACCAAGTATATATTACTGGTCTGGAGTTTATTCCACTTGCATATTAGAAACATAAACAAATCATTAGTTCTGCATAAACTGCTGTTAATTTTTAGTCTTGTGATCAGTTCCTTTTTATCTGGGTAGAACAAAGTTGAATAAAGAACTCGCCTCCGATGGCTGTAATATCTTTTGAGTTCAGAAATTGTCTTTTGCAACACTTAGAAATTACAAGGATGTTTTAGTGCTGGTAACATGAGACCTCCAGCATGTCACTCAAATTTAAGTCCCCCATGAGCAGGCAGGATTTTTTCCTCCTACATCTGTAGATAGATGTCGAAGGAGGCAGTCATCCTGTTCCCTATTTGGTAGTCTGTAGCAGGCAACAACTAATATCCCATCTAATCCAACTAATACCCCATTATTTAGCCTGCAGAAGAGAAGACTGAGGGGGGATTTGATAGCAACCTTCAACTACTTGAAGGGTTGCTCCAAGGAGGAGGGAGCTCGACTGTTCTCGGTAGTAACAGAGGGCAGAACGAGAAGCAATGGTTTCAAGTTACAGCTGGGGCGGTCCAGGCTGGATATTAGGAAAAACTTCCTTACTAGGCGAGTGGTGAAGCATTGGAATAAGTTGCCTAGGGAGGTGGTGGAATCTCCATCTCTGGAGGTGTTCAAGTCCCAGCTGGACAAAACACTGACTGGGATGATCTAATGGGAGTGGTCCTGCTTTTTTTGGCAGGGGGTTGGACTAGATGACCTCGTGGGGTCCCTTCCAACCCTATGATTCTATGATCTTGTGCTTTATCTGTTAAGACGTTGACCCATAAGTGTTTAAGATCATGTTCTTCTGAGTTATCAGTGACTCAAAAACAGTGCCACTCTCTCTCCTTCACCTTTTGCCCATTCACTCCTTCCTAAATACTTCTTCTAAAATGTACAAATTTTAAAGTAACCGTTATTAAACTGTATCAAAAGTAACTGGACTCTCATCCCTCAATCTCTTCCAGAATTTCCATTCTCCCCTAGTCAAGCTTCCCTTCTTAATGAAATGCCTGAATGCACGAATGAGCTTTGCAGTAGGCCTTAGAGAACAACAGATAAGGGTTCTAAACCTGAGAGGGTACAAATTGTAGAATTAAAAACTTCCCATCAAAAGCACCCAGGCTTCTTATTCTGGATGTAGAGATTTAGGAACTTGGTAATAAAAGAGTGATATGAGCTCAAATACTAGTACAAATGAACCGGAGGGGGATCTGCTTGTAATAAGGACTCAAACTAGCATAAGGCTGTGTAGACACAAATCACATACCTTCAGCTGTACATGGAAGCAGATGGAATGCCAGTACTGCTGACAGAGAACAGATGTTTTACGTGCGCGCGCGCGCACACACACACACACACACACACACACACACACACACACACACACACTCCCTACTGTGGAGAAATCGTTGCTATTTGTCAAACTAAATGCAACTGAAAATTCACTAATGACGCTTGATGATCCCACAATACCTCTGTATTGTGAACTTTCTTAATGAAAGAAGGGAGTACTGATTCTCTCAGTGTGATTCCTCCTGCTTTACTACCATCATCTCTATCCTCTGTATTAAGCCTCAACAAACTTGCTTTCATCAAATACATAGTGTCCCCCCAGGCAATGCAAAACCAAAGAGAACATGTATGGCTAGAGAGAGCACGAGAGAGCACATGCAAGAAGAAGGCAACAAATTTAATTCATGGATTGCTTGAACTACTTCTACCACATCAAAAACCTTGGCGAGCAAAATAGACTGAAATACCACTGATAATATAGTATATTCATCTCCTTTCAACATAGATTTTTCTATCAGAGGTGGTAGCCACTCTGATCAGAATATAATTTATCTTATCCATGAACAAAATTGAAAAAAATTTAATGATAAGCCTGTGTTCTATTCTGTAATGTGTATTATTAGGGTTTTTTTAGCAGAAACTGATGGTTTAAAGATTATTATTTGTGAGTCTAGAGAGTCGTAACATTTTTTGAGAGTAAATAATTTACTCAAACAACAATTCTTTTTAAAATGTTCTCAGATTTTGGCCATATATCTTTCATGCTAACCTGATAGCCACCACTCATGACCTCTTAAGGATGTCGGTGTTAACACCAGTGCATTGTACTCTGCTGTGGACTACCTAAAAGGTTGAACAGTCGCCTTCAGATAGAATAGGATATGCCAACTCAGTTGTCATGGTGGGATGTAAACAGAGAGGGTCTATAACTGTTATTGCTTTCACTTCATGTGCTGCCTCTGTAGGCATATATTGAATTTAACATTTTTTTAACATCTTAAAGCCCTCACCAGACTGAGTCCTTGATTTTTTTATTGAGCTGATGACTTTCTGTACAGTTTTATCCTCCAAGTTCTGATGCAGTCAAGACGTTTGTTGCTTGGCACGTGGAAAGGCAGTAAGTGTAAGGATCTGCAGGGCTAAAATCTTAATTGGTGAATGTACAAGAAAACGGGACTTGGCCATACTGAGTCAGATCATGGTCCATCTACCCCAGTATTCTGTCTTCTGACAGTAGCCAATTCCAGCTGCTTCAGAGGGAATGAACGGAACAGGTAATCATCAAGTGATCCATCAAGTGGATTCCTTAGCTACAGCCACTTCGCCACCCAACAGTCTGGCAAGGCCGCAGTGGACAGGCACAGAGCATTGTGGGGTGAAGCACTATTGGGTGTCCAGCCTACAGAGGCCCTCACTGGGGGAATGTGCTGTCTTCCCTGGTTGGCAGAGGCATGCTGTTTAAGACCTAGGGCAAAGACTTGGAGGCAGCGTGTGCAACAGGACATTTCCCTGACCTACTGCTGAGCCAAAGATTGGCTGGTTTCTGTGTCCTTGCCTGATTCCTTACCTTGTTCTGGATTCCTTCATCATCGCCTGGCTTCTGCCTTGGACCCAGCTCTGCTTCTGTCTTCCCTAACTGTAGGCAACCCAGGTCTGACCCTCTGCTCCACCTCCTGCCTCAGACTGTGGTTCGACCCTAAGCTCTGGCTTAGAGCTTCCTGTTCAGGTCTTGAGCCTCAGTGGTTTCTTGACGCTGACTCCATTGCTGGACCTGGCTGCCTGTGCCTCAGTCCCTGACAGAAACTGGTTTTGTCGATTATATTTTACCTCTATAGCCCCACAATCACAGAAGCCTTTTTGTTTGGTCTGATAAGAAATTGAGCTAAAGTTTAGTCCCCCTGTAAAGCAGAATCAACTACTTTTTATTTTAATAAAAAGGATTTTAGCACAGCAGATGCATTTTATTTATAATTTTGATCTGATTTTAATTATTGTATGATTTGAATTCTTTAATCTGTATTTTTTGTTTGTTTTTTGTATACACATAGTATATTTTGTTGATTGATGTGCTATGCAGTAAAGCAATTTATTTTTATCAGTTCATTTTTGAAAAAATCCATCATGCTTTTGGTCCAATGAATAAACAGATTTCTTCAACAGTTCTTTTAATCAGTCTGTGATTACATGACATTTAAGAAAATATATATGAATATAAAAGAAAAATGCTGTTGTCCAAGTCATAAAATCATAGAAATTAGCTGTTGAAAGTAAGTCATCTAGTCTAACCCAAAGTGGCAGTGTGAAATTGAATGTTGTTTCTTTGTTGAACCCTTCCCAAGACAATATCCAGACTTTGAGGCAGAGGTGGACTGAAAAACAATATATGCCCAGTACTAGTTAGCAGACAAAGTTGCATTATAGTTAACTATAGTACATCCACCTATGCTACTGTACTTTCTAGACAGAAAAGAAAACATATTACTAACTCTACAGTGAGTTCTACAGTGAATGAGTGGTATTCTGGGTAGGAAACAGATGCATGTCTAGAAGCCAGTCTATTGATGAGAGCCTGCCTTTGAAGGAGTGTGAACACTTACCGTTGAAGTACCTCTATAGGCTCTATAGTTCTTCGATATGTTTTCTTTCCTCCTAGGAGAGAGAACAGCTATCTGTTGCAGTTTTGCCCAAATACTTGCTTTCCAGGCCAGCTTGAAAGAACACATTGTTTGGAAACTGAGATCTACTATATAGATGAATTTTCTACTATGAGTACAAGATTGTGTCTCTGAAAACAAATACTCATGCTCTTTAAAATTGTTGCATCTATTTAATTAAATGCCCAGTGATTTAGCTGACAGGCACTGTAAAACCATTAGTCCTATTGAGAGAGATATTTAAAGACTCAGCAAGTTTTATTTCCCACTTTGGCAGAAGGTGATTGAAAAAGGGGTCACAGGCAGTGGCGTCACTGGCGCTGGGCCACCAGCAGTGGGGGCTGTTCTTCCCTGGCTCTCCTCCTTCCTGGGGATCTGGGGCTGGGCTGACAGCGGCGGAGCCCAGTCTGAACCCTACCTGGGGCTCCAGGGCCGAATCGGGAACGGGTTCCAAATCAGGAGTGGGGGGGGTGGGAGAGGTGGCCCCAGGTCTTTGCCTGGGCCAGCATTGCTCCTGATCGCAGAGCAGCCCCACGGTACTTGAACTATCAGAATGTTCCTGTATCTAAAATGAACAACACGGTCTTGTTTCTGTAACCTTCAGTCTTCCTTCCCTGTTCTCTCCATGCTTGTTTATTTTAACCATTCATTGCATCATCTCTGAGGGCTTGTCTACACATAAAAGTTGCATTAATTTAAGTTAAACTTGTTTTTTTTAAAGCAGTTTAGTTACACCAATGTCAAACTCTGACGTAGTCACCTTTAGTTTGATTTAAAAGTGATTTATTTCGGTTTAGTTTAAATCTGTTCCTGTTAAATCTCTTTGTTAAGCTAAATCAATGTGAGCAAGGTTTATATTAGATTGTGTGTCCACATAGCTTTTGGTACTACTTTAACTTAGTTGTTCCTTAAATCAAACATTTAGTTAACTGCTGCAACTTTACATGTAGCTGAGTCTTAATATTATGTTTTAAGCTCTTTGAGGCAGGAGTCATGTCTTTGTTTGTTCTGTGAAGCGCCTAGTATGCAACTGCATGCTGTAAATAATAAAAATGAGTGGAATGTGGAAATTTGTATGTATTCCGTACCAAGCATGGGTATAGCACTGAGAAGATGTTGGTATGTGTCACAGAATATTTTCTTTAGGCAATGGATGAGAGACAGCTCTTCCCATTTTTTGTGTGCAATCTAGCAGCTACTTTTGATAGTTAATAAGCTCAACATGGGAACTAGCTGGGATGGATGGAATTACTGCAGAATGGTTCTGTTCTTTTTTTGTTTGTGCAGGCTGCTGTCAGGACAGTATTCCTTCTGAATCATTCTCTAATGGCTTTGGTGGGAGGGTGCAGCTTTGTGGCTCAGAAACCATTATCAAAAAAAAAAAGTGACACTTTTAAAATGAGGAAATGTAAAAGGGGACTGTGGGCTTCTTCCTGCACTGCAAAGATGAGGAAAGATCCACCTTAACGCTTTAGGGCACTAGTGAGGCTTCAGGACACCTGGGTTCAGCTCAGCCACAGACTTCCTGTGAAACCTGGGGCAACTCAGTGAGGCCTCTTCGCATCTTTAAAATGTGGAAACAATAGTACTTCCCTACTTCATGGGGCTGTTGTTAAAAGAAATATATACAAGACCATAAAGTACTAGAGCAGTGGGGCCATATAAGAATCATAAACAGATAGACGTAAGAGCGAGCATCCAGTGTCTAGGACTGCCAGCCTTGTACTTTCCAAGTTCACTTTTTTTTTTCCAGCTAGGGATACAAGTGCAGCGTCTGGATTTACTGGATAGAAAAAACAAGACCCAGCTGAACATAAGATTGTCTTTAAGCATAGGAGTTTAAAAAGTTGTCAAAAAGCTGTTCTGTGATACTTATTGTTCTCCTAACAAGATCAAAACTAAAATTAAAAAAAACCTCTCACCACTAACTCAAATAATAAAATGTTACATTTTGCATTTACCACAAAAAGTCGGTATAATGATAATATAGTGCACTCTCACATTCTGTCTACAGATGTGTTTTCCTTGGTGGAAATCATAATTCCTATTTAATTTACAAAAGTGTTATCTTTAAAAATGAAATAAAAAAGCGAAAGTGATAACACAGGCCTTTATTTAAAGCAGAACACATAGATGAGTCATAATCTACTCTTGTTATTTGTACAGTTCTTTTCCCTTCTTCAACAGGGGAGGTCTGTGTGCTGAATGAAGTTAGTTAAATATGGCATATCTATGCATGCATTTGATTATCTGCAGTCTTTGAAAATTTCCATTGTAAACAATCATTAACAGTAATTTTATAATTTTTTTCATCCTAGAAGTGGAAAACTAAATAACCATTTAGAAGCTGCTATACATGAGGCCATGAGTGAACTGGACAAAATGTCTGGGAATGTAAGTCTCTCTGCTGTGTAGTTATTTTGTCTTTCTTTTCTTTTCTTTTTTCTTTGAGTTTTCAAACTATTATAGTTGATGTAATTACTGAGTTGTTAAATCATAAAAGTTGGGAAAGTTTTATATTTCAGTTATTTTGTAAGTTCTCTACATTACTCCTCTCCACCCACAGTAATTATTGGACATACCTTTCAAGAGTGAGGCCTACTGATATTTTGAACTGAGCCTGCACTCCCACTAATAGCCCTGGTGTTTTCTCTGAGTACAGAGTGGAAGAATCAGGCCCATTTGTTTTCCAAGTTTGTGTATCAAGATGTTGAAACTATATTTAAAAAGTCTTATGACTGTAACACTTCATTGAATAATCTTAATGTAACATGAGATGAAAAGTATCATAGCAGTAAATTAAGATTCGCAAATTTAATATTAGAATCTGATTATGCTTGTTTTATTTTTTGTTTCCACTTTTATTTTGTGACATACAAGCAAAATAAGCCTCCATTCTTAAAATATTGTTCATATTATGTAATACACACTTTCAAAGTATGTTTGGAGATTTTTTTTGTGCTCTTACAATGAGTCATGCAGATGATTAAAAATCTACTAAGACATAGTAAAATACTCAAAACTTACTAATTAATATTTTGGTAAGTGATAATGTTTTAGCTTTTGAATACATAAAATTGATCTTTTACCTGATAATTATAAACATCAATCCTGAGAATACTTACGTACATGCTTAACTTTACACAATCAGTAAGACTTAAATGGGACTATTTGTGATGCATAAAATTAAGTATATACTAAACTCTTTGTGCTGTTGGGGTCCGAGACTTGGTGTTAGTACCCTTTGGAAATAACGTGAGCAATATTGTGTGTAATTCTTGCAGTCTGCTTTGAATTGTTGGTAAAACTGAACCTTTGATTGTTAGTTTTACTAAGACAGACTTAATGGCTTTTCATCTAAATCCATGGCAATGTTGCAACTGACTGCAGGGTACATTTTGTCATAGATTTCTATAAGCCCATCTACCCTAGACATATAACTAAACCAGAGAATCTGGTTATGATATAGTTGTCCTTTAACCTTGCTGCATCACAGTTAGAAACCTCTGCTTGGACAGTTTACATTGGACTCAGAACATATGTGGCTTTTTTCCAGTTATGCAACCCAATTGCAATAGATAAACACTACATCTGTTAAGTATGATAAAAACTGGGTCAGAAGGAAACTATGCTGTAATCAGGTTCCCTGACTTGGTAGTTTTTGTTGTGTAGACAAGCTCGATATAACAAATTTTTATCACAAAATAATCTCTCATGAGCCATATGATGGACTTCGTCATAAAATCCTTAATTGAGATGAGGTTTATTTTCATACATATTATGATGTTAGGGAATATTAGAGTCAGAAAATCATAGGACACAAAGTGTAGGTCTTACAAATTTTCTAAAATAAACTTTTTAAATTATCACTATTCAGACAGGGTAGTACATTTTAAATGCAATGTATAATATAATTGATATAGAAGCGTAACTGATGCTAGCAAGAACATCTGTTGAATATCTGATAAAGTCTAGCTGTCTTGAAGAATTTGGAGAGGTGACATAAGGAAATGTTTTTATTTATTGTTCAAGGATTTGTAATTTTTTTCTTAGCTGTTATTTGTAACCTACTGATTGCTTTTTTCCAGAATACACAGCCTCATTTCTACCAACAGATGGTGGTGGTATTCCATATAAAACAGTAGCACATTCTTTTGCATCCCATGTCTTGTAGCTGTGTTATATATGTTTTTATTAGTGATTATGTGATCATGATCTTTCCTCCCAGCTTTGAACTTGGATCTGATAGTAAACATTGAATAGAAAATACTTGATGATTAAAAAATTGTCACATGCTAATTAATCTATTATTCAACATGAAATTGATGATGTTGGATGCAAAGAGTTTGCTAAAAATCATTTTTATCCCTTAAATTCAGGCATCCAGTAATGCTCTAGGTCTCTCGCTGTTTCAACATTCTATTTTACCAGCATATCCCTCTTTTTTAATGCTGTTATCCCAGTTTTAACTGCTTGCTCCTGGAGCTTAACATTATTACTACTTTATACTTTAGTTTCCTGTATTTTGTATACTGATGTTATTGGTAACTTCCTCCTGAGGCTTGAGGTATCCACAGTGAGAGAGCTACATTGAACCCACTTCAGCCTGGAGGTTAATGTTCTTGCGCTGACTTCCTCTTCTGGTTTTAATGTGGAAATTAAAAGCCATATAACTAGGGGAGGAGGATAACTTTTCAAACAATACTGTAATCAATAGATCATTAACAGGTTACTGAATCTTAAGTTTTTATGTTAACCTTTTCATATACTTATTTTCTAGGTACACCAAATCCCACAGGGAGACAGACAGGTGAAGCCTCCAAAACCCAAGAGGAGGAAGATCTCTAGATAACATTGAATGTCTTTCTTATTGGTCCAGTACTTATCGAAGTGAACGTGCACATAAATCAGTATATAAGTATTGATATAGATATGATTATATCAATATTTATATCATAAGATAGATACCATCAAAGGGTGCTAAGTGAAACAGTGGTACAATATTTTTGTTGATCGTGTGGGATAGTTAATGCTGGATAAACCAATCAGATTCTTTGAAAGATTACAGTAATAATGTCAGATGATTACTGAATTTTTTCTATAATACTAAAATCATGATTATAAAATAGTCCAAATGTTTCTGATAAATTTTCATTGTGTATATAGATAATACAGAATTTCATGGTGATATCTGAAATGTAAATATTGTACAATATTGTCATGTACAAGCGTACCTAATGCACACTTTATCTTTTATTGTACAAAAAAAATAGTGTACAAAATTCTTTGGTTTCTATTGAGTACACATACAAGAGACTACCAGTGTAAAGTGATAAATAAAAATACAGCCTAAATGCTTTTATATGATAATGTAAAAGATGCTGTTTTTGTATTTAACAGCAGAGAAAAGGCATGATTATGTAATACCTTAATTATGACATACACTTCACACCACTGAGTGTTCATTTATATTGTCTGTTTGGAATGAACCTTGCCTGGAAGAACTGTACTCCATTTCAGGTCTCTGTAGGAGAGTGCAACCTTGCAGATTCCTAAAGGGATGTGGGATCACAGGCCTAATTAAGAATTCAAAAGCTGCAACCATTGGTTGCATTTTATTTACTGAAGTTTTTAAGTAGAATGCTGTAGATTTTATTTAAAAAAAAAAAAAGAACAAAGAAAAAAAAAAGCTTAGATGAAATATTTTTAGTCAGCCATTTCTGTAGTTGAAGTTTCATAGCCACCTTCTAAACTAAGCAATTGATACCACCATTGACTTTGAACCCTGCCAAAACTCTCTATTTGTTAACTGAGGTTACCTAACCTAATTAAACATACTGTTTACAAATAGGGGGGAATGGCACTATTTTGAAAATATGGTAAGTGTGAATGCTGATTACCATTTGGTTTTGCAGTGGAATAAAAGGGCATGCTTCACAGCATTCCTAAAATTAATCCCTCTTACAGTATTACTTAACTCAAAGATTAAGGTGGCTTACAAAACTATTAGGAACAGTAATTTTTATCAGTATTATGTAACATATCAGATTTATTTTATTTAAAAAGAATTATTTATACCATTAACAGATTCTTATATATATTAATGTGGCTGAGATGTGCAGGTTAAATCTATTAACCAAATTATTTATGTTATATTAAGTGAAAAATGTGAAACATATGTAGAAAGAAAGTAATACACTACAGATATACAAGCCTAAAGCTGTGAGCCATTGTAAAAATAGCAAAAAGTTAAGAAATATAGCACAATACCAATTTTTCACATTGTGGTGGTGGTGGCACACCCTGCTTCCCAAAATAAATGTTGTTTTACCCTGCCTTGCTCCAGGATGAAGTCCTTAAGATGGACCTCTTCTCTGGGAGGCACCGTTTCTTTAACCTGGAATTCCTTTTTCCCCTGTAGTGGCAAATTTGCATCCTCAAGTTAAGACTGTTAGTAATCAGCATCCTCTGAGGCTGATGATATTGCCACACTACTGATAACCACCATTTGGCACTTGCACAGTGAGTAACGATTCCTCTCCCTAGTAACTTTCCCCAGAACCCAAACTCATTTATCTCTGTGACATGACTGAGATCCATTGGCCCAGAGGATAAAGAGACCTGAAAACATTTCTGAATTCAGTTCTCTTGTGCCAAACAGCACATAGCACTACCACTGGGCTAAGTTACTTTTTCATGTCTCATACACACAGCTCTTATCCCCCCCCCCCCCCATCCCAACCCAAGGGAATGCAATTAGCTACACTAAGCTACAGTGGCCTGGAGACAGGAACCCTTCCTTCTACTGGGTAGGTTCATTTGTCTTTTGTGTAATGGCGGGACAGTCTGCCATGGTCCTACATGCAAACTCATGTGAAGTGATCTTTTGTGTAGTTTAGTTAACACTTTTTTGTTACAAGTTGTTGTGTTTATGTTTAAAGAGTTAATGTTGTCCATTTTTCGTATCAGCCTGCTTTTCTGCTGTTTTGTCTACACAGATGTTTTTATTCATAAATACACGTGTGTGTGTGCGCGTGTGTGTGCGTGTTTGTTTATATTTAGTTTGGGGGGTTTTTTTACCTTTTGCTTTTCTGTCCTAACACTGAGTTTGTATTGACCAACCATTCTTTTGGCATTTTAACTAATTAGGTTTGTATGTTCTCACCAATGTATACTTTACAATAGTAGACTATGTAAAGTATTTTTGTGCACTTGATTTCATTGGTTAATAATGGCATTGATGTGGGTGCTAGGAGTAGTATGTTTCAGTCCATACAGATTTTTTTCTCTTTTAGAGTTTTTATGATTTCATGTAAGCAGTTAATGTAAATATTGTGAGCATTACAGGTCATGCAGTGTTGTAACATTTTAAAAAATGTTGCACCTACTTTACAATTAAAAAACTGGTCACTCATACTTGAATTTTGCCCATAGAGCCATTTCTTTCTTTGCATTAAAGCATAATATACTTTTTTGATGGAGGCCCAGACCTTCTTTCTACGTTATTATTTTTTGTTTAACAAATCTCTATTTTTTCTAATAGAAGACTTAAAATGAAAAATTTAAAAATACTTTTTGCCTAGTTTCTAATTTAAGAGAGTACTCCTATATTTAGAGGGTGACAAAATACCCCATTGTGGAAAGTGGAATAATATTTTAAGTGTCATTAATCTGGTGCAATCATGTGACTCTGTGAATCTTAAATGAGTGATTAAAGCAGGCCCACAAGAAGAATTAGTTCTTAATTAGCTTAATTATTTAAAATTTGTATGGTGCTTTGAGGATGCAAAGTGCTAAGTATCCTCTATTTATTTATTTTTATCTATCTATTTATTTATTTATCTATTATACTTTATTTATTAACTGGGTTGTAGTATGTTGAGTCATTTCAAATGATATTAAAATCAAAGGAATTATTCCTCTTTCTATCATGGTGCATTTTGTAAACACCATTAAAGAAAAAATATTTCCGTTCATTTCAATGGACTTCCTTTGTATTCCTGCTTCTGACAAAAAACGTTATTGCTGGAACCTGCTATGAAAATAGTTTCACCATAGTTAAACAAACAGCAAACACATTTGTGATGTCCCCAGACTATTATACTCAGTCTAAGATTTAAAGTGTTGTTCTTTTTAAAAAAATTTCAAATGTTAAGTTATTTACTAAGTCAGTTTTGCAGAAGGTTTAGAAGTAATGCACTGTCATCTGAGTCCCAGGGTTTGATGAAATAGAAGAAATGGAGGGCTCATGGTGGACTGAATTACCTTAGAAATACTACTTTTCTTAGTTACAGTTTGTATTTTGCTATGTAGGGTTGTAATGTGAGAATTCCAGCAGAGCACTAGCATAAAAATGCTTTTCTATTTAAAAAAAATCCATTCTAGTCTTACTAAGAATTAGAAAAAATTTTAATATCATTTTTGTAATTTTTGATAAAGTTGTTGATATGATTAAATCACCAAAAAAAGTTACTGTGATGTTCTCTTCGGGGCAGGGACCATGTCTTCCTTTATGTTTATAAAATTCCTAGCACACAGTAGGGCCCCCAGTCTTGAATGGGGGCCACTGGCTGCTACCATAGTATTAAATATTAGATAATAATATTTAAGTTGAGTTAAAAACACAAAACCAAGAGAATTCACACATGAGAATGAAAATGGGGTTCCTTATCATTAGTTTATCTGTTGTATCCAGCTGTTACCTCACAGATGTAATATCATACAAATAAGTTTAGAAAATAGGTGACCTGTTGATTCTTTTACCCACCAAAACCAGGATTTTCTAACTTAAGTCAAAATATAACTGCTGTTTTAACAGAGTTTTTGGTTATTTCATTCCCTTTGCTGTGTTTTTAACAGTACTAACTGAAATCCTTAATTCACATTTCAAAATTCCCTGATTAAGGACCTTTAACCAACAGGCATTAGTATCTGATGCTGTGTACTGGCAAAGATACAAAACAAATAATAGACTCCAAACGTCAGATGCAACACAAACACAGTTCAGCTCTATGGAGTCACTTACAAAATGTGCCGCAGACAAGCAGACCTTGTAGGAATTCTCCACAAGGATCTCATCATGGAGTTTGTTGCAGACCATCAAGGGTTTGCCTACACATACCACACATAATTCATGGGGCTCCTCTGCCAATCCTAGCAAATTCCTAGTTGTCTATGGGAAGCAGCTTCCTTAACAGCTGGATCTAGATACCCCACCCCTCTCCATCCATACCAACATAGCTCCTGTGGAACCGTCTGGTAGCCTCAAGGCAGGGACTCTCTGTGGGAAAAATAATAGAGCTCTGAGTAAAAAAAATTTAAAGACAGCCCTCAGCTTTGTTACTTTAATATCTTTCAGTTCTGTATTGTAAGGTTGGATTTATTTGAAGAAACTGTGAGACTGCCCCTAAATGGCACTGTCCTAAGAAACCTTACCCAGTTAGAAGTGCAACATATTTTCTACCTCTGTGATTTAAAGGCAAAGATCTGGATTGTCAATGCCCTGCACTTTGGGCAGTCATTAATACCAGTGTGCAAAGTACAGTAGAACCTCAGAGTTATGAACTGACCTATCATCCACGCATCTTATTTGGAACCAGATGTACGCAACCAGGCAGCAGCAGACAAAAACAGAACACCACAACAGCAAAAAACCAAATACAGCACAGTACTGTGTTAAATGTGACCTACTATAAAATAAAGGGAGAGTAGGATTTTTCTTCTGCATAGTAACGTTTCAAAGCTGTAATAAGTCAATGTAAACTTTTGAAAGAGCAGGCATAACATTTTGTTCAGAGTTATGAACATTTCGGAGTTACAAACAACCTACGTTCCCAAGGTGTTCATAACTCTGACATTCTGTTGTGGTGTACTGTGAACTACTACCCAGTCAGAACAGTAAGATATTGCACTTACAGTGCACTGGTGTGAATGAGTATACAAGGTGCAGGGCACTAGAGACTCAGGTGCAGCCTCTTTGTTTCTCTTTCTTCACCAGGATTTACTTTATTAGTTCATTTTGAGGCTTGAGAACAAAAAAAAAAAAATAGTGTATTCTTTTTATTATTATTTCTCCTGAGAGCACAGCCCCAAGAGGCTTTTTTTTCTTCTCAGATATAATGCTGTGAGCTCAGGGCTTGCCCACACATGAAGGTTATTCTGGGTAATGTAGGTTGTGGATTTAAAGTGAAATAAGCAAGGTGTCCTGTGGCACTTAAAGACTAACAAATTTATTTATCGCATGATCTTTTATGGGAGAAAATCCCACTTTGTCAGACACTTTGAAGATGGGGGAACTACAGCATAGTGGAATAGTTTTTATTCTGGAATAGCTCCAGGTATGGACATTTATTTGGAGTAAGGGTATTTTCCCATTTTAGCTTCATCCACTCTGAAAAAGGTCCTATAATTCCACACATGTTCTTAGAACAGTGGTTTTCAACCAGTGTGCCATGGCACACTGGTGTGCTGTGAGAACTGTCCAAGTGTGCCATGAAATTTTGCACAAAGTAGGTAAAAATCAATGTAAAACAAACATTCTTTTATCTTCAGCAATACTCTGTCCAACCAAAATTACAGCTTATAAAACTTGTGAAAAATTAATCATCTAATTTAAGCAGAGGTATCGGTCTTTCAGTTCTAAAATGTGAACGTTCTAAATGCATCTGGCCAAAGGGCAAAATGAGATGATGTGTGGGGTTTTTTTGGGTTTTTTTGATGGCTTTGAAACAATAATGCATTTGATCCTCCTTTAGCTTGTTGTATGCACTGTTGCAAACTTATCTAGTAAGACCATAACCATAGTAAATGTAAGAAATTGTGACATTTATGAGCAATCAATTCAGCTGAAAAAAGTGGGTGTGCTGTGGAATTGTCTCACTGAAGTGTGCCACGTTACTGAAAAGGTTGGGACCCACTGCATTGGAATATCTATTCTAAAATAACTTCATGTGTAGACAAACCTTGGAAAGATGGGTTAATAACTATTCATCAGACTGGATCATCAGTAGACAAAGATGACTGAACACATATGTTGTGCTTGGTGACACTTTATAACCAAGTAGCAGAAATCCATACCAGTGGATATTGGAGTTGTATTCAGGGTCTAGTCCAGAATTGAATAGAAATTATAAGAATTACAGGAGCAGATACAAAGGTCTCCTTTTCAGCCATTTGCATACATCAAGATCTCTTAGTGATACACAGGGTTATTGGGTGAAGAAAAAAATCTGCAGACAAATCCTAGTGATGTAAATATTTTCCCTGAGGAGCTAAAATGATTGTTGTTTGTTTATTTCTAAACTGTTTATCTAGAACCAGTAAAAAAAAAAAAGAGTCCTGTGGCACCTTAAAGCCTAACAGATTTCTTCGGGCATAAGCTTTTGTGGGCACCAACCCACTTCGCCACTGGACACTTGTCATGTTTACTGTACAACACCTTAGAACCAGTGGTGTCCATACTGCTGTGCAGACAAGTAAGAATTCCATGTTCCTGCCCTGAGGAAAGTATCTGATCAACAAAATTAGAAATAAAAACAGCGAGTCCTTTGGCATCTTAAAGACTAACAGATTTCTTTGGGCATAAGCTTTCGTGGGCTCCAGCCCGTTTCATTAAATGGGTGCATCTGACGGACTGGGTTGGAAACCACGAAAGCTTATGCCCAAAGAAATCTGTTAGTCTTTCAAGTGCCACAGAACTCTCATTGTTTTTGCTATACACAGATGAACATGCCTACCCCTCTGGAATATTAGACATGGAAACAGAATTGGCAGCAGATCATGGTTGAGGAACAGCATAGAGAACACAAAAACGGGAGAAAGGAAAGCTACTTTTGGTGAAACATAATAATGATAACCTATTATTCAATAGGTTTCTGTTTTATGTTTACCTGAGGATCTGAGAGGGTGATGTGATAAAAAGCTAGTCAAAAAGAAAGATTTGTGGTGACCTTTTGCAAGGAACTGGGTTTAGGAAGGGCATAAAAGTCTACTTTTACCTATTTTAGAAGTTTGCATGCATGCAGTATCTATAAATGTCTAAACCAATCTACATTTCTAAAGCAGAAGCATTACTTAATTCCTGTTGGTGTAAAGATGGTGCTCCTGTTCAAGGAAAGGAATTTATTCTTCTTCATTGAGTAGTATCCTTATGGGTGCTCATCTGTAGAAGCATCTGTGCCCCTGTGCCTCTAATCAGAGATTTTAGTTAATGGTGTCCGTTCAGCTCACACATGTTCCCTCTCTCCCTAAAGGTCTGCCTTCAGTCTATCTAGGACTGCACGAGCGAACCAGCCTCAGTTCCTACTCAACTGCTCTTGGTCTCTGAACATAGCAAGTAGCAGTCCATCTTGCTTAGCCCTTTTTATACTGACAGTATTTAGTTTATAGTTTTTCTTAGCATTTCTGTTGCTTTTGTAGAGCTTCTGGGGTTTCAGAAAAAACTCTTTGAACCTGTTTTTCACCTTTTGTTGCAGGATCACCCCTTTAGGGGCATGGCCAGTTCCCCTGATTCCAGAAGGTGTCTTTCCTGCAAGGAGGTAATCCTTGGGACAGATGGACACTCTTGTTGTCCTGTGCCTAAAAGAGGCACATATTCTGTAGAAGTGTACATTCTGCCAACAGCTGAAGGCTAGATCCCAAAAGAGCTGGGAACAAAAACTGAAATCCTCCTTGTGGAGGGTGCTCTTAAACCTGTGTCTGACCCTGGTCCCGAATCCTTACCATGACAAAGATTGTTCTGAGAGTTTTCAACCTCCAGAGACCGAAATTTGTGGAGAAAGTCCCCTCCCCACCAAAGCCTCTAGAAGAAGGGACTACAAGCCACTGACTCCAATCTCTTGACCAACCAGAGGGGATCCCCAGCAAATTCGGTTATCTCGGCATCAGCAGCACAGACTGCTCCAAAGGATGGGCCTCGGAGCTCTGCAGTAATGCCTAAGGATCCCACGGCACCAGCTCAGTAGCAACAAAATTGCCTGCTAAAGATAAGAATAGAGGCCCTACCACTTCTATGAACACCTCCCATAAACTGCCATCTGTACCAATGAGTTAGTACCGGCAATCCCTGGCAATACTGACCGCAACACGTGTACCAGGGGAGTTCTGCTTCCCTAGGGACCTTACGGTTGCAGAGGAACCAGAATTCCCAGTACTGAGCATGTCTCATTCTCCAGAATGTCCATCAACACACTGTGTTAACCTCCAGTGTCCCTAGCAGACCCAATTTACTCTAGCTGGGACTCAAGACAGTGACCAGGATGACAATTTATCTCACCTCACAACCCTTCATTTGTGACACTCTGATCCCCAATTTTCCTGATATACTCACCTATGGTTGCTGCCACCTTTTTCCTCTCCCTCACTCCCCAGTTGCCTCATTGGGATCTGTGGTACCTACAGGCCTCACAACTCTCAGGCATCTAGTATCTCCCACAGAGATTCTTCTAGATGATCAACTGTAGCCTCTGTATCCAGAGCGCAGTAAGCCCAGCTAGCAGTGGAAATTACTCCACCAATGAACATATCTTCCTCCTCATCTGGTAAGACTTAAAAGCCCCCTCTTCCATCATTAGCTGCTGATTTCAAGCTTTTCCAAGATCTTACCGTGAAGGTGCTGAGGCTTTGCTAATTCCCCTTGAGGAAGTAAAAGACTCATGCTGCAAGTTGATGGACATACTGCATACCTCTTCCTCTTCAGGAATTGCCCTCCCAGACCACAAGGCACTTCTTGACCCTGCCAAGCTCATCTGGCCTGACCTGTGTGGGAGAAAGGCATAGTCCTTATTCCTGGGGGAGTTCTGTGCCAAAAATTTAAAATTCTGTGTTCAGTATTTTTAGGTTCTGTCAAATTCTGCAATTTACACAACAGAATTATGCTAATTTCAGTTATTTCAATAATTTATTTCAAAATACCTGTCAGCAAGTATGTCTGACAGTACAGATGATAAGAAAGTCAGGAAAGTGCTTTTGATAAACAGATTCCTTACTGGGTGTATTAATACAGAACTTTGAGTAACAATTAATTTATACTACAATACAGAAATGTATTTCCTGCGCCCCTCAGAAGCAGTGCAAAGGGCTAGGGGGAGTCAAGAGTAATAGGTTAGTTGAGGGAGAGGGAAGTGATTGCTCTGCAGGAACCTGGATGAGAACCTGAAGGCTGTTGGGTTTGGAGAGGAGAAGAATGGAACAGGGTTTTTGGGAGACAGTGGGATAGGAAATTAGGGAGCCATCCCCATGCAGACCCTAGCTTTTCTCAATCATTTAGGCACATCTACCCTAACCCTGTCTTTCCCTGTATCTCCCTTGTCCCCATGTGTCCCTGCACCTCACTCCCATTCATCCCCTGGCTTAATGCTGACACACCACTAGCTCCTGTGCCCAAGGCCAGATTAATGCAGTGGCTTTAGGGGTGACAAGCCCTGGGCTAAAGGGGGGGCCCCACCACCAAGCAAAAACCCAGCCCCAGCCAGAGCACTGCACGCCAGCCTGCACAGCCCCAGATGGGTCCCCACAGCACACAGGCTCAGGCTGGCCTGGGTGCTCTCATCTGCTAGGTCCTGTGGAGCCCCAGCACGGTGGCCAAACAGTTCTCCCAGCTCTGGTTGTGCAGTGCTGGCGCCAGCTCAATGTCCTGTGTGCCGGCCTGTCCTTCCCCCCTCCACTGGTGGTCTGCTTGATGTGCCCCTTGTCAGCATGAGAGCACTCCCAGGAGTGCCCACCCCTGGAGGGATGCCGCCATTGGCCTGCATGCACCAGGGCTGGCTCGCCATGCCCGCGCGCTCGCCAGTCTGTCTGCATCTGGTCCCAGTGAGTTCCAGTCCCCAGTCTGGATCACTGCTGCCTGACCCCTGCTGCTGCCTGGCCCTTGGTGCACTTCAGTCAAGCCTCAGCAAGCACCATGCCATGCCTCAGTCAAGCATCAGCAAACACACCCCACCCTGCCTCAGTGCAATACTGATGGGAGGCCATGCCCTGCAGACAGCCTCCATTGCTCCCCCCCTAAAGTTTAAGGAGAGCAGGAAACTGGCCCACAGACCCCCTCTGTGGAGCACTGAAGCTAACGGGTGGGAATGGGGGAGAGCAGGACATGGGCCCTCAGATTCCCACAGCCTCGAGGCACTACTGCCAGTGGCGGGTGGGGGGGTGCCAAATGACTCGAGCATCGGAGACCCCACTGCCCCACTCCCAGGCTGGCCAGGGGCCCCATGAAATTGAATAGCCCTGGGCCCACAGGGGCATTAATCTGGCCCTATCTGTGCCCCACACCAGTCTGTCTTCCCCACTAATCCTTCTGAACGCCAGTCTGAGACGCCTCCCCCAGCAGTCCTGTATGACCTGCTCTGTCCATCACTCCTATACCATCCTCCCCTCCTTGGCCCTGCAGGCATGTTAATCTGAAAAAAACAGCCTGAGGCTGCTGCCCTCTCTTCTGGTGTTACAGCAGCCCCTGGTGGGCAAAAGTGTGACTGCAGCTTCTTTCCAACAGAATGACATTCTCCAGAGGGCAAAAAAATCTACAGGGGACATGAATTGGGTGCAATGATGCAGAATTTACCAGGGAGTAACTCATCTGTAACTTTACAATTCAGGGTTTCAAACGATCAAGCTCTAATGGCCAAATATGACTACATGAACTGTCCAAAACGTAGTGCTTTGATTGACCACTTCCAGAAGCCTTAAAAGAACAATTTCAAGAAATCATGCAAGAGGACCAATTGGTAGTATGAACAGCGTTGCACACTGCACTGGATGCAATGGCCACAGAAACCTGTGTAGTCCCAGTGGCACTGGTAATGAATAGCTTTTCCAGGTTACAGATCTCGTGGTTGCCAAAGGAAGTGCAGATGACTGGTAAGGACTTCCCCTTCAAAGGACCCAAACTTTGCTGACAAAATGGATGCATAATTTCACATCTTTAAGGACTACAGAGCTAGCTTATGCTCTCCAGGAATCTATACACCAAGATAGAAAAGGAAATTCAGGTCCCAGCCACCTCAGTTCTGCCTGACTCAATGATATTATGAGCCACAACCAGAATGCAAAAGTGGAAAGTCATCAGCCTCTCAATCCTCAACCTCTCAACTGTCATACTCAAAATGTCATTTCTGGTGTCTTGGTCAAGGGTCTGGGTACCAGGCCTTGCAACAACACAGTTGCTACATATGGGTCTTCCACATACTTCTGAAAGACACCTGACTCCCTTCCTCAGGAGCTGGGAGAGCATCACTTCCAACAAATGGGTCTTGAAAATTATTTGGAAGGGTTATTCTTCCTTCAAAGATACCCTGTAGATCGCCCAACAACAGAGAATGACACACATATTTGTGCAGCTGGGGCTCCATCTCAATTCCCAGAAATCTGCCTTGATCCCAATACAATTGTCTGGAGTTTACTGGAGACAAATCTGATTCAGTACAAGTGAGAATGTCCCTCCCACTGCACAAATGCATCACATTGAAGAGCCTCAAAGAGATAATCAAGGCCAGCCCATAAACTTTGGCCAGCTTCTTAGGCACACGGTGCCATGCCCACTTGTGACTCCACACACATAATTTTACATGAGATGTTTACTAATACAGCTGAGATTTGGCTACTGTCTGAACAGTGATGGGCTAAACAAGCTGCTGTCCATGTCCTGTGGGTCCAAAACTCTTTGGACTGGTGGAAGGAACCATGTCTATGCAGGCATTCAATTCATTCAACCCCACCAGCACTGATTCTAACAACAGACAGTTCCTGATGGGCTAGTGAGTCCTCTAAGAAACTGCAAACTTCCAGGCAAGTGGTCTCCCACGGAAATGGTTCTCCAAAGCAATCTACTGGAACTCAGAGCTGTTGGAAATGCCTGTGTAACTTTCTCCCACTCATCAGGAACCATGACCATCTCACAAAAGTCATGACAAACAACATAATGTTTCACATAAATTGCTGAGAGGTCACCAACTCATCCTTGCTTTGCACTGAAGCCCTGAAACTTTGGAATTGGTGGATCTCTGCCATGATGTGTTCATTTCAGCTGCTTGCCTGCCAGGAGTACAAAAGTGACAGCCAGCAATCTCAGCTGCAGTGTTTCACATGATCCTGAAGGAAAAATGAACTCAGTAGCGCTTCAAGGCATATGGGGAACCCTGACAATAGATCTGTTTGCTAGTTACCAGGATGAGAAATGTCTCACTACTGCTCAAGGGCTGGACTAGGGGTATCAATCTCTAGAAGATGTTCTCCTTTTTCCATAGCACAGGGAGCTGCTTATATGCCTTTCTTCCATTCCTTCTAATCTCAAGGATCCTATTAAAGATACAGCAAGAGAGACAAAAAGTCACATTGATTGCCCCCTTCTGTCCAAGGCAAATCTACTATCCATATTGTGTATAGCTGGCAGTAAGTCCATTCTTCAATTCCTCTTCTGCACATTCTGCACTTCCTCTTCCAAAATGATGGCTGGCTCCTTCACTTCAGTTACAGATCCTTTGGCTCTGGGCTTGGCTCCTTCATGGTTCCAACATTTAGAAAATGTATGCTCTGAGGAAGTGAAAGAAATGTTATTGCACAATAGAAGATCTACAATTTGTCTCACTTACCTGGAATACTGCAAACACTTCCAAAGTTGGTGCAGTTCCAGACAAATGGCTCCCACATCTTCCTCCCTCCCTTTGATCCCAGATTATATTTTAGACTTCAGAAAATCCAATTTCTTTCTTAGCTCGAAGTACATCTAGTGGCTATAATAGCCTTTCACCATCAGGTAAATAGATTTTCAGTATTCAGCCATCCAACAATGTGCAGATTCCTCAAGCTCATGGGAAACCTATTCCCTCACATCAGACCACCCACTCCAGTGTGGGACCTCAGTTTGGTTCTGAAAATCTTAACTAGACCACCCTTTGAACCCTTGCTCCATTCTAAACCTATCCATGAAGACAGCATTTCTAGTGGCATTACCTCCTCATGACGAATAAGGGAAATGGTGATGCTGATCGCATACCCACCATTCATGGCCTTTTTTTTTTTAAAGTCAAAGTCACTCTTAGGCCACATCCCAACGTCCTATTCAAGGTAAGCTCATTTTTGCATCTGAACCAACTTATTCATCTCCCTACCTTTTTTCCAAGCCACATCATGACCACAGGAAAGCAATACGCTTCATGTCCTAGATGTTAGGATAGCTCTAACATTTTATTTGGACATGACTAAGGACTTTGGGAATTCTCTTAGACTTCTCCTTTCATTCTCAGAAAGATTCAAAGGCTCCACAATATCATACACAAATATTCTCCAAATGGGTGTCCAATTGCATTAACTACTGTTAGCAGGTATGTAACCTGCTACCCACATAACGAATCTTCATGAAATCTGTTTCTACCCTGGTCTTCATTTTTGTTAAAGATGTTCCCAGCTCAGAAATCTGCAGGGCAGCAACCTGGTTCTCTGCCCATGCTTTCATGGAACGCTACACAATTATGTGAAACTCAGCCTCTGATGTCATCTTCAGATTCACAGTACTGTTGTCAATAACAGGCTCCGTTCTGAAACCCCAGCCCTCCATGGGCGATACTGCTATGAAACCAATTACAGTGAAGAACCCATCGTGATACTGCTTGAAGAGTAAGTCACTCACTGTTTTGTGCAGTAATGGTAGTTCTTCAAGAAGTAAATCACCGTGAATGCTCTTCAACCCACTCACCTCCACTCTGCTTTGGGGTTCTCAACAGAGAAGAAACCAAGGGGCAGTTTGCCCACACAGCACTAGATAGCCTCGAGGCAAACCAGAAAGAGGGAGGTGCGTGTACACACCAAATGGACACTGGAGCCTAAAATCTCTGATTAGAGCCTCAGGAAGCGCAGATACAGCTACAGTGGAGCACCCATAGGGGAATGCATCTCCAAGAACCATCATTACTACAGAAGGTGAGTAATTTTCTCTTGCCATTTTTCTGCTTTTTCTCCAGCTTAAATAAGTCACTGAAATCTAGGAAGTATAAAAATATAGAAAACATTGAAATGCTTGCCATTATTTACTGTCAACTGAAGGAGGTTAACCTACTTCTGAAGAAAGGGATTAAGCTCCTAAAAATCAAGACAACCTTTCACACTGCTTTTATTTATTTAGATCCAAAGGAGCAGCCCTGTTAGTCTAGTTCAGTAAACAAACAAGGAGTCCTGTGTCACTTAAAGACTAACACATTTATTTGTTGCATGAGCTTTCATGGGAGAAAATCCCACTTCGTCAAAAGCCATTTTCAAAGCGTCTGACAAAGTAGGATTTTCTCCCATGAAAGCTCATGCAATAAATAAATGTGTTAGTCTCCAAGTGCCACAGAACTCCTTGTTTTATTTATTTATTTGGTGCACCAAAGTATGCTAGATGGGAGAAATCGCAGATCCATGCCTCAGAAACCTTAGCCTTGTAAAGCAATTTGTAAAGGGGGAGAGACAAAGGAATACAATACAAGATACATTTATTTTATATTTGACCTTACACCAAAGTTCCAGTTTTTCATTGTTTCTTGATCTTATGCCTGACTACAATTTTTCCCATGTTCTTTCCTTGCTCTATGTTTGTTATTCTGATGCTAAGTGATTACTCATTTTAAAAAAATGTATCCATGATGGTATGCCTTTCTGACACGTTTTCCTTACCTGCTTTCTGCTGCATCTGCGCTCAACTGCAAAGGTAAACATTATCTAAAAGCCTTTACAAGTCCAATATCTAAATTCAAAACTAATTTAACAGTCAAGTCAGGAAAAGGCTTTCAAGAATTAGGGTATAAAGAATAGTCTTTTTCTAATAATAGTAAAAAAAGCCATAATACCTATTCAGTCTCCCATGGATAGAGAAATAAACAGAAGTGACCAAATAATGGATGTAGACAAAATAGACAATAGAACTGCCTTAGACTCACCTAGATGTTATCATGATGTCACTCCTACAGCTACTTTTGCAATCTATAGACTATTGCACATTTGTTCCACCTGAAACATTTTTTTTCCACTAAAGAATGTGAGAAATAACATTTTGAAGAAGAAGTTGCTTAAACACAGGCGGGAGGCAAGAACTGATTTGTAATTCTGTCTGACTCAGGTTTTCTATGTGCCCTTTAGGTAGGATGTTTTTTTTTCCCATATGAAAATAAGATATGTAGGTAGAGGAAATTGTGTGGAGAGACTATACATACACACACCATAGAAACGTTATGAATTCTGGCCCTTTGATAGCTCTAAGGATATCCAAAGAAGAAGAGGCACCAAAGGGTATCCCATCTCCAAGATGAGCACCCTAACCACTAGGCTATTCTGTGTGACATGTTTCTCTTGCTTTCCCTCCCAATTCTTGGACCTTTTGAAACCCTCCAACAAACATTTATCAAAACTGATAAGTTTCCTCAAAACATTTTGGCTTCAACTGAAATGTTTCTTCAACATTTTTTTCACCCCAGTCTAGTTGTGAGTTGGAATTACTGATTGTAGAGTGCTTTGAAGATAAAGAGCACCATTTTCAAAGGTGCCTAAGAGCGCTGTGCTCAGTTCTGACTGAAATTCTGGGCAAGTTGACCTACATGCCTTTTGAAAAACTCAGCCAAAATTGTTACATGCACACTAAAATACCTCTATATGTCTACCTTTAAGCCTTATTTTACTGTTTTATAATAGCCAAAAATTAGTGAAATGGTAACAAACAGTATGGCCCAAGATTTTCAAAAATGTTGCCCCCCACCAAAGTTAGGGTACTAAAGCCACATGTAGGTACTTGACATCTGTGGGAGCTGCTGAATGCAGAGGACTTGTAGTAATCTTCTCTTATTCAGGTGCCTAAATTTAGAAACCTGTTGGCACCCATGTTTAAAGCTGTTGGACACAGTTGTTACATGGGACTGTGTGCCTAAAATGTGAAGTATGTTTTCTTTTAATTAAGATAGCTACCTAGATACCAGTGTAAAGGGATGCACATAATTACACACAAAGGAAAATCCACTCACATATAGCATACTAAGAATGTAATCATATGTTTTAAGCCTTGGAGAGACATGGTGGGTGAGGCAGTATCTTTTATTGGACCTACTTCTGTGGGTGAAAGAGCCTTGGCAGGAAGGGGGTGCTTATAATATTAAAAGGGAAACTAATGTTCAAGAACTACACCTTGGAATGAAACAAGTAGAACTAATAAAATAGTTGAGATTTGGGGAGAATATCATTTCCTAAATGCCCAATAGTCAGAATATCCTGAAGAACAGACACAAGCTCAGGAGCAAATTAACACTGTTATAAGCAAACTGCCATGCTATAAATGTAACAAAGAGAAGGGCTGCAATGGAATCCAAAAATGTTCCATAATAACTTCACATTCCTTCCTCCATTTAATCAGAAGAAGAGAAAAAATACAGAACCATGTGAACAGAAACAAGAGCTATAGAAAAGCTCCTGAAATTTTTTTAAAAGTTTTATTTTATTTTTCCCATACTTCTCAAATGTCATGGGCAATGATTCATTTTTGTTTGTAAATGAACATAAACAGCTGCTGATCCATTCATCAAATTTAAAACCCCTCATTTGGAAGCTCCCTGCCCTGAATAATATAGATTATTTTTTCCCCACCTGATATGTTGAGGGTAGCGAGGTCAAGGAGTATTGCATAGATTTAAAAGAGATCTGTCTGTTCCTTCTTCAGCACAACACAGATTATTTCAAGTACTGGGTACTTTGACAGTTTGAAGGTCAGAGCATTTTACACTATGTCTCAACTCTCAGCAATCTGACTCATTCAGCTGGAGACAGTATTCAGAAAATAGGGAGCAATACAATGATTAATGTTTGGATCAAGATGGAGAGAAAAATGAGGAAGATTCCTTCCCTCCCACCCTTTACTTCTAGGGGAAGAAAGATGTTTTCTTTAATTTCTGTGGGCTTCAGACACCCACTGAAAAACAGAGGCACTTCAAAAGTACAGAAAGTCCTGCTTGGAAGATGGGAAAGATCTGGGACCTTCTAAAGAAACCTAGAAAAACAAAAGACCTGAAAAAGTTCTGATGTGGGATTTTCAGAAATACTCAGTGTTGGCCTAACTGTGTTAAAGTCAATGGGAGTTTCACCATTCACTTCAGTGGGAGCACAAAGGGAGGCAATATGGAGCTAATATATGCTTCAAAAGGTTGAGGGAAGAGTCTGTAAGGGAGATATGTCATAACAGAAGTGGACTGGTAGTATCCAAGGAAAATGTAAAAAAAAATGTAAATTATAAAAAGGTCTTTTAATAATACACTTTGTTACATGTGACTAGAGACATGGGGTTTGTAACAGAGCTCCAAGTCTGAATTCATCATGTGTGTCTAATTTTCTCAAGCCTATTATCCACCTTTTTGAAGTCCAAAAACGTATTTCCACAGGAAGAGAACTGAAAATTAAGCTGGAGAATTATGGATTCATGCCGCTATTAAATGCATTCTGGCATTTGGAATTGAAGATGTCTAGCATTCTAGACAATGTGTCTGCTGATAAGCAAAATGGTCAGACTGCAAGTTTTTCTGTCTCTTTGCCTTTGGGTTTATGAAGAATTATCTCCTATGGACAAGTTAAATCATTATCCATTAAAGCATTTCTCACACATCCCTATAAAGCATCAGAAACTGGTCACAATCACAGACAGAATAATAAATAAGAAGGACTAGTGGCATTGTCCTGTATCACAGTTTTTCAATGTCCATGTTCCTGTTTCCAGAAGACCAAACACTGTGATGTTTAGGCATCTGATGGACACAATTTGCCATGACAGCAAGAATCCTCAGATTTTTGTGGGGGTCATGAACTGATCACACAATAAATTAAATGGAAATTAACTTGATGCAACATAGATAAGAGACCTTAAATCTTCAAAATACCTTCCATTTTAACAGACTTTTATTAATCCTAAATAGCTCCAGCTCTAGTGGTTAGCACGTCACCTCAACTCTTCAAGGTCTAAGGCAAAAGGATATTCTTTCTATATCTAGAGGAAGTGTCGGCTAAAGATGAGTACATCTGAAAAACCAACGGGGGCGGGGGGGAAAAGGAACTGCGAAACAGTCTCTCTGCTCATTGTTACTGGTTCATTACCCAAGGCAAACAGGGAGACTCCAGTCCTTTCTGGGTTTGTACAATCTAACAAATCTGTTATAATGATGTTTTATTAAATTGAAGAATGGGGGAAATTACAGTGGATGAAGAATCTGATATATGCAGTAAGGCCTTGGGAATGAAAATTAAATCAAAATCTGTGCTTATTTTTAAATCAGGATATTTATAAAGTTGCTGGTTTCAGCAACTTGTTTGTGGTCCCAAAATCTTTAGCTGCTTTTCAAATCATTAAAGCAAATCTCTTTTAATTAAAAATGCTCCAATACAAACAATTTTGAAAGTCTTTAAGAAGTGGCTCTAATCTGAAACATTACTGCAAAATGCCATTGTTCCAAGTTCATTGTTTCAATGAATTCTACCAAATCTGGTCAGTTTGCAAATAAAAAGATTTTTTCTAAACTGGTGTAAATGCCAACTCATCCTGAGATCCAACAGTCAGACTGGATTCTTTCCTGCATAAGTATCATCACCAGAAACAAAATTCTACAGGTTAAGTTAAACTCACTTATACTTTATGTAATTGCATTCTTTTCAATTGGTTTGCACAGGGGTAATGGATTGATGTCTGGAGCCAGATTATGAACCCCCTTCTCACCTTGATAAGGAGTTACTCACATAAATGAGTCCATTAAAATCAGTGAAACTACTTGTGTGATCAAATGGTCATGAATGATTAGAGGTCTGAAACACTCGATTTATGAGGGAAGATTGAACGAGGTGGGTTTGTTTACCATATATACTCATGTATAAGCCGAGATTTTTATGCCTAAAAACTGCCTTTAAAACAGGGACTCGGTTTATATGTGGGCCAATACGGTAGACGGCCTCAGCCCAGGAGTTTCACAGCAAGTCCCCAGCCCTTCGTATGCACTGAGAATGCTCCAGGCTGGAGCCCCAGTGTGTGGCCAGAGTAGCCGTGTTGGGGAGTCGACCTCCAGGTTGGGGTTAGAGAAGGAGCAACCAGATAAGGGAGCCCGGGCGGGGGGGTTGGCCTGGGAAAGCCAGTGTCTGGGGTTGGGGGTGTCTGGGAGGCCAGGGAAAGTGGTTGGGGGGTGTCAGGGGAAAGTGGTGGTGGGGGTGCCGGGGGAAGCAACAGCAGGGGTGTCTGAGAAAAGTGGCAGCAGGGGAAAAGCAGTGGCAGGGGTTTGGGGGATAGAGAGGATGTCAGGGACTCTGAGGGAAACCAGCAGTGCAGGCTGGGGGGGGGGGTTAGCAGCCAAGGCCAAGGGTGGACCTTGGCTTGTACACGTGCCACTAATTTTTACTATTTTGGGGGCTCAGAAGGGGCAGGGGTTGGCTTATACACAGATCGGCTTATCCACAAGTACATATGGTGGTCTAGAAAAGAGGAGACTGAGGGGGAACATAATAACGCTTTATCTAAGAGGTTGTCATGAGGAGGAGGGAGAAAATTTTTCTCCTTAACTGACGATGACAGGACGAGAAGCAATGGGCTTAAATTACAGCAATGGAGGTCTAGGTTGGACATTAGGAAAATATTTCTAACTGTCAGGTTGACTAACCACTGAAAGAAGTTGCCTAGGCAGGTTGTAGAATCTCCATCATGGGAAGTGTTTAAGAGCAGGTTAGACAAGCACCTGACAGTGATGGTTGAAGAGGGTATTTGGTCCTGCCATGAGTGTAGGGGACTGGACTTGATGACCTCTCATGGTCCCTTCCAGTTTCTATGATTCTATTACTGTAATTAGAGTTCATCAGCTGGCCCTTGGAGAACTATTCTTTTTATGATGCCCAATAGTGATAGAATCTAGTTCATTTTTCTATATATGTGTTGGTTCTGCTGGGCTAACAGGAATAGAAAGTAATCTTTTTTTTTTTCTTTCACTTATGTAAGTACATGTACTTTTCCAAGCAAAACTGTTGTTGGAAAGGGAATCAAAGATTAGCACTTGTATTGGTTACCCACTCACCCTACAAAAATCTCAGGAAGATTTAACCAGACTAGCTCAACAAATGAAAAATAGTTCTTCAGGTTCAACCAGAAGGTAATTATATATCAACAGAAGGAAACATTTGATTTGGCATTATCACCAGGTTTAAGAACTATGCTTCTGTGTCCTTTAATGGCCATCTTGTCATGTCTGGAAGATATATTGTTGGTGTACTTAGATGATACATACCCTGATACAATGTTATCCATGCAGAGATTCTTTGGGAAGAGACCGGCTGGCCCTTCATCCTGTCCACAACTGCAACGAAAAGCTGTGATGACCTCCAGAATGGCTTTGTCTGCTTGATATAAAATGCCAGAGCCCTCCTGACATCCAACGTGTGCCACCTTTGCTGTTCATTGGAGCAGTGTGGCTTAGGACAGAAAATAGGTAGGCAAATGTCCTGATACACGTGAAATTGGGAAACTACCTTGGGTAAGAAGGCTGGGTATGGCCTAAATTGAACCTTATCCTTGTGGAACACCATGAATAGTGGCTCTGGGGAGAGTGCCTTAAGCTCTGACACCTGCCGAGCCAAGGTGATGGCCACAAGGAAGGAAACCTTCTAAGAGAGAGTCAGAAGCGGACATGTCACTAGCAGTTCAAATGGGGGCTTTGTTAGGCTATGTAAAACCAAGTTAAGATCCCACGGAGGAGTAGGTGGGCGGACCGGATGGTACAACCTTTCAATGCCTCTCAAAAATCTAGCCACCGTAGGATGTGAGAAAACAGGAGATTCCACCCCCCCCCGGGCATGAAAGGCTGAAATAGCTGCCAGATGAACCCGTAAAGAAGATAGGGACCGGCCCTGTGTCTTGAGGAACAGGAGGTACTCCAGTATCTCCTGGATTGGCAGCGATGTCGGAGTGAGACCCCATGACTGTGCCCAAATTGAAAAAGGTTTCCACTTTGTGATATAAGAGGTCCATGTAGATGGTTTCCTAGAGCCTATTAGGATCTCCTGAACCTGCAAAGAGCAAGCGCTCTCTTCACTGGTTAACCACGCAGGTTCCACGCCGTCAGGTGCAGGGACCTACGGTTCGGATGGCAAAGGTGACCGCTGTCTTGAGTGAGAAGATCTGGTCTCAGTTGGAGCTCCACAGGAGGTGAGCATGACAGGTCAACCAGCAGTCTGTACCAAAACTGCCGGGGCCAAGCTGTGGCAGTTAGAATAACCTCTGCTCTGTCCTTTTTTTTATTTTCAGGATTACTTTCAGGAGCAGAGGTATTGGAGGAAAAGCATACATCAGAGGCCCGGCCCAGTCCATCAGGAAGGCATTTGTCAGAGATCTGGGTTCCTGACCTCGCAGGGAGCAAAAGAAGGGACATTTGTGGTACTCGTGGGTCACGAATAGGTCAACTTTGGGAAAGCACCATTTGTGGAAGATGAAAAGTGCTTCCTGAGGATAGAGGGACCACTCGTGCTGCAATAAGAAGACCCTGCTGAGGCCATCTGCTTCATTGTTCTTGACCCCAGGTAGGTGAGAAGCTATCAGAAAGAACTTGTGCTTTACTTCCGGCTCCCAAAGGTGAACGGCCTCCAGACAGAAGGCTGGGGAACGGGCCGCCCCTTGGTGATTTATATAGTACATTGCGGCTGAGTTGTTTGTTAAGACTTGTACGGTCTGACCCCGTATCTTCTCAATGAAGACCATTCAAGCCAGGCAAATGGCCCTCAGCTCCTTGACATTGATATGAAGCTCTGTCTCCTTCCTTGAGCATATCCCCTGCATACACCAGCCCATATCTGAAGCATCCGAGATCAGCGTGAGTGAGAGGTGAGACACTCCGAAGAGGATCCCTGGAAGGACAGACTTGGTATCCTGCCACCAACGGAGCTGTTGGACAATCCCCTGAGGAACTGGTATCACCTTGTGAAGCAGCTGTCTCCTGGGTTGGAACACTGTCCTTAGCCAGGACTGTAGCGGTCTGAGCCGAAGCCACACTAGACGCACAATGTTGGTGGCCGCTGCCATATGTCCCAGCAGACAAAAGCACATTCTTGCTGTAGTTGTCAGGCAACAGGTCAGAGCTGAGATCATGCTAGAAATTATTTTGAATCTCTCTTGAGGTTAAGACCACTTTCCCTTGAACTGAGTCCAAGACTGCTCCAATGAATTCTATTCTCTGGACTAGGTTGACCTGAGACTTTTGCAGGTTGATGAGCAGCCCAAGGAGACTGCACACTTATGATGAGCTGAACACCGGATCTCACCTCCTCTCTGGAACAACCTTTGATAAGCCAGTCATCCAGGTACGAGTAAATGAGCAGCCCATTTCTCCTTACGTGGGCCACAACCCCAGCTATACATTTGGTGGACGCCCTTGGTGCTGATGAAAGTCCGAAGGGGAAGAGAGTAAACTGGAAGTGCTTGGACCCCCCGACAAACCGCAGGTAATGTCTGTGGTCTGGCCTTATGGCTATATAGAAATAGGCATCTTTTAAATCGATGGCAGCGAACCAATCCCCAGGATCCAGGGAAACAATGGTATGACTGAGACACACCATCTGAAACTTCTGCTTTGTCAAGAACTTATTTAGACGCCTTAAGTCCAGGATGGGTCTTAAACCCCCTTGCACTTTGGGGATTAAGAAATACCAAGAGTAGAATCCCCTCCCTCTTCTCTGGGGACCGGCTTGACAGCCCACAGGGATAGGAGATTTCCCACCTCCTGATCTGGTAGTTGTTTGTGGGAGGAGTCCCTGAAAAGGGACTGGGACGGGGGTGGATAGTTGGGGGGAGGGGGGAGGCAAATTGAAGGATGTAACCAGCTGAAACGGTGTCAAGCACCCAGCAGTTCTGTGGCGATGTGGGACCACTGGGAGTGAAAGCCAGCCCATCTGTCCAGGAATGGGGAAGCTGAATTGTGGAAAGGAACTTGTTCGCTGTCCTCAAGCAACATGTCGAAAGTTCTGCCTCCAGTTTGAGGATCTGTGGCTTGACCCTGACCCAAGCCTGAGGAGGAATTCCTGTGCCTCCCTCTCTGGGGCGTGGATCTTTCTCTGTCCCTCTGTCTTCCAGGTCTAAAACTAAAGGATACTCTCATCTGAGGCTGTTGGTTCATCGGAGGACAGAATGGATACCGTCGCTGGCCAGGCGCTTGCAGACCAAAGGACCGAAGGGTCACTCTTGAGTCCTGCAGCCCGTGTAGCTTGAGATCGGTCTGGTCCAAAAATAGGAAAACACCATCAAAAGGAAGGTCCTGTATAGAATTTTGGACCAGAGACGTAAGCCCAAAAACCTACAGCCAATGTGCCCTCCTCATACTAATTGTGGCTGCTGCAGCTCTTCCCACAGAATCCACTGCATCCCATGAGGCTTGGACACTCATGCGAGTGACCAGAAGACCTTTGTCCAGGAGAGTCAAGAAGTTGAGGCACTGATCTACAGGAAGGACGTCCACAAATTGCTTAATCAAACTCCATAGATTGAAGGCATAACGGCTTAGGAGGGCTTGAGGATTAGCTGTCTTAATCTGCATGGTCACTGCCAAATAAACCCTCTTGCCAAAGGTATCCAGGGTCTTTGCCTCCTTGTTCTGTGGGGTTGGGGTGGGTTGCCCTTGATGCTCACATTGGTTTACAGCGTCCACCACTAATGAAGAGGGTGGAGGGTAGGAGAAGAGGTATTGGAAGTCCTTAGCCAGGGACGTAGTACTTCTTCTCCGATAATTTGGAGACAGCGGGTACAGAAGATGGAGACTGCCAGAGTGATCTCACTACCTTTAGGATGGCCTTGTGAATTGGAAATGCTACCCTGGATGGGGAGGGAGGCGTTAGAACATCAAAGAGAGAGTCAGAGCTCTCAGCCACCTCCTCCACCTTTAGACCTAGGTTCAAGGCCATCCTCCTAAGATCTTGATGTGGTTTAAAATCGTCTGCTGGAAGAGAAGTGTCACTAGCCCCCAGTGCTGCTGGCGATGGCGGGGGGGGGGGTTCCTTTAGAATTGTAAAGTGGCAGTTCCAGTGACCGTCACCTAGGTGCGGAAAGAAGGAACTGGGGGGAGTGGGGCCAGCAGTAGCTATTATACTAGGCTGTTTAGGTGCCACTCTAGGGGACTCTGCTGCTGGCACTACAGAAGGTAGGCTAGGGCAAAAACGTTCCGGTGACCGTGCACTGGGTGCACACACATCTATAATGGACTGTATGTGAGCAGCTGCTCAAAAAAGAAACAAGCTTGTCAGTAAATATGAAACTAGGAAGGGGAGGAAGGCTTGGTACAGGGACCATCTATTTGTTTTTTGTTTGTACAGTTCAGGCAGTAATGGCTACTGTAATTCAAATAATAAATAATAGACAAAACAGAGGACAGGAATTTTTAAGACAATGCAGTTCTATGCAAATAGAAATTGCAGTGAATAGTAAAGAGTAGTTGTCTTAGAAGTGGGGTTTTTTTTTTTTTGAAAGATGAGATTTTGACATTAAGCAAGTCCATCTACCTCTAGATCTGTTTTCTCTCCATCTTCATGGCAGTTAGGAAGTGTGATTTTATTTTTCTACATCAAAAGTTTGATAGCTCAATTTTCTCCAACCTCTTTTCTTAGTGGTGACTTTATACTCAACAGTCGAGGGCTGATTCTTCTGGCAGTAGTGAGAGTGATCAGCAACCACTCAAAGACCAGTTTAGTAACAATCCACATTCTTTGAGTTTTTTTATTCCACTGAAAAAATGAAATTTTATGAAAGGAAAGCAAGTGTAATTTTAGTACTAAAGCTAGGCTTTCACATCTTGAATCCCACAAAGGCAGATATGTTTGAACTAGCAGCTGCTTTTCAGTTCAAAAAGTGGAGAAATGTTCATATTTTACTGAACAGCTTCAAAGACCGATATTTCTTCATGTGTTATAAGTTAATTGTCTTCTAAATTCGCATCTGTGGTGTTATGCTGGCTAGCTTCCAGAGTTTCATTTTATTAGAATTCTTACATTTGGCCTGGGAAAACTCAGTCTGGTTTTAAGTGTATGTTAGATTCTGGTTATAAAACTCAAGTAAGTAATGCTGCCATATTATTCTCTCTGAATGGAGATAAAGCAACTGAAAGCAGCAAGAATTTATTTATTTTTATGAGAAAGGTATCTCCACTACAAAAAAGCATAGCTCTGTGAAGTTTAGTTCTCTGTACATTACAGCTTTTAAACAGTTTTAAGGAAAAATAATACAGTTTAAATGTGATTAGTGTAGTTTACAGCCAAACTGTAAAACACCTTACAAATACATTACTTTTTAGTTCTAATCTATATTGACTCTGCCCATAGTAGGCAATGATAACGAAACCCAGTTTTATAGATCTTCTTCATTTCATGTTAGCAATGAGTGGGTGCATTTAGAAGACTAATTTATGTGTTGGTTGTAATATGTGTAGCCAAATAGTTAAATTCAGACAAAGCTGGTTTTAATATATTGCAAAGTCTCGAAGAAAGAACCTAACCAAAAAAGTTTTGATGTGTCCAACACTCTGCAAATATCTGAAGAGACTGAATGAGGAGGAACCTCATCTGTTTTATGTAATCTGTATAGGTGTTTATCTATCACTCTGTGGGTTTCAAGGATGAGAATTTAATAGGAATTTGTATAAGGCTGCTTTGTTCATTGCTCTCCAACAGAGTTCATTTTTAATTAATTAAATTTAGATTAATTATGGAGTCTGCACAACAGGACATTATCAAGCATTTTACCTCCCAGACTGAGCTCCTCTCCTTGGTTCCATAAAAGGTTCAGTGGAAACCAAGTGCCATAAGAGAAAATCATTAAAATGAGTCTTTTGTCTGGAGAGGCTGCTTTGTATGGCTTGTGTGAAAGGCTGAGCAGTTATTATTCTCATTTGCCTAACAGGGAGTTGAGGGAGCACATTGCCTTGCTGGTTTGGATGTTCAGGCCCTGTTTCTGCAAAGACTTAAACACATGCTTAACTTCAGGCACTAACTTTTGTAAATGGGTCTATTCATAGTGGATAAAGCTTAACACGTGTGTAAGTCTTTGTGGGTTCAGAGCCTAAAAGTGCTCATCTCTGTTTTAACTTTAAAAGTGAAGGCTGAGCATGCTGAGTGCTACATGAAGACTCAATAAGCACAATTAACACTTGCTGAACATCAAAGCATCTCTGAATAGCTTTAATGTGATTTCTGGTGCTCCTTTCTCAAGGGCCTTAAATGGAGCTGTATCACACTAATTTGGAAAGATGTGAATCTTTCATGCCAAGAAATTAATTTTCAAGTGTAGGTGCCATTAAGAATTTGCAGTGATCCTGGCAAAAACTGTCCGGTAACTCTAACTTAACTACCTAGTAAAACAATGAGGCAGACAGCAGGAGAAAATAATCTGTGGACCAGAAGGATAATGGAACTAGGAGTAGAAACAAAAGGCTTATGGAAACAAAACAAATGTACCTGATAAACTAGATCATTTTTAACACTCAAATCAATAGAGGCTATGAACGTGCAAGAAGATGGGGTATGTTTTCATGAGTAACATTCCTTCACATTAAAATGGTTTAAATAGGAACATCACCACATGGGTTAAAAACTGGTTCAAGGAGCTGTGGCCAGGAAGTTCAGGTGAAGGGAAGGGAATCAAGTTTCAGGAAATGTGCTTCCTGGTATTGCCACAGAGGAAGGTTGAGTGGCCATATGTCCCATTTTAAGACCTGTCCCTGACATCCTAACTTTTTTGGCAAAACTGGGTATTTGTCTGATTTTGCCAACGAACTGGGACGTTCCCCCCAGGGCACCACAGAGTAACACTCAGGGGTGAGCATTGACATTTGACAGGAGCTTGGCTGCTGTTTCTCTGCTATGCCCTGCCCCTCCAATCAGTAAGTGATGGAATATCATGTGCTCACTCTGCAGCCCAATCACAGGGCAGCAAAGTCAGGGCCCCAATTTAAATGCTTCTTTGGCCAGGCCGTGGAACCATGACTTGTGGGCCCTGAACCCTAGTGGACAAACAGGTTGGTGAGTGTCCAACCAAGTCTCACAACATATGTGTGCGCTAGGGCACCAACCACGACAACCTCCCCAGCAGCTCCCTAGGCAGTCCTTAAAACCACCACCTTGACCTCATGTCCCTCCCCACTCACTGTTTTTTGGAGCCAGTTCCCAAAGTCTCCTCCAGACTGCCCCAACCAGCTTCTTTCCCTCCCCAATCCACCCACAGTCACATACTTTAGCCATATCCTGGCAGAAGTGCTATTTAGGGAGGTCTAGGGGGGCACCAACCCTGCCACCCCTGAGTTTCACACCACTGGTCAGAAATGACCCCATCCCGTCACTCCCTTCTCTCCCCCATCCTTTCACTGGCTAGGAGCTTGTGTAATCTTTAGAGCTTGTTTGTGTATATGAGTGTGGGCTGGGAAACACAGTTCAGTATGTTAGCCAAATCATCTACCCAACCCTCAGTAGGCTGCTAGATCACCATTTTCAATGATTGTAGGTAACACTATGATCACCATTCTCAATGATAGTAGGTAAGATGGTGAGAAAGGGGTCTTCTGCCTTGCCTTCTCCTATATCTAGGGTATCTGAGTAAGACGGGACAGAATTTTAGCATATATGACAATTAAATTTCATAGCTGATTGCAGCATTGAGTCCTTTTTAAAAATGACACTCTCATCCAACAGGGCACATTCAGGCAACTTGAGTGGGAGTATCCCAGCTCTTTGTGTACTCTCATTTAACAAAATTAATTCCCATGCTGACGCTGACTGCATTTAGAGATGTATGCTTTGATATTGAGAGCCAAGACCTTAGACTTTTTGACGTCTTTCTTTATCATGTCTGCAAAGCTTTTTCTTGGATTGTTTTCTTAATGGATAGATATAACATTTAATGGGGAAGCCAGGGACTTGGGAGCCTGGTAAATCAAAGTACTTTTCAAAGATTTCCACTAGCCTCATATCAACCAGAAATTAACACTTTAGTCCCTGCTTCCAACTCCAAAGTAGTAGTAAAAAATTTCAAAATTCTTAATTTTCAAAAAAGGCCAATTAGGAAACAACATTTCTATTAAGGCTTCTGAAACTGCTATAGTAAAACATTTCAAAACTCTCGGGTTAAAAAGGAATGAATCTGTGCAGCAGTGAATTGAAGATAAGATTTTTGGCACACATCATCCATAGGAATAGCTACTTCTTAGTTAAACTGCACATGCTTTATAGTTTGTTTGAAGTTTTGGATGAACCTTCATAAAATCCTGTGACTACGCTACATGTATTTTTTTTCCTATTTGTAAAGATATTTAATCCATAGATATAGGTTAAACAAAAAGCTATTTAAAGCTGTCTAATCTGCAGTGCAGACAGTAAAATCCACTCCTGTACAGAAGGCCAGTACAAAAGTCTATGCAACACTTACGCCCTCATGCTACTTACATCTGTACACCCACACTAGTGTTCAGTGGACTTCAATAGTCTCTTGCCCTTAGGCTGGCCCCGTGAAGGAGGGTAAATTCTACAGTGTACATTACGTGAAAATTTACTTCAGTGTCACGTCCCAATGCCCTGATTTTCAGAATTGCTGAGCAACTCCATCTTTCATTGGAGATAAGAGGAGCTACAAATATTCTGCAGAATTGAAATTGAAGCCATAAGTAATTACCTGAAGATTTCTTTTTTCTCAGAGCCATTGCACTCCCCAATTCAGATATATGTGTAACCTTCAGTTGGGATAAAATTCATTTAATTGCCCTTCTTCAGTGCTTTAAAAAAATAATTAAACCCCAACTCCCAAAGCGAAGCAGCTGGAGATCCAAGTTGCAGTGTGTAAGGGACTCACAACAATGACTGTTCAGTTACCCTCCCCACCTTAAAGTACTAGCTAAGAACAAACATAATGAACTTCATTAACTTCTAACACGATAAATTTTATCATAAGAAAACAAAATACGTTTAAACAGAACCATAAGAAACCCAAGAGTCCCCAAAGTTTAGGTGTTCACCCGTATCTCAGTTGCGGTCTCTATTAAGTCCAAAGGCTGGAGTTGCAAGAAGCTGTAATCCTCTTCTTTGGTTGCAGGGATCTTAGGTAGGAATCCATGCAGGCTTCTTTCTCTTCTGGAACCAGCACCATCCAGTCAGTTTACTGGTTAACCAGTAATCAGTGACATATGAGAAAACTGCTGCAAAATGCTCCGCAACAGGGAGAAAACATCTTGCTGTCTATTCCTGGCTCAGCTTCTCCCAATCACACACTGAGTGCACAGACTCTTCTCATGGCAGTTCTGTGGCTGCTCCTCTCTTGGCATCTGACCACAGCAGCAGGAGAAAACCTAGGGGGGCATGCTCAGTGCAAGCAACCCACTTAATTTCCAGAAGCTTCTGGACCTGAGCTGCCAAGTCCGCCCAGCAACATAACCCAGTCTCAAGAGATCCCTATAAGAGAGAGCTTCTTTAGGCATGTGTGTTACATATGCACACACGGAGAAACCACACCAAATATCGTGATGGTGATTTCCTTCTCTGTTAAACCGTTCAATGCTAAAACAAATGCCACCTACAAAAAAGAGGAAATTGGTTTTTTTGTGGAACAATATCTGCATCCCTTGGATGAGAACGTATCTGCTTACTATAGCAAACTATTAGCTGGGGGAACTATCCATTTGTAATGCATGTATTAATGGAGTTCAAAGAATGAAAAGAATTAATGCAAAGATTTGAATATCATTAGACATACTGGGTTAAAATTTAACATTTCTGGAGTTGCAACAAAGAGCTGTTCTGTAGCCATGGGCACATCAGTTTTTCACAGCAATATAGGAAATTAAAATAATCACTTTGTTAAGATTTGGGTGGCCCATGGCATTCAGGATGGCATGAAGACAAAACTCTGAGGACCAAATGCAAGAATGTATCCCTACTCAATCAAGCACTTCAGCATGGATTGATGCCCAACTGAAGTCAATGAGATTTTAGCACTCTTCTGAACAAGGACTTAAGAATATGCTGAAGTGTTTGACTGACTTATGACTTGAATGTGAATGGAAAGTGAGCTACCTTCTTCCCTATAAAAGGGGTTCCCTCCAGGTCAGGACTGAGGCAGTGTGAGAAGGTGCACTGCTGCTGTCCATGATGCACCTGTTGTATAGCTAAACATAGGACGTCGGTCTCAAGAAGTATCGATCTAGACTTTCAGTGGCACTCAAATCAGTCAAAAGCTCTCATCGTTGCTAAGTAATTCACGTACAAAGTTTGGAAAGCAGAACCTCTGTGGGTGAGGGTTGCTTTGCCACAGGAGTGTTGTATCCCTTGCTCTTTAAACTTCTGTTATAGTTGCAATTTTTAAAAAAGCTGATTACCACCTTTTGGAATGAGTCCTAAAAATCTTTCAGACTTGAGATTCTAGCTACATTTTAGGAGGCTGTAATGCACAATATAACTAATCTTGTTGATGGTTGCTCCAAAAGAGTAACTACTTATACTTGGATTATCCAGTTCTTTGGCATAGGCACATTCTTTTTGTTTGTTCTTTATATTGCACTGAGCATAATAGGATCCTGGTTCATGTCTGAAGTGCCTACACCCTACTGTGATACAAATAATAGCAATTAATAATATCTCTCACCAAAAGCCACCCTTCACCTGGCTGATTGTATATAAAAGGTGCAGTCCTATTCAAATAAAACTAAGAGCAAAGGAACAATGGGATGTCAAGATTGGGGAAGCGGTTCATGGCTTCAGAGATATCTTTGTGTATAATGGCCCAAAAATTGCTGTGGCCTTTTTTGTAGCCAAATCACATGGCAAATTCATGTCTAATGTGTTGTCCAGTATATTACCCTTTGGTCTCTTTCAGCATCACTACGTCTCAAGCTTCTGCCTCCCATTGTGTTTAGGATAATTTTCCCTTGATGTTTCTATTTGCATTTTTAAAAATTGGATCTCATTTTCTTGATTTTTTTTTTTCTGCAAATGTTCCCAATTTCTTTGGGTCCTTTTGTATTATTTCTCTTTCCTGACTGGTTAAAATAATCGAAAAAAAAATTTAAAATAGCAAAATTTCCTTGATAAATACTTGCAAATTACTATTAATCCAATTTTTGCATTTTAATTTTCAGAATTTCTTCACAGGGGATCCATTCCATTCTGACCGAGAAAGACTGAATGCAGAACCATTCTTCACCACAGAGAAAACAGATGGTGACAGCTGCTTCTGACAGTGGTTCTGAAAATAATTTTAATATACTTTATCTTTTTCTAGTAAACATTTCTTTAACTGCCTAAAGTAGGCTTAGGGAATCATAGTCGTTTTCCCATACAAACACAAAATTGATGATAACAAGTAGTGCCTCTTTGGAGCTGATGTCTGCAACTAAAAATTGTTTCTTTAACATGTAGACCTTTGATTTGACCTGGGATTCTATGGTGAGTCAGTGAGGTGAGCAGAATATTGGATGTATGTGCTTTTTGCAGCTTGTGCTGCTGAAGATGTGGGCTACTGCAAGCTGGATTATTTGAGTCTTTTGTTAATGCTGGTATGCTCATACCTCAGCATAGTAAAGTACAGTAATCTAGCCTAGAGGACAAAAAGGACAACATGATCAGTCTACTGGCTAGTTACAGATGAAAATAACTGTACTGTGGTATTTGATATTAAGGTGCCCAACAGTAGCAGGCAGTTCAAGAGGGCCACTAGGGTGCAAATAAACTTGGCATTCTTGGGGCAAACCAGATCAATGGAAAGCTAGATAACAGGGCATTTGGGACCTTCTCTCTTTTTTAAATTTACTTTTAGGTCTGAGGAGAAGATGATCACTGCTACTCTTCCAATGGAAGGGTTACTAGGATCAATGAAAAGAAAAGACATCTTGAAGTAAGGATGATCCATTAAAATTATTGGTACAATTGCAGCCAGCACTTTTAAATCTACATGATTGGAAACAGTCATTCTGCTCCACAAAAGAAACAAAGAAATATAGAATAGTATGGACCTTCTGGGTCTTCTCTGTCAGTGTAAATGTTGTCCTTCAACATCCGTCATTGAAAGGGTCACCTAAACCATTGCTCTGTTTACTGGAGTTTTTGTATCTGGCTGGTAATGTATAATGTCTTTTTAGTATATTCTAGAACAGGAATCCTGTCAAAATGTCATTCTGTAATAGGATTTGAGGTACCAGAAAAAACCAATAACAGCTCAAGAGTTCTGTTTTCCTCCTCTGTTGCACTTACAGTAGTAAGTGCCTACTTCTGAAAACAACAGGTCTGAGTTATGCCTCTCCAGTGTAACTCGAGGTATTTTTTACAGCTTTATACTCCAATGAGCCTGTAATTCTACAGAAACATGTAGCCATGGAAGAGCTAAAAGAAACAACAAAGCCTTTGGTGATGGGATTCAATTTCAGTTCTTAAGATAAAAGATAATTGCATCATTTGTCATTTTCCATCCTTTTATTTCTATCCAAATATTCTTAATTTTGTTTTACTTGCAATTTTGCAAAGTTCTGCCACTCATACCTTAATGTTTTTGCTCACACCCTTAGGAACCACTTATAATGCCTCAAATTCAATTTGGCTGCTGCAGCTATTTCTCCATGCATCTGCAAAGCAACATAAATAGGAGTTCCAAATAAAATTAGTCTTTGTCTTAGAGAGGCTAATTGTCATCATAGCTGTGACAAGTTACCTTGCACTTTCATTTCAGATAAGTCCATGTTCACCCACCATGTTTAAGTCAATGATAGAGCACATACATTGGAAAGAGGCCTATGTGTTGGCAGGTGATATTTGCTTTTGTATTTCTGTGAAAACCCACACAACCAGTCTATGACTCAAAGACCATATTCTTTCTAGATGACTTTTCTATTCTTGTGTAGGTTACTCCCCCTTGGAAAGTCCTGCTTATTCTTCAAAAGTTGTGCTTATATTCTCTTAACTTCTCCTCTGATACAGACTTCTGCTTACCATTCGTGAGTCACAGAAGAACATTTTTAGGCCCCAATTCAGAAAAGTACATGTTTAGGTCAAGCTGACGAGGGTCCTTGAACTCTTTCATTACCTGTCCCTGAGTTACCAGGACCCAAAAGCTACTGCTGGGACAAGTAGAGCTTTGCAGGGCTCCAGCTCTATCCTGCTCTCCCTCCCCGCTCCCCCCAAATGGGAATTGCTCCCACTGTTGTCTGAGTGAAAGGACACCTCAGGGTATAGCTGTGGCAGCTGATGTCTTGAGGAATCTGGGTTTCCTCCCCTCCTCACTACCTAAAAGATGAATTGGAGGAGCCAGTGACAAAACCTGATCCCAGGTTCAGACCCAAATGTTTTGGGGTGGCAAAATTTGGGGTGGCAGCCCATGAAAAATTCCGTGTGTGTATCCAGCTAGTGCAATCTAAAGGAGAATTATGTGAGTGATATGTTTGGAAGTTGCTCTCTAGTATTTTATGAAAACTGCATGCTATTTGGTGATGGAAATGTCTGCTGTCCGAAACATATCATCATAAGAAATGATAATAGATGGTCAGTCTAGTTGGATGGAGGGTGGGAGACATGGCAGAACTACCCTGCAATACTTGATGAGTACTTCCTTTCAGTTCTTTTCTTGAAGGGGAGAGGTGTGTAGAATGAGAGAATTACCTGTTATGTTTTTGGGTTTTTTTAATGCATTTGGTTTACCTGTTTGATATTATTCTGCCTGACTGCGCAGAATGAAACCAAAGGAGGCTGCTAGGTGGAAACAAATAGGAAATTTTGACAAAAATAAGGCAGCACCAGAAACACTAGCAAGGGGTTTTAAGGGAACAGTGTGGGAGCTTATTAACCAGGCATTGGTAACCTGCATGGCTCCAACCAGGCTACCAGTTTAGCTTTCTCAAGCCCAAGACTAGGATCAAAAGGGCGCTAAGCCGTTCAGGATGCTGACCTAGGGAGGCAAGGGAAATGAATGAGTACCAGCTACTCAGGGGGACAAATATTGTGAATGAGAGAGAGAAGACTCCAACAGCACAATGGGCTAAATGGAAACTACAAAAACTTGTAAGGAAATTATTAAATATATGCAATACCAGCTGCTGCTGCTGTTTTAACCCTTCTCTCTCCTGGTTATGTATTTTTGTGTTTGGTCTGAAGAACTTGTTTCTTAGTCAGTTTAATCAACTGCTTGTCACAGGTTCCAGTGGGAAATTTCTTACAGGTGCCAAATACAGTTCAGCCTGTCATGTTAACAGTTGACAAGGAGGTTTCCCCTGGGATCCGGTCTGAGCAGTAGAACCACTGGGTTACACACCTGAAGAGAGGTAAAAATAATGAAATCAACACCTGAGGAAATACACTCGAAGCATTTAAGGGTGCTGCTCACCCAGTAACCATGACAGTACCGTGGGAATAGAGGATGTTGTAGCCTGGTGATTCAATCTAAATTGGAGTTCTGCTCTGGGAAGGGTCCATGTGGAAGCCGCTCATTTGGAAGGTGCACACAGAGAGATTCTGGGGGAAAGATCAGAGGTGTGATTCACTCCTTAATCATGACAGCTGCTACCCCTGTGGCACATGTGCATTTGGCATTTTGCACATGTCTCTTGGCTGCTGACAAAACTGTGCCTGTGCATTTAAACACGTAGGTCTAGACCTTGAGGGGGCAAATCCCTTCAGTTAAGAGGATAAATAAAAAGGAAGGGGGGGGGTCAAGCCAATGAATACAACAGTGTGGATTTAATCATGCATTGTTCATTTAAAGTAAGATGAAATGAAACAATCATTTGTAATTAAGAACATTGCCTCGTGCTGTGATAATGAAGTTTTGCATTTGAATTTCTTCTTTTGCCTCTTGCTGTCGGGGTCTAGTGACAAGAGTATAATTATATTATTGTGCATTCATTTTACTATTGTATTTATAAAATGCCCATGATTGTGGTCTCTGGGTGCACTTAAGCTGCTTGAAGGCCTCAGTCCCGGAAGGTGCTAGCTGTATATCGCCCTGTGACAGATGTTGCAACCCTATTTGGTCTCTTGCACTCATAGTATTATACTTAGCGTTTGAATGGTTTGCATGTGATTTTTCATTTTCAGGAGGAAAATATTACCACAGCTCTTCCAGGAATCGATAACATTAGGAGGTTGTAATGAGATACAAGCACTGCTGGAGGTACCTGGAGCTTAGCTCTGGTTGGTCTGATGCCACACTCCTTCAGTCATTTGCGCCAGGACTCTCTTCTTCTCTGGAATTGCTGTTTCCTCTTCATGGCTTGCCCTCCCGTCACATCTCTATACAGCTTTCTGCTTCCCAGGATCAAAGACCTGGTGCCAGTCCATGCAATCTTCTGATTTGAGGCTTGGTTAAGAGGGGAGCCTCAGACCCCTTTCTACTTCGGGTTCCAGCACTGGGACCCTACCATCAGTAGGCAAGATAAGTAGCACCTGATCCCTTGCTGTCATTTCCATGGACCTTCTTATATTCCACCCTTTCCAGGCTCTCTTCTCTGCCATCCCCTCGGATAAACACTTTCCCTCAGGCTCAGGATTCCAGTGTTTCTACTACTCCTCCCTCATGTGCCTGGCTTCCTTTTTCTCACCTCACTAGGCCCAGAGAGTGACTGCAAACCTCCCCATGGCAGCCTCTTGTGCTCTCAATTTCTAACTTTATATAAGCTCCTGCCCAGACTGGTTCCATCCTCAATTAATGCTTGCCAGTCAAGGCTGATTCTCCCCCCAGATACAAACTGTTTGGTTCATTAGCCACTTTAACCCTTTCAGGGTGGTGTGGGATGGACTCCCCATCGCAGGGGTGATTCAGGTGAGTTTCTGAGACTAAACAACTCCAGAGATGTTTCATTACCTGGGGTGATTCGTATATACCAGTTTAGTCTGGGCTCTCCAGAGACTAGAGAAAGGACGTTTGGTATAAAAAGATGAACTGATTTGTGACTTTGTTTCTGCTGCAGCAAATGTCCAAGGAGGCCCCAACCCTTGCAGAAGTGTTGGAAAAACTTTGATTTACTAAAGGAATACCAGCCCAGCACAGGGAATGCCTAAGGATTCTGAAACTCGCAGCCAGTAGAAAGCCTGGATAAGTAGGTGCATTTTACATCATGGTCTAGAAGTGGCTGGGCTGGGGATCAGACTTATTTCTGACAAGAGTGAAATGTCATCATGTCCTGCCATTGGGAAAATTCTGCCCTTGACGTCTATATGAGCTTTGATTCTTTGAACAGGCAGCTGGAATATTCCTGCTCAACACAGGTATCGTGATGTTGAAGTTGGGGAAATGGGGAAAGGCAGGTGCTGTCTGAAATAAGTGGGACCTGCATCACTTAGGGACTTGTAGGTAGAGGCTTATGACTAGTAGAGGGGGTTGTGAACATTTTCTCTCCTTTTCATCAACATTTGGATCTTTTCAAAATCGTCAGGTCAGCTCTCTCACTTAGTAACCTGCACTTTGAATTTCTCCAGTGCAGTGCATGGAACGCACACGTTCTCTGAGTTAACGCACTCCTCTCTGGGGTGAAGGGAGGTTCGTCTGCTGTCACTCGGCCCTGGCTATGTCTATACTGCATGCTCCCCAGCTTGCCTGTACATACCAGCACCAGCTCTCAGGCAGCTAATGTGAGTATAAATAGTGTTGTTGCAATGGCAGCAGCAGCACAGCCTAGCCACACTGCGTATGAACCCCTCCCAGCACAGCTTCGCAGTGCTGTGTAGGCAAACTTGGAATCCCCCCACCCTCGGCTTGTAGTTTGTGTAGCCAGTAAGAGAGCTGAGCTGGTAGAGCACTGAAGAGCTCTTTGCTGAGTCCTCTCTTCGGGAGGAAGCTGACAGCATGTCTGTTCAGTGAGGGTGGAAATCACCCATATAAGCACTGTGGAAAATACCCCCCATGTGCTGGAACAGCATGGGGGAAAAGAGCTGATGAGCAGGCACAAAGCACTCTGTTCCCCTCCATACAGCAAATTGGGCTCTGGGGGTGATAAGAATTGGACTGGGATAGTAAAGGAGCAGGAATGTGATAATGAGTTCCTCTGTGATTACATCAGTTCTGGGCCCCAAACCTCCCTACTCACTGCAGGCTGTATTGGGATTATGGCCCCCTACGCCAGGTCAAGGGCTAGAACAGTGGCCCCTAGACACAGACTTATGCCTCACATGCCCTGAGGCACAGCATCTTCAATGCCCCCTCTCCCTACAGTATCAGTTCTGTCTTCATGATCCAGGATGATTCGCTGTTTCAACTCCCCATAATGATCACCCAGTTTATCCACCACTCCATCTTGCGACTCTTGCAGAGAGAAATACAGTTTGTTTTGTTCCATTCGCAATGATTAGATCTCTTCCACTACATGTGTATCTATAATTTCTTGGGCTGAATACGTTGCAGTGGTGTCTGTGACCTTGCAGCCGTTGAAACCTATTTGTCTAGCCCCCAAAGTGTCAGTCTGTTCCTTCTCTTTTTCTTTCTCTCTGCTTTTGGACAGATCTTAAATCACAATACCTTTTTTTAAATGAAATTCCCCATTGTAGTTTTAATTACATTGTAATTCTCTTGACAATAAAAACTCTTTTTCTTGTAGATGCGTTTCGTTGGAATTGTGGAGATTGCTCACAGTAAAAATTGTTGTTTACTAGACTGGCTTCACATGATTTCTTTTGCTGCATGGTAAGGGAAAGGGATCATTATGAATCTTTTTAGATGGCTTACCCTACATATAATCTTCAGGGGAAAATGTTTTAAAAGCTCATAAAAAATCTTTCTCCTTAAAAATCAAAGGAAAAGTAGAAAAAAGAAATCCATGAAAAACAATCACCAAGATTGGGTGAGAGTTTGGAGAAAATAAGATTAATACAGATCCTTGAAAAGCCAAGCATCGTAGAGAGATCCATCGAATTTGTAGACTATTGTAAAATTACTGATTATATCATTATTCTAAGCAATTTACATATGCATACCATGAAATTATTTTCCCTTTCTATATCTCTCTTTAATTTCAGATGGTGACTAACTCAGGATATTATCCACTCAATGAGTCACAAGACAGTATAAGATCCAGCTTAGGATTCTTCCATGGTTTTTGCTCTCTCCATCATCATTGTCAGCAACTGAGTATGGGAACATGTCCAGAGATCATTTCAAGTGTGAAGCACTTGGAGATTTTACTCATATTTTCATTTACTGGCATGGAATCTAGTAGACCTTACCTACATGTCAAGACCTTGGTGTTGCAAATCCCTGTCATGTTTGGAACACACCTTTTGCTCCCACACAAGAGTGCTTACAACCATGTGCAGGTATTACCATTGCACTTGCTTTGAGCAAAGCTCACCACTTATAATGTATCTGGCATTGGGTTAACATAAATCATTGTAGTGCTAATGTAGACAGCAAGAGGAAGTGTTGTACCTACCCCATTGCAATTTGTTGCCTCACAGTTCAACAGTGCACTTGCAATTGCACTGTGAAGTGTGCTCTATCTGATTACTTTTGAACTACTGCAGCTTCTGTGATGTTGTGTATTGAGTTTTCTGTGCTGTGGGTTGCAATGTATGCAACCCTAAGGCTTCACTTGGTTCAAAAAAGAGAATATTGATTTTTGCAAATACTTTCTCAACATTCCATGAAAAAATAGAAATGTGTATGATTTTAGTTTTAGAAAAGATAGAGCATTTCTTCAACCAGTAATGATGGTCACAAAAATCCTCACACCTCGAAACTATGGCCTGACAACTCTGCACAGTGTCCTGCACCCCAATGGTCAGCAAGCATGCAATGTATGGAAGAAATGTGTCGGTGCACCTTAAACAGGGTAACTAATTTGGATGTCATATGCTGTTACGTGACACAGCAGTTCAGCTAATTAATTGTAGCTTGCAGTGGGACATTTGTTTAAGACAGATAAGATTATAGCTATACTTGCTGCTCCATCATTTGCAGGACACTGTGTAGGGTGGTTGTGTAACTGCTTTTCATTGCTATCAAAGAAGTTAACATTCATAAAGGTATGTGGTATATGTATATACTAAGATAAGATATTCTGGCCACTTACCTGAGTAATGCAGAATCTCCTTAATGATTTTATCTTGTATTTGTCTATAAGCAAACTTTTTAAAATCAGATGATTAATATTAAGACTGTGTTGTCGGTTGGCCAGTAGTTTGAATCTCAGGATTTCTGTCACTATATATCTTGATTTAATATTTGTTGATCTATAACTAAAGTAAATACAGAGCATTCATATTGAAATTCTGATATGGCAGATAACCTTTAAACTCAAATAAATGACTTCACCATTATCCACCTGGACATTCTAAAGCATTTTATTGTGTGTAATTAAAATGAGATAATTCCCTTAAATAACATTTGAGGACTGCACAGATAATGTCTGTTATAGTCTAGATGTCTGTAGAGCCCAAGTGGTATTTGAACAGACTCCTCAGCAGGAATGATAGCCACTAAGGAAAACAAATATCTATGCTTGTTATTTTAACTAGACGTACAAAAAATATTAGAAAGAAACCAAAAATAGCTACAGCAGACTGACCTGTTTCACTAAAGAGTATTCTTATTATTAATACTCATGGGTAGCCATGATTATTTGGCATGAGTTTGCTGAACTGTAAAGTATCTGCCATGTTCCTGGTAACAGATAAAGGCCAGATCCACACTCAGGGCTGGACACTGGGCCTTTCTGCCTGGTGCCCCTGCCCTCCACCATAGCAGCTTGTGGATGGGCTGGGGCTGGGGAAGTGCACAGAGGCCACTCTCTGCATCACTTTCACCCTGGTCCTGCTTTCACACTTACCAAGGGCATGAAGAAGCAAGAAAAAGGTAGTGGTGGTGATGTCGGGAGTGGGGCTTAGAGCAGCACTGGTGTGTGAGTAAAGGTAAAAGAATCTAGCTCATTGGGATTAAAAGTGTAAGCAGAGATTATATCATTTTTAAAGGGTTTGTATTTCAGCAGTGGCTCAGGGCATAAACATTTCAGGAGTTCAACCACGAGCTAAGTATCCTCTAATATGTGTTTGCTTCCTTATGCACAGCAGCCCTGTTGATCAACCTTACAAGTTACAGCTCCTTGCTTGCTTCAATCCAGCTTGGTCTCATTCTTCAGAAAATGGGTGAGTAGCATGTTTCACAATCACGCTGCCATAATTTTGCTTATTAGAGTCTTCCCTCTGTGTAATGTTATTTTCTATACCGTTACTTCTAAAGGAAAAATAAAAGTAAAGCCAGAAGCTTTGCTCTCAGAATGTAACTTTCAAAGGAAACCCTGTGGCATGCAGACAAAGAACAGCTGAAGTGTACAACCCACAAGCTCAGAAAGCTGCCCAGGCCAGAACTTGAACTCACAGTAATGCGTGGGTATTAGTGGCCACAACATATTCCCTTGAATACCAACTGCTTTAACACCAGGCTGGCTGCAAACACCAGCTTGCAAGAGAGTTCTGCCATTCACGCACAATGACTTTCTCTGGTTTTTCAGCTTGGCATGAGATGCTGTCGTTTCCAATTTTATTCTAAACAACTATTTAAATTTTGCCTCCTCAAAACTGCAGTGAGTGCCGGATAGTTGTTAATATCAGTTCAAAGTAGGTGACAGCAACCTATGAGGAATCAGAACCATGTTTGAGCTCCAGGCGCATACAAAATAATTAGAACTCTAAAATGTTGACATAGTAACTTCTAAAGAGACTCTATCCAGGGACTTCCTTGCTCAAATGACCCCAAATTTGGACCATTATCTTACCCTCAATCAAGAGGAGGCAAAAGACAATCCAAGCAAGCATGTAGATTTTATATAATTTATACAAATTATATAAACAATATGCCCACCTGAGCCTTAACTAACATGGTGGTCACACACCCACTATATCATTTTGGATGTTTCCTGAATTGCATTTTCACAAATATAATTGTAAACAGGGGCACTGTTGGCATCAGGCAAAAGGGGCACAAGCCCCTAGTTCCAGCATCAGTGCCCTGGCCCTGGCCGTGGACAGATAGGTGGCCCAGCCCCACGTCCCCAGCCAAGGCCTGGGGCCAGTGCAGGGGGAGAACCTGGGCCCAGACCCAGGCCTTGTGAGTTTTTGGGGTTCAGTGACACTCCCCTGCTGGTAAACATATTTTGTATTAACAACCTCACAACCATCCTAAATATAAAGTTCAGCAGAACTCTGTTGGTTTTGTGAGGGGAAAGAGCACCTTTTCAGATGGTGGCAGAATTTCTCACAGATTTCATTTCAACTTAGAGACATGCCCGCTGGGATCTGAATGTGATGACTACTTTGAACATAGAAGAAAGACACATCATTTTAAACACCCTGTAGTGCTTACAGTATTGGCAACTCTTGTGATATTATCTTGAGTCTCATGATTTTGGGGAGGGGGGGTACTAACTCCTGGGGACATGTTATTTAGTGAGAATCTCAGCTTTCATTCTTTTAAAAAATTCTAGCAAAGAAGTGTTTGAGAAAGTGACCCAACTGTTTCCTCAAGACTCAAAAAACAGAAGGCAAAGAAAAAGAACTGATTGCTTTGGTTTTTGTTTTTTTTAATCTCCTTATTGTTCATCCGATCTCATGATTTTTTGGGGCCTGACTCATGACTTTTGAATGCTTAGAGCTTTAAATATTTACACCTCCTCTGTGGGCTGAGTCTTTTAAGCTCCCTCTCACAGATAATTCATAGCACCTCATTCTTTTCCTCACATTATTTACTGACAATTACCGAGAGCTTTCAGAGTGTCTGAATGAACAGCAGTACTTCAGTTAGCTGGATTTTGACAGCTTCATCTTAAATCCCAAAAGTGGGAATACAAACCTATAATTACTCTTGTGAATTGATCTTACTTTCACTATTTTCACTTTCATATAATGCATATGCTCAATTTTATTACTGCAAAGGGATTATCAAAACAATTATGCCCCCTCAGAGTACTAAAGATCTGTGGTGTCAATAGTCTAAATAGGGATAAGTGAAAAGACATCAAAGTAGACCATAATTAAGATTTTAGATATCTTATTTTTCTCTATCTATCAAATTGTTCTTGAAAGGATTAGGTATTATGTTTATGTATTATGCAGATTATGTATTATGTTTATGTATTATCCATGTGTAGCAGGGGAGTTTCCCAGCTCTTGTGGAAAAGGGGTTAAAAGCCTTGAAAAAGGGAGCAGTCAATAGGAGCTGGCAGCTGGGGAACAAATCAGGGTTTGGGAGTCTGTGTATATATAGGGGCTGCAGCCCCAGCTCAGGGCAGTCTTCCTGTGGTGAGTGGGAAGGAAGGCGACTGTCAGCTTAGCTGCAGGGGGCAGGACCAAGGACAGCTCCATGTGGACTACTAGGGTTTGGCTGGAGCATGGATCCTAAAACAAGGGAAAGAAGGTACCTGGGAACAGGAGAGGATGTGGCCCAGGTGACCTTTTGTGCTGTTTTGAGAGTTAAGCCAGTGCCAAGGAGTGGTGCTTATGGTCCCTGGGCCAGGGCCCAAAGAAATGGGTGGGCCTGGGTCCCTCCCTGTCTCCCCAGACCACCAGTTGGTGATGAAAGGACTAGTGGCAGCCACTGATACAAGTAGGCTGGCCTGGACTAGGCTTTCTCCAGGAAGGGGAGGGGTGAACTAAGGACTCAGCCAGAGGTCTGAGGGCCTGAAAAGGTGCTGAGAAAGATCACAAAAGCCAGAGCACAGACCACTAGATGAGAGGGCTGCTTGAGCAATTCCCCAGTACCATCAGCATGAGGTGCCCATCTGGTGGGCCAGTATGAGAGAACCATTATACCATAACTCATGGTTTCTTTGAAAGTTTATCATGGACTGGCTGCATAACTTAAAATTTTCATATATTTATGTTGCTGTAGTGCTAATGGTTCACACTTAGCATGTTATCTTCAAAGTGCTTTACAAACACAAATATAAATCCTTAATAACTCACTGTATCAGTAACAGAGCCAAGATTAAAACCATTAGCACTACACTTTCTAGTTGGTCAACTACTCTGCCTCATGTGTATAAGGCACTTTTAAAAAGCTGATTATTTTTTATTTAGGAATCAATCATGCAAGTACTCCTTGAACACAACTGATTGAAATCCATGGGAGTCTACCAGGTGAAATATTGTAATCCTTTAATTTGTAAATTAATTAGTTAACAGTTCTCTTCAGTCAGAACAATTCACCTCAACACAGAAGAAGTTTCAATCACAACCATAATTTAATTTTGGTTGGCCAGTAGAGTTTCTAGTTTTGGTTGATCATTTTCTTTGAATCCTAGTTTTTGAGGAATGTTGTAACTGTGTACAAGTAAGGAGGCACTGGACTGCAGTTGCATAGAAAAGGCAAAGTGCTTACTTCTGCCTGCATACAAGTGAGCAGAGTTTAAGACAGTGGTTCCCAACCCCTGGCCCTTGGGGTCATTGTTCCCTCTAAGCTGCTGATGCAGCTGAGCAAGTTATGGTGTTCGCTGAGTGGCAATTTGTGAAGCTGACCTTTCTGCCTGCTCTTTCAGTTCCCCCCCAGCTGGCTTAACCCCATCTTCTCCCCTAATCTTATTAGACCATATCGTCACATGGTTCATGAATAAGATTGATAACTTAGCACAGCCCTCAACAAATCTGCCACCCACCTGGGGCCAGCCCAAAAACTAAGATGCCTAGGTGTGTAGAAGTGAAAAGGCCCCCAACCACTGAAAGACTGTCACTGGTACGACTTCTTCTGGCAGCCATGCAGAATGCACAGGGCCTCCTGCCACCAAAAAACACTGCTGCTGCAGACCCTTTCAGCAACAACATTGCAGCCAGTGAAAGACTCCCCGCTGCTGAAAAAGGCTGTTGCCAGAGGCACTTTCAGCAGTAGTGGGGGGGTGAGGAGAGAGAGAGAGAGAGAGACACTGTGGTACTGAACATTTTCAGCACCACCAGCTCTTTTTATAGGTGCCCGGAGACATTCACCTCCCTGGCTGCCAAAGAGCTGCTAGGTGCCAGGGGCAAAATCCTGCGTGCCATGGTGACCTGTTGCCCAAGATTTGTTGAGCCCTGACTTAACAGTAATATACTTATTTGGTCCCTCCTCCCCCTGTAATGGTTAATTATATGGAAGCAAATTAATTGGTGAATTGTTACGAGTGAGTTCTAGCTAGTAACTTATTTTTTCACTGTTCCAATGTAGTCTATTTCACTTAACTCTAAACTATAATATTAATCCAATAAACAATCTGTCCACGTTTACTTTTTACATAAGAAAAAAATCCTTTCTCTTTGACAATGAATATAACTAATAGTAACATACAGTAACAGATACTTTGCAATCAGAGCATGATCCTGCCCAGGGTGCCCTGTATTCATCCTCTGAGAAACTCAACTCCCAGATAACACCACTCTGTTGGTCAGAGTGAAATTGATGCCCCATGTACAACAGTAGTGATCTAGGTCTGATTATGGTCATTAGCTTTCCCTCTGAGAGTCAATACAGTTACCCTTTTTTATTTTTTGGAGATAAGTGTATTAAATTCTAATACTTATCAAGGAGTAGGTCCTCGTAGAATCCAGTTTGAAGCATCTTTAGAAGAGGAAGGTGATTGGGAACAGTCAGCATGGATTCACCAAGGGAAGTCATGCCTGACCAACCTGATTGCCTTATTTGATGGATTTGTGGAGATGGGAAAAGCAGTGAACATGATATATCTTGACTTTAGCAAAGCTTTGGCATTGTCTCTCACAATATCCTTGCCAGCAAGTTATGGAAGTAACCATTAGATGATTAGACTATAAGGTGGATAGAAAGTTGGATACATCATCAGGCTCAAGAGGTAGTGATCAATGGCTTGATATTTAATTGGCAGCCAGTGTTAAATGGAGTGCCTCAGGGGTCAGTCCTGGGGACAGTTTTGTTAAGCATTTATACATTGTTTAACGTATTCCTCTGGAGGATGGGGTGGATTGCACCTTCAGAGAGTTTGCCAATGACACTAAGATGAGGAGTTTGGGAGAGGGGGTAGGGATAGAATACAGAGTGATGTAGACATATGGGAGGATTGGGTCTAAAGAAATCTGATGAGTTTGAACAAGGACAAGTGCCAAGTCCTGCACTTAGGATGAATGAATCCCATGCACTGCTACGCTCTAGGAACCAGCTAGCTAGGTATTAGTTCTGCGGAAAAGGACTTGGGGTTTACAGTGCGGAAGAAGCTGGCTGTGAGTTGACAATGTGCCCTTATTGCCAAGAAGCCTAAAGGCCTATAGGGCTTCATTAGTAGAATCATTGCCAGCAGATCAAGTGCATTGATTATTTCCCCCCATTTAGCAGTGGTGAGGGCACATTTGGAGTATTATGTCCAGGTTTTGCTCTCCCCTGCCCCTCACTACAAGAAGGATGTGGAAGGATTGGAGAAAGTACAGTGGAGGGCAACAAAAATTATTACAGACCTGGAGCATATGACTTATGAGGCAAGGCTTAGGGAACTGGGCTTGTTTAATCTGCAGAAGAGAAAAGTGTCAAATCTGATAGCAGTCTTCCACTACCTGAAGGAGGGTTCCGGTGTGGATAAAGCAAGGATGCTCTCAGTCATCTGGCGGAAACAATGGTTTAAAGTTGCAATGGAAAATGTCTACACTGGATATCAAGAAAACTTTTTCACTAGGAGAACGATGAAGCATTGGAATGGGTTATGTAGGGAGGTGGTGGGATCTCCATCCTTAGAGATTTTTAAGGCTTAGCTTGACAAAGCCCAGGCTGGGATGATTTAATTTGGTTCTGTCCCACTTTAGTAAGCGGTTGGACTAGATGACTTTCAGAGGTCCCTTCCATCCGTAATCTTCTACTATCAGAGTTGTACATCCCTTGTGGTAGGAAAAGGTCCAGTGTGACTCATAATGACAAGAAAAGAATAATGTAGTCCAGGTGTACCACACAACTGCAATACAGTAAAGGTGGGTTGGTTTATAAAACTGTAAAAGACAAAATCTAGTCTGAGGTTTTGCTACTGAAAGGAAGGGGCAATTTAGGGATCTAAAACATAACACTTGGTAGTGGCCTAATGACATGTCTCCACTTACTGACACACAAAAACGCATTGTTTTTACACTCTGTTGAACAGTGCTTCAAACATGCACTAGTTGACTTCAGTGAGACTGTAAAGTTACTCATATGTTCATGAAAGTTGGCCAAATGACACACTCCTGAGGTCTCCTATGAAGTTTTTACATGACAAAGCATAAAAGGTCCACCAGAGCAGGCAAATGTTAAAACAATGATCCAGTGACTATGCGCAATAATATATCTAAACAATTCTTGACTTAATTTTAATTTTGCAATTTTTACAGTTAGTGGTTGGCTAACTGCATGGGGTTTTATGTATGCTACTAAGTTTTAGAGTGAATATTCTATTAATATTCTCATTGTAAGGAAGGCTCCTTTAAAACCTTGTCTGCTTCCAGCTACCCCATCACCATCATATTCTGTACTCCCTCGTATGTTACGAGTACATTTCAACTGCACTTCCTTACACACATATGCTGAATTCTTGAAAACATCTAATATTTCTACTTTCCTTTCCATATACCATAGTGATTCATAGTAGATACCATAGTAGATTCATTCCTGAATTGCTAAGAATAATTTTTAGCCTGCAAGCTAAAAGTCCGACAACCTTATAAGCATCTGAAAATGCTGCTTCCAACATGAAAAAGCTTTTGCACCCTGAACCATTGCTGAGTTTTCCCATTTACTTATATCTATCTATCTATCTATCTATCTATCTATCTATCTATCTATCTATCTATCTATCAGGCAAAAAAAGTCACTGAAGGGATTAGGTTGCAGTAGTTGAATTCCATACAGACACACTTTCATGGTATTATAATACAAAGGGAAATTCATCCTGCATTATAATTGTTCTACTGTTGGTTTGGTTTTAGAGTAGTATAATGTAATAGTAGCACAATTATAGCAAAAAACATAAGTGCTGGAAGAAGGGGGTGCTGTCTTGAAGTGGCCTCCATTATATACAGGGTTTACAGTTTGGTTCAATGGCTCTCAGCACCCCTACTATGCAATTTGTTCCACCACCCCAGCAAAGGATCAGTTTGCCTTTTGATGAGGACTCCACACACCTGTGTAGAGGGGAAACTGTTGCACCTGCTTCATTCATTGGAGTTGGGAACCCCTTTGAATAACACCTTGGCTTTTGGCTAGCATTCAAAAATAAAGTTTTTTTCCCCTTTTAATTTTAAAAAATAATTCTTGAAATACATCTTTTTGTGTCAGGCTACTGAATATCACTTACTTGTTTTTCATCATATGACCTTCCTGCTCTAATTCTGGTCTTGGATATTTCCACAGTTACTTGATTGATTTGTGGATGTGTGCTCTGCCTATTGCTATTTGGTTCAGCATTTAACTTAGCAATTTTCAGCCTAGGGAACTTTCTGGTTTTCAGTTATTGGTTTAAATCTGATGAGTAGATTTCTGGCAGTTTCTGGCTAACTTTTTTTAAAAAGCAGGGGGGTACTTCAAAAGAGGAAAATGTACAGACAGTTAGTTCCCTAAACTCCTTGCATAACTGAAATTTAGAACAGCTGATATATTTAACTCTGAACATTAGACACTAAGCATGCTTAGTAGCTACTTTGATCAAGCTTTTTTTCCCCCCGACAAAACCCCCATTGAAATGCATTGGACAGAGGTTCCATTCACTTCAATGAGAGTTTTCAAACAAAAGGAGAAAGAAGGACTTCATAGCTTTTATAAAGACTCCTAGTTCATTCATATATCACATAGAATGGCCTGCTCTTTTCCTTGTGCTGAAGATACTGCACTTATTTCATGTCTACTCTTCTGCTACTTTGTAATGAAGTGTCATTTCAAACATATGATGAAAAAACTGCAAAACTAGCAGAATTGCACCCCTCGAAGAGGCTCTCTGAATATAAGACAGAAGTATCTGTCAGTCTGGTGATGATGATTTTATGAACACACAGCCATCATCACATTCTCATAATCACATTTTTCACCCACTTGAGCATTGTATGCTTATAATGTTAAAAATATATGTTATTGCAATGTGGGAGAGCCAGATTTGAAACTGACTCTTACAAGCTTTTCTGTCTCTTTGTAGTGTTTTCTGTATGCTCCTATCACATTTAAATCATTAGCATCCTCAAAGTCTGTTTAACCCCCATTTTAATTAAATTGAGATGTAAACACACCCAAAAAAACTGAATTGCAGCAGAACGTTTAGAGAAATTTTAGGATTATATTAACTGATGGCCCTGTGAATTCTTTTATAATATTCTTGCATTTTTTTATATTCCAGCCCAATTTCTATTTTACAAGATCACAAAAATGCAGATAAAAATGTAAAATAAGAGATGATTAAATTCACAGTGGATCATGATGGAATACTGTACACTAAGAGAATTCTCAATGTACACATCTGTCAAATTTGTATCAATGTCTTACTTAGAAGTCTTGGGTTAGAATGATGAGGTATAAGATACTGATGCTAGTTAGAGGCTGGATCAGGCCTATTGGTGTGCTTACTCAGTGGGCTTTCTGTAATGTTGAATTTTTTTTCTGTTTCTAGTAAGAACGATTTTCAAGAATTAGCCAAACAAACAAGTAGTCCCATGGCTCTTCAAGACTAACAAATTTTTATCACGTGAGCTTTTGTGGGAGAAAACCCCACTTTGTGAGATGCTTTGAAGATGGGAAATCCTACAGAATGGGAGGAAAATCATAATTTACAGAATGGAAGGATAATAATAATTCAAGATTTAGACTCCAAAATGAGGATGTTCTGAATTAAATCTGGTATAGCACCCCAAACTCTATCAAGGATCTGCTGCATGGCTTTCCACAGTAACCATAACTATAGCCTCTTGCCTTTTATAAATGGACTCAATCTTCCACCATGTTAATTAAATGTGTGATAAAATGAATGGAGTTTTTTTGGTTACATGGACAAAATGGTCTAAATAATGGAAATTAGAAAAATAAATCCTATGTAAGGGAAAACATGAATATTTGTAGACTTACTGTGAGACAGAGCCTCAGGTCTTTACTCAAGAAAATTGTGACTGAGAGAAAACTGAGTAAGTAGTCAAGGATTTGCCCCAGATGAATAAAGCATATTTATCACATCAATTACAAAGAAACATGTAAGAACAATTCGCCTACTGAACCAAATGTTTTTGCCTGAGACATTGTTCTTTGATTTTACCTTTCAGAAGTCAGTTCTTTTATCTGTAGGTCAAGTACAAACAGTTTGTTCTTGCTTTTCTGAGCTCTTTCAAAATATGCAATGTTTCACAGGGAAAGATGAGTATATATTTAAATATTTTAAGGATTTGGCTAAAAGTTTAAAAAAAACAAGAGTAAGTCCTAATAGAAAGTTGAAACTTCCTTTAACTTGAACCTGCTATCTGTGCACAGCAGCTCCCAGATTACATAAAATAACCCAGTATCACAGAACACCCATAATTTAAAAAAAAAAAAAGCATTGCCAGCCATATGTAGGCACAATGCAATGATATTAGGACCAAGGTCCACTTTGAAGTGTGAATACACTACTCTTCATTTGTTTTTCTAAATGTAAGCAGCATAAAAAGGGGAAACACATACAAGGGGATAAGGTTATCAACATCTATTATTTCTTTTGGGTTAACTGAAGTAACAAAGATTGTCACAAAAATGTACGAGAGGTCTGTTTCTTGCTAGAAAGGATGCATGGGGGGAAAGAAAAATCACTGTTGTTTTACCCCATGGGAGACATTCAGATGCAATGATGATTGCCAAGGGCCATCTGAACTTCTGATTACTGCCCCATGCTACTCATCCATTTGGACACTAGTGATATTACACCATATAACACTAAGCAAATCAGAATTGACTACAGTGATCTGGGAGCATGTGGTGAGGGAACTATAGGCTCAGGTCTGATTGATCCTTCTGATCAGTGGTAGGGGCCCAATCAGAGAGAGACAAATCCTGAAAGGGAATGTATGACTACACTGATGATGTTGCCAGGAGCTTTGCTTTCCTCAGCCATGAGTGCTGTTTTGAGAAGAGATGGTGTCCAGCTATTTTCAGATACGGATGGACTAACCTAGAGAGATTGGTTTTAAACTAGGTTCGATGGGGCAGGAGACAAAAGGATGAAGGATTACTATTTAAAAAAAAACCACAAGCATGTAGAGTCAACTAGAAATGTGAAAGCACAAAATGAGATTTAGCTAGCTAAGCACATAAAAGATAACAAGAAGGCATTTTACTAATACATTAGAGACAAGAAAAAGATGAAGGGCTGAGTAGGTGATTGCTCAATGAGGAAGGAAAGACCATAACAGAAAATACAGCAAAGAGTTAAATTTTTTCTCCACAGTATTCACCAAAAGGTTAGCATTATCAAACAACTAACTTAGTGAACATCTGTATAAATAGGGTAAGACATGAAACTAAAATAAGAAAAGAACGAGTTAAGAAATACTTAGTCAAGTTAGATTTTTTCAACTCAGCCAAACTTGAAAAAAATGTTTCCTGGAATACTTGGGGAACTGGCTGAAGAAATCTTTAAACCATTAGCAATTATCTTTGAAAAGTTCTGAGGTCTGGGAGATATCCCAAAAGACTGGGAAAGTGCAACTACAGTACCCATCTATAAAATGGGGGACAAGGTCAACCCAGGGAAGTATAGACCACCCATCTTAATTTCCATGCCCTGAAAGATAATAGACCAAATGAACAAAAATCACTTTCTAAATACATAGAAAACAATGTGGTAAGTAACATCATAGCTTTGTCAAGAACAAATCATGTCAAACCAACCTAGTAGCCTTCTTTGACAACATAACAAGCCTTTGGGAGGACGAGGAGTAATATATGTGATATATCTCAAGATTAATAAGGCTTTGCATTCTGTTTCACATGACTTCCTCATAAGCATACGGGGGAAATAAATATAGCCCAGACAAAGCTACTATGGATGCACAACTGGTTGGAAAAGCATTCTCAAAAGAGTAGTTATCGAAGTTTCACAGCTGCGCTGGAATGGCATATTGAATGGGGAGCTTTGGGTATCTGTCCTTGGTTTGGTTCTATTAAATATATTCATAAATAATTTGGATAATGGAATAGAAAGTACACGTATAAAGTCTGCAGACAATACTAAGGACTTGCAAGCACTTTGGAGGACAGAATTAGAATTGAAAATGACCTTGACAAACTGAAGAAGTGGTTGAAATAAATAGAAAGACATTTAGTAAGCACAAATGCAGAGTACTACACTTAAGAAGGAAAACAAACAAGGAGTCCCCTGGCACTTAGAAGACTAACAAATGTATTTATTGTATGAGCTAGGAAGGCATAATCAGTTGCACAAATACAAGCTGGAAAATGACTCCCTAGAAGGAGGAATGCAGAAAAGGATCCAAGAGTTAGAGTGGATCACAAACTAAGTGTGAGTCAACAGTGTTATTCTATTGCCAAAAGAAGCAAACAGAATTCTGGGATGTTGTAGGAGTGTTACAAGCAAGACACAAGAGGGAATTCTTCCTTTCTACTCAGCACTGACAAGGCCTCAGCTGAAGTATTGTGTCCAGTTCTGGGCCCCACATTTTGGGAAAGATGTGGCCATCCTGGAAAAAGTCCAGAGGAGAGTAACAAAAATGATTGAGGAAAAATTGTTTAAATTGGAGAAGAGAAGACTGTCACAGTTACATCTTAACTGTTTTCAGTACATAAAAGGTAGCTATTCTCCTTACCCACCGAGGACATGACAAGAAGTTATGGGTTTAACTTGCAGCCAGGAAGATTTAGGTTAGACGTTGGGAAAGACTTTCTAAGTGTAGGGGTAGTAAAGCACTGAAACAGATTATCTAGGGAGATTGTGAAATTTCTATCACTGGAAATGTTTAAGAACAGGTTAGAAAAACAGCTGTCAGGAATAGTCTAGTCTAGGTAATATATAGCTTTGCCTTGGTGCAAAGGCCAGGATTAAATGGCCTAGCAAGGCCCCTCCAATCCAATATTTCTGTCATTCTATATGATGAAGCTCATCTAGCAGCCCAGGCAGATATTCAATCACCTTTTTTAATGAATGTTGTTTACGTACTAGTAGTATTAAAGTGGAATGAAAGGCTGTTTGTTTTTAGTTATGTTATATTTTTTTTTACGTCTCAAATTGTTGACAGAATAGGGGCTTAGATTTATGCGTTACTAATTAATAGTTTTAAAATATGACTGTAAAATACATTTTATCTATTAGGATTTGAGTTCATGACCTGAGGAGCTATTTATTCCTCCTAGGGCAGTCAACAAACACCTATGTGCAAATGCAGGTGGCTGGAGTGCTATAAAATATTCTAGGAAAAACACTGATTTCTGAACCTACATCCTCACAGGCAGGTAAATGAGGCCCAGTTCAGCAAAGCACTTAAATGAGTAAATAAGTTGCTTAAGTACTTTAATATCCGCTTATAAAATCACAGAAATTTAAGAGAATATTGCAAGTACCAATTCCAGTATTCACTGGTTGAACTGAATTGCCTGCTAACTGCCTAGATCAGGTCAACAACATCGCAATATACAAATCAATTGTTTAACACAAAGATACAGCGGCATCTGCTAGCTACACTATTCATTTACAGTATTTTGCTGAATAAGGCTAGTTTTAAACAAAAAAAAAAAAACCAAGGAGTCGTGTGGCACTTTAAGACTAACAGATCTATTTTTCGCATGAACTTTCGTGGGAGAAAATCCCACTTTGTCAGATGCTTCGAAGATGGGTGAACTTACAGAATGGAATGAAAATAAATGCAAGGGGGTGTAAAACATAGGATCAGGTCATACAGTAACAGCAAATCAGAGCAGTTGTTAGGTTCAAACCATAGGAAGCCTGAAGTTACCTTTTTTAATGGGAAAAGGACCCATAGTCTCGATTCAGTCTTGCTTTCACAGAATATAGCTTGCATATTAATTCAAGTTCAGCTGTTTCTCTTTGAAGTCTTGATGTCCCAGCCACATCTCTGACAACAGTCATTAACAAATCATTTATTGAGTGATTAGAAAGATGGAAGTGCTCAGCAACTGATTTCTTTGTTTTGTGATTTCTGATATCAGCTTTATGTTCATTTATTCTTTTGTGCAGCGGTCATCCTGTTTGTCCAATGTATAAGATGTTAGGGCATTTCTGGCACATGAAGGCATAGATCACATTAGTAGATGAGCAGGTAAATGAGCCTTTGATGGAGTAGCAGCCTTGATTAGGACCTATGATGGTATCTATTGTGCAAATATGTGGGCAGACTTGGCAGCGTGGTTTGTTGCAGGGGTGTGTGCCTGCTTCAATGCTTCTGTTGTTAGATCTGTAGTTGCTGGTGAGTATCTGTTTAAGATTAGGGGGCTGCCTATAAGCAAGGAGTGGTCTGTCTCCCAACGCTTGAGAGAGTGAGGGATCATCTTTTAGAATAGGGTGTAGGTCCTTAATGATCTGTTGCAGAGGTCTGACTTGAGGATTGTATGTGGTGACTAGTGATGTTCTGTTGTTTTCTTTCTTGGGCCTCTCCTGTAGTAGATGACTTTGGGGAACCTGTCTAACTCAGTCAATTTGTTTTCTTATTTCCCCAGATGGGTACTGTAGTTTCAAGAATGCTTGACAGAGATCTTCAAGATGTCTGTCTCTGTCTGAGGGATCAGAGCAGATGCGGTTATATCTTAGGGCTTGGCTATAGAGAATGGATCGTGTGGTATGTTTAGGATGGAAGCTCGAGGGATGTAGGTAACTATACCGATCAGTAGGTTTTCAGTACAGGGTGGTGGTGATGTGTCTATCCCTGATTTGTACTGTAGTGTCGAGAAAGTGGATCTCCTGTGTGGAGTGTTCCAGGCTCAATTTGATGGTGGAGTGGAAATTGTTGAAATCTCTGTGAAAATCTTCAAGAGCATCCCTGCCATGTGTCCAGATGATGAAGATGTCATCAATGTAGCATAGGTAAAGAAGAAGTGTTTTGGGATGAGACTTGAGGAAATGTTCTAAGTTGCCCATAAAGATGTTGGCATATTGTGGGGCCATGCAGGTGCCCATAACAGTCAATTTCAAAAGGGATAGCCGTGTTAGTCTAGTCCAGTAAAAAAAACAACAAGGAGTTGTGTGGCACTTTGGAGATAGAAAAGATCCCCAAATCTGAAGTGGTTGTGGGTGAGCACAAAGTTACAAAGTTCAGTCACAAGCTGTTCTGTGGCATCATCTGGGATGGTTCTTCTAATAGCTTGTAATCCATCCTTGGGTGGGATGTTGGTGTAAAGAGCTTCTACATCCATAGTGGCCAGAATGGTGTTTTCTGGAAGCTCACCAATGGACTGTATTTTCCTCAGGAAGTCCGTGGTGTCTTGAAGATAGGTAGGGATGTTGACAACATAGGGTCTGAGGAGGGAGTCCACATAGCCAGATAGGCCAGCAGTAAGAGCGCCAATGCCTGAGATGATCGGGCGTCCAGGGATTCCTTTTCTATGGATTTTAGGTAGTAGATAGAACATCCCTGGCCGGGGTTCTGGTGGTGTTTCTGTCTTCATATGTTCCTGTGCTGTCTTAGGGAGTTTCTTGAGTAGGCGTCGTAATTCCTTTTGGTATTCCTCAGTGGGGTCAGAGGAAAGTGGTCTGTAGAATGTTGTGTTAGAGAGTTGTTTATAAGGCTCCCGATATTAATCCAATTTATTCATGATGACAACTTCACCTCCTTTGTCAGCCTCCTTAATGATGATGTCAGAGTTGTTTCTGAGGCTGTGGATGGCATTGCGTTCTGCAGGGCTCAGGTTATGATGTAAAGGATGTTGTTTGTCCACAATTTCAGCCTTGGCACGGTGGCAGAAACAGTCAATGTAGAAGTCTAGTCTCTTACAACTGTCATCAGAGATGTGGCTGGGACATCAAGACTTCAAAGAGAAACAGCTGAACTCGAATTAATATGCAAGCTAAATTCTGTGAAAGCAGGACTCAGTCGAGACTATGGGTTCTTTTCCCATTACAAAAGGCAATTTGTCTTCAGGCTTCCCATGGTTTGAACCTAACAACTGCTCTGATTTGCTGTTACTGTATGACCTGATCCTATGTGTTACACCCCTTTGCATTTATTTTCATTCCATTCTGTAAGTTCACCCATCTTCGAAGCATCTGACGAAGTGGGATTTTCTCCCACAAAGGTTCATGTGAAAAATAAATCTGTTAGTCTTAAAATGACACACAACTCCTTGTTTTTTTTGCTGGACTAGACTAACATGGCTATCCCTTTGGTTTTAAACACACACAAATACTTTGCTGATGTGGAGCCTTTACAAAATTGTTTGCACCCTTTCATTTAAAATGGCATTTTAATAATTTGACTCACCTCCTAACTGGAGGCTGTTTTGTATGGCTTGTGAATATGTAACAGCATAGACCCTCTCTAGGCCTTTACTAGGATTACAGGGTTAGCCCAGGAGCCTTTAATCTGAGTTCTTGTGAATTTAATTAAAGCCAGCAAGATGGGGTGCATACACACTGTATTCACTTCACACGTGCCTCTAGGATTCAGTCAGAGGTCTTGCATCTACATTGGTACTAAATTCCACAGTGGCTAAGTCCACACGATGCTTTTAAATCGAAACAACGACCATTGCTTTGATTTAAAAGTTGTCATGTACTACCACCGTTTCATTATTTCGAAATGATGAGCCCCATCATTTTGAAATAACAAATCTTATTTCAAAATAGTAAAACCTAGGCTGAAATCAAAATAGCCGTTATTTTGATATGGTTGTTTCAAAATAACGCCATTCAGATGTGTTATTTTGAAATAACCATTATTTCGATTTAACACTTTTGCTCTTCTCCTTCCTAGGGTGCCTTCCTTTTTCTATATACTGGCTGGCAACATGGCCCTGCCAGGGGCCATGTTCCCACACCTCCCATGCTGCCCCTCTCCTGATTCGAAATAGCAAGACCTGTGTCCAGACTTGCTATTTCAATTTGAGGTTTTTGCTTATTTCAATTTAAGTTAATTCAAAATAATGATTTTATTTCAAACTAACTTATTTCGAATTAACTTATTTCAAAATAAGCATCTACGTGTGGACATAGCCAGTGACTAATAGACAAGCATCCTAGAGATCCTATGCCAAGAAAGGCCTTGTTGGAGATGTTATCTGCTCACCTGAGGTTGCGAGTTGAAGGACACTTAAATGAAAGCTCCCACAATCCATCCTTTACCAGGTCCTGTATCCACTCAGCTAGAAGGCTGCATCCAATCTATATGTGTTCCCTCTTGTAAGTGTCCTTCCCCTCCTATTGCTTAGCTGTTTCTAAGGAGGGGTTTTAAGTGCATGAGTGTGGTGAAATTGTAGAATCATAGGGTTGGAAGGGACCTCATGAGGTCATCTAGTCCAACCCCCTGCCAGAGGCAAGACCACTCCCATTAAACCATCCCACTCATGGTTTTGTCCAGCTGGGCCTTAAACACCTCCAAAGATGGAGACTCCACCACCTCCCTAGGCAGCTCATGCCAGTGCTTCACCACTCGCCTAGTAAAAAAGTTTTTCCTAATATCCAGCCTCGACCCCCGTAACTGTAACTTGAGACCATTGCTCCTCGTTCTGTCCTCCATTACTACTGAGAATAGTCGAGCTCCCTCCTCCTTGGAGCATCCCTTCAAGTAGTTGAAGGTTGCTATCAAATCCCCCTCAATCTTCTCTTCTGCAGACTAAATAAACCTAATGCTCTCAGTCTTTCCTCATAGGGCTTGTGCTCCAGCCCTTTGATCATTTTGGTTGCCCTCCGCTGGACTCTCTCTAGCATGTCCCTGTCCTTTTTGTAGTGGGGAGCCCAAAACTGAACACAATATTCTAGATGTGGCCTCACCAGTGCAGAATAGAGGGGAATGATCACATCCCTTGATCTGCTGGTAATACTTCTTTTGATGCAGCCCAGTATGCCATTGGCCATTTTCGCAGCAAGAGCACACTGCTGAGTCATATCCAGCTTCCCATCCACCATGACCCCCAGGTCCTTTTCTACACTGCTGCTACTTAGCTGAATGTTTCCCAGCCTGTAGCGGTGCATGGGTTTTTTTCATCCCACGTGCAAGATTTTACACTTGTCCTTACTGAACCTCATAAGATTTCTATTGGCCCACTGTTCCAATTTATCTAGGTCTCCCTGAATCCTGTCCTCGTCCTCCAATGTGTCTATTGTTCCCCCCAGCTTGGTGTCATCCGCAAATTTACTAAGAGTGCAGTCTATTCCATCATCCAGATCATTGATGAACATGTTGAACAGAACCGACCCCTGGGGCACACCACTTGTTACTGGTTGCCAGCTAGACATAGAACCATTGATTCCTACACACTGAAACCATTGATCTAGCCAGTTTTCTATCCACCTTATAGTCCACCTATCCAACCCATACTTCCTTAATTTGCCAGTGAGAATGCTGTGGGGAACTTTTCATAGAATCATAGAATCATAGGGTTGGAAGGGACCCCACGAGGTCATCTAGTCCAACCCCCTGCCAAAAAAAGCAGGACCACTCCCATTAGATCATCCCAGTCAGTGTTTTGTCCAGCTGGGACTTGAACACCTCCAGAGATGGAGATTCCACCACCTCCCTAGGCAACTTATTCCAATGCTTCACTTTTATCAAAAGCCTTCCTAAAATCAAGGTATATCACATCAACGGTTCTTCCTGCATCCAGAAAACCAGTCATTTGAGTCATTTGATCATAGAAGGAAATGAGATTGGTCAGGCATGATTTACCCTTGGTGAATCTATGCTGACTGTTCCTGATCACTTTATTTTCCTCTAAGTGTGTGAGGATGGATTCTTTGAGAACCTGCTCCATAATTTTTCCAGGAATTGAGGTGAGGCTGACAGGTCTGTAATTCCCCGGATCCTCCTTTTTCCCTTTCTTGAAAATAGGCACTACATTTGTTTTTTTCCAATCCTCTGGCACCTCCCCCATTCTCCATGAGTTTTGAAAGATACTGGCCAGCGGTGCTGATATCTCATTGGCCAATTCCCTTAGCACCCTTGGATGCAGTTCACTCAGCCCCATGGACTTGTGCACATCCAGCTTCCTTAAGCAGTCCCTAACCTGACCTTCTGTCACCAAGGGCCTCTCTTCTTCTCTCCAATCTGCCATACCCATGGTAGTGGGCAGGGAGCTGACCCTGCCTGTGAAAACTGATGCAAAAAAAGCATTGAGCACTTCAGCTTTTCCCTCATCCTCTATCACGAGGATGCCTGCCTTTCAGTAAGGGACCTACACCATCCCTGATCCTCTTCTTGTTATTAATATACTTGTAGAACCCCTTCCTGTTATCCTTTATATCCCTCGCTAGACACAACTCCATTTGTCCTTTGGCCTTTCTGATTTTATCTCTGCAGTCCCTAGCAATATCTTTATATGCCTCCTTAGTCATCTGACCAAACTTCCACTTCCTTTTTATGTTTAAGCTCAGAGCAGAGTTCTGTGCTAAGCCATTCTGGGTGCCTTACATGTTTGCTGTTCTTTCTCCTAATTGGAATGGCAACTTCCTGTGCCCTTAGCAGGGTTTCTTTAAAATATAACCAACTCTCTTGGACTCCTTTCCCCTTCAGATTAGCTTCCCAAGGGATCCTGCCCATCAGTTCCCTGAGGGAGCCAAAATCTGCTTTTTTTGAAGTCCAGGGTTTGTGTTTTGCTTCTTTCCTTCCTTCCTTTAATCAGCATCCTGAACTCAACCATGTCATGGTCACTACTGCCTAGTTTGCCATTTACCTCTACCTCCCTGATCAATTCTTCTCTGTTTGTGAGCAGCAGGTCGAGAGGTGCAAGGCCCCTAGTTGGTTCCTCCAGCATTTGTACTAGAAAGTTGTCCCCAACACTCTCTAAAAACTCCTGGACTGCCCATGCACTGCTGTATTGGCCTCCCAGCAGATGTCAGGGTAATTGAAGTCCCCCATGAGCACCAGGGCCTGTGATCTAGAAGCTTCCACTAGTTGTCCATAGAACACCTCATCCACCTCCTGCTTCTGGTCTGGTGGTCTATAGCAGACCCCCACCACAACATCCCCCCTGTTGCTTTCCCCTCTCAGTGTAACCCACAGACTTTCTACTGGCACACTTCCACTTCCATAATGGAGCTCTGAACAGTCATAGAGCTCTTTTACATATAGTGCTACTCCTCCCCCTCTTCTTCCCTGCCTGTCTTTCCTGAACAGTTTATACCCATCCATGGCAGAGCTCCAGTCATGCAGACTATCCCACCACGTCTCTGTTATTCCAATGATATCATAGTTCCTTGTCTGCGCTAGTACTACCAATTCTTCCTGCTTATTTCCCAGGCTCCTCGCATTAGTGTATAGGCACCTAAGATACCAGGCCGATTTCTCTACTTTGTCATTTTGATTTTCAATGCTATTACATATACCTCCTTGCATTTTTTCTGTAGCAAGAGACAATCTTATTCCTACTACAGCTGACAGATCTTAGGCTATGTTTACACTACAAAAGCTCAGTTGACTTTATTAAGTTGACTTAGTGAGTCAATGCTTCTCTTAAGTCAACTTAACGAAGTTGGTTGACTAAAAAAAGTGTCCTAATAAAAAATGTTTATTTATGTCGACTTTACTATGTCGACTTAAGCAGGCACATGTTATTACATAGAGCTTCTTAAGTCAACTTAGAGAGCCACATTGCATTGTCGACTTAATGCCTCAGTCAGCTTAAAGAGTGAGAGTTATTAAGCTGACTTTATAAATGCCAAATATGGCCAGGGCTTTGCTTAAGTTGACTTAAGCCTCCTTGCATCAACTTTAGCTCTTCGTGTAGACATACCCTTAGTGAGTTATCTAAGGCAGTGAGGTATCCATTGTGTGTTGTGGGTCTGAGAGAAACTGCAAGCTGAACGAGGCTGTGAGACAGTAGCAGGACCTGCTAGTGACTGAGCTACAGGCAAATTAATTCTCTTTATTTTTTATTTCTTTAATTGGACACCATCTTTACTGGATGATGAAATGCCATTGTTTTGGGCCTGCCCACAAGCTAAGATTGATGGCGCTACATTGTCTTGCAGAACTGGGATGACTAAAACCAGGTACCCAACTTCTAGCTAAAGAAGGGTGCCTTCCTAGAGCTGTGTGAGATTGCATCACTTTAATGCCAAAAAACAAGACTGAGAACACCGAAGTCCTGCAGAAGTGTGTGGCAATTGCTCAATGGAAGCTGGCAATGCCCAACTGCCATGGATCCATTTGGAATCAGTTTGAGGTCTGTAAGTCAACTATGAGTGCTGTGGTGGCGGGAATTTGCTGGCCCGTAAATGGTCTGGTGTAGACACACATTGCTATGGTGGATAATGAATATAATTATTAAGGAATTTCAGCAGCTTGGATTTCCAAACTGCAGAAGCTATAGATATTACATAATCTGTCCCATTCAGAACAAAAAATTACATTTACAGAAATGTCTATTGGTTGTCTGCTGTTATCCACTGGGAAGATTTATAAGTGTTGGAAGCACTGGGAAAGTGCATTATGACAAGAGAACTCTGGAGTGTTTGACAGAGGTTAGATAGGAAGCCTCTTTCCAGAGAGCAATATTTACCTAAATATGTATGCATTCTCACTGTCTGCTGTGCTTACATGCAATTGTTCTGGTCTTGATGACTTACACAGCTTCAAGTAATGCCCTGGGACTAGATGATTTCTTTTTTAAAACCTGATGATGTAACATGGCCTCTCCTGTGCTCCAGTTGTCACTATGGGTCCCCCAAACCAGACCAAGAAACAGTTTGATGACTAATGTAGATGAAACAAAACTGTTTTCAGCACCGTTACAGAATGTATTCTAGAAACAAATGCTACTGAAAATGGATATCTTCTCTATCTGAGAAATCAAACTATTTTCAGTTCCAGTATAAGTGAAACCATAGCTAACAACCATTCTCAATAATAAATCAAATTCCTAATATATACAGGTCTGTAGGACCTGATTCTGGTTAGTATAATACAAATGAATGTAGGTATTGCTCCTGATTTATATCAGAGTCCTACTGCAGGACAGGGATTCTGTGGTTCCAGCTAAACCTGCTTCCGTAATAGTGAAAGTGGATAAAATGTACTGTGCAGCAGGCAGGATTAGGTGGGCAAAGAAAAACAGCAGTAATTTATGGGAAGACACTTTGTGTTTTAAAACTTCAATTTAAATGAGGGATAGAAAGAGATTTGATGTCTATTATGACAGTAGCTAAAGTATTTTTACTTGGTTAAAGCAAGCTTTGTTTCATTCTGTCAGCCAAAAAATTGTCTGAATTCCATTTGTATATGTAATAATTACCTACTTTTTTTTTCTTTTTTAGTAACATGGGGGAATCTGTCTCATTTGTGGGATCTAAAGTTTGTGTGGGTGGGAGCGGAATAAGAAATGCAAGAAACAATGTGCATGTGGGTGGGTATAAGCATGGTTATTGCAGGGTGGGAGCAGAGCTCTACTTTACATTAGTGTGGATATAGAGAATGAGGTTAGTGAGGATAGCCTTAAAAAACCTGGTATAAATAAAATACATAAATGTTTATGTAATTAATCTATTCCCAGGACCCTTTGGAAGGACAGCCAAGGGTTATATTAGTCAGAGAAACCTCTCCTAGCTTGGAGAGGGTCCTGTACACAGAGAAGTCTTTCACAGCAGATCTGTAGTGAATGCAACACTGTCCTTGAAAAATACGTAAGGGTTTCAGTTAATGTAGAATGCAGCTACCCATCAACTACATGGGGCAGGATATTATAAGCACATACAATCAGTGTTTGGATCATTGCTCTGGCCTCCTGCATGCTTCTGGATGAAATTCAATATGCTGATCATCTAAAAGCATGAATGCCCTTTTGTTTAGTATTTTGTTGAATAAGAACATAAGAATGGCCATACTGGGTAAACCAATGGTCAATCTAAACCAGTATCCTGTCTTCTGGCATGGGCCAGAGCCAGATGCTTCAGACAGAATGAACAGAACAGTGCAATTATCAAGTGATCCATTACCCATTGCCTATTTCCAGCTTCTGGAAATCAGAGATTTAAGAACATCCAGGGCATGGGGTTGCCATCCTAACCATCTTGGGTAACAGCACTGATGAACTTATCCTCCTCCATGAATTTATCTAATTCTTTTTTGAACCCACTTACAGCTTTGCCCTTCACAATATCCCTCAACAATGAGTTCCACAGGGGGAATGTGCATTGTATGAAGAAATATATCCTTTGATTTGTTTTAAACCTGCTGCCTATTAATATTATTGAGTGGCCTTTAGTTCTTGTGTTATATGAAGGGGCTTATTCACTTTTTCCACACTATTCATGATTTCGTAGACCTCTGTTATATTCCCCCTTATTCCCTCTTTTCTAAGCTAAACAGGCCAGTCTTTTAATCTTCCTTTGAATGGAAGCTGTTCTGTAACCCTTCTCCATACTATTTCCCATTCTAATAAATCTTTTCTGAAATGAGGCAAACAGAACTGTATGCAGTATTGAAGGTGTGGGCACACCATACATTTATGTAGTGATATTATGATATTTTCTGTCTTATTATCTACTCTTTAATGGTTCCTAACATTCTTGGGGGGGCGGGGTCTTTACTTCTGCTGCACACTGAGCAGACGATTTCAGATAACTATTCATGATGACTCAAAGATCTGGGTTTTTTGAGTGGAAACAGCTAGTTCAGACCCCATCATTTTGTATGCATAGTTGGATTATGGTTTCCAATGTGCATTACTTTGCACTTGTTAACACTGAATTTCTCCTTGTTTTTATTTCATTTTGTTGTGAGCTTATTCTGTGTTCTGTAATGTTTACCCATTTTGTTCTGGATTTGGCTAATAATTTTTGGCTACTGTATATGTTTAATATGTATTTTGCGAAAGGCAACCTGGTGACAGATAGCATAGCAGTATAATTTTAAAAAATAAATAAAAAATCAAATTGAATCCCCTCTAATAGGCAACATAAAAATTGGTAACATTAGTAAAATTAAAGGATATTTTAATATAATAGATTATTCCAAAGGAAATATTACAATGTGAATATACATACATACATACCACTCTGTGTTTGTGTGAATGTGTAATTGCATTTATAGATATAGTTATAAAAACCATGTGTGGGCATATGTAATAAGTACTTCACACATGGTTGGCAATGTGCAAGCAATAATTTGTTTCAAATTATTTTGTAAATAAAACCTGTTATTCCTATGGCAATAAGTGCAAGAAATAGTTAATCAAAATCATAAAGAATTTTAAAATGTCTGTTTATCCTGTAGATTTTTCTATAGAACCCATGCCACTTATTTGTAAGTGTGAGAATATTTCTCTCCGGGACATTTGCAAAATATTTTCCTTGTGTAAGCCTATATGTGTGAGACACAAGAATATAATGGTTTTTATGGAATAGTCTATCAGTTAATACATTTGAAAAAGTCCCTCAATATGCATTTAATTTTGCAGTGACTGTTCCCATAGTAATTAGGGGTATGTCTACACTTACACTTTAAATCGAAATAATGATGACTATTTCGATTTAAAGTAGTGCATGTCTACACTAGGCTTCCTTGTTTTGCAATAAGGAACAGTCATTTTGAAATAATAAAACCTTGCTTTATATTGACATGATGGTTAAATCAAAATTATTATTTTGAAATAATGCAGCGTAGCCACATTATTTCAATTTAACTGTTTTGATTTAACACTTTTTGCCCTTCTCCCTCCTAGGTGCCTTCCTCTTTCTATGTATTGTGGGGGGAGGGGGGCATCGCCCTTTTTGGGGGCCATCTTGCCACACCTCCCATGGTGTCCCCTCCTAAATCAAACTAGCAAGTCCTGTCCATGCTAGTTTGATTGGGTTTCCAGTGGGGACATGTTAAATCCATTTAACTTAAACTGATTTAATGGTTTTTATTTTGATTCAATTAGATCAATTTAAGTTAAATCAGTTTAACAATCTAAGTGTAGACATACCTGAGGCGTTTTACTTCCATTTCTAAAATATAAAATCAAAATAAATATAACAACCTTTGGGCCTAATCCTGCAATCCCAATTCAAGCAAAATTTTGTTGAAGTATGCAGGAATTTTAAATGAGTTAGATGACAGAATTTGAACCTCAGAAACAGCGACTGTGTATATAACAGATTATTTTTTTCTTTTTCAATTTTGAATTTGTATGATATCCAGCCACGGTGATTTTTCTAATAAAGATAGCCAACAGTGAAATAGTTAACAAACGTAATATTTATGTTGTCACCAACAGATTCTGCATATCACTGAGACAAATGAAAGCAGTTTACACCTCCTTTGCAGCACAGAAATAAAACTTTTTACAGCAGCTATGATTTTAGGCTTTTTTTTCCTGTGATCCCTAAGAAAGTACAAAGGTGTACTTTTATAATGGATAAAGTTGTTGTTCACGCTGCTATAATGCAAAAAAGCTCATCTTCCTAAACAACTAACTTGGGAAGCAACCAAAAATGGAAAATTTCAGTTGAAAAAGCGAACATTTCAAAAAGTTCTGTGCATATGAAAACAGGAAGTTACAATGGAAAAATACTGAACATTAACTATAGGGGTTGCTAACAGTGCCTACTGAAACATATAGCCTCAGACACTTACTTATGTGTCCCGTATATCTTCATTTATGCCTTCTAGCTGTTGGCAGTTGTATTGTGCAGCCAATTAAAAATAGGATCTGTTCATTTCAAAAAGGTGAATTTACTAACAAATGTTAGGATGTGATACCTAGTTTCAGTCATAAATTAATAAACACACAATGCAGGTCCCCACACTTTGCATTGTTAGCACTACTATTTTCACCAGTTAATATCCATGTATTTGCCGTTCCAGTTCTTTAACTCTCTTGAGGAAAGGTTGACACTTGTTTCTTTTCTGGATTATTTTTTTCTGTTTTCTGTTTGCATCTTTATATAATTTAAATGTTCACAATGGTGTATTAGGAGACCATGTTTGCCTATAGACCATAAAGTTGATAATCCAGCCTTTGTTTTCTCTAACTCTGTCTTATCATCCTGGAAAGCCTCTATAACCTTTAATTTAATCTAAGATTATACTATTATCAACAATGTGAACTTTAAAAAATATGTTACACCGTCTCCTGGATATCACACTGCAACCACAATCACTGTCCACCTCTCTTCCCTAAAATATATGGAGAGACCTTCTTTTCAGATTGTTCTAAGACCCATTGGACATATATCACCAGATGGTAAAAGCTAGTATAAAAATCTGTTGTTAGCCCTGGTTTTTTGAGGTGGTCTTAATATAGAGGCTATTTAAAATCACACTGAAATGAAAAGAAAAACCAGTTTCTTTGTAAGGATAGCAAGAGAAAAAGTCTGTCTAGCCATTTATGTTTCTAACATATACTGGACCATCTCCTGTTTTTGTTTTGTTTTTTAAAAGTGTTAGTTTAACTAGTGCAAACAGCACTTTTGACAGTCCAACGTAGAAGTTTGCACTAGTAAAGCTATGCCAACGGCTAGCCAGTCTGTAATGCAAGCAAGCCATCGGTTTCTCATTGAAGCTAGGTGCCAAAGGGATAGCTGTGTTAGTCTAGTTCAGCAAAACAAACAAAGTGTCCTGTGGCACTTCTAAAGACTATTTTCACATGAGCTTCCATGGGTGACATCCCACTTCGTCAGACACCAGAGTGGAGAAAACTTGAATTGAAAAAACCTTACAGTATGGGAGAGGAAGATAAATCCTGTGATTACTGTACATTTCACAGCATCAGGTCAGATGACTTCAGCAAATCAAAAAAGCTGTATCTGTGATCCTCACCTTTCTCAGCCTCACCACTTTCTGATATGTTGTGTTTAAATCTATACAACTTGTTTGACTTGCTCAAGTCATCTGATCTGGGACTGACCTTCCGCTCCCTTACTGTAAGTTGTTTGTCAATGTAAGTTTTCTCCACTATGGCATCTGTTGGGGACTTTGCCCATGAAAGCTCATGTGAAAATAAATAAAAAATAAAAAAATAAATCTGTTAGTTTCTAACAGTGCCAGAGGACTCTTTGTCTGTTTTTCTTTGAAGCCACTTGCATATGGAAAACTGCTTTGGGAGAATTACAGTCAGACAGCTTATGCCACAAATGAGTGGTGTATCCTTTCTTCATCTCCAGCACTAAATACATATAGAGTCTGTCTCAGAAATCACTAGCACCTAAAGCAGAGCTGAGAGTAATTTTCACGTACATAACATAGAGTGTGTCAACACTTAAAACTCTACAGCTGCCCTGCTACAGGAACACTTCAGTGTAGACACTGCCTACACTGACAGGAGGGATTCTTCCTTCAGTATAGATAACCCTTCTCCATTACCCTAGGGCAGTTTACACTGGGACTAGGTTGTCTTAAATACATGGGTGAGGGGTATGGATCTTTTACACCCCCTAGCAATGTAGTTAAGCTGACTTAATTTTCTAGTATAGACCAGGCCTAATGGCCTCTGGCAAAAGGTCTTATCTACATTATTAAAATCTACCATATTGGGAGACTTGGTAAAAACACATCCTTCTGATGGCTTTAAAAAACATGGTTTAGTCATGACAGCATAGATAGAACTGAACCATGTTTTAATTGTGCTCGTGCACTATACTTATTCCTTGATCTGGCAAATTTGCATTACTGTTTGATGACAATGTAAATAGTATCTCAATGCCAAATGTGGTAACTAAACTGAATGAATACTCACCATTCTGAAACTCACTGAAGAGTGTTCACATAAGGCTGTTGAAATCTATCTGGTTAACTTAGTACAATTGCTGTGTGGAGACCAAAGCTTACATTTCATAGAAAATTTGTTGTAAATTTTACAATTATTATTGTGAAGTTTACATCTTTTTAGCTAAAGATGAGCTTTCCCATTAACCTGTGGTGTCACACACAAATGTACATTTAAAAAAATCCCCTTAAATTTAGGAAAATCCTTTCTGAATTGCAAGAATTAACATGGCATTTTCTGCAAATATAATTTTCCTATTCCCACAATTTTCTCCACTCCCTGTTTATTGCATTATTGGTTATTATCTGAATTACATGGCTGCGTAGGGACCTCAGCTGAGATCAGGGATCCATCATGCTAGGCACAGTACAATTATAAGAGTTTATAACTCAGACAGCAGACCAAAGAAAAAGTTATAGCCTCGTTTCAAAGTTGGGAAATGGAGGGAGAGATTGTGACTTTTCCAGGGTTACACAAGGAGACTGTGGCAGAGCTGAGGAGTGAATTTATACCTTCTGAGCACCAGCCCCCATTTCCTTAACTAGAAGATGACTGCGCTTCTCCTTAGGGGTAACTAACTGGTACAGCTTTTATTCATCGTCATGTGTTTTATTATTACACTGCTTGATATCTAAATGTAACTGCACTTTCTGTGTTAGTGACCATATTCTCTTTTGGAAGTTTAGATGTTCTCCAGCTGCTGGGTAGGATGATGGATGGTATACATCAGATTAGTTCATCTGTATCCAAATTTCAGAATAATAGCTAGTTCCCTGAGTTATATCATCAACTACTGTAAGAGAAATATGGAATCCTGAACTCAGGAATTTGACAGATCCACATATAGGACCCTCAGAAGTCAATGAGAGTTTTTGCCTAAGTGCTACCTTTTTAGAAGCAATGATGAACCTAATTCAGAGCTCACTGAAGTTCATGGAAAGATTTCAATTGATTTTGATGGGTCTGGATCTGTAAAAATGTGGCCAGATCTCAGTTAAGTATCTGATCCAACAGCTTTCCAATGAGATGTGACAGAGATTCTGACAGCTGTCAGTCCATAAAAATCTAACTCACTTTTCATGAATGTAGGTATATTAATTAAAGTGACCTAGGTAAATTTCTAAATAAATAATTTGAAGTTTTGTGGTAGCTGTGTGAGTCCCAGGCTATCAAGGAGACAATCTGTGTTAAATAATACCTTTTACTGTACCAACTGCTGTTGTGAAGGAGATAAGTTTTGTGTTACACAGAACTTTTTCTTAAGGTCTGGGAAAGGTACTCGGTGTCACAGCTAAATACCAGGTGGAATAGATGGTTCAACGTAAGTATTTAACACACATTGTAAAAGTGGTGGTGTAGCTGTGTCAACCCCAGGATATTAGAGAGACAAGGTAGGTGAGATCTTATCATCTGTTATACAACTATTTTTTAGTTGCTTCCTTGAATTGGAGCAGGAAGCAAACTGGCAGCTAGAATAATACTAGCTGTAACCCGTCAAAAATGACAGAGGAAAATCAAAAGGGAATTTTTGAAATATTTATTTATTTTAATCAATTAATAGTTCTTTAATTACAACATTTTTTGCAAGAGTTCTCTAGTCAGCTAAAACTTTTCCTTGGTAGTTCGTATCCTTCATGTAAAGTTTCATATTTTCACGGTTTCTTCCCCAAGTGAGTGCCACATACAATTGGCTGAAGAGTCAGCGTGAAATATTGTTAACAGCTGAAAGCCTGGCCGAGAGCTTTATAATTTTGACAAGTTCTGAAGGTGCAGCTGTGTCACCAGGGTGAACCATCCCTGGGGTTCACTGGCTGTTACTGTCCAATTTTTAAATCCTCAGCCATTTTGCCTTTATGCAGCTACAGTAAAGTATCTGTGCCATGCCAAGGCTCTGAGGCCATTATGGTGTCAGGGGTGACTCAAACCAGTTGCTCCCAAGGAGCAATCTGTCCCATGCTGTGCTTCACATCACACACATATGTAAGCAAGAGGATGGACCTGCTATTGTGGGGAACTTTCCAGTCTTGTATACCACCCCAGTGAAGGTGGGTAGCAAAAGGGATCTGGGTCCCTGCTCCCACTTCCTTAACCCAGAGGCCTGTCTGACCTCAAAGGCTCCCCTCCCAATCTCCTGTGTGGAGGAGTCCCTGTAACCCCGACAAATCTGGGCCCCAGAATTTCTGGAGGCTCAACCCCCAATCTTATCGTGGTCTCTCGGGACAGGGCTAGGGTATCCCCACTGCAGGGTGCTGACTGCACTGACCACTTTCTGGCCCACCAGTCACTATATACGTTCAAAGTAATATAATTTAAGCATACAGAAATAAAAAATAACCCAATCAGAAAATAGAGGAAAGTGGAAAAAAGTGAAAAGGAAACCCCTGGTGCCACCGCCTGCTGTGGGGGCACTACACACAGTCTCTGGGGTCTGAGGAACAGTCTCAGTCTGTTCTCCACGTTGCAAGCCTCTGCCCAGGCCTGGCTGTGACTCGATGCTCCAGAGGGCCAGATGCAGGCTCTGGCTGTGGCCACACGTTCCCAAACTCCAGGGGCCAGGGCCCTTCTTCCCAGCATCAGCCTTCCTTCACTGTCCCGCAGCTGCTCACCACAACCAGCTCCAGATGGCTGCAGCTCTGGCTCCCAGCCATTGCTCTGGTTCTGTGTGGCTCTTTGGGGTGCTCCTCGGGCTCCTCTGGTTCTCCTGCTGTGGGCGTGCACTGATCAGCTCAGCATGATTTCTCTGTTTTGTTTAGAACAGAATCATCTTGGTCTCCTCCTCTGGCCTCCTGTACCCAGCTTCAGACAACTCTGGCTCCAGCTCTGCTTGACTTGGCTTTCTGCTGGTCCAGCAGCTGTGGGTCTGCTCTGCACAAATAAGCTCAGCCTGGCCCCTTTTCCTGGGTTCTCTGGCTCCCAGCTGCTGGCTGCTTAGTGCTTCCTCCTTAGCTTGGCCAGGCATGTCCAGCCTGCAGTTTCAGCTCCGGGGCCGGGGAGCACTCTCCTGGCCCTCTCCTTGTCCTGTCCAGCCAGTCAATCAGATTATCTTGGAACACCAGCCTCTCCCCCTGGCCCTGGGGCTGTCTGTTTCAGAGTCCTGCTCCCAGGCGGGAGTGGCCAATCAAAAGGCCCATTCAGTCTCAGTAAGGGGCTATCAGTCCCCTTACACATAGCAAATTAGGAGGGTTGATGGCATCAGGACTTGTCTGTATGTGGAGTTATTCAGGAATAACCATTCTTTAATGACTTCATGAATGGATAGTCATATTTGGGAACTAGGGTGCCTTGCTCTTATCTTAGCTTAAAGCAGGGGTTCTAAACCCATTCACCCTCGCAACACTGCCACTAGCCCGCCACTTCTCGGCATTAGGACTTTCGGCGGTGGGTCAAGCAGCAGTGGTCCCCACTGCCAAAGAAATTCTCTCCGGGAAGGGATTTTCAGGTGGAAGGCTTGACCAGCAGCCCCCCTCTGCCAGCAAACAGAGTAGAGCCCTGCAGCTTTTGCAAAGAGCGTCTGCTGCTCCAGCTCCTAAAGGGCCAGAGATATGAAATCAGCCTGCTGCCACAACTCTCCTCAGGCTTTCCAGGGCAAGCTGATTTCACATGACACAGTCGGTCACAGTGCTTTGACACGTTTTTGGGGTGCAACACGGGTTGAGAGCTGCTGGCTTAAAGCACTTTGAAAGTAGGTTAAGTGGAAGAAGGCACTCTTATTTCAGCATATCTGTCCAGACTTGGGGTTGTTCAAGAAAAGCTGTTCCTAAAAGATTCCACATGTAACTAGACTCTTACTGAAACACGCTGTACAGAAAAAACACCACCGAAAAAGGTAGCAGCTGCATTCCACGTTAGATGACGCTTCTCTAGTTGGCCTTCAAGCCCAGAATCATGTAGGGAGCTTTATGGTAATCCACTCTGGATATAAAACAGGGAAATAGGTAACTTACAGCTTCTCTTCATTGCATTGTTAGCTAGACTTCAACTTGAGTGTTGCCCCAATCTTGATTCCTGGGCAAACTCCCAACTGTCTTGGGCAGTGGTTTTCAAACTATGGGTCAGGGGACCCACTAATGGATCACAAGAGCCTCAGGTACTGGGGTTGAGGCACCCCCTGCTGCTGCCGCCAAAAGACTGGACTGCATTGTTCAAAGATGGAATTGTTGGGTCATGGGCATAATTTTGTTTTTCAACTGGGTCCTGAGAAAAAAGTTTGAAAACCACTGCTCTTAGGGGCAAGATAAATGCTGCTGATTCAGCTAGAAATGCAGTGGGGACCGAACTAGTCTGTGATGCGATGCTAATGCAATCAGAGGAGGTAGACTACCTTAACTGGAGTTACCTATATTTAAGGTAATTCCTTTTAACACTACACTACAGACAAACTCTGGGAACCACAGCTGAAATCCTTGCCTCTTTGAAGCCTGTGACCAGAAAACTCCCATTTCTTTTAATGATATCATGTGTACTGACCTCCACTTTGGAAATTGCTTCTGATGAAGTGGGATTTTCTCCCATGAAAGCCCTTGTGACAAATGAATTTGTGTCTTTAAAAGTGCCACAGGACTCCTTGTCTGAATTAGACTAACACGGCTACCCCTTTTGGAACTTGTTGACATTTTCAGCACGTGTTATGTCTGTAAGACTATGCTTATCATCATCTCTCACCAATATAGCCCTTTCTTTCTTGTGCTACTTTTACTTCCTTGTTGTCACCTTACTTTGTTATAATCAAAATAACCTTGAATGTAGCTATGTATTTGAGCAGTTCCACTGAACTCATACACATGATCCTTTGCATGACTTTAGCGGTGGGGATCGCTGGTTTCTTGGGCCAGGGGCTTGTCACGTGTGTGCACTGGTGGAATGTACCATGCTGGTTTAAACTGCCTATAGAATTCCCTTTTACCTAATCAAATGTGTATAGTTGTGTGCAGGGCCATAACTATGGCGGAGCGAGTGGGGCTTTGCCCTGCACATGCTGGAGCGGCTCTATTGAGCTTCTCCATTAAAGGGCGTGTTTGTCACCGCTCACCCCGGTACTGGCCCCTGTAAGGGGTAAGTTCTGATCAGAATACGCCCCGGGCTCTGGATTCCTTAGTTACAGCTCATGACAGAGGTGTCCAACATTTTTGGGTGAGGGGGCCACATGGCGATTTTTAGCTCCATCAGGGGGCTGGTGAGAAAATTCTTGATAGATGAGACATACAAATTGATCTTATTAATAAACTTTAATAAAATAAGGGTTAGTGTGTTATTTGGCATTGCTTTTGCTTGCACTGTGTACAGAGGACAAGAGGGGGCAGGAGCGCTTGTGTGAGGGGGCAAGGCCGAGTCTGGGGAGAAACTAACAAAGCCCCAGCTCCCGGACTTTTGCAGCAGCACTCCCCTGGCCCGATTAAAGCCCTTGGTGGGCTGGAGTCTGGTCCCCAGGCCTAGGGCTATAACTACAGTGGTGCCGATGGGGCTTTGCCCTGGGCGTGCTGGAGTGGCTCAAAGGAGCCCCTCTATCAAAGGGCTTGTTTTGCAGCACCGGCCCCAAGCGCTGCTAACGGCAAGGGCTGCTAGCTCTCCACATTACGGCTTTGCCTGGGCTGCAGATTGGACAAGCCTTCCTTCTAGGGAGCAGTGGGAGCTATGCTGATATGTGTAGATTTTGGTGCTGGGCCATAAGCGAGGAGTGCAAGACTGTAAGCCCCATAAGGAGTGTGCTGACATCTGAGGGGCACCAAACTGGGGACCACTGTTCCCTCTAAGTTCTGTGCGTGTGCATACGCACACAGGTCATGAAACCTGCACACACAACAAAAAGTGTGCACAAAAAAATTCAATAGTGCTAATATTGGTGCTCACAAAGAAACGTTTTTGCACACACAAAGAAAGTGTCTGCACCCCGGGTCTACGAGTAATGAGGGAACATTGGGGACTGCGCCATAGCGCTGCCCAGGACGCTGTCACTCTTCTGTGCCGGCGCCGCAGGGGGTGCCAGAAGCCCGAGCACGGTTCCTGGTGCTGGGTCGAATCGAATCAAATCGTAGGGTTGGAAGGGAGCTGGTGAGATCATCCAGTCCCTCTGTGGTGCAAGTTTTGCAGGGCGAAAGCAGCATTGTCCCCAGGATTTGAAATGGAAGGGTGCTCACTAAATTGGTGTAACACTGCTGCTAGCTGATAACTCAGGTGGCTATTAGGGAAATTTGTGGGCAAGCCCCGCTTCAAACTCCCCCTCTGCGCCGCGCCGCGCACGTGTTCAGCTGCCGGCCCCAAGGTGCGAACTCGCGGCCCGGGCGCGGCCCAGGCTCCCCCCGCCGCGCCGGCCGGCCGGCTGCGCGCGCAGCGCGGCGCGGCGCCCCCTCCCCTCCCCTCCCCACTCTCTCTCCCTCTCTCCATTCCACCCCCCCCGCCCGCTCTCGCGGTGGCTGCCGGGATCGCTGGCGGCTTTGGTTAATGTCCGCCATGTTTGCCATGGCGCAGGGAGCGGACCGAGCGAGCCCGGCGCGGATCTAGGGCTGCGGGCGGCTCTGCGGGGAGCTGTGCCGGGGCGGCGGGGCCCTCCATGGTGTTGCGGGCCGGGTGCGGGAGCGGCTGGGAGGCGGCGGCGCGGCCGCAGTGAGGGGCCCCCGCCCGCCCGGCCCCGGGGTGTTCTTGTGAGGGGGAGACAATGAGCAAACTCTCCTTCCGAGCCCGGGCGCTAGACGCCGCCAAACCGCTGCCCATCTACCGCGGCAAGGACATGCCCGACCTCAACGACTGCGTCTCCATCAACCGGGCGGTGCCGCAGATGCCCACGGGCATGGAGAAGGAGGAGGAATCGGTAAGGGAGCCGCGCAGGGGGGGCACCATTGTTTATCCGACACCCCCCTCCCCTCCCGGGAAATAGGCCATTGGTATTCACCAAGCGCGCTACGCAGGCTCCCCGCCGCAGCCGCGCGCCTTCCTGCCGGGCCCTGCGCAAGCGGCGCAGCGTAAACTTCCCTCCGACGCCGTAAGCGGGCCCTGCTCCGCCATCTTCTTGGCGTCCCGAATCGCGAGTGTTTTGATTAGCCGGGGGAGGCGCTTACGCTAGCGTAAGAGGGAAGCGGGCGTAAGAGGCGGCTTTGAATCGGAGAGCGAGCGCGCCGGCCGCTGTTGGCGTAGCGTGCCTGTGCTGCTGGGCTCTAGTGGACCCCGAGGCTGCAGAGAGCTGCTGAGGCCGTGCTGTGCCTTGTAAAACAGGGCCCTCCCGCTTTTATGGGGGTCGGAGGGGCTGCCACTGAGTGTGAAATAACGGGCAGGGAGCATCCCTCTTTGCACACCGGCAGCTGGGACCAGACAAACAAACTGGGCTTGTGTTTGGGGTCTGGTGGTTGGCTCTTGCATCCAGTCTCTCTCGGGAGCACCCATGGCATGCCATGTCTCAGCTGTCCGTGGCTGCGGTGCTGTGCCTGAAGATGCTCTGCCCTGTGCATCACACGGGAAAGCGGCTGTACTTTGTCGTTCAAGATTTTTAAATGGCATGTTGGCTGGTGTGTCGTGGGACCGTTGCAGAAACTGGAGTCCGCTCGCAGCTGCCTGCGAGGCGCATGCCAACTTTGTTGCAGGCTGCAGTGTTGCACTCCAAAGAAAGGCATAGGAAGTGTGGAGGGTAGAGTATCAGTGGCATACTTGGAAAATATGCTGTGACTGCTATAAAAATGCTCTGTATTCGTACGTTTAAGAAGCACAGTGACTAGGACTTAGTGGCGTTCAGGTGTGTAGGTAAAATACTCGCTATTGCTGCATAGCTCTAGCTCGATTCACAGCTAGAACTAGATTCTGCAGGATACAGCATGTTGGTGGTGGTTAAGATGATTTTGAGCAAGTTTTCCTAGTGTAGCAAATGTGTCTGTATAATGCTTGCTGTCCATTTCTGTAGTGCTGTAGGCAGAGACAGATCAGCATTTATATCTTCAGTAGAAGGTGGTTTTAAGATGAGTTTTGTGAGCATTAGGACAGCAACGTGCATACTTGCTGTGTGTGATTGCAGTGCTTTTTGGCTGAACTTGGTGACACTATCCTAAAGGTTTGACACTTGTGCTGTTAGGTTTGCATCAGGCTGGCTGCAGGCGCAGGATGTCTGTCCCCTCGTGTGACTGTACTTGTATGCAGAGTTGAGAGTAAATGCATCCTCAAGAATTTCTTCAATGAATCGCTGTCTCCGCCTTGTAGCCAGCCCACTGTGTAAGTGGATTGGCTTTTGAGAGGTTGTGGCTGTCAAAAGAAGGCTTCGGCTCTCTCTGATTGGTTTTCTCATTTGACTATTATTATTGAAAGAAATCTTTCGTGTTTTCCATTGGTTACTCGTGGTTCTGACTTCATTGTATTTCCCTTGTAATACAAATTATAATGTACGATCTTAACACTTGTGGTGCTCAAGCTGTATTTTGATCTTAGAGGATGGAGTTGCCCTGGAATCTGTCAGTGTGCAATTTTAAACAGATAGCAATATAACATTGATGTTAACAGAACAAACTTGAAGGTGACACACCTTTTTTTCTTTTCCTGTTGTAAAAAGTAATTTTCTCTATTTGATAAGCACCTTTAGTAGACCTTGCAGCATATTGTTTCTTTGTGGAGTATGTGAGTTAATTAAAATAGCAAACATGACTCCTGATTTATATTTTTGAAAAATAGATGGGGCAGTCTTCTTAAAAAACATTACACTTACACTCTGGAAATCAGAATGTTTTAACTTGTTAAGGTGTAATTTAACTAATACAAGTCTGATATAAATGTTTTTGAGTTCCGTAGTCTGTGATTGAAGGGAAAATGTCCTAAGAAGTAAATTGCGTGTGTTTCAGTTAAATTCATTGGGGGGCAAGCATTGAGTTTACTAATGTGTTGTAAAACCTCTCTTTATATATAAAATTCTCTACTAAATAATACTTTTCTGTATTAACAGAATTTGTATCTCCACTTCCCTAAAAATGTATGGTTGGATTTGGTATACTTTTCAATTCTAAAATTATTTCATACTGAGATTGATATTGCATAGTATGCACGCATAAATGCTAGCCACTTCAAACAGCATTTTTCATTGAATTCCAAGATTTATGTTTTGATTAAGATTATCGTTGTCAGTACATTTGCAACAGTTATTACTGTCTTCACTTGCTACAGTTTTTTAGCCACTGGTGTGAGAGTAATAGTTTTAATGAAAGTTTGACTTAATAGTGTTGTTGGAAGAGATTCCTGTACAGATTTTGAAGATAATTGGTTGTGTTAGAGAGAGATCTGCTTTATGTAGCTCTTCATTTTTGTGACATTATGGGATGAGTTTTGGCCTTTTTCATGTTTGTTTGTTTTATTTTTGATTTAACAGATAGTTAAGCACGTTAGTCACTCTGTGTTTAATTGCTTAAAGAAACAGGGTGGGTAAGGTAATACTGCTTATTGGACCAACTTCTGTTGTGACAGAGACAAGGTTTGGAGCTGCATAGAATCTTCTTCTGATTTGGAAAAGGTACTAAGCTCCCCCCACAGAGAAGTACATAATAGTTTAAATTTGCTGTATAAATAAGCACACTGAGATGTTTCTTTGGTTCCATTCTGCATGTGGACGCCAGCCCTTGTACAAAGCCCCAGCAAAGTCAATGGACTCGTGTGTGCATGTCGCTTCTGTGCAATAAATTTTGTGGTTTCAGCTCTTCAGAAGCCCCTTAATTGCTCCAAACCTTAATTGTACCAAAAAATATTATTTTGTGGCGTCTTACTTTTTTTACACTATTTACAATCATAACAAAAGCTGAGGGTCAAGTTGAACCATTACCTGTAGAGCTCTTTTTGCTTTTGCTGTCTCAGATTACTGAATGGAGACACATTAGGACTTGGATGGCAGAGTCTGTGATATTGTTATGGATGAAATCCTGGCCCCCATGAAGTCAGTGGGAGTTTTCTTGTTGTCTTCAATGGGGGCCAGGATTTCACCCCATCTTATTAATGACCGGATCTTTGGCATACTTTGGTGGTAATTTCATTAATGAGTTAAGGCTTTTTCTATACAAGTTTGGGGTTGGATCCCAGGTATGTGTTCTTATTCTGTTAATTCTTGAAGTAAGAGATTCTTCTCATATGAGGATATGGATTCTTTTCACATATAACAGGTAATTTGACTTCACCTTCCCTCTGTGTGCTGTTTCGTAAAGTTTGAATCCTTTCAAATGCTCTGATTTGCTGTTGCAGTATGACCTGATCTCATATCTTACACTCCCCTGCACTTATTTTCATCCAATTCTGTAAGTTCTCCCTCTTCAAAGCGTCTGACGAAGTGGGATATCTTCCCATGAAAGCTCATGTGATAAATTAATCTGTTAGTCTTTAAGTGCCACAAGACTCCTTGTTTTTTTCTCATAGGAGGAATACTATGCTGTCATTAGGATGAGAGATTTAATTTTACTAAAATCGTACTGTGCATTTCTAGTACTCCTACTTTATATTAAAATGTTATAGTACTGCTCTTAGATTGTGATGTCTTTTATATTGAAAAATACTTCACGTTCAAAGTAATCCCATTGAATACAGTGGGAATAATTTGGATAGTCAGAAACTGCTCACTATGAATACGGATATCAGTTGGATGTTGATGTTACCGTGTTCCTATTGGATCTTCAAGGAAATTCTGGAAAGATCTTATCATTGTCCTTGTTTTGCTAATAGGCTTGTCCCCTTGATACTATGACCTTTTACAAACCAGCAGTCCAGTGTTATGTTCCCATGGATCTGTAATTTTCATGGGAGTTCTGTGTAGGTAGGGAGTAAAGGATTGGCCTTCGAGATCTGAGTCTGATGGGTTTCATAACTTCAACTGCAAATTGAGTTGTTGTGCCACATCCTGCTCTCAGTTAAAATTGCCTAAATTTGGAGTAATTATTTTGACTTGAATGGAACTAATCTGGGTTTATGATATCATGATTGACAGTAGAACTTCTCTTTTTATTTTTGTTGAATTTTAGAAGGTCTACAGGAGAGAGCGTTGTGTCAAATTTGGCAGATGCTACATTGAAATCCACTTAATAATCTTAAAACAAATTATTACTGTTGTGAGGAGAATACAGTACATTAGTACTTGATATGGTTCTTATCGCCAAACTAGAATAAATGTTATCAGAAACTAGTGTAATTTAGTTAAAAATTTATTCTTAAAAACAAAGTGAGATAAAATCAAGAGTAATTCAAGATTGTAAGAGGTGGGGTTGTGTAGTTTCCCTTGTGTAGTTAGAGAGAAAATCCTTGTAGCTGATTGTTGCAGCTGCTGCTGTTAGAGACTTAACTCAGAAATTTAGACTTGAGCATGAGAACATTTATAACCAGACATGACTTCAGTTTAAAGTCAAAGGTTAGACAGAGTAAAAACCCAAGAGTAGCAAGATAAGGATACAGTCAAATACTAGAATACAGTATGTTTTAAACCTAAGAATGGGGAAAAATCACAAAATTGAAATGGGTACATTTCATTTTTTTTCAGTCTCTGCCTCATTCACTTGCAGATACTCCTTTCAGTACTCATATGAGACATCATGACATTTGGAGTGTTGGGAAGAGTTAATTGAATTCCCCTGGCTACTGTTCCCTTCTTGTGTCTTGTTTGTCGTCCTCCATTCTCTGCTTTCATTGCAATATTGGAAATTTGATTTCAGTTCATCATCTTACTTCCAGGTTGCCTGGAGCTGGTTGGACTTTCAGAGCAACGTACCTGTTTCCTAGCAGAGGCAGTTGAACTGGCATGCTTTCATTTTGTGCAAATTACACTTCTGTCTAAATTCTGAACGTCTTCGTTTTTACAAGCAACAATGAAGATTTTACCAAAACAAAAAACAAACAAAAAAAAATCCTTTTGTTGCTTTTGTGTTTGACAGTACCACCTGTATAGAAATTTCAATTCATCCCGTCATCTTTTTATTTATATTTGTCAGACCCTGGTCCTAGACGTAGATTCCTTAGGCACAAGGGTGTACCTAATATGGCATTCCACTGAAGTCATTGTAATCCTTTGTAGATCCAGTTGCAAGATCTAAGTCAGTAGTAATTTTTCCCCTTTTGTTCGTGTGGGTTTTGCGTAAGGTGGTAATCAGAGTGTAAAACTACCAGCATTAATGGGCCAAGGGCAGCATTAAAGTACTTTTTAATTTGGTTTGAAATTGACCAGATTTCTGTTTGACAACAGGCTTTCATGAATGGCTCTGAAGATAGTTGTACCTGTTCTTCATAGGAATGTTTCCCCCATTTTTGAAAACTGAGTCCCTTGTTAGGAAAATGAAATCAGTCCTGACCCCTCTTTACCCTTTGTAAATGTTGGTGAAGTTTTTGTTGTCAGGTTAATTTGTGCAGTTAGCTGATACCAGTTTTGATGTACAAGAGACAACTCTCGATAAGGTATGGTTTTATTCTTTATTGATAGAAATATTTTTTTCATTGGTGTGCATACAGTGCAATGGCTGTTTACCAACTTTTGCCGACAAAATCTTACCTTTTTACCAGTAAAACCTAAGCTTAGTTGGAATCAAGCCAGGATTTTTCTTCTTAGGCCAAAATTTGCCAGATTTAATTAGAGCACTGATCCCCAAAATTTTGGGGTCACACCCTCACCCCCATGTACCTGGTCTGTTCATCCCCAGGAGCCACATTTGGAGGTGGTGCTACGATTGAGGCCAGGAGCTGGAGCCCAAGCTGTGACTAGCACCAGGAGCTGCAAATGAGGCCACAAATGGGCCCAAGCCCACAGTCAGGAGGTGGGTCTATCCTAGCGTAGGGTGGAAGGCCTGGGAACCAGAATGCAGCCGGGAGCCAAGGCTGGGTCTGTAGTGGAAATGGGGGCACAGAGCATCACTGAGTTATGCTGCTTCTCCATTCCTGTGGGAGTTTAACCAGACTGTGCCATGCCTCCTTAGGAGCATATGCCACATAGTTTGGGGATCTCTGGGTTAGAGTGAACAGTGGCAGAAGAAAGCATCTCTGTATAGAAATTGACTTTTGGCAGTTTACTTCCTAGATTTTTATCATTTATGTATTTATCATAACATTGCTCTGCTATAGTTCCTTAAAACCAGCTTCCATGTAAAGTTCTAAAAATCTGTGTGGTCGCTTGGATTTAAGTAGAATTTGATATTTGTCAGATGGGGATGCAGGGTTCTGTAGTGGTCCAAGTTTTGGACCATTTGAGCAAGTGGTCCCCGAGATTAGGTGCTTCCTTACAACAGGAGCTCAAACCAGAGCTCAGATCATCTCAGATGCTTGAGTGTTACCCCAACAGAGTGCAGGATATGAACAAGTTCTCTGATGGAAATCAAATTAAACGTTGGGGGGGGGGCATTCTTCAGTTAGGTGCATTAAAGCGGTGGTTTTCAAACTTTTTTTTCCTCAGAACCCAGTTGAAAAAAGTCATCTATGTCCATGACCCAACAATTACATCTTTGAGCAATGTGCTCCAGTCATTTGGCAGTGGCAACAAGGGTCACTGCAACCCAGTGCCTGAGGGTCTTCAACCTAATACTGGGTCCCAGCCCGAAATTTGAAAACCATTGCACAAAGGGTTACATGCGTATTGGCATGCCTGATGGATTATTCTGAGCATATTCAAAGAGAGAGGGTAACTTTCTGGAAAAATACTTCTGTATCACATAAAAGGGATGGCTCTGAGGGCATTTAACAACCTGAGAATGTGAACACTGTGTCCAGCACTGAATTCAAATCCAATTTAGGACAGCAATCTGAAGTTTAAAAAAACAAAACAAAACAAAACAAAACCGAGGCATGTTGCCCCAAACTGGCTCGCTCTTATTTTGTGGAAATGTGATCTGAATACATCAGGATATTTGGATGCTTCTGAAATAGTTGAACAGAAAATAAATTACCCAAGTAAATGCTGACAAGGAGGGGAGGGTCATTGGGGTAGAAGAGTAGTTTGGAAGTCAGGTTAGAGGGAGCATGGTTGGAGGATCAGGTAATTGGAGATGAGTGGGAAGGTGGAACATGAGGAGCATGAGAGTCAGCGGCAGGAAGATTTCGGGGAAATGCTGCAGGGGCACTTGTCAGCTTCACAGTCCTATCCTATATGTGTGCCATGATTTGGGGGACACTACTCATCTAAAGAGGTGTGGCTCCTTTCCCTTCCCCATCAGCTGAGCCCGGTTCTGAGGGAGTCTGCCTATCAGGCTTTGTTATCCTCACTCCTTACACTCTTCTATCCGAGTGTCACTGGCCCCTTGCAGTTGTATGGGGTATGTTTGCACTACACTGCAAATTTTGTCAGCATAAAGCTGCCACAGGAAGAATATTGCTTGTGTGTGTTCCTGACTCCTTGCTTGAGCTGTGTGCATGCTCGCCAAGAGCATTTGTTGCGAAGCACTGTGCTGAGTGCCATGGCTAAGGCTTTGCAGCATGCAGCTTGATACCATCCAGTGCACTGTTGTTTGGGGTGTTTTGACAATGCCTCCTTGGGCAGAAACTAGTCATGCAGGGGTGACTGAGGCAGTGGGATGAAGTTGCCATTATGCAGCTTTGTGCATCACAGAATGCCATGTTGTCATTCACCATCTCTGACAGAAGCCTTGAGCTTCTGCGTATTATGAGTGTCACACAAGATGCACAATGCTCCAGTATTTGTAGAGGTGCAGGGACAACTAGCGGAAGCTTCTAGATCCCAGGCCCTGGTGCTGATGGGGGACTTCAATTTCCCTGACATCTGCTGGGAGGCCAATACAGCAGTGCATGGGCAATCCAGGAGATTTTTAGAGAGTGTTGGGGACAACTTTCTAGTACAAATGCTAGAGGAACCAACTAGGGGCCTTGCACTGCTCGACTTGCTGCTCACAAACAGGGAAGAATTGATCAGGGACGTAGAGGTAAATGGCAAGCTAGGCAGTAGTGACCATGACATGATTGAGTTCAGGATGCTCATTAAAGGAAGGAAGGAAAGAAGCAAAACAAAAACCCTGGACTTCAAAAAAGCAGATTTTGGCTCCCTCAGGGAACTGATGGGCAGGATCCCTTGGGAAGCTAATCTGAAGGGGAAAGGAGTCCAAGAGAGTTGGCTATATTTTAAAAAAAACTCTGCAGAGGGCACAGGAAGTTGCCATTCCAATTAGGAGAAAGAACAAACATGTGAGGAGCCAGAATGGCTTAGCAGAGAACTCTGCTCTGAGCTTAAACATAAAAAGGAAGCTTATAGGAAGTGGAAGCTTGGTCAGATGTCCAAAAAGGCATATAAAGATATTGCTAGGGACTGTAGGGATAAAATCAGAAAGGACAAATGGAGTTGCGGCTAGCGAGGGATGTAAAAGATAACAAGAAGGGGTTCTACAAGTATATTAGTAACAAAAAGAGGATCAGGGGTGATGTAGGCCCCTTGCTGAATAGGGCAGGCATCCTTGTGACAGAGGATGAGGAAAAAGCTGAAGTGCTCAATGCATTTTTTGCTTCAATTTTCACAGGCAGGGTCAGCTCCCAGCCCACTACCATGGGTGTGGCAGATGGGAGAGAAGAAGAGAGGCCCTTGGTGACGGAAGGTCAGGTTAGGGACTGCTTAAAGAAGCTGGAAGTGCACAAGTCCATGGGGCGGGACGAACTGCATCCAAGGGTGCTAAGGGAATTGGCCGACGAAATAGCTGCACCGCTGGCCAGTATCTTTCAAAACTCATGGAGAACGGGGGAGGTGCCAGAGGACTGGAAAAAAGCAAATGTAGTGCCTATTTTCAAGAAAGGGAAAAAGGAGGATCCGGGGAATTACAGACCAGTCAGCCTCACCTCAATCCCTGGAAAAATTATGGAGCAGATTCTCAAAGAATCCATCCTCACACACTTAGAGGAAAATAAAGTGATCAGGAACAGTCAGCATGGATTTACCAGGGGTAAATCATGCCTGACCAATCTCATTTCCTCCTATGAGCAGATGACTGGTTTTCTGGATGCGGAAAGCACCGTTGATGTGCTATACCTTGATTTTAGCAAGGCTTTTGATACAGTTTCCCACAGCATTCTCATTGGCAAATTAAGGAAGTATGGGTTGGATAGGTGGACTATAAGGTGGATAGAGAACTGGCTAAATCAACGGTTTCAGCGTGTAGGAATCAATGTTTCCATGTCTAGCTGGCAACCGGTCACGAGTGGTGTGCCCCAGGAGTCGGTCCTGGGGCCGGTTCTGTTCAACATGTTCATCAATGATCTGGATGATGGAATAGACTGCATTCTCAGTAAGTTTGCGGATGACACCGAGCTGGGGGGACCAGTAGACACGTTGGAGGGCAAGGACAGGATTCAGGGAGACCTAGATAAATTGGAACAGTGGGCCAATAGAAATCTTATGAGATTCAATAAGGACAAGTGTAAAATCCTGCATTTGGGACAAAAAAACCCTATGCACTGCTACAGGCTGGGAAACATTCAGCTAAGTAGCAGCAGTGTAGAAAAGGACCTGGGGGTCATGGTGGATGGGAAGCTGGATATGAGTCAGCAGTGTGCTCTTGCTGCCAAAAAGGCCAATGGCATACTGGGCTGCATCAGAAGAAGTGTTGCCAGCAGATCAAGGGATGTGATCCTTCTCCTCTATTCTGCACTGGTGAGGCCACATCTAGAATACTGTGTTTTGGGCTCCCCACTATAAAAAGGACAGGGACATGCTAGAGAGAGTCCAGCGGAGGGCAACCAAAATGATCAAAGGGCTGGAGCACAAGCGCTATGAGGAAAGACTGGAAGCATTAGGCTTATTTAGTCTGCAGAAGAGAAGATTGAGGGGGGATTTGATAGCAACCTTCAACTACTTGAAGGGATGCTCTAAGGAAGATGGAGCTCGACTGTTCTCGGTAGTAACAGAGGACAGAACGAGGAGCAATGGTCTCAAGTTGCGGTTAGGGAGGTCGAGGCTGGATATTAGAAAAAACTTTTTTAACAGGAGAGTTGTGAAGCATTGGAATGAGCTGCCTAGGGAGGTGGTGGAGTCTCCATCTTTGGAGGTGTTTAAGGCCCGGCTGGACAAAACCATGACTGGGATGGTTTAAGTGGGAGTGGTCCTGCCTCTGGCAGGGGGTTGGATTAGATGACCTATAAAGTCCCTTCCAACCCTATGATTCTATGAATGTGGCTTACAGTCTTTTAGGTCAGGAGGGATCAATGTGATTATGAAGTCTGACCACCTACATAACACAGGCCACAAACCTCATCCACTGATTCCTCTAAAAGATTTCTAACCTATGACTGAGTTATACAAGTCCTCAATTCATGGTGTAAAGACTTCAGGATACCACTAGCAAGAGAGTCATGCCCAGTGTTACAGAGGAAAACAAAAAATCCCGGGGTCTCTGCCAATCTGCCCTAGGGGGAAATTCCTTCCTGCCCCCAACTGACTAGCCACACATCTGGGGAAGAATCCTGTGTAGTAACTCAAAACCCAGCCTATCGAACATCCCATCACGGGCCATTGGCATATTTACCACTAGTAGTCAAAAATAAGTTAATTGCCAAATTAGGCTGTCCCACCATATCGTCCTCTCCAGAAATTTATGAAGCTCAATTTTGAAGCCATGTAGGGTTTTTGCCTGTATTGCTTCCCTTGGAAGGCTGTTTCAGAAATTCACTCCTCTCTGATGGTTAGAAACCTTCATCTGATTTCAAGTCTGAACTTCTAATGGCCAGTTTATATCCATTTGTTTTTGTGTCCATATTCGTGCTGAACTAAAATCATTCTTTTTCCTCGCTGGTATTTGTCCATTTGATATCTTTATAGAGGTTGGTTATATCTTCCCTAACCTTATTTTGATTAGGCTAAATAAGACAAGCTGTTTGTGTCTCCTCTTAAAAGGCAGGCTCTCTATTCCGTAGATCACCCTATTTACAGGACTCAACAAGTCCTAGGCTTCAGGTTTCCATGGCACCCAGAAATTTGACAGGGGAGCCTGACAGTGCTGTGGTACTTCAGAATCAGAACACCTCCAGCACTGAAGAAAAAAAACCAACCAACCAAACAAAAAACCTGGCACTTACATTTGTAGTGGTGTAGGCCCACCACCTCTGAAAGCACCGTGGGCAGCAGCTTTTAGCAGTGGTGGAGCTTTTTCGGCAGTTGGGGGTGCGTTCTGAAGTGCCACAACATAGCTATGCACTGTAGTTCTTGGGCTGACTCCTAGGTGGGCAGCACATTTGTTAAGTCCTACCCTAGGAGCCCTTCTCTGCCTGTGTTCTGGGTTGAATTCATCTTTCTTAAACCTGTGGACCAGAACTGCACAGAATATTGCAGATGAGGTCTCACCAGTGTGTTGTATAACAGTACTAACACCTCCATATCTGTGCTGACTATTTCCTGGAGGTCAGATTGCAGTGAAACAGCAAGAACTAATTAAAAGTTGTTGCCATTTACAGAACAGATGTAGATAGCGGAGTACGACTTCTGGGCCTGAGAACCAATCACTGACTGGTGGGATGCAATCTTGCGGTGATGCAGGTGGCTCCAGAACTTTAAGATGTTCAGGACCATGTTCTTGTATCTGTGTACTGAGTTTGTCCCAATCCTCTAGCACAGGGACACCAAAGAGCTGCATTCATAATTGGTGAAACAGTGGTGATGGCACTGCAGAAATTTGCAACACCAGATTGCTACCAGTCAGTGGGAAATCATTTTGCAGTTCAAAAATCCGTTGTGGGATCTTTGTCATGCATGCATGCAGAGCTGTTAATTGTCTGCTACTATGCAGGACTGTGATTCTTGGCAGTGTGCAAGACATAATGGATGTATTTGTATCAGTGGAGTTCCCAAATTGCGATGGAGTGACAGATGGCATGCATATACTTGTTTTGGCACAAGACTGCCTTGCTGCAGAGTAAATCAACAGAAGGGACTATTCTGTATGTTCATGAAAGCACTAGTAGATAACTGGGGGCATTTCACCAATATCTGTGCATGCTGGTCATGAAAGGTGTATGACACACATCTTTAAGAGTGAGCCAACCCTTACTCCCTTAGCTCAGGAATTGAACACTTATCACTTAGATGCTGTCAAGGAAAGATTCAGCTATCAGATCAGTGGGTGCAGAATGACAGTTGAATGTGCTTTTGGTAGACTGAAGGGATGTGGTGGTGTTTAGTCACCAGACTGGTTCTCAGTGAGAAGAATATCACAAATGGTTATAACTGCCTGCTGTGTCATGCATAATAGCTGTGAAGCAAAGGGGAGCTTATGTCATAGATGATGGAGGTAGAGTGCCTGTCTACTGAGCTTGAACAGCCAGATACATGGGTTAGCAGAGGAACTTGGTGGGGGGCTGTATGGTTTAGGCACACTTTGAAAGAGCACTTTAACAATAAACCTTCATTGTGGCATACTGTTCTCTACCTTGCCTTATGGTATGTGGACCTGATAGGAATTATGTGCACATCTATGAATATAATGCTGAAAATGCATCTCTTAATATTATGATGTTAATATGCATATTATTACACTGTTGGTCAATGATCCTAAGAGTTCTCTGAAAATGTACACTAACAAGTAAGTGGGTGCTTTTGGTATCACCAGAAATTCTGCAGCGTGTGTTGAAAACTAATAAAGATTATTTATTTTCTAAACAATAGTTTGAGAAACAGTAACACTTCAAAAAGTTCTGTGAAAGTTACAAGTAAATACATGAAAACTTTAACAAAGATATGGAATGGCATTTAAAGAGCATTCATGCTCATTTTAGCTATGCACATGCTGACCTGTGAGAGAGACAGTTGATGTATGTTGAGCTGTGGTTGTCCTTAATGTTTTCTTACCTTGAGAGATAAGGGTAGGGATATGACCTCTGATACCGTGTGAAATGTTGAGGGGTGCATGTAGGGCCATGGTGCACTGGAGTTCTGTATCAAATGTGAGGTGAGGTGAGCTGAGAATTGCTTAACATGTAGATCTGCAAAACTCTGTAGCATCTGCTTTTCTGCTAGAAAAGCTCCGTTATATTCTGGTGCATCTCTCTCTCTCTCCCTCTCCAACTGCAAGGCTTTCTCCCTGTCCACTTTTTCCTTCTCCATACAATCTGCAATATTTTTTTCTCCATGTTCTTTGTTCATGGTCTGATACAGAACTGGCTTGCAGGATCTTGCTGAATGTGTCATCTGGAAAGGGATCTGGGTGTCGTTGTGGACCACAAGCTAAATATGAATCAGCAGTGTAATACTGTTGCAAAAAAAGCAAACAGCCTTGTGGGATGTATTAACAGGACTATTGTACAACACAAAAAGTAATTCTTCTGTCCTACTCCATGCTGATTAGGATTCAGTTGAAGTATTTTGTCCAGTTTTGGGTGCCTCTTTTCAGGAAAGATATGGACCAATTGGAGAAAGTCCAGAGAAGAGCAACACAGATGAGTAGAGATCTGGAAGACTTGACCTATGAGGGAAGATTGAAAGAGCTTGGTTTGTTTAATCGAGAAAAGAGGAGACTGAGAGGGGACATGGTAACAGTTTTCAAGTATCTTAAGAGGTTGTCATGAGGAAGAGGGAGAAAAATTGTTCTCTCTAACTGCTGATGGTAAGACAAGAAGTAATGGGCTTAAATTACAGTAATGGAGGTTTAGGTTAGACATTAGGAAAAAAATTCCTAACTGTCAGGGTGATTAGCCACTGAAATAAGTTGCCTAAGCAGGTTGTGGTATTTACATCACTAGAAGTATTTAAGAGCAAATGAGACAAACACCTGTTGGGAATGGTTTATGGTGGTACTTGGTCCTGCCATGAGCACAGCAGACTGGACTCGGTGACCTCTCATGGTCCCCTCCAATTTCTACACTTCTGTAAGTCTCTTCTTTCTCTTATCTGGCTCAGGTGTGCAGGGCCCAGGGTCAGTTGGCCTGTGTGGTCCCAGCATGGGGAGGAGGGAAGGGCAGAGTCGCATTACCCTGGGTCAGAGGCTGGGCTCTGCACTTCCACCATGCCCCTGGGCTAAGTGGTGTGCTGCTGGGTGCAGGGTGGGCCAGCCTAGAGGCTGGGCCATTTGCTCCTGTCCCACCTTTGGGCCAGCTGGTCTACTCTGGGGGCCGACTGGCTTGTGGTCACTCCTGTCCAGGGGCAGGGCACGTTAATGTGCTGTAGGGGCTCTGAACAGCCATACTGGAAGCTGCACCATGTGCCAGTTGGTCCCACAGGTCCCACTGAAGTGCAGGGCCTAGGACTATTGCCCCTGCTTCCCCCCCATGATGGCCCTGCAGGTGTGATGAGGATGTGAAGGGGTAATCCCTCAAAGTTGTAGTGGCAGCAGCTACAGATTAAGTACAAAGGTTAGATTGTCAGTATAGTCACAGCAGAAAGCAGAATAAAGATTCAGGACTCCTTCACCTGCTCCCCTAAAATTTTAAACAAGACATGTTTATTGAGATTCTACCTGTGGATGCCACTCTCAGCTCCAGCCAGGTAAATATGACCCACCAGCTGTGATGGAAATGAGGGAAATACTCAGTTGTGTCAAACTGTGAGTACAGGACAGTGGTGCTGATGTTGGCAACATTTTCCACAGGCAGTGGTGACATCTTACTTCTGAGGATAGCAAAGGCATAGAGAACACAGCTGTGGTTTGTATCTCAAAGCCACTCAGCCTTGTATGGTACTAGCTTGTCAGCTTTAGTAGAAACCTTTGCAGTAATTGTCCATTGTCATGGGAAAGTGTCCTACCGTGGAAGAATAAATGAGACAGTCATCTGTAGAAACCTTCAGGAGAAGATTGCAGAATACCTCCATGAAAGTTTCATTGAGATCTCACAGGAGGAGTCAGGGAACACTCCTGTACATAAACAAATTGCTTTGAGTCTCGTCCTCCAATCTCTACAGGAGAATGAAAAAGATAACTTCACTTTTCTCTGTTGCACTGATTCCTCTTCTGGTGCAAATAAATAAGGCAAAGTCAATATCTGTATCTTGTGATGTAGTGCCATCAGTGTAATGGAAAATAATTTTGCATACTTATCTGAGGTTCTTTGCCTTGCCATGCTTGATGCTGAGACTCAGGTTATTGTGGTCGACTCTCAAACAGGTTTTAGCCCATTGTAAACGCAGCTGGTCTGTGTCTTGGCATTGGGCTGAGTGTTGCCCTCCCTGGTCATCTGGTTTGCCTGTTACAGTTCTTTTGCTTTTACTTGGCACTACTTTCGATCCTTGTCATACCCCTGCTCCTGCATCCCCATGCAATCTGTTCATTCTGTCCATATTTTTACAGCTGGTCCATAGCTGTGATTGCAAAGTCTATTTTCCTCACAGCCCAGCTGATCTAACATTTCCTGTCTACTCTAAGGTGAAGCACATCTGCAGCATTTAATTAGGATGATCAGCTGGTCAGTTGCACACAGCAGTGGAGAGCAGCTAGGTGTGCTTTCAGTGAGGAAAGGCATTTTAAAAATTCATTGGGTTCTGAAGGATTAGGGGCGCCTTCCATTCTCTGTGATTCCTAGGTAGTGAAATTCAAAACTGTGTTGGCCAATGTGGGACAAGTTCTGGAGAACTGTTAAGTCAGCCTAAAACACGCCGTCTTCACTTGCACTCTGTTGACTGCAAGTACATCAACATTGCCTGAACATTGTTGGCTGAGGTGGTGTAATGGGGAACTTGTGTTGGAGGGGGACAAACCTAATTGTAGATACGCGCATACTGAGTGTGACATAAAGTGTTTACATTGACCTACCTTGTCATTGCGCGCCAGACTTGAGGCCTGTTTCTTGTGCCTGTGGTTGTGTCAGGATCTGGGAAAGCCTTGGCTCTTCAGGTGGGAAGCTTAGAAATGGTGTACTTGGAGCATACGCCAAGAAAGCTCTGGTGAGACTCATTGAGAATGGGTGTGCTTGACACATACCAGAAACTCTCTAGCACTGGGGAGGGCAGAAAAGAACATCCGCTGACATGAATGGAGCAATTCACATGTTTGAGAGCTATTGGTTCAGGCTGTATTCATCTCCATTGGGTACTCTTTCATCTGAGAACATCTCATTGAGACAAATGGGCCAATTCATACCCCTTTGAGCCTTCCAAGTAATGCAGGTAATGCAGTCTAAGTGCTGCCCAAAATAGACCAGACCAGACCAGAATCATAGGGTTGGAAGGGACCTCATGAGATCGAGTCCAACCCCCTGGGGCTTGAACCCAAGACCTTCTGCATATTATGCAGAGGTGCTAGCCACTACACTATTTGCAGGGCTTTTCATATTGTGTGTCACATTTATCAGACATGCCATAGGTTGCTGACCCTGGACTAGAGCTTTGCTATAGCTAAGGTCAAGACAAGCGTTCTGTGTGTAATTCAACTATTCTGAGTGCTCCAAAATCCATGCAGTTAACCTGATTGCTTTGAAGTTTAGTATGCCTCTTGGTGACAAGGGTGCAATCAGTGATCCAAATTTGGGGCCATTTGAGCAAGAGGTTCTTAAGAAACAGCCCCCAAATTGGGGGGGGGGGGGGACGGACAACCAGCATTTCTGTTTGGAATCTAAGAATGAACTATCTTTGTCAAGAGTTTTATGTATTCTTTTAAATATAATATGTCAGGGTTTCTTAACCTTTTAGAGGCCCCACACTCCCTACAGCGATACATGGTAACCCTGCAGCCCTACCAGAAATAAAATTCAGAGATTATCAGATTTGATTGTGCTTTTAGGTTAATGGATTGATAAATATATAATATGAAAAATCAAACACTTATTACAAATTCCGTGTTTAAATTATACATAACTCTTGCACCCCTTGGACTCCTCTCCCACACCCCCAGGTTAAGAACCCCTGATCTAAATACAGCACAATACTTGGAAGGTTCTGAATAGTTGGAAAAAAAAAATTATCCATGCAAATACTCACCGGAAGGGGAAGGATGATTAGAAGTGCATTAGTAGGTGGTAATAGGGGGAAGGGGTTTGAGTGTGCAGTGAGCAATGGGAGTATTGTGAGGAGGACAGTATATGACAATACTTGGTAGCAGAGGGAAGAGGGGTTGGAAGGGCTCAGGTAAAGGGCAGCCGGGGGAGAGAAGACAGGCTGGGATATGGGGGTAGCAATGAAAACTGGGGGTTCAAGAGCATGGGAACAGTCAGTCCTGAAATCTCCTGTTTTGTATGTATTGGGAGCCCTACATCTCTGCAGGGGTTTGAGCACTTTTCTCTGCCTGCTGTGTTGTCTGGGATCTGGGAGCCTGTGCTGTTCTTGGGGTGACTGAGCCCCTCTGTTTGCCACTCCAAGTGAGCTGGGACCTGGGTTGGGTGGATTGAAGGTAATGCAGATTTAAACATTTGAAATCCAAAAAATAAATAGCTAAGATGCACATCATCTCTTTGTGGGTCATGGGGGTAGGTCGCAGGGGTTAAGGAATAGATGGACTGAGCAGACCATGGGCATGGCTGGGGTAAACTGGCTGTGGCAGCAACAGCAGTCACTTGTGGAGGTGCGAGTGAAGGGCTGGCACAGTAGCTTGCAAGCTCTAGTAATCTGCCTGTGGCATGCAAACACAGCAGCGTGGGGCAGGAGACAGCGAGGGGTAACTTCTTATATTTTGGCCTTTCTCTGGTGCCAGCTAATGGCTTAAGAGGAGGGGGGGGGGCTGGAAATGTCAGGAGGGGCTGCATGAAGTAGGGTATAGTGGAAATAGGACATAGAGAAGCAAAGTGACAGAGCAGTCTCTCATATGATTAAAGTTGCTGCAACGTTCATGTAACCAAACTGTCATTCTTTTGGGACATAGGCCGTGAGTGAGATTTTTCTAATTGGGTTTGTTTGCGGCTACACATTGCAGACTTTTCAGAATATGACCACTGTCCCCATGCTGCTGTAGCAAATGTATAGGAAGGGGAAGGAGCACTGAGGAATCACATAGCATCTGTATATGCCAGGAAAGACTACTGAACTGGGACAGTTCGTAGCTTGCCTGGCCTTCTGGTTGACCTAAGCATGTCACCTTTAACTACTATCAACAAATATTTCTGTTTCTAAACACTAGGAAATGAAATGCCCCAAAAAATTAGTTAAAGCAAAATTAATGGTGTGCAGTGATAGCTTGTACCCATCTGCAACCGCCAGTTCAGCAGGACTCTCAGGTCTGAACGCTAAGAAATATTGAGTTAAGGTAAACGCCTGTGCAGCCTTAATTCTGCCTTTTTTGGGCAGTGTCACACATAACACACACACACATTCTATCTCCCTTTTCACTGTCATGGACAGATTCTACTTGCACTTGCTGCACTCTTAAATAGCGAGCCTACTCCACCAGAAGAATACCGTAGTTGTACAATTTAATGACTATTTCATAGCCTTGAACAACCCGCTTACATTTACACAGATCCAGACCTGTACGTTCCCCTACCCATTATTAAATTCACAGACTGCTCTTTTATCCCACCTTGCGAACTGACAATACCCATGGCAAGACCTCAGTGCCCTAAGGAATTCTGTATTGAAATGATGCAGACTAGGATCTCAAGGGAAGCTGCATCTTTTTCTTTTATAAGACAGGACAGATAAGGTGGTAACTTTTATTGGATTATTTTCTTTTGGTAACTCCCATTATGGGGGTGAGGAGGAGATGGACTCAGATCCAGATCACGTCAGATCACAATTGCAGCTCTTCCAAGCTGTTCTTACTTATTCCTCCACCATTCACTACAGCTAGACCTAAGACGGTGAATGCAGCTGCAATACCTGAAGACTGTCTCCAGTGTCAGTTTCCACCTTGAGGGGGGTGAAGATAAGGTTATCTACCTTAATTCTGTATTTCCTGGTATTCAGAAGTGAGTTTTGCAGAATTTTATATTCTGGAGTGACCTGAGGTGTCCCTGGATAATGCTAATTTTGTGTTAACTTTGCTTTAACTAATATTTTTGCCATTTAGTTTGGCTATATGTAGTGTTGTCAAAGCTTTGCAAACATTAGACAGCATAATACTGCCTTGTACATTGCCATCTGAAATGTTTTTGGTAATAAGAATCTTTCACAAGATTTTTTAACTCCAGTTCTGTCTGTTCATAAGCACTTTGTCCTCTCTCCTGGTTCACTTGCCTCCACATCCTGTATTCTCTCTTAAGTAGAGAGTTTTTAATTTCCTTGCTTCTGTTTCTCTTCCCAAGCACAGAGCATTTAATCCCCTTTTCCCAGACATCAGTGGTGATATCTGTCAACAAGTATTCTCTTCTTCCAGTGGTTTCAGCTTTCCACCTGAAGAGCCACTCAGTTCATTTGTGCACTGTGATTCCTCTTGGTAGTGGTGTTGCAGGCTTAAAATAGGTTTGTGTGATTCTGGTTGCTAGTATTGCCAGGAACATGCTGTTGAATGACAGTATAGGTTTATTCAAGGTGAGGGTTAATTAAATGGCAAAAGTTTAGGACACAGTTTGAAAATCTTGTTCCCTATTCTTGTTGCAAATCCTAATCTCAGTACATTGGAGTTTTCACTCGTATGTACTAAAGCTTCATTGTCTTGAATCTTAATGAAGCCATGGAAAGAGTCCTCAGACAAGTTGCCTTGTTTTCTTTTTTAAATTTTGTATTGTGTAGTGCCACATCTCATGGTCCTAATGCTTCATAATATTTAAAACAATATTCAGTGCATAGATCTTAGTTATTTAATGTGTAAAAGCGTATTATATTGTTGTTGAGGGCTGTAATAAAATAATATATTCAGCAGCATAGCTGTGAAGCTGAGTACAAAGTCAACAGTTCCATCCTAAAAATCTTCAGTTAAATTCTTCCATTTTAGGCAGGTGGCTGCCCATTGAAATCTGGGGATATGTAATGAATGCTTTTACATTGATAGGATGCCTAACCATTTAAAAATAAATAAATAAAAAAGGAAGAGAACTTAATTATTTCTGTTTTTCTCTAAATCTGCTTTGGCCAGAAGTAAACTGACAAGAGAGCTGGCAGAGAGTGAAAGACTTTAGACTTCTTGAGCATAAATAGCTCACTGTTTAAAACTGCCTGTTTAAAATACAATAAACGTGGAAATAATAGGTCAGCTGATAATCATCTGCTCTAAGAAATCCAAAAACTGAAGAGGACAGAGGAGTGTCTTCCCTTAGTGAACACAAGTTGCATCTCTGTGAGGGCAGAATTGTGCTGTTAGTGATTAAGGGACGAACTGTCTGACTGAGCTTATGCAGACTATAGCATCCCATCCATCTCTGTATTACCATTAAGATTTTTTTTCCCAATAGCGTTCTAATGTTTTTTATCTTGTCACTTTTAAAGTGACAAACATTAAGATTTCTACCTTGAAAGGCTGTTTTCCAGTTTGATAAATACAATTCTTAGAAGCTTTTCATGACAAACAGCAGATTTTTCCTGCCTTAACGTTATATCATTGTGCCCCCTCCCCTCCGCTTAAATGTTCATATTTATATTGGTAAAATATTACCTGTTACAATTGTTGCTCCCTCTTACTCCAGTCATTCTCTGGCCATGTATTTCCTACTCTTTTTGTTTTCCTTATAATTCAGTTCCTTCAGCCTCTGATTAGTTTTGTTTTCCTCTTTTTTGGTTACCCTCTCCCCAATTTATCATTCTTAGCTGTTTCCTAAAATTCAGCATGCTGTTCCAAGGTGTGGTTGCATCAAAGCCACAAGGACAGGGACTGCTGTCTGTTTACTTTGCTAATGCTTTTCTATGACGAATTTGCAGTCAGAATTTGTTTTGAAGACCCATGTATTTAAGTTGGTGTTCATTATGGCTCCTGTGTATTCCTCAGAATTACCATTTTTGTCTTTTCTCCTGGATATCTTTGTGTTTTGAATTGTTATTCCTTGGAGGCAGATTCTGAGCTGGTGTAAATTCTCATAGCTGCATTGAAGTCACTGAAAAGAGTTGACTTGGCTATACAGAAGAACCACCACCTTCAGGAAAATCAAGGGAGTTGGGCATTTAGTCCAGAGGAACAGTCAGGAGCAGTAGAAATGGTTGAGTTTTCCCTCCTAAAGTCTTCTGAAGTGGGGTAATTATACTTCAGCGTCATGGTGTGTCCAAAAGTGAAACTGAAGACTATTTCTACCAGTCCTTTCCAACCATTGAGGCAGGCTCCATGGCTGTACCATGCGGTTGTTCTCTGGCTTCTACCAGCAAGAGTCAGAAAAATCTTGGCCACATTCAGGTCAGAGTTTTGAATCCAAATTAATCCCTTAATGAAGAATGATCTGGAATGTGTGCAGATCTCTAACAAAGGAGTTGGACTCTTTTAAATGAATTTCTTACTTTGCTGTACTGTCCTCCATGTACCTGTGTATCTAAAACTACCTTTCAAAGGACCAAATATCAAAAAGGTGCCTCAGTCCCTGAAACTCCAAGGGCAAGTTCTTCCCTAGGTCCCTCGAAAAACATTGTTTATGGTACTTAAATACACTAAAGTACTTGCCTTTCAAAAAACTAAGGAAGCCAATAAACTTAAAGTTGCTCTCCTTTTATTTTTTTTTTCTTTCAAAGATATTTACTTATTAAGAGAGATCCTTCAAGTACAGTGTGGATCAGTTTACGCGCAATCGGTTTACCTGCGAATTTGGTTAACACATGCTATTATCATGTGCCCCAAAGCTACCAGTTTAAAACATGGAACTCATTAATGCACGGTGTCTAAAACCATGGTCCAGGAGTGTTGCTGCCCCGGGGAAGGACCTGGGGCACCGGCCCAGGCCTCAATTCAGTTCTGAGGCCTGACCCGGCCTCAGGCGCCTGCTGCTGCCAGACACGTCCCGGATCCTCGGCCGGGGGCAGGGAGTGTCAGCCGCAGCCATGGGCGGCCCTACCCAGGATGGGGCTGGAAGCAGCGGCCGAGCCCCAGATCTCCAACCGGAGACCAGGAGAGGCAGGGGCTGCGCCAGGACTCGGGCACTGGCACTGGGATTCAGGGCATGAGCCCCATGTACCAGGCCCCAACAATGTCCCTGCCATGGTCCCGTTTACATGCAGTCTGTTTTACATGAGGTTGTGGCGGCTTGTCTCCTGACACCCACGTGTTAATGGATCCACGCTGTATATCTGACTTCCTTATTTCAGTCTGTTCTCCCTGTTGGAGTTCCAAGGGAGGCCAAGCAAGTTGTGTGGGTGGAGAATCTAACTAGTAGTTTACTTGGGTTGATTCAGAGGCTCTCTCTGGTACTGGTGCAAATACTGTAGTTGTGCTCTTTTCACATGAATTTGACATGTCTTCTATAAAACATGAACTTAGAGATACTTTTAGGATGGGCACGGAGAGGAAAATAATGCAGGCACGGGAAGTATGTTCTTTCCAAAAGAAATGATGCTTCTGCATCAATTAGGGGAAGACAAAACAAGCCTTTCTAAGAGAAATTGTCATGTGAAACAGAGAGGAATCCAGTCTCCATTACAGTCTTCCATATTGTAAAGAAGTTCAACTAGTGAAGACCAGCAGTGCAATTTACTGAGGTTGCCTTTTCTGCAATTGTCAAATGGTTTGAGGTTCGCATCCTGGAAATGTATAGAGAAACAGATAGGCCTAGCCCTGAAAAGGTTACAGCCCATTTGGCTAGGATTCTTTTTAGATTCCCTGACAATTAAGGATCTTGTCAGTGTTTTGCAGAGGCGTTACAGTGACTTTCTACTCACTTTCTCTAAAATCTGTGGTTGAGATTTTTATGGCTAGCAAGGGAATTTGACATATACTTCCCATTAAAATTCCCCCAATCAGGTTCAAAACTCTCATTATTTCGTGTCTTAAATTCAGTAGATGTACTGTTCAGACAGTAAGACTTCTAGGCTTTAACGTTCATGGACTCCTTCCTCCTCTTCCTTTCATTTTGTTTTGGACTGGAGATAGAACAGTCCACCATTTATCGCTGGGTGGACCTGGAAGAGATTCACCTGGTAAAATCTATGTAAGGATTCTTTATGGAATTTTGGGCAAGTATTGTGCAGATAAAATTACTTCATTGGTGATATCTGAGAAAAGATTGTTTCTTACTGACAAAATTTCTTGGGCTTTTAAAACATCCTGGGTGGGATAATTTCGTTGTTCCTAGAATATTTCCCCCTTTCAATTACTAGTAGATACTTAATTCCTGTTTAACAGCTTTGTTTTGTGGGAAATAATTATTTATAGCATGAATAGATAATGGAATATCCTTATTTAACCTGTTTTCACTTTTTGGTAACAGAATGAGTGTTCTTAGTTTTGCTTTCATCTCAATGTGACGATCATATCAAATTAGATCTTACTCTTCCACTACATTTTATTTTTTAAAAAGTGTTTACATTTATCATTTTATATTTTGCTCCTTGACTGGCTTTCTGTTCCTAGTTACAGTGAGAAGATTTATTCCTGTTTGCCAGCCTGTTGGCTTCCTTAGGAGATCCCTTTGCAGTTTCCTACCAGGAGATCTACTGTGTTAACAGAGGGGAAGGCAGCACTGCTGAAGAAAAAACTATAATTACCGTATATACTCGGGTATAAGCCAATCTGTGCATAAACCAACCCCCCAATTCTGAACCCAAGGGGGGGTGTATAAGCTTGAGGTTCCCTTTGGCCTTGCCCATAACCCTCACCCCACCCCACCCAGTGCTGCTAGCTTCCTTTGGCATTCCTGGCAGCATTCTTAATTCCCAAATCCCTGCTATTGCTTTGCTCCTGCCCCCTTGCTCTTTCCATTGTTGACTCCTGCTGCCCCCCTGCTCTCTCTGCTCCTCCTGTTGCCTCTGCTTGCTGTTACCTTCTCAGTTTCCTGCTGTTGTTCCCCAACACCCTTTACACCCCTTTTCCCATCACCCCCAAACTCCTGCTGCTACTTTTCCTGGTCTCCCAGGTGCAACCCCCCCAAATCCCCAGGCCCTGTCACCACTTCCCTGGGCTCCCCAAAACCCCCAGGCCCTTGTGCCACTTTCCCTAGTCTCCCTGACCCACTCCCTAGCTCCTGCACACTGCTGCTGCTTTCCCCAGGCTCCCTGGGCCCTTCCACTGCTTCCCTGAACCCCCCCCCCCCCCCGGGCTCCTTACCTGACTGCTCCAGATGCCAGGATCCCCTCCTTACTCCAGCCCCAGCCCAGGACGACTGCCCAAGATGGCCGCTCTGACCACACTGGGGCTCCATCTTGCAACATGGTCATTGAAACTGCTGGCCTGGGGCTGTTTACCATATTCACCTGTGTGTAAGCCGAGTGCCTGTTTTGAAGCCAATTTTCAGGCACAAAAATCTCAGCTTATACGCGATGATATACAGTAGAAGTGCTGAAAGGTCAAAGGCCTATTGTCCTGTGGCTGTCCACAGTCAACTTGAGTGTATGGCCGTGAGTAAGCATCTGTAGTGCCCTGAGACACATTCGGGCACAGAGTTTTGGGATAGTGGTATAAGCATCCACTAGGATATCTGTCTTTCTAAATCTCTGATACCAGAATCATCAGATACCTGTTGGTATCTTGTGCTGGAAATATAGTTTTCCAGGGGTAATTAGAAATATGCAACATTATTTTTTTTATGCTTAAGCCAGGTCTAAATTGATGGTGAAATTTGATGTCAGTCGATGGTAGTTAGGCAAGCAATGCAGAGCGGCTTGCGTAACTCTTGTCGTCATCTTAACTCCTCCAGTGTGGCAACTTTTCTGCACTGCACCAATAGGAAATGCATTCCCGTTGATGCAGCACTGTGCCATTTGAGAGGGTGGTTTTATTAAGATGATTTCCAGGAAAACTGGTGGGTTTTAACTGACTCTTAACTTGGTCTGAAAAGATCAATCTGATGTCAACAGGTTTGCTGCTGTCTGTGTAGACGTGGCCTTAGAATGGAGGCTGTGTTTTTGATGGCTTGTCAGCTGCCTTGCTGTATGTTGCAGGTTTAGGGTGCTTGTCCCTGACCGCTTTCCCCAAACTGTGTTCAGGTACTTGTCTGTAGTTGATTAGTTCGTCTAACTTAAGACCTAGTTTTTGTCTTCAAATTTTGTGTCTCCTTTTTCTGTGGCAGATCTTTACAGGAAACTACTAGGGAAGGTGCCTCAGTTTAAGCTTGTCCCTAAATCAATATGAACTTTGAAGTTTTTTAAAAATGAAGTCGTGAAATAGTACTGTACCAGCCAAACTTTACAGGAAATTATGGATTAAGTCAACTATATTCTGTATTGATATTTAGCAACATGGAGGAAAGTACACTAGATTTTAGATGTTTAAAAGAAAAAACAGCTTGGTAGCCTTCCTTATGTTTGCTATTAATATAATTTTTCAGAAAAGTTTGCTTTGTGTGTACCATAGTTTTTTTGATTTTACTGAACAAACAATGAGCTTGCCTTATGCCTTTTGTAACCTTTTGTCAAGGTTGTGATTATATTTTAGTGCTGGCTGTAAATTACATGTACACTAATTATTTTAGTGAATGTTTACAGATAATTCTCAAATTATGATTTACATATAACTCAAATTGTGATTACTTTGAATATTAAAAATATTCTTACAACAAGACTAATTCATATTAAACTCAGCTATTTCTTGTTTGAACATTCAGTTTTCGGTTTAGCATTAAAAGGATATGTCTGTAAATCTCACTTGTCTGATTTTTTTGTTTTGTTTTGTTTTGAAACGTAAGAAGCGGTGGGAAAACTTTCTTTACCTTTTTAGTTTTGTTCTTTGTCTATTTGATAGCATTTTGTGTATTTTTCAGTTTCACTGTTTTATCTTTAGTCATTCAGTTAGTTGTTTGTATGGGTTTTCTTCTACCAATGGGGGAGCTGTTTTGTAAAATATGGTACTCTGATTTGTAAAACCACAAAAAATGGCTAAAATCTTCAGGCAATGTACTAATTAGTCTTCAGTATACCTCACACTTTTAACACCTTTTGAAAACTGATTATATTTCAAGATTACTGTGTCACTTTTAGAAGATCTGGTCCAATATGAAAGACTTGAATACAGCAAACAGAATTTCAGTTCTAGAAATTGATGTTTAGTCTGTGAATTTTTTTTAATGAAATTGAGTCTTTAGGAGATTTGTAGGATTTTGCAATTGCAAAATTTTTTTAGAATGTTACCGTTCAGATAAGAACAACTGGTACGGAAAAATCATAGTATGTTTCAGCACTGTTTTTTTGTTGTAGTTGAGAGTTCATGTTTGTTTTCATTAAGACTTCTATAATGCCTGAAATCCTTAACTTTATCCTTTTTGTAAACCTTCTTTCTATACTTGTTTGTTGTTACTAAAATTTAAGAGAAAATATGAATTTATTTCCTTTATTAAATAAAACGCTGAAATATTTTTAGAGCAAAAGAAGTTGTTATATGTTTCTTGAAACTCATACTGATCCTCTATCCATTCATCGATCAGTAAATTTTCATTCCTTAGTTCCTATACAGAATTCAGGGGTTAATTTATATTATTTTTTTAAAAGATTGTTTTTCAAATACAAGTGATTTAATCCATGGTATGGAACTTCCAAGATGGACTGAGGTTTGTTGCTTAGAAATGTCAGAGCACTTTGATCAGTGCCCGTTTTACAGTCCTTTTTACTTAAATTTATAGTTACTTTGGATAAAGTGACAAATTGAAAAAGGAACAGGAATTCCTTTGCCTGAAAATGTTGGACTGTGGGTGCCTTTCACATTCATATTGCACAGACTGAGTAGGCCTTTGACACCCTGGAGTATGTGTATTGAAAAAAGGTGCAAGAAAATTTTAACTAACCATATTAGAACAAATCTCAGAGGAAAACTTGCTAATTCTAATTAATTATATGGCCTCTGAAAGTATGAAATGCCAGCACAGGAGTTAAGTGCAAGAGGGAAAAACAAGTGCCTTGGGAATGACTAGAAATCCAATTAAGGTCTGAATAGAAATTTACATGTAAGTCAAACAAGTGGTTCCTGGAAGCAGTGCTAGACTATAAAGTGGGACTGACTGTGCCATTAGCACAGTGCAATAAAATCCTTATTACTTTATAGTGCAGTAGAGAGAGTAACGGCTGCATTGGTGGTGTGAGTAAGTAAATCAAGAAAGTTTATAATCCTGTATTACAACTGAAGTAATGTCAGTCAGAGTAAGAGCAGTGCATGGAATCCTTGAAAACTAGGGAGTCAGGCCGCTGCTACTATAATTTAAAGCCCAAATCTGACTGGTCATTTTGTCATTCCAGGCCTACTTCAAAGATGTTGTCTGCAATTAGGAATTCCAAGGTCACAGCTTCTCCACATAGAGCTGCGTAATTCACTTGCCACTTCCCTTGCCAGATACTTGGAATTGGGCACCAGGTTACATAGGGTGTTCAGACGTCTGCCTCCCAAACTTTACGGAAGTGTTCACTTTGTTCAGGTTTTATTATGATCCAAGTTGCAATCTATATAAATGAAGCAAAAAGCCATGTCTAAATATGTTTAGGGAAACAGGAATTACAACACACGAGGAGTCCTGTGGCATTTTAAAAAGGCTAACATTTATTTATTGCATGACCTTTCGTGGGAGAAAATCCCACTTCATTAGACACTTTGAAGAGGAATTAATAATAGTCGGGGGGGGGAGAGAGATGTTAGGGTCAGGACCCGGAACTGGGTCACAGACCCTCAGGCACTGGATCATGGCACCCCCTGCAGCTGCTCCTGCCCAAAGACTGGAGTGTGTTGCTCAAAAATGTAATTGTTGGGTTGCAGGTATAATTTCCCCCCCTCCCAACTGGGCCCTTAAAAAATTTCAAAACCACTGCTTTAAGGTACGCTCACAGAAGTAGTGGCCTGGAGGAAGAAGATTTTAAAGATGTAAAATAAGGACATGTTCTACAGACTAGGGAAAGATCAAGGATACTTGAAATTTGTTTTCAGAATAAAATGCAAGAATCATACTTTTAGTGTCCAGGCGAGGACAAGGAATGGTCCCAAAAAAAAAAAAAAAGTATCTTTTCAACACAGCTGTAGATCAGTCTTCTGCTGCACTTCATGTGTTTTATTGATCTCATTTTAAAGATTACTGCGAGGGCACGTGACATCTAGCAAGAAATCTGAAAACCGGCTGAGTAACTGTAATTTTCTTAGTTAAATTGCTCAAAATAGCATTGTTCGGCTTTGTTTTTAAAAAGAAAGAGATGTACATGATGAAGTGTTAGACATGCACAATATGTAATAATGTCAGAAAAACCTACCAGGTATTCTCTCTTTGTCTCAGCTGCAGCAGTGCACTTAAGGCTTCAGAGCCTGATCAGTTGATTAATTTAGATTTTATTTCTGTTGTTATTTCTGGAAATGCTCCACACTCCTCTTTTAGAGTCTGTGAAGTCTGCAGCTGGCTATTGCAGTTTGTTTTAGTAGTGGGTGTTTCCCATTACTGAAATAACTTAAAATTAAGATATTTAGATGCAGTGGGGGGTAATTCAGTGTAAGAAATGGACAATAGAGTTGTTCATAGGAGAAAAGAACCCTCCAAAACCCCAGTGTGAAATGAAACACAGTTGCATATTCAAAGAATCAGTTCCACAGATATTTGATGGGGGGAAATTCCTAAAGCAGGTTACAAATAAACATTAAAATGGCTGTAGAAAGTTAAATTAGTGACTTGTCTAGCCCAGTAGCCAGTGCCAGATGCTTCAAAGGTAATGAACAGAATGGGGCAGTTATTGAGTGAGCCGTTCCCTGTTGTCTCTAGACCTAGCATCTAGTAGTCAAAGGCTTAGGGGCACACAGGGCATGGGCTTGTGTTTCTGACTATATTAGCTAATACTTATTGATCGGCCTGTACTCCAATCAAATCAGATCATAGGGCTGGAAGGTACCGCATGAGATCATCAAGTCCAACCCCCTGGGAATTGAACCCAGGACCTTCTGCATGTTCAGCAGAGGTGCTAGCCACTACACTAATAACTTATCTAATTCTTTTTGGAACTGAATTATAGGTTTAGCTTTGGCAACGTCCCCTGGCAGTAAGTTCCACAGTTTAACTGTGTTGTGTAAAGAAGTACTTCCTTTTTTTTTTGTTGTTGTTTTTGTTTTAATCTACTAACTGTTAATTCCCTTGGGTGACCCCTGTTTCTTGCATTTTGTGAAAGGATGAAGAAGGCTTCCTTATTCTCTTTTCTCCACAACATTAATGATTTTATAGATTTCTGTCCTATCCCCCTTTGTTATCCCTTTTCCATGCCCAACTATCCCAGTCTTTTAAATCTCTCCTCATATAGAAGCTGTTCCATACCATTCATCATTTTTCTTGCCCTCTCTCCATTCTCAAAACTGATACATCAGTCTTAAATAGAAACATGACTTCATTTTTTAAATAACATTTTGAAATGTATTTGGTTAAAACTCTTAATTTGAACTGTGGGCTTCCCACACTATATAATTAGGAATTTACATGCATGTGTTGCTGATTCTGGCTCATGTTGCTTTCTGTACTCCTGTTTTAGATTATTTTGTTCAACTTGGAACAGCTCTCTTTTTTTCTCATTTAATAAACAGTTGGGGGTGTGTGGTTAGAGGACTTTTCCCTCATCATCCAGACTTCCCCACATCCCTGATGGAGACTTAAGATTTTTTTTTTTATTTGAAACTTGTCAGCAGCTGATTTGGCCTATCATTGGGTGGTCAGTACAGAGAAGACTTTCTCTCCTGTTATTGTATCCTAGTGGCCTGGAAGCAATGTAAACAACAAAAATTTTACTAGGGTCGTCTTCAGAACACTATCAGTAGGAATATGGGCTAACCTTATTTTATATTTTTATGTTTTTAAAAATAAATACTGCCATCTAAATACATTCTAAACTTTTCCTCTTTCAGGAACACCATTTACAACGAGCTATTTCTGCACAGCAAGTCTTTAGAGAAAAGAAAGAGAGCATGGTTATCCCAGTTCCTGAGGCAGAGAGCAATGTCAACTATTACAATCGCCTGTACAAAGGAGAGTTTAAACAACCAAAGCAGTTCATTCATATTCAACGTAAGTTAATGGGTATGTTGTTGTTTGTCCTTTAAGTTAACGTCATAAAGTTATTAACTGAAGAGGCAAAATTATTAGTGTTCATAGGGTGGAAGGACCCGAAAAACTTGGTGAGAGTTAAAGTGGCTAAGGCCTTGTTTCTTTGAAATAGGCAGAAAGATTGGGCATTGACAGAGAGGAAAGTATTGTTTGTAGAGCTCGTTGGTGGCTTCTCGTATTGATGTTCTATATATGTTTAAGATAATGAGTAGGATTAGTCCTCCGGTGGGTTGATCACATCATTATAGAGTGCATTGATTTTTTCCGAAATCTGAGAAGAAATAACTGAAGGATGCATGCTAACCATGGTCTGTGATGATCAGTTTTTGTCCTCATTGTTACTGTAGTCCTTAAGCGCGCTCAGTTTTTACTCGCAGATCATCATGGGATAAAGACAGATTAAATAGAATTGCTGCAATGGAAATCACTGTATCTGGTCATCTGATGGTAGCACAAGAAGAGTGTGAAACTTTATGCTAAGATTATGCTAGAGATGAAGAATGAGCTCTTCAGTTCAGTGTATGTAAAATTCCGATCTGCAGAATATTCTGTGTTACAGGTAATTTGGTGAATGTGTGTAGGTTTTCTGACGATGTAGAACTGTGCGTTTATTACTACAAAGAATTTTCAGTTCGTCATACATGAGACTGCTCTGATTTTTATGGCTTTGTGGTAGTAGCTGCATTTTAGATAGCTGTGTGGTCGCTGCTTATTGGATAATAGATGCAAGTTAGGAGAAACAAATGTGAGGTCTCTTGCTTTGTTTTTGAGTAGTCATGTTCTCTGAGGTGTTTGAAAGCTTGTGGATGGGACTCATCCCACTTGTCTGAATATCGTATACTTTTCAGACATGAACCATCTTTAGGTTCAGTGTTTGTACAGCATTTAGTTCAGTAGGATGCTAGTCTTTAACTGGGATGTCTTGTTACTACTATAACTTAAAAGTAATAACATCTTGTGGCAGGACGCTAGGTCTACTGATTCGTGGAATTTATCGTTACCTCTCTGGAGCGGTAAGAAGCCATGTACTTCTCAAATGGTTGGTTAAGCCCATCCTCGAGAAATCATATCTAGCCACTGATCTCCTTGTCAGTTATCACCTTGACTTGTTTTAAAAATATTTTGGAAGGGGTGTTGACAAAGTTAAGTTAAAGCAATTTATACAGAACAGGAGTCCTCTGATCTCTTTTGGCTCCTTTTGTTAGGGTTGTTTATGATAAATACTGTGGTGGCTTTCATCTCTGCCCAGTGTCAGATAAAAATCCTCTCTTGAGTCTCCATATTTATTCTTTGCAGATCATTAGCATCCATGAATCCGCTGTTTACAAGGTGGTGTTAAGCTGTCTGTGGACTCAGGTGGAGATAGAATTGTTTGAATGTCTCCTTTTTGCTCACTGGAAGAGCCTAAATAGTACAGTCCATCCTCGATTTTCCAGTCCTCGATTTCCCAGACTTTGGAAGATCTGGACCATCCCCCCTGCTCTGCCTCCAGCTTCCCTGACCCCATCCATAATTCCTCCTCACCTTGCCACCAGTACCCTGTGCTCCACCAAGCCTGGTGGGGAAGGCACCCTCCCCAGCCCTGGGGGACCATGCTGTGTCTGCGGCCGTGACTCACCAGGACCAGGCTGGAGGGGTGCTTTCCCCTGCTGTGGCCACAATCCGCCAAAGGGTGGGTGCGGGGGCTGCTTCTGCTGCCGCGGCCAGAGCCTGGGCAGGAGGAGTGCTTTCCCTGCCGCAGCCACAACATGGTAAAGGCTGGGTGGGAGGGGTGCTGTGGCGGGGGAAAGCACCCCTCCCGCCCAGGTTCTGGCCGTGGCAGCAGAAGCAGGCCCCTGCCTGGCCTTTGCCGTGTTGTGGCCAGTGGCAGGAAAAGCACCCCTCCACTGTGCCACCAGCTCCCTGTGCTCTCCTAGGCTACCCGCCCTCCAGCTTTCAATTTTCCGGACTTTCACAAATTCAGACACTCCTCCCCCCATATAGTCTGGGAAATCAAGGATGGACAGTAGTATTAGATTGTTTGTTTGTTTGTTTGTTTGGGGTTTTTTGAGTTGTAGTGTCATTTTGTATGCTGCTGGTGCTCTCCTCTGTCTCTGTTCAGTGCACCTGGGTACGCTGGGTATTTTCTTGTCTGTCGTAGTATTTTTCCCAAAATTGGGAGTTGTGTGAAGATGAGTTCGCTGAAGCCTTCTTTTGGATAAGACAGAGATGGTGTTAATAGTGTGAGAAAACAGCCAGAAGAAATAGCATCAGGAGTTTTGCAACGCTAGAACTCTTTTTTTGGTTTGAAAAAAAAAAAAAAGGACCTCTAACCAAAGTACTTATGCTTGTATAAACACTATACAGAGACCAGGCCTTAGATGCCAAGAGCTGTTGCTCACATCCATATGGTTTACACTAGGGGTCTGAAACACATGGCCTGTGGGCCGCATGCGGCCCCTAAAGCTATTTCCTGCGGCCCGCGGTGACACGATTATTACCGAAATTTGCAACATCGTTGTATGGAAAGGTTTCACTGGTGCAGCCCTTGGGCTAACATGCTAATCCTCATGCGGCCCTTGTGGTGATTTGAGTTTGAGACCCCTGGTTTATACTATCAGTAAGCAGTTCACAGAAGAATGAACTTTGATTCCATTCTGTGATTTGAAGTATGCGTACAGACGCTTTGTTGGATCTGTTGTGCTATGTTGTACATAAGTGAAAGTTAATATTGTGATTATTTATGCACTGTGTAAATCACTAATTATTTAGCTTTGGAACTTCTCAAATTGGGATTCAGGGAGAGAGGAACTTCCGCAGAATGTGAAAAATCTGTTTTGTAATTGGCTGAAAATCTAAGACGGTGGTCTAGTAGTCTGAAACCGTATTAAATAGAACAGAAAAGGTATCAACCAATTAATCATTTTATTTTAAGTAAAAATCCATTCACGTTGCGGTTGGTCTTATGATGGTGAATTGTGCTTCCATAAATTTTGGGGCTGTGACTTAATGACAATAGGATGACCAGAGGAAGATCACGTTTATTCTGTAAACACCATAGCTACGCCTCTGAGTCTGTATAGTTAAATGCAGACTACAGCATAAAAGGGGTTTTTGCATTTATGTGGGAACTCAACTTCCCTGAGCAGCAGCAGCTTAGTTAACTGTTGACCTAGTCCTGGTTGCATCTGCGCTGGAGGTTAGGTTGACGTAGTAGTGTGTATTTTTCACACTCCTAAGTACTGTAGTTACGACTGCTTTAAATGTATATCAGGTCTGATTGTAAAAGAGAATCAGTGACAAAAGACTGTTTGGTAAGCTGTCTCCTTGTAGAAAGCTGAGTTAAGCAAAACTCAGACTTTTGAAATATAGTCAGTGCCTCAAGATGCCTTGTTAATGCACATAGCTTTACTTGCCAGTGCCACAGCTGCCGAAATGTGCCACTTTGTTTTACAAACCATTTGCTCTCATCAACAGGATTCCAGATAGTGCTATTACAGCACAAAAAGGAGTGTGGGTGGGTAGAAAAAGATTGGCCATGCCACTTTTCCTTTATTCCTTGGAGCTTGCAGTAGTCAGTAGGAACTGTGTGCATACAGGCACAGTCTGTGCACTCTGTTAGGGTTACCAAAGACAAATAGGAGAGGCAGTTAATTGGCTGGCTTCCTTATGGTTTGTCTGTGAGATGTTGACATATGTGGATTACTTTATGTGTGATTAGGATATAAAGAGGTCTAGGTTTTGCTTTGTTTGTAGGGAAAGAAAGAGCTGCATGTGTACCTTTGGATCCAGTATGTATCATTTTCAGTGCAGTTATGTCTATTATGTAATTAGTAGAGTGCAGGAGTTTTATTACAAGGGGTTTTGTAGTAGTGAACTGGGGTATGAAAGCAGCCTGAGCATTTATTGTCTGCATGCATGCCAGGTAAAATGAGTGTGCTCAGCATCTGGTATACCTGAACTGAATGATGCTGACACTAGTTACTTCTGTTTGGTAGAGGTGTGCTTGTGAGATCTATGGATTACACTGAAATATGTGACACAGCTCTGGTTGTGATATGAGCCTATGTTTTGAAAATAGGTGTAAGCATACTTTCAGGATACAGTATTCATAATTTCTATATAGCATTGTGAAGTTTGTCAGTAGTGAAGTTCTTATTGAAGGATATTTTCAGCAGTGAAGTGGAATGTGGAAGAACTAATGATTAACTTGTTAAGTGAAAGTATAGGGTGAGATCGCATCCTGTTAGCAATGAGATGTCTGTCTCTAAGCTAGGGGGTGTCATTCCCATATTACATACAGACAGTCACGCTGGCTTTGAGCTGGCATCTTAAAAATAGCAGTGGGGTGGCACAGGTGGCAATTCAGGCTAGTTGCCGTACTACAAACCCACCTGGACCATTCCAGGTGTATGTATACTTGGGAGGCTAGCTTAAACCACTGCCTGTGGTGCCCTGTCTATGCTGCTGTTTTTAGTTTGCAGGCTTGAGCAGTCTGGGTCCATCCAAGAGCTGGGAATCACACCTGCCAGGTCAAATTTAGATATATCCTCATGTTAAATGAGTTACTAAATCTTTTAGTTTTAATTGTTAAACTTTTAGTTCTTAAGTTTTATAGATATGGTATTGTTTCTGTGGAATTGGCCAAATGTGTAAGTCAGGTTGTGAATCTTGTAGTGAGAAGAGCCAGTATGAATGCAAATATTGAAGTATTGCTTAAGAAGGGCAGAGAAGAGATGGCATGGGCAACCTTTCTTTTTTCTTTGCTCCTTACTAGTGTGAAAGGAAATCCTGTGGCTGAGAGTGAATAAGTTGCAAAAGGTAGTGAAAAGATCGTACATTTTAGCAACTTGGAGGTGAGCAGAGTAAAACGTGTGTGTTAATTAAGTTTATCTGGGCATATCTGAAAGAAGGTAAAGTTAATGAAACCTTGACTCTGCATTTCCTAATCATCATTCTCCCCCCCCCCCAACAGTTTAGTTTTATACAACTCACAGGAAGACGTACTACCAAGCAACTCTAGCGCTCCATTAGCTTACCATTTTTTGCCATTGAGTTTCTTAGTGTTTTGCACAGAAATAAATGTTACTGTTAGAAGTTAGTTGTTACTTAGGCAGTTTTACATATATTGTCTTGCAGTTAGCGTGCTCTATCAGTGTCACTTCTTTCTCCCACTTGCACACAAGCATGTAACCTGTACCCTACCAGCTCTGCCTTCGCATCTCCCCAGATACATCCTTGGCCCATTCACCACGTCTTCATCCAGCCCAGCCTCCTCCCTACTAAACTACCTATACTTCCCCACCAGATCTCCCTGAAGTTTTCACTCCCTGATACACAAACGTTTGTATTGTCAATACTCGTCTCCTCTTGTAGCCAATTCATAAGCACTGTTTGGAGTGAAAGACATTTGTGTTACAGAAGAATAATATTAATGGTTGTGTTTCACGATGGTTGGAGGCTGGAGTGTATGGGATGGTTGATGAGAAAAATTACAGTGAGGGTTTCTGTTCTAAAATATAGGAAGTTAGACACTGGGTCTGATAGATGTATTCCATCTCTGAGAAACACAGAGGTTTTAGAACTTGTAATTGTTTCTGAGCATCCATGAACCCTCCAATTTCCAGTTATTGTTCTTCCAACACTTAATAATAGCTTTCATGCTGTGTTGGGGGGTAGGTGCTGTGGAATAGGGGGGTAGGGTTGATTTGGCAGGGCTGGAGGGTGTCATTGCCATGCCTCCCTCAACTGAGCCACAACCTCTTTCCTCCTTTGCAGTCTGTCCCCATTAACCACTGTTTTCTTGCTGCAGCCCCAGACCCCTTTCTCTTAGCTCCCCCATTCCTCTGTCCCCTAATACTCCCCCCTCCCTGGAGTATTTCTCTCCCCCCCCCCCCAATGAAATTGCCAGGCCTGACTCAGAAATTGTAGCAATTCCAGACACTCAGGCCTGGCCTGTACTAGAAAATTAAGCTCACTTAAGTATGTTACTGCAGGGATTTAAAAAGTCCACATCCCTGAGCAACATGGGTAAGCTCACTTAACCCCCAACATAGTGCTAGGTTTGACGGAAGAACTGTTCCTTCAGTTTATCTACCATCTCTCAGGCAAGTGGGTTCCCTCTTCCCACCAGGGATCAGGGTAGGCAGAATCTACACTGAGGCGCTAAAGAGATACCTATTGCAGTGCTGCTAGAGCATTTCGAGTGTAGACGAGTTCTCAGTCCAAAACCCTTTGTCTTAAGTTAACCACACATCCTTAAATTATCTGTAGATGTTAGTCAAAGGGTGAGTTCACAGCCATTAAGAGGTCTGTGAGTCATACAGTCAGTATCTCTGTTTAGCAGTAGGAGACAGCAGAAGAAAACCATTTTTGCACGGGGGTAGTGACCTGCAACTTGGGACCCTCTTGGTAAAATTACATTAAATTTGGATCAGTAGATCTACCCTAGACTCCCACAAGGCATGCCAAGTTTCAGAGCAATCTGAAATATGAAAAGTCACTCAGACTTTACATGAATCTAGTTTAAAACATGTCAAACTGTAGGAATGAAAACTTTCTACCCTTTTTTCTCTAATGACCCATGTTCAGTGTAAGAATATGTATATTTTCTGAAATACTGCAGTTTGGAGCCCCCAAAAATGTGTAAGTGGTGGGGTAAAAAAAAACCCACAACCCAGTGGTGATATCACAGTCTGCTGTAGACTAGTGGTTCTCAGCTGCTGTGTTGGGACACATTACTGTGTCACCACAGTGGTAAGTGTATCACAGAGAGCCAGGGAGATGGTTGGATTTGGCTGGGAAGTGGGAGGGGGCGGGCTGGTGTGTCCTGTTGGGTCATGGTATGCCACGAAGTATGTCATGACCTGCAAAAGGCTGAGATCCACTGCTGTAGACCACCTACCCAAGAAAAAGAGATGAAGAGGCTTTTTGTAAATGGTAGCAAAAAGAATCAAAACAAAGAACTTGGTGATGGTGGGGGACTTGAACTGTCATGAAATCTATTGGGAAAATAATACAGCAGGGCACAGTTCTTGGAATGCATTGGAGACAGCTTTTTATTACAGAGATGGAGAAAGTGACTCGGGGAGTGGTCGTTCTGGATTTGATTCTTACAAACAGGGAGGAAGTAATTGAGAATCTGAAGATAAACGGCAGCTTGGATGATGAGGTCCATAACTGTAAGGAATGATGTGGGAGTGGGGGGCAGAGAACAGTAGAATAAAAAAAATGAACTTCATGAAGCCAAACTTAAAGAACTGATAGGTAAGATTGCAGGGGAAGCAAGTTGAAGGGAAAAGAGTGTTCAGGAGAGTTACCATTTTATTAAAATCCAAAGGGGTAGCCTTGTTAGTCTAGTTCCGTTACTGAACAAGGAGTCTTGTGGCACTTAAAGACTAACAAATTTATTTTTTGCATGAGCTTTTGTGGGAGAAAATCCATCTGCCAAGGCGGGATTTTCTCCCACGAAAGATCTTGCAAAAAATAAATTTGTTAGTCTTTAAGTAACACAGGACTCCTCATTTTATTAAAGAGACATCAAGGACACAAGAACAAACTATCCCAGTGCATAGAGAACATAAGAAAAATAGTTAAGAGACCGTCCAGGCTTAACCAGTGACCTGACCTGAAACTAAAAAAAGAGTCATACAGAAAGTGAAAGCTGAGTCAAATTATGAAGGAAGAATAATTAAAAAAAAAAAAAAACCCAAACCAAACCAAAAAAAAAAAAAAAGGCACAAGCATTTAGGTCAAAATTAGGAGGAACAATATGAGATTAAACTAGATAAAGGGCAACAATTTTTACAAATACATAGGAAGCAAGAGGAAGACCAAAGATGGGGTAGGCCCATTTTTGAATGAAAAGAGAAATGCAGTAACAGAAAACAATAATGGCTAAGGTGTCACCAAAACAGATAGCAGTAATTCAACAATGACACAGTGAACATCACTGTTAATGGAGTAGGATCTGGGTCATAGTGTAGTTTGACTGCTGTATTGAGGGCACAGGCCAGAGAGTGTTTGTATGTACAAGCACACAGTGAAGCCTGGCCTCTTGGCTCACTGCCTTTCTTCCTCTGTACTTGGAGTGGTACCTGGGCTGTCTGGTACCAGAGGGAATGGATCAGCTTCCGGGTGCTGCCCCAGTGTCCCTGCTGTCATTGCTAAGGGACGCCACAGACCGAGGTCTTGTTTTCCCCCACCTCTCCCCTTATTCCCTCCACCTTTCTCTCTCCATGGTCCGCTGCCCTGTCCCCCTTTCGCTTCCCCTTGCTCTGTCCAGCCTGCCCCCGCCCCTCTGACTTCCCCACTGTCTTTTCCTCCCACTCCTTCCTGCAGCCCCATCCCATCCTTGTTGCCCATTGATCCGGTAAGCACTGTTGTATGGGAAACAGGCTGGCACTGGGACCCCGGAGATGGTGTCCAGCAATAATTAGTTGCACAAATGTAGCTAGGAAATGACTGCTTAGGAGGAGGACCGCAGAAAAGGATTTGGAAATTATAAGGAATCACAAACTAACTATGAATTATGTAATATTGTTGCACAAAAACTGAACAGAATTCTGGGATGCATTAGCAGGAGTGTTGTAAACAAAATACATGAGGTCATTGCACTTTATTCAGCATCGATAAGGCCTCAACTGCCGTCTTGTGTTCAGCTCTGGACACCACATTTTGAGAAATATGAGGACAAACTGGAGAAAAATTAGAGGAGAGCAACAAAATTATAAGAAGTCCAGGAAACATCCTCTATGAAGAAAAAATGAAGAAATGGGATTTTATTGTCTGGAGAAGACTGAGGACATAACTGCTTTTAAATACATAAAAGACTTCTATAAAGTACTCTCCTTAACTACTGAGGGCATAAATAGAAGGAATAGGCTTAAATTGGAACAGAGGAGATTTTTGATTAGACGTTAGGAAAGAGTAAAAATTCCTAAACATAAGGAAGGTTAAGCACTGGAACGAATTACCTAGGGAGATTGTGGAATTTGCATTATTGGAGGTTTGTAAGAATAGGTTAGACAAACACCTGTTTAGATCGGTGGTTCTCAACCTATTTACAGTTGTGAGCTGCATGTTCAGCGCTCTGTGTTTTATGAGGACCACATTTGTGCACTGTATATGCTACCTGTGTGGTCCTGAGGATGTCATTTGGGCTGCAGCTGTGCACTGATCGGGCTGGAAGTGGGCTGCAGGTTGAGAATCACTGATCTAGATGATAATTAGCCCTGTCTTGGTGCAAGGGCTGAATTATGTGACTAATTGAATTTTCTTTGATTCCCTGCACAAACTTGAATAAAACTGGCTATGTTGTGACACCATTTTGACCCTCCTCATATCAATAGTTTGATCTCTAGCTTGGCTTGAGGAGGCACCTAAAACTTTCTCTAAAAATGGTGCATCTCTGATACCCTGGCACCAGTGGCTCCGAAACTGGGGTCACTAAGCCTACTCTTCAGCCATCCAGCACACTGGATTTTGAATAAGTCCAACTATGCTGATGCTAGAAGGTTTAGAAAGGTTGAGCTATACAAGATGTTACGTTTTTAAACCTAACTGTAGTGATGCTCTTGTGCCACTATTATGCCTTTGCTTAGATATTAATATTTTGAACAGAGTAAAGATGTAGAAAGAAATGTGGTCCTATTAGAATTCTTTGGTCTAGAATCAGTGTTCATTCTAAAAAACTGGATAATCGATTTGTATATTGTGTAAACATTAAAAGGCAAGGATATTTAGTAAATTTGAGCCCATGGCTGCTTCTTCAATGGGAAATTAGTTCAGATGAGGGAGGGTTAGTTTGGACTACTTTGTACCCATGGCTACACTAAGATTTGCTTAGTTTGAACTAAGAAATTTCTTAGTTTGAACTATTCCTACTAGGGAATGCCTAGTTCAAACTAGTAAGTTACCAAGCTTAGTTTGGACTGCCACTTAGTTCAAACTTCAGTTTGAACTGTGTGCAGGCAAGTCCTGAACTAAGGCTTAGTTTAAATTTAAGAAGTTTGAACTAGGCCATTAGTTCAGACTAAAATATGCAGTTAGTTCGAACTCAAGTTCCAGGTTAGTTCGAACTGACGCGCTGTTAGTTCGAAGTTAAGCTTGAACTTCTTAGTTTGGATTTGGAAGTTCGAACTAAGATTGGCAGATGTAGACATAGACCATGAGGCTTACTGTATCAAGTGTAATCTGTTACTTTTAGCATATTCCACAAATAAGAAGTTCCCTTTTGTTAGTTTCCCATTCGTGGAGTGCAAGTAAAGGTAGTATCCAGTTAAAGTAGTATTTTTATTCAAGTAACCTGGCTTCATTTAAAAATAAAATGAAGGCATTTCAAAACTAGATTATAATTGAACTCGCAGGTTGTCTATTGCAAGTAATCTATTAAAAAAACTTGAATAGCATGTTTAATACCTTGTTAAAGTGTATTTTTAGATCACTCTCACTTAGATATAATGGAGTAATCTGTGTTTTCTTCTTTTTTGGAAATACAGTACTCCTTCCTCAAATTAGAAATAATGCTCAGGTCTAGGTGTTTTATTTATCAACCCCAAATATTCAAAATGTATGCATCAGGCCCTTCTTATAACAAATGGCATTTGTAAAAACCATAACATTTAAAAAAAATTTTTTCTTTGTGCTCTGATGTCTGAACCATTAGGATTTGTGTTTTTAAGCTTTTCTCTGCAGCCATGAGAGCTACACACTTTTTTATGACATCTGAGACTCCCCTGTAAATGGGTCTCCACTGGCTAGGTATTTAAGGGCAGGGGGAAGTTTAAAAAAAAAACAAAAACCCATAAAATACTATAGCACTGATGGTAAAATTCCTGGAGTTGGCAACACTGAAAATATGTCCCCGCAGCAGTTCTAGACTCACCTAATTTACAGTAAAAGATGTTTAGGAAGTTTTTATGACTTGTTCAAAAAAGGTAATACATATTTAGAATAATGAAATCTTGGCAACTCTCATACTAAACAGAGGAAAGACTTCTGGCTTTTTATTTAATTTTGTTTTTTATTTTGGTGTGGATGAGGGGAAGTTGGAGGCTTGCAAGATTTAAAATAATTTTCTGTAACATTTTATAGATTCTTGGTTCAGTTTTCATCTTTTCAGTGTATGATCTTTGATTCCTGTGGATGTTCATTGAGGAGTGAAGACCCAGTGTTGTGACTTTAACTTCCTGCCAAGTCTGATTTTTTCTAAGAAAAAAATTCTATTTACTATGGAGCTATCCTTTTATACAGTTCCAGTGATTCAGTACTTGATTATCAATAATGCCGTTTGTTTTCTGTGTATTTGTAGTACAGCATCTATAGTCACTTCTGTTCTTAATTAAATATTAAAGCTTTTTGAATGAATTTGTTGCCTTAAAGTAAATAAATGAATTTTACCATAGTCCTTCATTGGTTTTACTGAAGTAATTTTGAAAAACAGATGATTTGGGGAATTGAAAGACACCTTATCCTATTGTCAATTTTTTAGGTTCCTAGCTTGAAACATTTAATATATTAGCGCTAATGGAAAATTCTTGCCGTTGTTTAGGACTTTAATTATCTATATGAAATTAATTGGTATTGCTGCATTATCTGCCTGATAACCTGCCTAGATCAGTCCTGTCTGGGTTACATTTGAATTAACAGAGACCAGGAACTTGCTGGGCAAGTAAGTGGAAGTACTGTGTGCTCTTAATTCAGTGGTTCTCAAATGGGGGGAGGAGGTGTTACAGCTACCCTTGGGGGGTACTCAGCAGTCTTCCAGGGGCTACATCAGCTCATCTGTACATTTGCCTAGTTTTACAACAGGCTACATAAAAAGAACTAACAAAGTGAGTACAAACTAAAATTTCAGTGTGATTTTTTTTTTTTTTTATACTGCTCTGTGTACTTACCTCTAAAAGGTAAGGACAATGTTTATATTTCAGTTGATTTATTTTTTAATTAATAGTAAAAATGAGAAAGTAAGCAATATTTCACTGATAGTATGCTGCAACACATTTTATGTCAGATTTTTGTAAACAAGTAATTTAAGTGAAGCAAAACATGAGGTGCACAAGGCAAACCAAACTCCTGAAGGGTATACAGTATTTTGTAAATGTTGTGAGCCATTGCTGTTAGTCCTAGAGAGGCAATCTTTCCAGGTGAAGCCTGACATCATCAGGACGATGTTGTCAGAGAGGGAAGGAGGAAAGAGACTTAGCTGCTTTTTTTACTCTCTCTGTGCTGTACCTTTCTTGTCATTAATAGCATCTTCATTTCCATTGGTATTGATTGGGCATTTTCACAATCAGAGCACAAAAAAAGCTCCAAAATGACCACCCCCCATCCCACAATGTTGTTTTATATGCTAATTATCTAAATAATCTCATAGCAAAAATAGTCAAATTATAGTGGAGCTCTATTTTTCATGTGGCTTTGTTGTGTCAGAATAAAGGTTGTATCTGAAAATTGTAATCTTAATTTAATTTTTCAAAAAAATTTGCCCATCAGAATTTATACAGAATTTTAATTACCACTTAAAATGGTTTTGCTTTTGTGGGCTAGAGGGAGAGAAGTTAAATTGCCATGTTTCCATGGCTAATTTTTTAAATAATCCTATTTTTAAGTGAGAATTTTAAATTTCATTTCTAAAGTAAGCCTTATGGTGGGTGATATATACAGTGACTCAGTTGCTTCCTATTCAGCATCTGATATTAATATAACTTGACGCTGACCTCCTTCCCCTTTAGAATACATACTAAGAAAAGTACCAGAGTGATAGCTGTATTAGTCTGTGTATAGCAAAAACAAAAGTCCTCTGGCACCTTGAAAACTACTTAAGAAAAGTGCTACTTAAGGCATTACTTAAGAAAAGTTGTTTTAAATTAAACTAAATATGTAAGAGTATTGGAAAACATGTAAACTAACAAAGAACGAGAAACCTAAATTTAAGACACAACTGAGGTCTGCTGTTTTCAAGGATGTTAATTTGTCATTACAAATGATGATTTGTTTCTTTTCCGAAACATCATCGTAATACCTCGATTTGGAATCTTTAACGCACATAAGTAACTTCTGTAACTAAAAGCAACTTTCATTCATGTTTTCTGTTTCAGCGTTCAACCTGGACAATGAGCAACCTGATTACGATATGGACTCTGAGGATGAGACGCTATTAAATAGACTCAATCGGAAGATGGAAATCAAGCCGCTACAGTTTGAAATTATGATTGACAGGCTTGAAAAAGCTAGCTCTAATCAGGTATTGTATTACGTTAAGAAATAATCTCTTGTTTTACTAATACTCATTAATGTTTGGATTTTGTTTCACTTCTGGTTGCTCTTACATAAATTTTTCTTAATCCTTAAGTATCATTTACTTTCCATTCCACTAGTTATGTGAAAAATACAGCCCCAACTGTGTGTGTTCATAAAACTACAGTATTTGCTCTCTATCTGCTTAGGCCAGGTCTCAACAAATTCTGGGTGCCAGGTTGCCATGGCACCCAGGAGTTTGCCCAGCTTTGGTACTGTATCCAAGGAGGTGAATGCTCCTGGGGCCTAAAAAAGGCGGTTGTGGCACCAAGACTTTCAGCATCACTGCTTCTCTCCCCTGCTGCTGCAAGTGCCTTAGGCAGTGGCTCTTTTTTTTTTTTTTTTTTTAAGTAGCAGGGGGCTTCTTTTCTCCACACTGCCACCAAAAGTATCGAGACCGGCTCCTAGGTGCTGAGCCCTGGGTTAGTCAGTCAGACACTAAAATTTTAATTACCTAGAATGCAAATCATAAATAGAATAGTGTTGTATTGGTTGGGGGTTTTAATGTCCTCATTGAACTCCAAAATCAAGTACATTAGAAGAGGATGGCTATCGTCCTATTTCACCAATATCCATTTTAAAGCCATATTATCAAGGCTAGTAGGCATCCTTAATTAGTAGGCATGCGAGATTAGTTTTGCATTCATATCCTGATTTTTTCTTTAGTTTTTCTTTTCTTGGTCTAATTTTGGATTTAGTGAGTGATGTTAGTGTCTTATAATATACAGATGGTCAAAGTGGATGGTCTTTTGGCCCCTTTTGGCCTTAAATTCTATTACTTTAAAAAAAAAAAACCTGACCTTTTTAATTTGTATTGTAATATTAAAAAAAGAAAAACAAGAAATCCCAAACAGCCTAAACAGAGGATTTTTCTTTGTTGTGACAGGCTAACCTGTAGCAGCTTCAGTTTACCTTCCTAACTTAGTTCCTAATCCTGCAGATTGAAGAGCATTCTCAATTTCCGTTGACTTCAGTGAAATCATGGAACTTCAGTTGGAATTGAGTGTTTACTAACTTGGTGTTCCACATCCCCTTTGCAGAACAAGCTCTTAGGTGGATTCTAGTTTGTGCTGTGTCTTTTTATAAAAACCCTTTGATAATCAGCGGTTTTACTGAGTTATCTTAAATTTGCAAGACATTTATTACTACAGCAGGGCTTGGCAAAGCCCAAGAGCTAGGTCACCATGGCGACTAAGTTACAGGCCAGTGCTTAGGAGTCAGTTGTGGTGGGGTGTTTGTTTTTTAAATAAATTTAGGAGCTGGCTGTTTTTATTCTTAATCACTGGAGGGTACACCTCTACTATATTTTTGCTGTGGAGCCAGGCAGCCTACAGCAGAGGTTTTCAGACTTTTTTTTCCTCAGGACCCAGTTGACAATCATTTATGCCCATGACCCAATAATTAATCTTTTAGCAACGCATTCCAGTCTTTTGGCTGCAGCAGCTGGGGGCTCTGTGACCCAGCACTGAGTCCTGACCCGAAGGTTGAAGACCAGTGGCCCAGAGAAAATGCAGTGGATGAGCGCCCTCTTGTGACACACATGCCCACCCGCCCATCCACCACTGGCTCGGTGAGGGATTCTATGGCATGGGGGCAAAGGTGGGAGGAGGCGAGTTTTTTGGTGGCAAAGGGTGGCCAAGTTAGATGCCTAGGGGAGCAGCAATTTTGTAGACCCTTGTATTAGATGTTTCTCAAGTAGTTTCATCATACTGTAGTACAAGATGAATGGTAATTCTGAAGACACTCTTAACTGTCTTTTGGTTCAGAATGTAGCAACAATAAACTGTAAGCTGATGGGGAGTGTCAGTGAATAGACCGATTTGTTACTGAGGTGTGGCTTTTTTTTTTTTTTTTCCCCCTCAAGGAATGTCTTGCATATTGTAGATGCAAATTACCTATCTGTTTGTAGGGAGTATAAGACAGTATGGAGACTCACTAATCAGGAAAGGAAAAATAAAAATAGTAATGACTGGTCACTTTATATTCTTTTTCTCACTGCTTGCTGTATTTAAAAATAAAAAAATAAAACTCAAAACCAGAACAAACGAACTGAAACTACCGGGTAATAACCACCTGTTATCTTCTCCAGTTCAGCCAGCTGGGTGGAAAAAGAATATGCATTTCCACTATGATTTCCTCCTCTGTACCAGCTTCTGCTTTTCTTTTATAACTCCGACTAAGCCAGTTATGTGAAAGACAGGAGCCCTGTAAACCCCTCACTTGCCAGAGTGCTTTTACACCTTGTCTTGTGAGTTTACAGCAAACTAAAAGTTGGGTTGTTCTTCCCTTTTTGCTTAGTTGGTAGCACCAGCAAAGAACTGAAAGGAGATGTTGCTACCGTTTCTTCTTCAGTTAGCAACTTTTCTTCAGTAACCAATCTCTCTTCTACATTTGTCAGGGGTAAGATGTGTCAGTAAATGTCTTAGCCAGTTAAATGGTGTCTCAGAAGAAGAGACTCTAAAGGTGCTCCTTGTTCAGTGCGTACCCTGTGTACCCTTACTGTTGGTTAGATCTCTTTCCTTCCAGGAAGCTGAATGACTGCAGAGGTCACACTCCCTTTTTCCATGCATGGGTAGACACTGGACAGGATTTCTAGCTGTTGCTGGATCTTGTTGAGTAGCTGAGGCCAACCTCAGAGAGAAACATGGTAGGGAAATGTCAGAGAAGCTGCTGTATGTTTCACAGCTGGATCTAAAAACGGTGCAATTTACTGTCCAACTCAGTAAATTACATGTTTCGAAGCTCTCTTCAGCAGGGGCATCGCTATCCCCAAATAGGTTTGGGGCCATCCTCTCCCCTGCACCAGGGTGCCCCCCTGCCCCCCACACACTCCGAACTGGGAGTCATCCAAGTCCCCCTCCCCATGTGCTGGGGGCCCCCTCATACCCCGTCTGCATGGGGGGGGGGTGTGGGATGGCCTAGAGACTGCCCCACATTCCCACCCCTCCCCTGAGCCAGTCACTCTGACCCTGGGGGTGGAGTGGGCCAGTCTGGGGGTTGGGCTTAGCTCTCTCACCCCACCTCTGGGGTGGCCCTCCCCTCCCCCAGGGCAGAACAGCTGGCCCAGGGGAGGGGCAGGGGAGCGGAGCCCAACCTCTGTCCTGGCCTGCTCTGCCCCTGGGCCACCTGTTCCCTGCCATAGGGGTGGGGTGGGCCAGGCCAGACAGAGGCCAGTTCCACCCCCACACTGCCTTCTGCTCTGTGCCAAAGGGGGGCAGCGTCGTGGGGCCCACGGAGCCGCAGGGCCAGGGGTGATCGCCCCTCTCATGCCACCTTCCCCAAGGATGGCCCTACTGGCAGGGGCTGGAGCAAACTGCTATGGCTGGGCAGGCCCCAGATCCCCGGCCACGCTGGGGGCTGGCTTGGGCTTTTGCATCTGGGCCGGTCCCGGATTCACGGCCTTGGCAGGGGTGCACTGGGCCACTTGTGGCTGAGCCCAGGGTCCCTGCCAGACCTGGGGCACTGGTGCAGGGACTTGAGACACATGCCCAGTGTCAGCCACTTCAGGTGCGACATTTAGGAGATTGCCCCTTTGCATGAGAGTGAAAGAATAGGGAAACCCAGGCAGAATGTTTTCATAAGCCAAGTGCTGAGTAATGATTGGATCAGGAAGCGCTCTTGTCACTTCTTAAGTGCTTTCCTCACTCTCCGGGTGCTCACTTAGGATGGCTTCATGCTTCTGTTCTTGGCAACATAATCAGACAACTCTCTGCCTATGAGAAATCCCAGAGAATTTTACTGTTAGGATGGGAAGAGTGTGTTGATAAAGTTTGGAAATAATCAATTGCTTCATTCCATTTATAAAGCTCTTCCAAAGTGGACAGTCATCAGCAATACCAGTCTCTGGAACTGGAAAAAGCCCAAGAGAGATGGTCTAGGCAAGAAACGGATGCATGTGTCAGTCTTTTGAGCTCAGAGAATTGAGATAAGCATTACTGTTGCTTTAGTTTCTCAAAAGCAGTCTACAGGCTAGTCGGTCATTCATTTCAACCAAACTATGGCGATCTTGTTTCTTATGTGCCAGATGTTTACCAGGAACAGAACTTGAGCCAGAAAAGAATGTTCTCTTAGGTGAAATGGGAAAGAATCTGAGCCTTAATAATTTTATTCCTGAATGGAGCTCTCAGTTTGCAAGCAGATGAATGGAGATGTAAGGCTATCAATCTTGATAAGTTTGATTAGGATGGAAATGAACTAGATCTCCCGAGGATTGTATTAAAAAATAAATGGAAGGGAAGGAATATTGATTCTCGTGTCTCTTGCCTGGCCTTACAGTTCAAGATAATCAACTGATTATCTCATCATTATCCTCCTGCCTTTCTTTTTTGAATTTGATGTCTCAAGGACCATTTTCACTTTACTGCCAAAGGAAACTATATTGAAAGGATTGGTTTTGAGAATTAAACCTTGAAACATCTCAAAGTGAGACAGATAATTAGTTGAAATCAAGAAAGCTGTCCATCTCCAGGTCTGCAGCTCCATGTGGAATGCTCTTTTGGTTGGTATTAGTGCTAGGAAGTAGAAGGCCAAAGTGGTGTTGGTTTCTTTAACTAGATGAGGGTCTGTCTTTCAGCATATTGAGAAAGCAGAGTTCAGTAATGAGAGAGATGAGGTGATGCACTGAAAGGATTTGTATTTATTAGTCACATTTTTTTCAGAGCAGTTGAAATAGTTTCTGGGTAGACGAATACTTGTTGCTCCCTGAACTAGTATAGTGGTTCAGACATTCAGTATTTATCTTTTGTAATACCCTGACATCCGTTACTCTGATTTTCACTTTAACTTAAAGTGACCTTTCTGGTGACTGTAATCAGGATGAACTTAAGAGTCCCCTCTTGTGCTGACTCCTCTTCTGGTTTCTCACAGTGTTCAAGCAACAGATCTCTTGCTTCTCAGCAGTATGATGAATGCTGAGTTGCATAAGAATCTGGAGATTACTCTTCCTCCTTTTAGGCCTCTGATAATGAAAGCTTGGTGTTTCCTAGATATCACTGGGAACCTGAAATTTTACCTATACAAAGTCAAAGAAGTTAGTTGTTAAACCTCCTTGTTCTTCTTGTCAGTCCAAGAAAGAATGGTCCATTTTCTGATTATCTTTGCTAAATGGATGAGTATATATTGAGGAAGCATCTGCATCAGAGGGATGTGTGTCCCATTGAAGCATTAGAAATTGCTCCTTGTAATGCAACTTTTTCCTGGGGAGTGTCTGCCTAAAAGAAATTTCAGGCAGCCTTTTGGTGCTCTTTACATATCTTCATGGACCATTTTGTGGATGTTGGAGCTTTTGCTCATACTTTGGGTGTATAGGATTCAGAATACTATAATGCAGGAATTTTCCAGCTGACTTCATAGATAAGTATCACTGTACCCTGAGTGTTAAGAACTAATGGACAAAAAACAGTGTCCAAATTGTTGGGTACCGTAAGCAGAAAGAAGCTTGATCCCATCTGTAAAATTGTCTTTCTGGTACGGGGCTCCCAAAGCTCTGGAATCTACCCAGGTATCCTACTTGTACGTAGTTTGTATTTTAGTTTATGGTTCGGAATGGGAGCCCTGCTGATGACATTGAAGGCTGCTCAGTGGGGGTCAATTGCTAACTGAAGAGAAGGATGCCAAATGATCCTGTCAGCCAGTTTGAGGAGCCACCTGATTAAGCAAAAGAACAACTCCCCTGGGTCTGTATTGCTGGAGCCTTTTGAGGAAATGCAGTTACCAGGCAAGACTGGCCAAAAGTCCACTATGCTGTTAATATAGAAAGAATAAAAGTTAAACAACAAATCCTATTCCCAGTGCAGAGTTGGTATTTTTGAAGTGATAATCCACAAGGAAAACCAAGGGTAAAAAAAAAAAACCTGAAGGCTTTAGAGTTTCTAAAATGCTATCTATGGTAATAGACATTGTTTTTGGCAAGCTTAATATATAATTTATATATAGACAAATTACGTATACTTTTATCAGTAGGTATCAGTAGATATCATGTGGGTTTGTGAGCATGTATGTGATTACTAAGGCCTAGTATTCATGCTAGCCAGAATGGATGTGCGGCTGCTGCTGTCTTGGTGTTGTGTGAACAGCAGTAACAACGGCATTCCTGACTCCCTTTTATGCATTGCTTTTCTTGTACCAATAAAGTAGCTTTGTCTAATCTGACTAGAAGGAGTACTTGCCAAGTGACAGTGGATATCACATATTTTATTTTTTAATTTAAAAAACAAATTGCAGTGCTGTTGTCTATCATGGTCTTTTAGTTCAGTGTGGATGGTAGGTTTAATATGACCTAGTGTGCCACTGTCACAGAACCTCTTTTGAGGCTGAGTACGTCACTTTCCTGTTACAGTGCAAATCAAGTCTTTCAATGAAAGAGAATTGTTAGTTTTCTCTAGAAGCTTTAGAAAGAAGTATGAATGAAGATTGTAAATGACTTCTCATTGCTCTTCTTACTGAACTACATCTTTGTGTTTTCTTTCAGCTTGTAACACTTCAGGAAGCTAAATTGCTGCTAAATGAGGATGATTACCTTATTAAAGCTGTTTATGACTACTGGGTGAGAAAACGTAAGAACTGCAGGGGGCCATCCCTTATCCCTCAAATCAAACAAGAAAAAAGGGATGGCTCCACAAACAATGATCCTTATGTTGCTTTTCGGAGGAGAACTGAAAAAATGCAGACTCGAAAGGTAATTAGTGAATATAGCACTGGATCCTGCAGCATGCTAAGCACTCTGGTCCAAATCCAGCGAAGACCAGTGTGCTCAGCACTTTGTAGGGTAAACTCATAATATGCCTGAAATTAGTAACCTATTGACTTGTCTTTCTGTGCTGCATTCATCACCACAGCATCCCACTGGAGTAAAAGTAAACCTTGTCAAATTGACACAATCAATTTGCAGTCTAGCCCGTTCTCTAAAAATAAAAGTAGCTACGGGTCTTGCACCTGTTTGTTTGGTTGGTTTGTTTGTTTTTTTACAGCCCCTGCCATCTTTTGAGGTTTTACGGTTTCCTATGCAGTACCTGATCAGTTTGGTAGAAGCATGTATTTTAAGTATTTTTCTGCTGGTTTTTTTTTTTTTTTTTTGGATATAGCAGTAGAATGCTGAAATGCAACTGGTCACTGAGGTGAAGAAGTTAGCCTCAAGTCTCCTCCTTGTTCGGGCCACTGGTGGGAGGCAGAGGTGTGATATGTTCCCTCAGAGGTGCAGTACGTTCTCTCAACTGCTTCTTGGCTTCCAGAAAGCCCAAACAACATCCTGTTTGTATTTGGATGCTGCAGGCTTCAGATGTCCCTAAATCTCCATTTTCCTCCAGATAACTTCAGCAATATAGATGGGCATTTTCAGTACAAAAATCTATTGCACATTGAAAATCTAAGGGTTCAGTGTAAATTAAAGTGCATTTAGTATTAGATTAGAATATTGCACAAGTTACAGCATTTATTTTCTTATTTAACTAAAATAAATTAAAGAAATATTAGTCAAAGTTGCCACAGAATTACACCTTGAAGCACCACAGAACGCAAGATACCTTAAACAGCATTTACATATAGCTTGCTCCAGAGCATGTGAATGGATTTTTAAAAATTAACTTTCTCATGTGCAGTGCATTCAGCAGTTGTCCATAGATGCATGATTACTAAATGGGCACCTTCTCCTTGACGGACAGAAATTCTGTGAGGGCTTTTTTTATATTGGACAATGATAAGTGATGCCTGTACAGCTTGCAGTTCACCAAGTCTGTCTCTGCAGATGCAGCTTTCCTCATCATTTTTAACCAGTTTATCATGCATCATCTTTTGTATTTTATATTAAATTTACCCTAATTCTCTAGCACCTATCTATGAAGATTCTTATCTCTTTATCAGGTCAGATCAGAGCTTACGCTCTTTTCACTACATGATTTTAGGATCATATTTCTAATAGAGAATAAACCAGAGGTAAACATAAATTCTTTAAAGACAAATGGGTATGCATTTAGGAGCATTTATTATAATAGCTATTCTCTCAGGTTGGTGACAATATGGATACCTATGAGGATATCCAACTGGATTTTATGTGATTCTTTTTTTGAGTAGGTATGCACTCCATTTCCTTAGTGTAGAGCTGCAGAATGTGCTTTGTTACGCCTAGGGCCACTTAGAGCTAAGAAGAGGCATGTTTTGTAGTCAACCTCCGAAACTACTTGTATATCAATCTAGAAGAGGCTTCTTTGCTAAGGGTGGTTCCCAGTTGGAGACTGCTTTCCAAATAAGTCTTTACATTGATAAATCTCACCTTTTCTGGCATTGTACTTGTGTATTTTTAATTTGGTTTCTTCTACTAACTGCTCTGGTTGGAAGTCAGCCTTCATGGCTGTTTCTGTCCAGCTGAATGGCAAGGAAGTAGAGTCTCTTCTGTTTTTGTGTTTTTTGTTTGTTTGTTTTTAAATAAATTGAAAGTTCTTTCTATTATCCTGTGTGCTGTCATGGTCAGTTGAACAAACAGCTGTTATAGTCCTATAAAACATAAATCCCACTGTTTCCTTAGAACTGGTCTTCACACACAGTTCCACTGGTTCAGCTAGTGGCATAATTTTAAATCCATTTAGTTAATTTGGTGTTGCTCTTAAATGGACTTAAACCTCCCTTATATTCATTTAGCCTACGTTGATGAATTTATAGACAAAGAAATCAATTTAACCAGTTTTAAGCCAGCAGTTTTGCATGTTAAATAGGAACGCCCCTCCTTTAAAATAACACTGTAAAGTGATTCTGTTAGGCCGCTGACCTGCAGTGTTATGTAGTCCTGCTGTCGTCTTCCCTTGGATAATGATGAAGTGTATTGCAAAACCTGGTACAGTAAAGATCAAATTCAGGGACCTTCCTTAGTTCAGCAATCTTGAAAGCAACAATATGGAATGTAATTGTTAAATGTTAATGGAGCTGTTTGAGTTACTCAGAAAACTAATGTACTTTATATAATATATACAAATCTATCAGTATAATATGCTAGTAATATTACAATTTTCAGCTAGAACAATCTAAATATATCTCAATAGTTACATTAATTGAAGTGCAAGGTGGGAAGTATATTTGTTTTAGAAACAGAGTGGAGATGATTTCAGCAGGGGAAGTTCTGCACGTATTTTGTATATATTTCTTTTTTATTCTTTTTAATTTACATCAACTTGCATTGAAATTCAAACTGCCCATGCTTACAAGTGGTAAAATAAAGTGAGCTCTAAGTGATCCGGATAAGAACATTCATGTTACTTCTTTAAAAATAACTTTACCCTTTTGGGTACACATATATGAATGTAAAAGTTTAAATTTGAAGATTAGATTCTAACATAATTAATCCCAAATATTAATGGCTTTATATCTGATTTATACAAGAGTTTACTTGAACCTCTTTGTGGGAGACACATGAACAATGTGAAACAGATGAGCTGTTTGAGTTGCTAATCACTAGCATAGGTTGGTTGCAGTTGTAATTGTAAAATACTCAATATTCCATAATTTTATATAAATCTTAAATAAATATTCTAATATAGTAAGTCTCATCACTTGCAGAACATAGGTAAGCAAAATATTTTTGGGGTCAGATCTTCAGTTCTTTATTCATATAAGCTTCCATTTACTTGATTTAGAGCTTTACTGAAGGAAAAAATTTGCTTAGGATTTGAATTTATAGAAGTATTGCTATTCCTTTCTTGTAATTGCACTTACTGTTTGGTATACTGAATAGTTCATTTTTATTCTTATGCAAGGATTCACATAGTCATATTCTGCATTCCAACTGCAGGTCTGTAGTGTATAATATATTGCTAAACTGACACAGTTTACATCGTCCAGATTTTGCTTTTGACTTCTTCTCTTACTAAAATTGTCTCTTTTCATAGAATCGAAAGAATGATGAAGCCTCTTATGAGAAGATGTTGAAATTAAGAAGGGAGTTTAGCAGAGCCATAACAATTTTGGAGATGATTAAGAGAAGAGAGAAAACAAAACGGGAGTTGTTGCATTTAACATTAGAAGTTGTGGAAAAAAGGTACAATTGCTACCCAGCATTAATTGTGAGAGCCCTACTTTAAATATGTATAAATTACTACTTTAAAAAAAGGGGTTTTGCTCTCATCTTAGATGCAAAGCAGCACATTTTGTAAATTGAGCTACTGTGCCTGTATTGTATACATGACTTTTGAACTTTTTTTTGCTTAGTCGAAGGCTTAAATCTCACTATAAGATTCATAAAACCAAATTTTTTTAACAGTGTTCCCATTAAAATGTGTAATGGTTTACTTTTATGACTTTTAGGTACCATTTGGGTGATTATGGAGGTGAAATTCTTAATGAAGTTAAGCTTAATAGACCTGACAAAGAGATGAGCACCACTCCAGCAACTCTTCATAATGGAAACCACCACAAAATTCAAGAATGTAAAATTAAGGTAAATCTGGTTTTGTCCACAATGATCATCTTGCTGTTTTGAATAACCCTGGAGTTGGGTTGGTTTGCCAATCAGATGTGCAAAATAGGTGCTTGGATTGGAAAACGCAAAAAACTATCCCTAGCCTGAAGACTTTATAATCTAAAGTGATACAGATGTGTAGGTTTCACTGTGACCTCAGTTGTTTCTTTAAATAAGAAGAATACAGTGTTCTTCATTCCTGTTTTTCTCATTACATTCTTTTCATTGTAAGGAGACACAAATATAGACACTTAAAAGTGCACTTAAGTATCTGTACCACATACTGAGAAGTGCAGTGAGCTATTTCTCTCTTGCCTTCCTTTAAAACTTTTTCAGCAGCACAGTCAAGGAATACTGTTACCTGTGGGCAGAATCACTCCATAGCACAAACGATGAGATTTATTAGTGAAGCATGGGGCCTTCATAGAAGGTGATGAAGGCGCTACAGAATTCTAGGGATTGGCATAAACTAGGGATTATGCATCTGAGATCAAGGACTGTTAACATTTTCAGGCAGCTAGCTAGCTTAGAAATATAAGCTTTAGTGTTTATTTTGTATCTTATCAACACTTGGTAAAAACTGAGAGAGACCAAAATTTTCAGGAAATTGTTTAGGTTGCATGTTAGCAGTCTGACGTTATTGAGAGCTATACACTATTGATATGAACTAGCAATGATTCTGATCCTACCTGCCCAAAATCTACTGAGAATATGATAGTATCAGAGTCTGTAGGTTTTTAGTGGGAAACAATGCAGACAAGATGTAAGCATTTTAATTCTACACCCCTATCACAAGCTACTGAGAGAGAGAGAGAGAGAGAGAGAGAGAGAGAGAGAGAGAGACCTGGAAGACTTAATGCTATTCTGTTTGTCATGTGCATGTTAATTATTTTGACAGACAGAGATTGGGAGAGCTGTGGGCTGCCAAATTTTGTGAAGTGTTGTCCTTTGTTTGCAGAAGTGTGTTCTTCCTTAACTTCTTTCTACATATGCTGAAACACAGTTGGTCTAGTTTTATATTTGTACCTTCTGAATTTGGGAGTGTTTGTAAGATTAGAGAAGTAGGCTTAAAATAATCTTTCATAACTAGAAATTGTGGACACTTTCAAACTAGTCACATGGCTTGGTTCATTTGTAAACTGAAGCACTGGATAAACTGAATAAAAATAATTCGTCTTTTTAGATCTCTGTTTAGGTCTTTGGTTGGAGAAGCTCCACCAAAAGATGCTCTCTAACAAATAAACAGTTGAAAACTCCTTGCCTAGACACATCAGAAGAGAAGAAGACATACCAAAATGTTCTGGGTCATCTCCAAATCATGCACTCAGAATTGCCTAAAAGACAGTAGATTAGATCCAAATATCCATCCTCCACTGATCATTTTTTACATAAAGGTGCTTACCTTTATCCTTCCCTTTTTTCCTTAGTGCTTCCTGAAAAATATAGTCTCATAGCTCAAAAACCAAGACAAAAATCCTGTTGAGATCTCTTTTCCTCCTCTGTATTGTACAGCTCAAAATAAATGGGTAGAAAATAGGTATTAAAAAAACCCAAAAGCTTATAGAATAATTATCTGAACTTTGCATTAGAGGATAGTTTTGACCTTTTGTGTAAAATAAAGTGGAATACGTAGTACAGAAGGATCTAAAGTAAACACAGTTCTTTAGGGCTCCTGCATGAATAGAATACAAGATTCAGGTATTCCTGGACTACATTATGTTACTACTTGAAGAAAAGAGCACTATCCTTGTTTTCAGATGAAAAGAAACTTAAGGGTTTTATTGATTTTTCTTACTTGCCCTTTGTCAAATTCTGATTCATGCTGAGCACGTATAACTTTGAACTTAAATGGCAATTAGGTCAGTACGTTCAACAGTATGTACTGTAGGTCCCCTACAGTGTATGTTGAACAATTTGTTTAGTTTAGTTTTAAATTTTCTTCCAGAGCCTAAGGATCTCATCAAGAGATAAAAGTTACTAAATAATTTGTCCCTTCTTGATGCTTGCACTCTTCCAGTAATTGCATATGGTTTTGTCTTTACCTCTTCTCATTTAACAAAACTATACATTTCTCACTCCTCTTGGGGATGGACTTTGCATGAAGTACACCATTGTAATGCAGGAAAAGCTCAGCATGTTAATATTTCCTCTTAATCCATAAGTCTTTCTGGTCCCAAATCACTTTTAATGACTTTCTTGTATTGTGAAGCAGAAAATTAGATATAGTATACTACAAAGATTGGTATAAAAAACCATGGAAGACAGTGAGGATTTCTGTTGCCTTATTTAAAAAAAAAAAAAAAAAAAAAATCCCTGCAGCAGGGGCAACTCATAATTCCTAAAATTCTGCTTGGCTTCCATTAGCAGCCTCAGTCGAAGCCAGGGAGAGCAAACGGGGAGGAAGGAAATAGGAATTCGTTGTTTACTTTGTTGTTTCCACTTGGGACAAAGCAGAATGTGAACCGTGCACTGAATATTATTTAGACAGGTGGGTTTTCTTTTTGGTGAGCTCTGACAGGAAATGACATCTCAAGAAAGAGAAGAATAAAGCAGTGCCACACATTTGAAGTGTACTAGAATACTGTACTACATCTTTTTTCACTTTTTGTTCTTAAGTGTGGGGAGAGCGCTGAGGGAGTTACATTGCTGCTACCGTTTAATTGGGTTTTTTCTGTTGCATAAGAAAGAAATAGAGTTAGAAGCATCTTGCTTTTTAAAAGCAGATGGATCCTGGGCACATTTCAATTTTATAATAATGAAACAGCATTTAAACACTGAATTAACAAAACCAGATTTCATGAGTTGCTTATATGATATTCTTAAATTGTTTGCTCTGTTGCTTCCTAGAATCATTCCAGAATATGACTTTGGTTTTCTCTGTTTCCATTATTTGTGGGAAAATTGGTCATGTAAAAGTTTCATTTCTTGGCCTGCTGTTCTTTGGTGATCTTCATTAATGTTAATATTTTAGTTGTTTAATCGTATATGTATGTATAAAATATAATTCAGATTTCAATTTTTGAATGATGATTTCCATACATTTCATAGCATAGATTGTTGCAGTTTTTATTTAACACTAATGACACCTACTGGTCAGTTAAGTTAATTTCAGGCACTTACCTTTATTCTGTTTTAAAGGCTTACTTGCCTGGTGCTGCAGGGGTGATTTGTTTAAGGTAATGTTGCAGTAAAATATAAACATAGTACATCTTTTACTTCTGCAGGATCAGGTTAATATTCAAAGAACCTGTCTAAAGATTGTCTTGCTAGCTGGGGAGCCACCCTCCTTGGAGCATTCTAGAAAGGGTTACCAAATAGCTAAACATCTATCCGTTGTTCTCTCTATTATCAATCGTGTATCTGAATTCTATTGCTTGCATTAGCTACAAGCCAGCAGTGGTGCTGACAAGTTAAATTTTTAGAAAAACTTTTAGTTTCTGCAGCAGCCAAACTGTGTCTTACTTGTAACAGAAAAAGAGAGATGGAGAATAAGCATCCATTAAAGTTTTAAAGTCTCTTAGCATTCTGAAGGAACTGTTGCTGATGTGCTTTATTCTTGAGTAAAGATTTTGATTTAATTCTGGTTGAGCTTCATTTTGCAGATTAATCTTTCTGAAATAAGCTATGAGGGTGAAATAGTAACCATTAATGCTAGATTCTAAACAAAATGTAACCGAGTGATAAAATAAGTGTAGTAAACCGAGATCATTGTTCATCATTCAATATTCAAAACAAATTTAAAACATTTAAGAGAATTGCAAGTCTTGTGGCTTAGGAAACTGAGTTTTGGAAAATAACCAGAATGGGATTTTCAACTACAGGATATTGAACTGCTTGGTACAAAAAAACACCCATTTCTTCTTTTGTCTAAAATATTTGTTCAGTATAGAAGATATTTCAGTGGCTCTTTGCTTAGTTCTGAATGAACTTTATTCCCCAGTATCATGTTCATTAACAAAAGTACTTTTGGAGATGTTCCACACTGAGATTGTAAACACCAATGGCTTTCCAAATGTATGTTTCATAAAAAGAAGAGAATAGTTTTAATAAATTAAGGAATATTTTGTCTTCTTTCTCTTGTGCAAAACTCCTGCTATACAAACAGCATCCTCACCATTCATCTCTAAAGGAAGAGGTGTCAGATGTTGTTCGTCAAAAGAAGAAGTATCCAAAGAAGCCTAAAATAGAGAGTGTAATAACTACTCAGCAGCCCAATTCTGAGCCATTGCCTGTTATCAGTAAGAGTGACATTAAACAGTATGACTTCCACAGTTCAGATGAAGATGAATTTTCACAGGTAATTGGTAACCAAATTTAAAAAAGCTGGGGTTGGTGGTGTTATTTTGACCAGGAGGGAGGGGGACTAGCAGGAAGAGGAGGGGACTGAGAGGTAGATGAACAAAGATTGTATTCCTGACACTGACTCTGTGAAAAGTGTTGATAATACTTGGACAGCTTCTAAAGAGCTCTGTGATCTACTGAAAAATAGCTCTGTATAAATGCCAAGTACGAGAAATGTTTATGAAGCCATCAAGTTATCTCAAAAATGCTTCATTTTAGAAATACCTAGGTAGGTGTTTGTGCATCTGCATTTTAGGGGACCCTCTACCAGTGTCTGTTCCTCTGAGAAATGCTACTACCAAAATATTACATTATAAATTATGTTGGAAATACATTTTCATCTAGTCTAGATTTTTATTTTTTCAAACACTCTCCCTCTCCTCCCCCAAATAAGAGTTAAAACGGACAGCTTGGGATGGCGGTTAGAGCACAAGACTGGGAGTCAAAAGATTCAGTTTTATTGCTGATTCTTGCCACTGATTTGTTCTGTGGCCCTGGGATATTACTTCTATCTTTCTGTGTTTCATTATTTTCCCCTCTCTGCCCAAGAAAAGTTACAATTTTTTAAAGCCATTTTTGTAAACTATTTGAAAATCTTTGAGTACAAAGCACTACCAAAATCCAAAGTAATACGCAACCAAAAAGAATTAATTGCTTATGACCTACGTTTAATTATTAGTGGCTTTAAAAAGCCTGCAAAGTATGGATGGTGTGAGAATAGAGAGTGAATTTGCTTGTGCTTTAGGTACCCTCACCAGTGTCGGAACCTGAAGAAGAAAATGATCCTGATGGACCTTGCGCTTTCAGAAGAAGAGCGGGATGCCAGTATTATGCTGTAAGAATTTATGTTGCTGTTTTATTTTTCATAATGTTCTGTCAGCATGGTGATGTTAAGAGAGGCTCTATCTGAACCCAGGAATTAGACAGGCTATTTGGTGTTTAAAAAACAAACAAACAAACAAACAAAAAAAACAAAAAAAAACCAAAACAAAACAAAACAAAAAAACGCTTCACAAAAGCCTTTACCTTTTTCCCATTCTGAGTTATAAGCTCCTCTCTTTTTGTTACTTTATCCAGAAAACTTCAACTGAATCTAATCTAAAGCACTTCCAGGTAGTCAAATCAGCCATCACTGTCAGAATTGTTTTTCTAGTTCTTCCATCTCCTTCCACCTCTCCCCCAACCTTCATCTTCTGGAGACAAATAAATAAGTTAAATATCAAGGATTCTGATGTGGCCCATAAACCCGGATATGTGATATGATAGTGCAGTTAATTAAATGTTTGCCTACACAGACAAGATGGGATGTGAATCAGTTGTGCTGTGTTCTCAATGTTAGTGTGTACCCTGCTGATGTGCACTGGTGATTAATTTGTGAGTTACTAAAAAAGAACATGGCTATTAAACCGTAACTACTGTACAAATCTACTTCTTGAGTCAAAGATTTTTGGGTTAATAGAGATTTATTCTTTTATATCAAGATGCTGTTTAAATAGTTTAGTGAGCTCTTAAAATAGTTTTTTTTCCTTATGGAAGTCTACTTGAATGCTAATTTAAAATCTATGTGTAGTTTCATCAGTTTTGCTGGGGTTTTTTCTGCTTTAAATAATTGAATTTTAAAATACAGAATACAGCTAACTTACTTTTGGAAGGTCTTTGATGGAACATTATAAATGGAAATATAAACTTGTAAAAGATCACTTAACTGTTTAGAATAAAAGTGTGAAAATTGGCTCAGTTTGGGCACCAGATAATTTACTTTGAGGATGATGATTATGCTTCAAATTCTAAATCAACCGGAATGATGCAGTAATTGGGCAAGCTCAAATGACAACAATTCTCTCCCATACTTATGGAGCAAATCAAATGAGCTGCAAGAGGACTACTTTAAAAAAGTATCTGAAATTAATCAGAAAAATTACCAACCCAAGATATAAAGTGGGGACCTGTTTACGCATGGGTGTCTGGGGACAAGCCCCTGGCAACCGCGTGTAAACCGGTCTGCGCATAAACAGGACTGGAAGGCCTTCCCCAGGGCATCGGCCCAGGCCCTGCTCCCTGGCCGCGAGCTAGGCCCCCGGCCCCGCTTCTCTGCTGGGGTCCAAGCTGGCCTCAAGCGCTTGCTGCTGCCAGCCTGGCCCTGGACCCCCAGCCAAGGACATGGCAGGGAGCGGTGGCGGTGGGTGCTTCCAGCCCCGTCTAGGTCTGGCTGGCTGCGGCTGCAGCTCCCTGCCATGTCCCCGGCCTGGGATCCAGGGCCAGGCTGGCAGCAGCAGGTGCCTGAGGCTGGTTTGGACCCCAGCAGAGAAGTGGAGCCTGGGCCGGTGCCTGGGGCCTGTCTCTGGGGCAGCAATGCTCCTGGTCCCGTTTACGCAGGGCACGTTAACAGGACCCGTGCGTTACTGTGGAGCCTTTGGGGGACATCCCGTTACCACGTTAACCGGTTCCGCGGGCAAACCGGTCGTGCGGTAACAGGTCCCCACTGTATAACTATTCATTTTTATATGTTTATAAAATGCCTCTTAGTTTTGTATTAGTAGTTAGTGAAAGTGAATATCCTTTTAGATCATGCAGCTTGTTAAAGACAACAGAATGTGATCTTGTCTATTTTACATTCTTTGAAGATGTAGTAATATAATCTCCCAGATAGAGATGCTTCAACCTTCAAACTTGAAGCAGTTCAACAGAATTGCCATACCTCCACAGTAGTGTAGGAGCGGGAAAGGAAGAAATAAGTTGCATAATTATAATATGAAGTTCTCACCAGCACAAAAAGAAGTATCTCCTAAAATGCATTTTATTTTTTCAGTTCTTTTTTGCTAACCCTTCATAAATTGACTGGTTATGTGCAACGTTTTATCCAAGAATACTTGCTGTCTGAGTTTCTAGATAGTCTAAATGTAAAGTGAAGATTTTAGTAAGGATATAGAAGGAAGCCAATATAAATTTGTTGTTTTTTATTGTTTTGTAAATATATTAAGAAAAGAAAAAATGCATTACTCTGCATAACCCTTAACATATAAAAGCATTTATTTTGCATAAGCTCTGTATGCTTTTATTCAAGCTTAAGAAGTCAGCTTTACTCAAACATTTTACACTTTTTTTTTTCTTCACTGTGCACAGACTGCTGTATCACAGAGGGGAAGTGTAAGGCCAGTGTAATTTGGAAACTGGCTGACTTAGTCCTCAGAGCTTGAGACTGATACCACAAAATTGTTCCTTGGTTTTGAAACTATCAGTGGGGTGGGGGATCATTGGTCTTCTAGTATACTGGATGCTGATAACTTCATTGATCAAAACTGTTGATTACCTAAAACTCTCTCCTAAAATCAGTGGTAGTGGTAGATGCTCAATACTATAAAATCAGGCCATGAATGCATACCTGAGAACAGAATTGAAACTACCCTATAGTGCTGTATTGTCTTAGATTTACTGGCGTTCAGGTAGTTCACTGAAAAGCTATTCAAACATTTGTGAGGCATCTACTGCAGAGGACCGTACAAGCATGCTACCACCATACTTGAGAGTGATCCATTCTCTTTGCTTGCCCCACTGAGGTGGAAGAGGCCAGGTAGCAACAGAAAATCATTTCTGTAAATTTAAAGTTAAAACACAAGAAGTATTTGAGACATATTTAAGTACATTAACTTTCCTGTAATGAGCTGGGTTGGTTGCTGAAGAAAGTTGTTGTTGTATAGTACCCAGAATGTAGAATGTGTGCTCCCTAAAAGCTCTGCTGGAGGTTCTTAGGTCTCGGCTTAGTAGACCAGCTGTCCTGTCTTATCTGCAGGTATCTCAGCAGTCTCCCAAGTGAGTTGCTTTCTTCTTTGGTCACTGCTGAGTCATCAGGCTCTCTGGATTTGTTCCTTTTTCTCCTCCATAGGTTTTCTTGAGTGCATCCATGATCTCAAGTTTACCTGAGCATGTAGCTGTAGCCTCAGGTGTATCTTAGTGATTTCCAGGTTCCTATGAGTTATGAAATATAATTACTCTAATGTTCTTTTGCTGTACAGATACTTAGCATGGATCAGGATGTTGGCATAGATGTTTACATCCATCCCTGGTTTCTTAATGGCCATCTGACTCATTCATTCTTCAGTTTTGCCGAATCTTCTGATGCTGCCAGCAAGTGCCTTCCCTGATTGACTGCTTATTTAATCACTAGATACACTCAGCTCCAGAGATTCAGCTGCAGCTTCTTCCTCCTAAGCTCTTCCAACAGCAGAATGAACTATTTTTATTGCTCTTGTTTTTCCCAGGCACAATCAGGAAAGAGTTTGTTATGCTCCTATATGAGGGATACTCAAAAAAATTTTCACCTCCTTGTCACACAGGCATAATTTTTTTTCTCTGCAGAAAGAGTTGTCTGACCACTTAGATATGTTAACTGAATTTTTACTTGAACATAAGAACTGACAAAGTGGGTCAGTCAGTGGTTTATCTTACCTAGTGTCCTGTCTCTGACAGTGGCCATATCAGTTTCAGACAATTATGGAGTGATCCAGCCCTGTCTTCCATTCACACCTTGTAGTAGTCTGAGATTTTAGGTCACCCTGAGCATGGGGTTGCATCACAGATCATCTTGGCTAAAAGCGATTGATGGACCTGTTCTCCATTAACTTACCCAGTTTTTTTTTTTTTTTTTGAACCCAGTGATACTGAAAGGGTTCCTCTCTGTTCCAACCATATGTAATGCTGTAAGATAATTTAATAAGAAATAGTATTATTCATTCATAGTTTTCTTAACTCCAAATGTATGTCATAAAGTTGTGCAAAATTGAATTTTCTTCTCCTCTGCAGCCTCGTTTGGACCAAACTAATTACTCCTGTGAGAATTCAGAACTGGCAGAATTGGACAAGTTGAGATACAGGCATTGCCTCACAACCCTTACGGTTCCAAGAAGATGCATAGGATTTGCAAGGCGGCGAATTGGCAGGGGTGGAAGGTAAAGTGCTATTGCTTTTTGTGCCTTAAATATAAAGTATAATATATAATGTAACTAATATCTCTTAAATTGTTTTTTCTTTTTACATCAGGGTTATAATGGACCGAATATCTACAGAACACGATCCTGTCCTGAAACAGATTGACCCCGAAATGCTAAATAGTTTTTCAAGCTCTTCCCAAACTGTAGACTTTTCTTCTAATTTCTCATGGACCAGTGCTTCCAATAAACATTGTGAAAACAGACTGTCCCTTTCTGAAATACTAAGCAATATCAGATCATGTCGACTGCAGTGTTTCCAGCCAAGGCTACTAAATTTACAGGACAGTGATAGTGAAGAATGTACCTCAAGGAAACCAGGGCAGATTGTGAATAATAAAAGAGTTTCTGCAGCATCTGTAGCTTTATTGAACACCAGCAAGAATGGCATATCAGGTAGGCAAGGATTTGAATTGTTGTGGAACTTGACATTTACATCTCCAATGTTATCCGTGGGATTGGGCTGACAGTGTCATCAGTGGGGGCTGTGTGATCAAACAAGCGCAGATAAAAACTAATGGTTTTGAAGGCCTGAGATGCACAAAATCTTCACAAAAACAGATTTCAGCTTCTTGTACAGAATTCAGAATAATGCTAGATAATGTGTTCTTGATAATACAGATTTGGATATTCCATGGATCAGAAAGTCAGGAATTACCTGTGTTTTAGGGTTGCTACACTTTGCCTCCATTTGCTGAGGTTGAGAACTTTGAAAGTATCTTGTTAGTTGAATCACTGCTAAAGGAAGAAAAAAGTTCTTTGTAAGTGCAAAACCACATTTATTTTAAAGGGCTGATTTGTTTAACTCATATCCTGCTGGAGCAGAGAGAAAGCAGCAAAAATATATTTATATAGAGCTCTGGCGTTTTAATAGTGCAATGACTATTTTATATAGGTATATAGACTATATTAATGTATATGTATAGCGGGGTGTTTCTGTCTGAGGGAATACCAGTTCTTGAAGCATAATATGTCTATGTTCACCACAGTGACTGGTACTTACCATCTACCAAAGAAGAGTTGTCTGTGGTTTCTAGATGATAGCCATGAGTAACAAATGCATTATTTTCATCCCATGAAGTGACAGTCAGTTTATGGGTTTTGTGGAAGGTCATAATAGTGTGTAACTTTGGTGAAATAATTTTTGATGGGACTTTGACTATTTAAGAATTTTTGCTTGTGTTTTCAATTTCTTTTCAAACTTTAACTTGTACAAGTGGCATCCAGTATCTAGATGCAACTTCGTGTTTCCAATTGTCATCAGTGGATACTTCTGTACATGCCAGTGCACCTCAAGCAAATGAGCTCAGAATCATTTGAATAGCTGTGTCTGCCTGAGCTGAATAAGTTTCCTTTGCCTCCTTGTGCTTCCTTACAAGAGCAGCATAAAGGTTGGGACTATTCTGACCCTCCCTCAATTCCCTCTTGTTTCATTCGGCACCAAAACAGAACATGGCAACCATCTGGCCCACAGCTAAATCATCTCCAGTTCTTTGGAGAGGAGAAAAAAAAAAAAAAAAGTTAGTGCTCTTCTGATTCACTAATATACCACCATGAATGGAATTTACCCATCTCAGCTGAATATTGATAAATAGATTCCCCTGTCCTTTCACACATTATCCTGTACAGGACTCCTGAATATGGCAGATTATAAAACTGTTGGCTTCAAGCCCTGTCTGTCCTGCAATGGACTGATTGATTACTATTGAAACGAGGATGCCTTTTCTGGTAAGGAGTATCTTGTGTATTGGTACACCTACCATTTTCTGCAAGAGCATGTGTTGTGAGACACCAAATTTAAACTTCATCTTCTGGAGCATTGTTTATGACGGTGGGTTTTAAGCCATGGGTTGGGATCCAGTACTCTCAAACCCTCAGGTACTGGGTCGCACTGTCCCCTGCTGCTGCTGAAAAACTGAAATGCATTGGTCAAAGATGTAATTGGGTCATGGGCATAAATGGATTTTTTTTCAACTGGGTTCTGAGAAAATAAATTAGAAAACCACTGACTCTTCAAACCCAAAAGAGATGAGTATCCCCATCTAGCAGATAAGTGACATCAAAAGTAAGAGTGGAAATGATAAAGCCAAGCAGAGATCTGACACTGTGGAGAAGAATTTGCCTCATTAAACTGCAGGTGGTAAACTGCCAGACCCTACCAACCAAATAAATTTTTTTTGACCTGGGAGTAACCCCCCCCCCCCCCACACACACACACAAACACACAACTCCCCTGTGACAATAAAGAGAGGCTCAGAAGTAGTCAGGGAAGGCCAGTTACTTACCAAAATGGATTTATGGTCTGTGGTGGCTTCCTCCAATAGCTAGGTCACAGCAGTGACAATTCACAAAGAATTTTGGGCATCCTTAAAGCGGTTCAGACCACAGTCCAGGACGTACCTTTTGAGGGCAGAGACTGTTTACTGAGCAAATGGACGATGCTTTGCACTCTTTCAGAGACTCAAAGGCCATCTTGTACTCTCTACATTTTATACGCCATCCGTGTTCCGCAAACTATCCTGTCAAGACAACAGGTGCCAGCTTGTCATTCCAAGCTACCATACCAATTAAAAATGAACTACAGCAGGAGCTGCCAGCCTTTCTCCTCCTTGACAGTGCATTGTGTTTCTGGAGCATGTCAGCAAATTTGACAGGATGCTTGGGAACCAAATCACATCCAGTCCAGAGGACATGGTGTGGTCTGATCTTGCCCGCTACCAGAACATGGGTGTGGTCTGCTGTAACATGGTACAGATAGATAAATGTTAGAGGTCATTGTCTGTGACACCTTCGTCCAGTTCAACTTTTATCTTCTATCTACTCTCCTTTCCACATGAGTACTCTTTGCACAAGAACCTGTAAAAAGCAGAGGTGGCCTTGTTTTGTTTAGGAGTCATAAAAGAGGTGCCTCCAGAATTCAGGGGAAGAGGTCTGTCCTTTTTAATTTTTAAATATCATGAGAAAGAAAGCACTTTGTCCTATCCTAGACATGACAGGACTCAGCAAGTATATATGCCATATTAGGTTCAGGGTGATAACACTTCCCTCCCATCTTTTCATGTCTTCAAGCTTAAGATTTGGTTTGTGGCTCTCAATTTGCCCAGCAAGGATTCTGACCAGCAATACATCAGCAGTCCAATATATAAACTAGATAGGAGGTGCTAGGCCTCTACCAAAAGGCCTCAGGCTGTGGATCTTGTATCACTGGATAACTCCACTAGATCTACACTTTTCAGGAACCAGTTATGACCTGATGGATTTCTTAAGCAGACATGCCGTAACCAAGCAAGAATGGTCAGTGCAGACATCAATCATAAAGGCAATTCTGCACCAATGGGGACTCCTACAATAGATCTGTAGCGATAACACCAAGTTTCAGCCCAGATGCCTTATAGCAATGGTTTTCATACTTTTTTCCTTAGGACCCAGATGAAAAAAATCATTTGTGCCTGTAACCCAACAGTTAAATTTTTAGCAATTCATTCCAGTCTTTTGGTGGCAGCAGCAGGGGGTGCCGCAACCCAGTACGTGAGGATTTGCAACCCAGTACTGGGTCCTGACCCATGGTTTGAAAACCATTGCTTTACAGGACACCTTCCTGATACAGTGGTCTGCAGACCTCCTCCTGCCACCCGTCATCCCACTATGCTGATCCTGAGGGTTGATCTCAAAAATCAGACTGGACAAGGCTACATTGATCCTAACTCTCCACTGACAGAGGAAATTTTGGGTGTTACACTTCCTGTATATGTTCGTTGCACCTCCCACTTTTTTTCTGATCTGCCCAGACGTGATACAGAATTGGTGTTTAAGGCCAAGAAGGGACCACACAAGATTGTTTTGTCTGACCTTCAGCTCTGCCCAGCAAGTCCATGCTAAACCCAACAACAACAATTAGACCAAAATATTAATGCCCAAAGGAAACTAGACTGGACTAATAATCTGCCACAGGCTGGGAATAGGTGGGACAGAGGTACATCAATGCCCAAGGACCATGTAGGGAAATGATAAAAACAGATAATCCTGTGCACACATGGTGCAAAGGAGGGTGACAGCCCCCAAAGTCTCTGTCTGTCTGACCTTGGGGAAAATTCCTTCCTCTTCCACGTATGGTGATCTGTTAGATCCTGAGCAAGACCCAGGTACCCAAGCAGCTGACAGAGAATTCTGGCTGCCACCTCAGAGCGCTGACCTACCCTGTCCAATGTCCCATTGCCATCTCTTGCCACCACAGGTGCTTCAGAGGAAGGATGTTTTAAAATAACAAAAACCAGTCTACATTGTGTGTGTGTGTGGGGGGTCTTTTCCTGACCCCCTGTAGGCAGCCCTCTGAAACCGTGAAGCATGAGCTTTTATCACTAAGAGACTAACAGGAAGCTGAACCCTTCCTTTAGAGTCACAAGCAACCCAGTCAGTCAGCCAGCCATGTTTGTAGGTTTGCTCAGCTGTCTTTTAAAACTAATTAGGTTGTTTGCCCTCACAACTTCTGATGGGAGTCTGTTCCAGAACCTCATCCCACTGATGTTTAGAAACCACCTTATAGTTTCCAGTATTAATACGTTCATAGCCAGTTTATATTGGTTTGTTCTTATGTGAGCATTGTTCTTTTGCTTAAATTGCTTTTCACCATCCTTGGTCTTACCCCCTTCCTGTATTTACAAAAAGCAATTATATCCCTTCTCAACCTTTTTTTGGTTTGTTTGTTTGTTTGTTAGACCAAACAAGCCAAGCTTTCCTAGTGTCCATTCCTTTGATCATTCTCGTAGTTGTTCTCTGCACCAGTTCCTGACTAAATTAATTTTTCTTGAATCTATGGGAAAAGACATGTCCCGAGTATTCAAAATGAGGTCTTACCAGTGCCTTCTCAAGTGGCGTTAATGCTTCTGAGTTCACGAGAAAAGCTGCACGTGATACATCCTAAAATCATTTTTGCTTTTTACACAGCTGCATCACACTGATGGCTCATAGTCATCCTGTGATTGTACTCTATCCCCAAGACACTCTCTTCTATTGTTCTTTTACTTATCTCCCAACCTGTAACAGAAATTCTTATTAGACCCTAGATGCATGACTTTGCTCTTTTGAATTTCATCCCATTTCTGTCACGCCAGCCTTCGAGGTAAACTGGATCTTCTTGTATAATAAAGTTGCAATCCTCTGTATTCATGCCACCTCCTAGTTCTGTATCAGCAGATTTCATTAGCACACTCCTACTTTCTGTGCCAAAGTCTTTAATAAAAATATTGAATGAGATTGTCCCAAGACCGACCCTGAGCAGCTCTACTAGTAACCTTCTAATCTGATGATTCATCTTTCAGCACAAACCATTGCCTTCTCCCCTTTAGCCAGTTCTTTATCTACCTTACAGTTCTTGTAATGATCCCCATCTTCTCTCATTCACCAAATAATTTCCCATGAGGTACCATGTCAGATGCTTTACTGAAGTCCAAATATATTGGCTCTACTACACTTCCCTTATCTAGAAAACGTTATTTTCTTCAAGAAGGAGATCAGATTAGCCTGGTATGATTGATATTTGGTAAATCCATGCTGCATTACATCACCTTTTCTGTTTACCTCCTATGAATTTAATTATTCTTTCCATCAGTTTGTTTTAAGTTCACGTATATTACTAAGGTCAGATTTAACTGAACTTTTATTGCCTGCATCACTTTTTTGTCTTCCTTAAATATATGTATGATGTTAGCTGTCCTCCAGGGACATGGTACTACTATGGATTAGATAAAGGTATTAAAAATGTTTGCTACCAGATTAACAATCTCATGTGCCTGGTATCTCAGAACCACTGTAAAATATAGCACACAGCTGTGCAGTTGTTGCACCTGACAGCTTGAATATTGGCTGGTTGAGCTGTGCTGACAAAGCCTATTTTTGACAGGTTCAAGAAAGTCTCATAAAAAGCAGGAAGTTCTCTACCTGAAAGATCTACCCCGGCAAATGGAAATGTGATCATATGGGGAATCCACCATAAATTGAAGCCAGTTGATAGCAAAGATCCTTGACTATGCTTGAAATAGGCTGGATTGACTTAGTTCTCACAGAGTCCATTTTCAGCAGTATCAGTATGTTCATCCTTTGCAGTCATGCTTGGTCTTCACGGATCCAAAAGTATCTGGATTGCTTAAAGATCTTGTGCATACGTGTGTAAGTGAGAGACACTTGCCTCCTGGAACTCCTGAAACTCAAGGAGCCTCCATTCAAGCTGTTATACGATTATGTGATGCTTTACCTTGCCCTTAAGATGCACTTTCTAGTAGCTATGAACTCAGCATGGAGGGAGTCAGCAAGCTCTCAACTTTTATATCTGGGTTTCCGTGTGCATCATTTCATCAGGACAAAGCAGTAATCTTGGAGTTTCACTTCTGTCAACCTACTAGTCTGTCTTCTCCCCCTCTTAATGGGAGAGAAGAAACAACATACTTTGGAGTTCCTGAGGGGTAGCTATGTTACATACTTCAGATGTTTTCAGAGCCTTACTTTATGGCCTTTTAGATAGTTTCCCTGCCTCTTTGTGGCTGTATCAGGCTAGTTGAAAAATCAAGCCATCTCATCTAAATGAATCATGCACTGTAACTCCATATGTTGCCAATTAGCTGATGATCCTCTTGTTGTCAAATATCAAGGCTCCACAAGGACACTAGTAGCATCTTTCTTTTTAACAGTACCTGACATCTGTAAAGTAATAACATGAAGCAATCCTCTGACTTTAATTAACTGGCTTGAAGTGGTCCACTCACCATCAACCACGACTATGTATTGGGAAGCTTTGCACAAAGCAGGGGACCCTTCCCAGATGGCAAGGACTCAGCCCAAGGCTAGGTGAATAACTTCAGATCTCTCATGGTGGTTTGTGGTGTGCTTTTGTAATCTTGTCCATATGCTACTCATGCTTAAAATGAACAAAAGGAAGTATTTCTTCACATGATGCACAGTCAGTCTTTGGAGCTCTGCCAGAGTATATTATGAAGGCCAAGAGTATAACAGGGCTCAAAAAAGAATTAGCTAAGTTGATGGAGGATATGGCCATTGGTGGCTCTTAGCCAGGATGGGCAAGGATGCAAAAACATGCTCTGAAGTGTCCCTAGCCTCTGTTGCCAGAAGCTGGGAGTTTGGTGATGGGATGACTCTCTTACAAGGTGACCAGATCACAAGTGTGAAAAATAAGGACAGAGAGTGCAGGATAATATGTGCCAATTTAAGAAAAGACCCCTAAATATCTGGACTGTCCCTATTAAAACCAGGACATCTGATCACCCTACTTGATGATTGCCTGTTCTGTTCATTCCCACTGAAGCATCTGGCATTGGTCACTGGCAGAAGAGAACATGATGGACCATTGGCCTGAGCCAGTATAGCCACTCAAAACAAACAAACAAAAAACCCCCACAACAGATCAAATGCCTCTTCTGCATCATACTGTCCTTCTCATTTCCCTTTACCTTTCCCCCACTGGCTCCATCTTCTCTTCCTAGTAATCCTCAGCTCTCTCTATGTCAGTGGGCTGTGTCTGCTCCCTTTTCTTTCTATCCCAGTCTCCTCCTGTTTCCCACCAGCTCAAATCTAGGTCCCACATCCTGCTCCTCCTCCTCACCCCTGCTGATATTTGTTCTGACCCTGGTCTTCCCTCTATCCCCATCCTCTCTGCCTCCCACATGCATTGGTGTCATCACCTCTGAACCTTTTGTGTCACTATTCCTAACCTTACTTCTGTCCCCCTCTTTCATCTGTCCCTTTACCCGTTGTCTTGCTATCTTTGGAGCATCCACTTTTTATCTTTAAAATCACAACCTATTAACATCTTATTCCTTCCAGCTTGTGACTCCTACAGAGCCTCTGTAGCTGTCCTTTCTCATAGGGGCTTCTCCTCTCAAGTTCTCTGCCCTGGATCAGACAGTGATGGGGGTGTTGGGCTGTTTCCAGTATTTTCCCCTCCTCACTATTCCTCCTTCTTTGTCTAGCAATGCATCTGATGCTCCCTTTCCCTCTCCCTCAGTGCTTTAACAACTGTTGATTACCTAACTCTTCCCCATCAGCCTTTATGATTGTAACTTTTGGCTCTTTCTCTTTTCACAGTCTCCCACATATCTCCTAATATTGAGTTTGCACATTTTTGACCCATCTGACACTTTCGCTGCCTATTTCCTTGTCCTTAACTCTTCATTTGACCTGCATGTCTGGCTAGTCATCCCACTCATCAAAGAGCTGTTGACTTTACACTCTCTCTGTTTCTGAGTTCCTGTCTCTGCAATGATCACCTGGTCTCTTTCAGAATCTCCCATCAGTTGTTGTCTCCCCACAATTTGTTATTCAGCCTTTCTAGGACTTCCAGTCAATCAGCATTGATAACTGTTGATTTTTTTTGTTTGTTTCACAAGTATTTTCATTTTTATAATTTTCATCTTAAGGGAAAATAATTTTTCGTAAGTATGTGACAAATATTAAACTAAAACAACAACAAAAAAGGAATCCCTCCATTGTAGTTATTGTATGCACGAATTAGAGTGTGTCCCCAATTCTGAAATTGCTTAATTGGCACCTATAAGATATATAAGGAAGAGACAACACAGCATGAAAGAAGAAGAAATCAGTGTTGCATATTACTTGTTACATTTGTGCAGTGTGTCTACGTTAGTAGACGCGAAAACCCGAGTGTAGACAAGGATGAAGACTGCTTGTGCTTCTTGTTACGAATGAAACATCAGCATGTGACATGTAGAAATGTCTTTTAACATTGCACTTGCCAAAGAGCATAGTTGTTTGTAATGGAAATGAGCTATAGCAAATCTGGAATCTAATATTTTTAAAAATATGTGATCTAATGTGTTTCTCATTGTATTTTTACTTGTACAATGCACAGAGGGCAAATGTAGGCACTTGATTTATTTATTTTAGATTTATAAAGTGAAGAATTAATTTATGAATTTTAAAAATAAAACAGGATATTTACTATTAAAATTGTGTACAAGGAGCACATAGTTCCTAGTTCTATTCAGGAGATAGTCATCAGCCAAGTCAGTGTGACTGCATGAGTTTAACTTGAAAAGAACAGATTATAAATCTACCTTTAAAGAGCAAACAACAAGTACCAGTGAAGATTGTCTGAAATGAGAACGTGTCCTAACGTTACCTGTTCCAATCTTCAGTGCATAAGAGATGTATAAAACAAGCCCCGCCTTCTGCTCACAATTTTATTTATTTATATTATTGCTTTATTAAGAACACTGCTTTATTTGTACTACAATAGTGCCCAAAATGTGCTAGATATTTTGGAAGTATGTGAAGAGGGAATGTCTGCTCCTAAGCACTTAATTTTAAGACAATAAATACGTGAATCAAGTGCGTGTGCAAAGTGCCAGATCAGCATACGAATAAAACAGCTGGTTCAAACTAAATTTCTTTCTTTTATGTCTGTTGTAATGTGAGTAATTCTTTGAGGAATTAGCACAAGATGTTCTCCACTAAAGCAGTCTGCCCCATCAGATCAAAGTGGTGCAGACTTTCATGGCCTTGCTGGATCCATCACTATGTCCTCTAGACAATTAGGTTGCATTGCTGGTGAAAAACACTTCTACCTTAAGCATACTAGGAAACTTTACAATTTCCTGCGGCTTCCATTATCATTTATGATCACTGTAGCGTCTAGAGGCCTTAAGATTGAGGACTCATACTGAATGTTGTGTTGTGCTAAGATACATCTTTGTCTTGAAGAACTTAGTATATTCTTTCAGATAAGAAACTCAAAATAGATGTAACAGTCAATTGGAAGAAATGTGAGACAGAGGTTTGGTGGGGGGGCAGGTAAGGGAAACAGATATGGATATGGGTAACTAGATATAATGGAGCAATGATCCACTCTAGGGATGACAACGTATGATGAGCTGCAACTCGTGTTTGTGGGTGGAAGGTGGAAACCATGCGGAGAGTTTAGAAAATGCATTTTATAGCAGTCCTCCTCTTCATAAGGACAGAGGGCGTTGCCCTTGGCTCCTGGTCCACTTTTGTTGCCAGTTCAAGTTCATCAGTGGGTCAGGGCTCAGTGGATATCAGTGACCACACTTAATCACACAGCTATCCATCAGCTCTCCTCTGCCATCCACCCCCAAGTTGTGTTCCTCTGGGACAGTGATTCTAGTGAAGGATGTAAGAGCCACGATAATAGCTCATTTGAGTGATTAGACTGTGGAACGAGGCAGTTAGACTAATGCAAAGTCTACCTATCTTTAGGGAAATCCGAAAAATCCTCGGTGAAAGCTCTGTCGCCACATCAGGAATAATAACATACACCAGAGCACAGATTATTGTTACTGAGAAAGGTAGAAGAGCAGAGGACTCCATTAATTTCACTTGTGGACCTTGTTCTGCCCATTTAATTTGTTTGCACTCAAATGCTACCATGATGGCAGCCACAGAAAATCCTAACATTGGTAGCAAATAGTACAAGCTAAAATCCTCAACCAGGGGCATCTTTACAACTGGACAATGTTCCACATTTCTTCTTAAGGTGCCTTAATCATGATCTGGAGGGATTACCTCTAGAAGTGATGATCCAGGATCATTTAGTTCTTGGACTCTAATATCAATAAGGATTATGAAGGTGACTTTTGATGTGACAATCAGACTAAGACCACCAGCTAACTACAGATTGACCATTAAAGGTCACTAGATAAAAGCTCTTGATGTTGGTAGAATTTATGCCAGTGACACAGTTAAACTATACATCGTTACTAATATCCTAAGTTCTCTAGTCTTCTACATACCTCAAAAGCATGAGACAGAGTATTTCAGGTTTGTAACTGTGTGTCAAACATAATTTAAAAAGAAAAAAAAAAAGGTCTGGAAGTCTTTGTTGAATTGATATTTGGGTCAACACTTAACTAATTAGTGAGCTGTCTGAGTCTAGGATTGTCGTATGGCTGTATGGTGCCAAGCACAGTGCAGCTCTGATTCTTGATTGTGGCCTGACTTATTGTAGTACAGCTCATAATAAATTAGGTATTATAAATTACTGTGCAGCATTAAAGTTTATTTGTTTAAAAAAATCAGGCAACAACCAACATACCCTACAGATTTTAGGAACAAAGCGCTGGACTTTGTCTTCAGTTGTGCGAATTTTAGATTATTGTGGGGTGGTTGATTCACACAGAGAGGTGTTGTCTCATCGAACCTGTCTCATTTATTGTCTCACTGAAGCTGTCTTTGATTATACTAATTTTGGAAGATTGTTGTGAGGTGGTTGATTCGTACACAGTTGTGTTGTCTCATTGAACCTGTTGTGCATACCTTTTCAACGATAGCTCAGTAATGGTATGGAAGGTCAGAAATCAAAGCAAAATTAAATAAAACACATAAACTACCATTGTACCATGTCTTTACACCGTGTTGGAAAGGCTATTAAATCACCAAAAAACTGTCTGCAATTGCCTGTGAATGTATAATGGAATTAATTTACTCCATTAATGTGTTCTGAGAGTGTACATGTGGATGTAAACTAACAAGCACACTTTTACAAATCAAAAAATACACATCAGAAAATGGTGCAATCTTTGTAGAAGGTGGCATATTTCAATAAAGTGTATGCTTATAGATCAATCAAGAGGTTTTTTTTAATTACACACTTAAATGCACTAGACAATTTGAAAAGGATTTTGCTGTGAAATGGGTGATACTTTGTGCAGCAACTTTAACACAGGATTTAAACAAGATTTAATTGAATAGCATCACTCATATTTTAGCAACAGGTGTCTTCCTCCATCCAGGGAGAAAATAAGTTGGTTACTGATTTATTTACCTTGTTTATTCAGGTTAGCACCGTTAGGAGTAAGTATAAAGAAAATGTTGGTTAAAACAAATATTCTTGTCTGATGATCCAACATCTGTGTTGAGTGGGTAGTGAGACAACCAGTCAGAATGAACTGTTCTGCTCTTGTGTCTAGTTCTGTTTCAGCTGTTTCCTGCACAATCCTCCTAAGCAATAAATAAATAATTACTATTGCACTGGTACTCCTAACTCAAAAAGTCAGTTTCCTGGGATTTTGGAAGCCTGCTTGATTATAGAGCAAGATGAGAAAATACTTCCATACAGATTTTAGTATAGTCTGATTTGATTATGACTAGAGTCATCTTTCCAGTGCTCACTTCAATTCGAGGATAAGGAATGTCATCACTGTTTGCCTCTGGCTGAAGGAGTACACAGGTAGCAGCTGTAAGGCTGTGGGATTGGTGATGGCCTTTATAAGTGTTTTCTCTCCCTGGCTGAAATTGATCACTGGGTTAATTCTTATTCCAATGGGTGCGCAAAAGCCTCAGGAATAATGGTGGCCTGTGCCTTACCTTTATTTAGTGACATGTAAATTATAGCTATTTTTCTAGCAGTTTTCACCAGTACGTCTCAAATCACTTCATACAAAGAAGATAGCCACCATCATCCCTATTTTGTAGCTGTGGAAAGTGAGGCACAAGGAGAAGGTGGTATTTTTCATGTTTGCCTCAATGCTTTTCTCCCTGGTCAGCAAACTCTTTGATCTACGTTGGAATCTCCCCCTCCATGGAGGAAGCCTAACATCTAGTCGCAGAAGATGCTGCTCATGGTGTCCTTCTGCACGCGTTTAAAAATAATCGGAAGAGGGGATGAAATTGCAGGAGAGGTCCAAAAATCATAGACTAGAAATTACTTATTAACTTTATACAGGGATTGTGATCCTTCATGAAATCCTTGGAGCAATATGCTACATTTTAGGCGTGGGGAACTGTTTTTTGTCATCCTGCTCCAGTTCCTTGGGCTTTCAAGATTTCTGTGTACTGCTGACCATGCTGCTTAAATGCACTGAATTGTGCTCTATGTATATTGCCTAATACGTATGGGTAGAACAGAGATCTGATCACATTGCACAGATACTAGTTAGTGGTGGAACTACTAGGTACTCCCTTTGTGAACACATCCACACATCTCAGAGAAAAGTAGAATGAGTCTGGTACAGACAGGGTATTAGCTGAGCATGGTTGTGGAGAAAGAAAAGTGAATCAGCCATTCTTATGTCCCAGCCCTGATATGGGAGACCATCCTCATTTCCTAGGAGCCAGGAGAAAAAATATCTTTACAGTTCCTTTGTTTGGTATAGCTTCATAAAAGATGTCATTTGATGGCTATGGCTGTGATATAGCCTCAGTTTAACTTTTATCTACCAAAAAGTAGGTCTCCTTAGCTTAATATGAAAAGTTCCAAAGGGGTAGCCATGTTAGTCTAGTTCAGCAAAACAAACAAGGAGTCTGGTAGCACTTTTAAAGAATATCAGATTTATTTATCACATGAAGATTTTCCTCCACGAAAGCTCAAGCATCTGATGAAGTGGGATTTTTTTTCCCAGAGAAGCTCATATAAATAAATTTGTTAGCCTTTAAAAGGGCCACCAGACTCTTTATTGTTTTTACCTAGTACAATAGTCATAGATACTGAGAAGGAACACATTGAAGGCAGTTTTCAGTGCTATTAGGAAACTCTTGTTTCTGAATTATTAGCCCTTTCTCATAGCTGACATCATGCTCAAAGAGAATTGGTCTGTGGAATGCATTTTCATTGGTGGTTTCACTTTCACAGACATAGATGTACTGATATCTGTGCAAGTATACAGTACCTTTCATGCATTGTGTTTTCATGTTCCATTATTCTGTGTGCCAGTTTGCTTTGTATTTCCTGTTTGTTCTAGAAACGTTTGTTTTTGTCAGGCATGTTAAACTCTGAAAAACTTCGTTATTCTCTTCCACAGTAACCGGGGGTATCACAGAGGAGCAGTTTCACACACATCAACAGCAATTAGTTCAAATGCAAAGACAGCAACTTGCTCAGCTTCAGCAGAAACAACAGTCTCAGCATTCCTCACAACAGACGCATCCAAAAGCACAGGTAATACCCATTTAAAATCTTTTTTTGTGTGCCAGGTTCCCCTTCCTGCGTCCTCGGTTTTTGTTAGGTTTCATTACATGTTAAAGATAATGTTTTGCTAATGGACTGATTGTGTGATGCTTGATAAGTTCATGGAGGGGGGTGTATGGTGGGATGGCCTACTTTGGAAGTTTATCTTTGATCTTTGGCTACTGGTTTTAGATATGGAAGTAGTCTAAGAGAAGGTAGATGGGGTAAGTTCTGATTTATTACAGAGAATTGTTTCTTGGGTGACTGCTTGGTGAGACTTGCCCTCATGCTCAGGGTTTACCTGATCACCATATTGGGGTCAGGAAGGAATTTTCCCCCAGGCGGATTGGCCACGGCTCTGGGGGTTTTTCACCTTCCTCTTTAGCATGGGGCATGACTCACCTACTGGCGAATTTTCTGCATCTTAGTCCTTAAATCATGATTTGAGGAGGTAAATAACTCAATCATAGGTTAGAAGCTTATTGCTGGAGTGAGCGAATGAGGTTTTGAGGCCTGCATTGTGCAGGAGGTTAGACTTAGATGATCATACTGGTCCCTTCTCACCTTAGAGACTGTGAGTCTAAATATATGTAAATTATTTTGATCAGATGGCTTTTAAATTGTTCTGTATGGCTTTGCTAAACTCAGTAACACTCTAGCTTCTGTAAAGTTTTTGCTTTTATTTTTTCTTCTAATTCAAAATGTGGTATTAACTTACAAACTTTGGTGGAGAGCTGTTTGTATTTTGAAAGCATGAATATTCTTGCTTATGTTGCACGTGCATTAGTTTAAACATACAGTTTCACTATTTCTATGTTTGCTATACTTAAGCAACAGAATAGTCAGATTTACTTTATTTTGTCAGTATTTGCCAGATTCACAGTTGGGTTTCATGCATGATGTTGTGCTATTTGAATTGGAAGCATTGCAGGAAGTGGGATTTGGGGGGGGGGGGGGGAGGAACCCCAACAACAGAACTAGATTTTTTTAAGCAAATTTGCTTACATGTGCTTGTAAAAGACTATGAAAACATAACCTACATATGTGTGAGGTCTATATAAACTGCCTGCACATTTATCTGTTCTCTTTTTCATATTTAAATACATTTTGTTTTGGGTTAGAATTTGCTACTTTTGCTGGCCCAGAGTAGTTCCTTACTGTGTGAGTAGAGTCCTTGAAATTGTGGAATATGAGTGTGTAAGTAAGGGTGCACGAGTTAGCCATTTGATAGTTAGGGAGTTTAAAACAGCTTTCAAATGTGTTGTATTCTGAATTTTTAGTAAGGAATTTAATTTTTCCAGTGTGGTATCTATTGAGTGCAAAGTATATGCTTATTATCAGGCTTGCATGGCTAGTATTTTACTAATTAATAAGACAAATGTATTCATAAAACAAAAATACCAATAAGCATTAGTTAGACTCCCTTTTCCATGTAATATGTATACATGTTCACCACTGTTCCTTTCTCCCCTTCAAGCATTTTCTGTAGTTATTAATCAGCATCTTCCTGTACAGATGACTGCTTGCAGAGTTTTTTGGGTCTGTTTCCATAAAATATGGATTCGTGATCCTACATAGGAAGAGGAAATTAAATTTGATGGCTTAGATATTGAAAAGGTAGTGGGCGAGTTATTTCCCCAACTAAATGTATTGAACTGGCAGCTATCTACAATGAATTGGTGGATACTGTATCAAAGGGTGGAAGGCAAGTGCTGAATAACTAATTATTATATCTCCAAGATGGCTGGATTAACAAAAGAAACCACACTTCTAAAACAGTAGCCAGATTTGAAGTAAATTAATTACTAACCGTGTGATTTATGTATTTAAGTAAACTTTAAAAGAATTGCAAGAAACCTCCCAGAGACTCAGTGGTACAAGAAACTTGTATAACATGAGGTATTTGATGTACCAGTCTAAGGAGACCTTTGCAGTAGCAAGTTGAAGAAGCTTTTTTATGCAGTCTGTCAGCTTTCTGCATAATTAGATGGACAGTTGTTGGTAGGGATGCACAGAACCAGATTCATGACCTTTAAATAGCAACATTTTAATGTTGATTCAAAAGATGCTTCCCCTTTATTCATTAGTAGCTATGTACTGTTATCAATCTTAATGTGTTTTGTCAGCTAGTACTGGCAGATTTATAAAACTAATTTGGTTAATTCCATAGGGCTCAAGCACCTCTGACTGTATGTCCAAAACACTTGACTCAGCCAGCGCCCACTTTGCCGCATCTGCGGTGGTCAGTGCACCTGCTCCCAGTCGCAGTGAGGTGACAAAGGAACAGAACACCAGCCACAACAATATAAATGGTGTTGTCCAGCCTTCAGGTAATGACTTCTTAAATGTTAGCTTTCAAAATCTTTGAACAAAGGACTTCTGATTTCGAAAAATATATTTGAGAGTTACTAAACATAATAACAGTGCTGATTTTAATTACTACTCTTTTAATTGGCCTTATCTAAAGTTGATACATCAGCAAAGGTACAAATGATATTTGGATACTGCTGAAGATCTAAGAGTCTCCAGAGCAGAAATTTCCTATCTTTTCCTATCGTGAACAATAATACAGTAAACTTTTGTTTTCTTTTCAAATTAATAAAAAATGAGAAAAGTATGGAGTGACTGATTGTAGTTTGTGACTATACTGATGAATTTTTTAAAATGCTATTATTCAGTGTCTCATGATTTTTGGATGTTTTTATGAGGGGGGAGCTGGTGTTTAAATCTTTCAAATCTATAACTGTTGTATGGTCCTATGCAGTTTCATTCTTTAAATTAGTATTGTGGCCCTAAATCAGCCCAGAACATACATACATACTTTTTTTTATCCTATTTATATCATTCACATAAATATGTATCCAAAGTTAAGTATGTACTTTAATTCTTTTCTAAAAGGGTCCTGAATGCACCCCCTGGCACAGACTGGGGTTGGTTTTCCTAGCGACCACAAACTTAGCTGCAAAATCCTAACATATTCAAAATTTCTGTTTTTGTGTTAGACTCTACTTACCAGTCATGGCAAAATCGGACAGATTGGATTATTGCCTTAATGATGCAGACAAAAGTTTTGACTTGGATAGTAAATCAGAGAGATTTTATGCTGATTTTTAACAACAGCTAATTAATGTGATGGGGTTTGTGGACCCTGTGCTCTGGTGGGGAGTAAGAGAGTTTAATATAAGTAAATCAGTATCCTGGAACTGAGCCAGGAAAGACGTGTGGCTCAGCCCAGTTGTGGTACATCGGGCTGTTCCTCAGCTAAGATTGTATAACAAAAAGGGCAGTGCTCTGAGAGTCTAAAGCAGTAGATGCTTGGAGGCAAACGTTCTTTTCCCCCTTCACGGAACAGAAGATACTGTAAAAGTTGTGGCTGGAAATAAACTTCATTTATTTTGTTCCCCAGCAGTGGGATTACAGGATAATTATTGCCATTGCTAATTACAGCCTTACACTTAAGCTTATGTTTAAATTTCTGGTTTGCAACTAACCAATTACATATGTTTCTATTGTGTAATTTGTATTGAAATGTTTTCTTTCTAACAGGAACGTCTAAAAATCTATTCTCCACCAACATGGCTTTATCATCCAGCCCAGGGATTTCAGCTGTACAGCTTGTAAGGACAGTTGGCCACAGCACCACAAACCACTTAATTCCAGCTTTGTGCACAAGCAGCCCTCAAACACTTCCCATGAACAATTCTTGCCTAACTAATGCAGTGCACCTCAACAATGTCAGTGTTGTTTCTCCAGTCAATGTACATATCAATACAAGGACTTCAGCACCATCGCCAACAGCCTTAAAACTTGCCACAGTTGCTGCCAGTATGGACAGGGTGCCAAAGGTTACTCCCAGCAGTGCCATCAGCAGTCTAGCAAGGTACGCATGTGGTACATTGGCGCCGACTTTCTTACCATCCATTCTTAGTATATAGATAGTTCCATAAACTTCTCTTACTTACTCATTAGAGCATTTGGTAAGATACAGCTCCTTGCTCAAAGATCTCACAGTAGACGCCAGTGGTTCCCAACCTTTTTCAGGCTGGGGACCCCTTTTTAACAAAAAATTCTTTGCAGCCCCTGTGGTTGATTATGTAATCCAGCCCACACCACTTTGGCTGCACTGCAGCCACCATGTCCCACGCCACTGGGGAGCCGAGCTGTGGCAGCTGTAGCCCCTGCCCTTGCCCCTCCCGCAGAACCACCGCGGCCTCGTCTCCCTGCCTGGATCTGGCCTTGGGTGGAGAGAGGCATCACTGGCGGGGAGCATTGGGGCTGCAGTTGGATTTCAGTCCTGGTACGGAGAGGGTCTGTGGACCCCCTGCAACATGTCCACAGACCCCCAGGCATCCTCGGACCCCAGGTTGGGAACCACTGGTCTACGCCTTCAGTCCTGTAAAGGGATCCTCATCTGCACAGCATCTCATTTACTTCAGTAGGACCCTGTGCAGTAATAAAAGTTTGTCTCTAGACAATCCTTTTGCAGGGTTGAGGTCTGTGATAACACACATACAGATTTATCCTTGAACACGTATTGGTATGCTTTTATTTTTACATGGTAACTGTGTAAAATGAGTTGTTCACATGATCACTTTGATTTAATTCATCTAATGTAGCACTAGCTGCTTCTAGTCTGCCCAGTCCCTGCTTTCTCCACAAGGAATTACGCTCACACCCCTTCCCCCAACTCCACAGGAACAGGGTTCTGGACTCTGACCTCTGTTCCTCTCATGAAAATCCCTGAGCATAATTTGGTTCCCTGGACTCATTGGAGTACTGCAGGTTTAGGATATGTAAATACAGATTACTAGGTATGGTGGGCAGTAGGTTAATCTTGGGAAGGTACTTGAAAAATACTTCTTTAAAAATAGCTTAAATTTTCCTTATTAAGTTTGTCTGCTAGACTGTATAATCTGTGAATAATAAAATTATATCAATTGTTTATAAAATACAGAAATATAGAATGTCCTCTAACAAGTTGTGGGTCACTTTCTTCAATTTCATTCATACATACTTTTTTTGGTGTGAACAGTCCTTAAAGAAAACAAACAAACAAAAAGAACAGATAGAAGTCAGAGTATGCCTAGACTAGGGAAAGTTTCATTAACAAAACAACTAGTGGGCTAACATGACTTGAAACACCCGTTTGTACCTTCAAGGTGTTCAGCTGTGTCTACACTACATGCAAAGTGCCATTTCAAGTTGTGTTAGCTACCTCTTTTAAAAAGCACTGTTTTTCAAACTGTAGGCAAGCCTTAGGGTTCTAACAGGTGCAGAATCCTAAAGAGCAGTATATAATGGCTGATGCAGACTTAAAAATTCTTCTTCATGTTAGTGCTGAAAAGTATTTAACTAAACTGATGGGGAGCCTAGGTCAAAACAGTAATTTGTGCACATCCACAAAATAATTGCATTTTTGATAACATAAGTTACAAGGTATCTTTCATCACTTGGCATGTGCTGCTGCAGAGTCTTTAGTATGTTCTTCCAGGAAATCACCAACAGATCATCAGCTTCAGCAGAGTTAGCTGTCAGTCCTTTTTAATGCAGCATGAGTAGGATCACAGTGTTGGTGGACTACGAATATTCCTAGAATGTCAATATTTGATTTTTCAAGTAGAGATCTTAAATTTTCTCTATTCCTGCCTCTTTGTTTGATCTGTGTGATTGTTCCACACCCTGAATAAAAGATCTATGCAGAAATACTTGTCAACAAAAATACTCTGAACTCTGTTAGGAAAATATTAATGTGCTTGCTTGTAACTGTTCCACATTCTGTTTCTTACAGAGAGAACCACGAACCAGAACGACTGGGTTTAAATGGCATAGCGGAGACAACAGTGGCAATGGAAGTGACATAACCTCAAACCAGTGACTTAACCTGTGCTGATGGGTGTAGTCATTTATATTCCAACTGAATGCAAAATACAGCAGCACTCTGTGGATCACAGGGAACTGAAATGGACCTAAATGGACTATCATATCGTATATTGAATCGATATATAATGTACATTTTGTAAAATTGGGAAAATCACTACCTTGTAAAATAGTTTATTTGTATCATCAATATTATTTCTGTTACTTGAATAGTAGATATTCATCATCATGCTTTTGCACTTGAATTTGCAACTGAATGGATTTAAAAAATAATTCTTTAATGGGATCATGAGCATGAAATGAGATCCTGCATCACTTGTTTTAACTATTTATTTTGCCATGTTTACATTTTGTATCTTGTACAAATAAATCCAACTTTGTGTCTAAAAAAAAGTTAAAGATTCATAGCTAGGAAATGAAATTCTTGTAATTTTTTTCTAAAGGAAATGTAAAGTTTTCACTTGGTTCATTTTGTTTCACAATTTGACTAGATGGACTTTTTGGTAAATACTTTAGTGGCATTTCACTGTCAAATATGAAGTTCAAGGCAAAATAGTATTTTCTATTACTGTGCAGGGGAAAGGGATGGATCGATACATGCAAATTTAATGTAGTAACTCACTTTTCCATATATTTTGAATGTATATTTCTATTTATAATACCAGTTTATAAAAGATAATTACACAGAAAAAAAAACTGACTAGGAAAAATTATGCATCTAGCACACATTAAATTGTGCAGATATGAAAAATTTTCAACTGATTACATTTTATCTGAAGACTGCATATTTTAACCAGCTTTAAAACTGTAACACACCACGTAAAGGATATTTTACCAGGTATGTATTGCATTATATATCATTGCAATAATTATTGGATGTCTAGATATCGAGCCATCCCAGCGGTGGGAGGGGGGAGGGTTGTGGCAAGATTGTCTTTTCAATTTTGGAGAGTTTTCCTGTGGCTACAAGGCAAGTAACGGGTTAGAAAAAGTCTGACTGTAAGCGTTGGACACCTTCGTAGTGTAGTGTTTTAGTGACTTTTTTTATATGGTTCTTGTAAATTAGATACGTGTAGTGGTGTTTCAGAATGTTTGTTTATGCACTAGTTCAGACAACTTTCCCTGTTACTTGTTCTTGATAAGTGAAAACTGCAGGGAAATAAAAATACATATCAAAACATGGACATGTTGCATATGTGTTTATTTCACAATGTGCAAACAATTGGAACGTTAAGGTGGTACCAATAGTCTTTTATGATGGTTTTAATCCACATATATTCACAAAAACTATCACTTTTATGAAAAAGTGATTGTTTCCTGCCTTTAATTTGTTTGCAGTTTAACTGGAAAGACACAATGTTCTAGTGGTTAGAAGCTGGGAGAACAGGATTCAGTTCCTTAGTGCTCTTCAAAGTACTTCTGAGTGACCTTTGTGCAAGTCACTCATCCTTTCTGTGCCTCACTTCCCCATCCATAAAATGGAAATAACAGGACTTCACTATCACACAAAGGGAGGAGTAGGAGAGTTAAATTAAAAACTGAGGTGCTCTGATCCTAAAGTAATGAGAAACCATATAAATACCTTTAGAGCTGAATATAATAGAAGTAATTCCCATCTAATATGCAGCAAGAGTTGCTTCACATAAGACCTACCTGTGTAGAACCATTGTATTGGAAATTTGCTACTCCATCAGGTGAGTGAGTGATTAACACCCACAGTTAAGCCCTGCAATTCAACCTAGTTTATTCTAAATTCACGCATGTTTTATAACTATATCACTGGAGTTGAAGTGTATTGAAGTGCCAGCATTGTAGAGCAGCGGGTGAAATGAGAATTTGGACTTCTGCCTTGCTCTGACGGTTGGTTTTAATTAGTTCTTCAGTTCATATTGCAGGTTTTGCACAGAAATACACAAATGGAGTAAACAGTGCTTTCTCCTTCAACAAAGTCAGTCTTCAAAGTCTGTGCCATACTATCATCTTCTACCATGAAAACAGATGGTTATCTTGAAAGACACTTTTCCCTCCAATTAGCTATTTAATTCTGTTGCAGGTAATTCTGTAAGTGTTCTGAAGTATTTTCCAGCTCTTGACCATCAGAGAGCTACCCAGCAGCCTCAGATGCTGTAGAAATTCCCAGAAATATTCTTTGTTGATAACTAATACCATTTTTTCCCCTTTAAAAAGTAAAGGGCCATAAGAGAAAGGTGAGGGTGGGCTTTTTGTCGTGTTTTTTTTTGTTTGTTTGTTTGTTTATTGGGAAGGTGAGTCAAGGAATGTCATCTGCCTACTTCTCCCATGGACCCTGGGAGCCTTGTACCACTGGAAATAGTAGTGGGCAAGGTTTGAGGGTGGGATTCAGATAGCTTATGCAAGGGGTATTCAGCCCAGATTTGCCGTAATGCCTTGCACAATTGATAAACTATTACTTAAATCCACATACCATTTGACAAATGCTTAGAGTTTTATGTAAAACTAGAGTTACTTCTGAAATGACTAGACAGCTTATGTGGTCAGAAGTATAACTGCTAAATTTCTCTTGAGATACTGGCCAGATTATTAGAGAAAGTATTGCAGAACTTTTGTGCTCTGTTTTGTACATCGCTAACAGTGAATTCTATAGGTGTCGCCTCTACATGTAGTCTAGATGGCCCAGGAGGGCTTTTGTTCTTAAAAGGGCCAGGGCGTAAAGAGTACACAAAAGCCATCCTACTGAAGATTGAAAGTAGTGAATTTAGCAGATTTCAACTAAGATATTTAGATCAAACTATTTTAATGACTAATTCAGACTGTTTTCCTGGTAGATTAGAGCAGGGGTCTAAAACTCAAATCACCATGAGGGCCCCACGAGGACTAGTACATCAGCCCAAGGGCCGCGCCACTGAAACCTTTTCGTACAACAATACAAAATATAGTCAAAATGAAGAGTAACATGTATATGCCACTAAAGGTCAATTTATTAACTTTAAGAAACTATACTGCAAAAGCTAGTGCTGATTTTTAGTCACTTCATTTGGCCACTTAGCTGGCGGCATGTTCATCAACGAGAGCTCCATTATTAGGTTTGATACCCTGAGATGAAGCCAGTCTAAATTTTAAGTGTCATTGTGGGCCACAGGAAATAACTTTAGGGGCCGCAAGCAGCCCCTGGGCCACGAGTTTGAGACCTCTGAATTACAAAGATAATGTGGTTGGTTGGTTAGCTAGCAGTTATCTTTTGTGGCTTTCTTAGTGGAGAATAGATATTTAGTTACTTGAAATCCTGATGGGCTCTTTCCTTGGGATGGAGTCTGGACAAATACGTTTGGTTGTGGTGAAGAGGAAAGCTTCATGTTCTCCAAAGACCATCTGGTAAGCATGCCTGTCCGATGCTTAAACTTTGGGTGTCCCTGTTAAAGGATTAGCAGTAATGTAATGTACTTTTGCTGTAAAGCATAGCTGATTACATTGTTGTTAAGACTGCAGTGATTAATTAAATTATTCCAACTGTCACTCAGATGCCACCCTTGCTATACAGACTACTAGGGCTTATTATGGCTAATGCCCGAGCTGTGTTAAAAACAAAATTTTCTTTCAGCTTGCTGTGAGATCAGCCATATGCTTCTTTAGTGATCCCACAAACACATTTATCTTTGGTTTATTACGTAACAGTGAAAGAGAAATCTATAAGAAAATTTGATGTTCGTTCACTGCTTGTAAGTTGCTGTTCTGTTACATGATAAACAGAATTCAGCATCTTCCTGGACCGTATGAAACTGCTGTCAATTTTATTGAAAGTCCTCATGAATTGTGCCTTTGTTCAGAAATATGAAAGAATCAGTGCCATGATACCACGTATGTTTGTCCAGATCCAGAGGCCAAATTTCAATTACTGTAATTGACATAGTACAAATAAGGTTTTAAAGTCATGTTTTGACATGCTTCTAGATCTTTCAGGAACAATGTAATGTTTTTAAAGCAGTCAGGGGAACTAATGGGGTTAATAGCCACTTGGTTCTTTGTAAATTAACCAGAAAATTTCTACTGTCCTCTGGACGTTGGTTTAATCAGTATGCAACTCGCTGACCATGTGGACAACTGTACAGCAGCAAAGCATGTTACTTTCTAAGTATATACAGCTAAATGCTATGCACACATGCTGTCAATGAGCCATCCAAGAATTACGATGGAATTGATTGCTCTGTTCATAAAGTGTATAAACTGTTTAAACTCTTAGTGATAACCATGGGGATCTAAGGTTAACTCACTGTCTTTTAAATAGTGTCTGCAAGAGAAAAGTGACAAACAATATTGAATTCCATATTCTGGTATTCTACTATATTAATATCAATACCAGAAACCATTCTTAATTTCTTTTTATGCCTAAATGGTGCAGATTGCCAACTAATGAGTTATATCTTGGTGATGGCAATCCAATGTGATACAATACCTGCTTTTCCTCTGACTTTTTTTTGTGAACATAAGACATCATCAGCATAATTTAAATTCTGTTTCGTGCTTTAATGGTTATTAAAAGTTATCAAAGAAGATGTGGTTTGGAACTGGAAAAAAAAACTTCAAATGTAATGCAGCTTCAGGTTTTTCCTTTGGGTTTTGAACATACCCTAGAAATCAACACATGTATATGTTATGTACTGTAGTAGTGAATGATTGTTTGATACATTTTAATGTTCATTTTTTTCAAATTGTTACCTGCACTCCATGACAAAATTATAGTCTCTATAATTGCACAAGTAATTTTTGATGATTGGACTCTAGGTGGTCAGAAACTGATCCTGCAAACTGTCATGCAATTTGTCAAGCAACTGAGCCAAACAGTTGATTATGAATATTGGTTCATATCAAATCAGTTGTTTGTTCATGGTTCTGAGAGGAGAGAGAGGGTCAATGAGCATATCAGCAGAAAGAATGTCAGATGTAGCATCCGTGAGTCTGAAGAATACCACCTAAACATAATGGGCTAAATTCAACCCTCAGTTAACATGCCAGTTTCCCTGAAATGCATCAGTTCAACTGAGGGCAATGTTTTGCCCCTTATTGCTACTTTTGTGATATTTCAAAGATTCTATTTTGCTTCCTCCACTTTATACTTGAGAATTAAATGCATAAATAGATTAAAACTGACACAGAATGAAAACACACAAGGGTGCCTGACCTGTTTTGTCAGACATTCACGTAAGATTGAGAGGTAACAGCGAACCTGTCTCACAGGCACTATATGAAGTATATTGGTCATCACTTCCCTCCTGATTCTCAGTTTCACAATAGATAAATATTCCATTGTGAGAAACAGATTACAAGTACCACATGCCAAGTGCTGCTTCAAGGACAAAACACAATAAATCAGAATCTCAGTATAATCCCAGTTTCATAAGAGATCATGAGGACAATTGTCCTACTACTGCTGTTTTGAGAACAGAAAGCTCAGAATTCCAATTGTTCAATAATAAAATGGCAACTAAATTAGAAATTTAGTTGCCAAGAAGATATTTTATTTAGATATTGCAGGGTATTGTGAAGTCAGTGCAAGAATTAGAAGTACTTCGCGCCCCCCCCCCACTCCCCCTGAAAAGGAGTCAGTGCAGATCAGGAAACATTTGGTGTAGCCTGTCTGTCTCATAACTCTTTCCTGACTTCGCTGCCCAAATTGCCCTGTTTCCTTTGAAGCCTTTTTGTTTTGCTTCAGATGATCACTAAGTTTCTATAGAACCACAGCTGAAGGAAGCCAAAAGAAGTGGCTCTTCCTCTCCTGCTCCAGACCACTTCAGCTACTTGCTCTGGGGCCTTTTTACACTGAGTATCCTTGCAACAGGTAGCTGGTAGTGGAAGCCCTACTGGGTTGAAGGGAGGTGATAACACTACATGTCCCTGCTCAGCTGTGCAGAAAGGCCAGTAGCTGACCCTGAATCAGACCCTGACAGGATGTTTTCCCCACCTCAGTTGGACAAGGCTGTGCAACCTTGCCTTGTCCTCCTGATGTAGTCACTTTCTCTTCCTGTTGACCCAAAAACTTAACCAGTGCTCTCTTCCTTTGACTTAAGAAGTCCTCTTCCTCAATCCTTTGTTTGGTTTGTTCTTTCCTTCATTTGTAGGTAAGAAGACCCTCCTTGCAGCCTTCTTGCTCTGCCCTTGCCTATAGGCACTTCAGATGGTGAAGACAGCTCTGGCTTTGAGCCTTCTACTCTGATTGATTGATTGCCTGCCTTCTCTGATATTGTTGGTAAAGAACATCAAGGATGTCTCCTATCTCATTCTCCAAGATGAACTCTTGACGTGCGTTTCACTTGGCTAGAAACATCTGCCAACTAGATGCTGCCTTCTAGGTGTTATAACTTGCCTGCCCCAAAGTGGGCTGGCGATGGCCTTACATTCAAAGCCATCTGGCCTCCTCAAGTTCCCACTATCGCTCAGAAAGACATGCTACAGCCCCATGGTGGAATGCACAGTAAGGAGGATCTTTGACCAAGGAGATGTTCAAGTAGCTACAGCAGAGTGCGGATTCCATCTCCAGATGTTTGGAGACGTCTTTAGTTCCATTCTCAAGGTTATGGAGGAAAATACATCTCTTCCTATTTCAGCAACCAACAAGAGCAAAAGCAAGCCTGATCCTTCCTTTTCCTTTCATAGATTTCAGTTAATGGTAAAACAAATTTGTCTCTGTGCGGGAAAGGAAACACAAGCAGTAACTCTGGCAATAGAACAGACAAGCTGCTAAGACCCAATGGGTTTTCAGAATGCAGGACAAGATGTACAAGAGGGGATATAATACAAAATAATAGATGACATTCATTTCTTTAGCATATCACGTTAACTAGGTATTTCTAAGGCACCCTATAAATGTTCTTTATGATTCAACAGTTCTCATGTGAACTACTAATGTTAATACAAAACAAACAAGGAGTCTGGTGGCACTTTTAAAGACTGACAAATGTATTTGGCACATGAACTTTTGTGGGAAAAAAATCCCACTTGGTGGTAATACATGAGAATATCAGGTTTCTATGGGATGGTGGTTAATTTGAGTTTCAGATGTTAATTAAAAAGTTGTATTTGTATACTAAAAGTATGTTTAAAACCATGTAACCAGGCAGGATAAGTAAGAGTAGTGGTTAGAGCTGGACCCAGGGTTTCCCACAGTGGGGGCCCTAATCAGCGGACTACAAAGTGTCTCTCACTCTTTCCCCTTCTCTCCCAGTGGCTGTTTCTCTGTAAATAAATACTTCAGTAGTCACAAGCAGTGGTGCTGGGTTCCCATCATCATGATTCAGACTTGAGTGAACATCCCTGAATTAATGTTCTTTTCACTGAATACTGCTTTCAAAGTAAAATGCCTTTTAAACCACATCATCCCTCCACTTGCATGACAAATATGACTAGGCTTGCTAGCTTTGTAAATGACACCAGAAGATGGCATCAACAACCCGCACTGGTATTTCACTTTTTCTAGACATTACTCCAGAGCGTTGTGCTTTGCTTTTAGCAAAGCAGTAAGTGTGTTACGTTGCCATACAGTGAAACTCAGGGGATTTTGCATAATCGCTGAAAAAGTTTGAAATAATGTAAAAAAAATAAAAGGAGGTAGGTGCCTTGTATACCTCATAGGTCTGCTACAAAAGAAACTTAGGAATACTCATGAAATTACTTACATTTGTGCTTTTTAAATGGGTTTTATTCTAAAAATGATTATTAATAGTAGTGAAATTAAACTAATTCAGTTATCTTTAATAAGCACAATCATATTTGCACATGCAATGCAACCAAGCCCCACTTCAGGAAAACTCATGGCCATGCTTAATTTTAAATACAAAACTAATCACATTGAACTCAATATGATTTATGCATATACTTAGTGCTTTGCTGATGCGCTTACTTGAAGTTAAGCACATGCTTAAGTGTTTTTCTGAATCAGAGCCCAAAGTAGCTTTTCTTCATTAGCTTCTTAGTAGAACTGTCAAAATGATTACAAATGAACATTTTTGCATTGGAAAATTCCATTTTGTTGAAATCTAAACTTCTTCTTTTTGCAGATTTCAACGACATACTATGCTTCCATTTTTATTTTATATAGTGAAGTCAAAATTTGAAATTTAAATATTTGTTTTATTGAAGTGGAAAGTTTTAATGGACTCAAGATGATTATTTTCCCCTCAAATTTTGTTTGCAGGATATTTTGAGGGGAGTGGGCAGGAATTCCAGTTTGGAACAAAAACAACTGTAAAAGTCATAGTGATTTCCTGCCAAACAGAGGTTCTGGTTCTTGCATAGCCCTATGCCTTCCATAAGATTTATAGTTTTAAAGGTAACCAGTATTTCATATTAGCCAAATCAAAATGCCCTGTGATTCTGACACAGACATACATTCTAACCGATTTTCCCATTTTTAGAAGCAAAAGAGTAAACAACATAGCAAGATGCTACCATACCATCTGTGAGTAGGAAAATTTTTTTTCCTGTGGGCAGGTTATTTCACAACAACTTACTGTTGTATTACTTAAACCTTCTTCTAAAACTCTTGCCATGGTCAGTGGACTAAAAGACCACTGTTTTGATACAGTGGTAATTAACAAGTAAGTTTTGAATTCAAGACCCAGGTTTGGTTTCTTGGGGTTAATGCACAGGATCTGGAATTGGATGCGTGCTGCTCTGAGGGATGGAGCATAGTGTATCTATTCAGCTAACACATGGTATGATCATATTGCCTGTTACTGCCTTTCACTGTGTGTGCAATGCTGACCTTAGAACATAAGTGCCTCAGGCCAGGCTCTTTTTTCTTTGTAAAATATCACGGAGGCTTATGGTGTCCTGTGAATAATGAACACATCCCACAATATTCTCAAGCTTTGGAAAGAACAGCATGTAACCCTCCTCCATGAAAAGGCAGGTTGCTTTAATCTGGTGTTGGGAAGGGAGGCTGGTATCACTAAAAAGCAGTACTGCTCCAAGACTGGCTTTACATTAACATAACTACTGCCTAGTTTAAACTGGTAACTTCCAGGAAATTAGAAGTAAAGGCTAAAATAGCGTCATTAACTCTCTCTCCCAAGCACAAATATTGCATTGGCTAGTGCTACGGCAGCAATCCCTTCTTAAGAGCCTCTGTTAATGGGCAATCAATCAACCAGTGAACAGGAATAGGGGAGTGAGTTAGGGACAGAGCTCCTGCCTTAACTGTAAAGGAAGCATACAGAATGGAGGAGTCTTCAAAATGCACATTCTTCACCTAGTGTGTGGCCCATAAAAATGTTTTATGACCATCTAAGGGACTGTTTATTAATTTTAATTAAATTTAAATTAATGCAAATACTGTTGACCCAACAGACCTCAGCATCCCTCTAATTAGGTTTTTTTTTTATATTTCTTTTTATGAAACTAAACATTGTTCTGCTTTCAGATATCTTCCTGAGAAAACCTGAGTGTCCTCAAGTCCCAGTGAAATGAGAGAAAGTTGAAGGTGCAGCTCACCTTACAGGACTGGGCCCTAGAAGAATAACACATGAAGCAGTACAAACAAGGAGTCCTGTGGCACTTCTAAAGATTAACTAATTTATTGATTGCATGAGCCTTCATGGGAGAAAATCCCACTTTGTCAGATGCTTTGAAGATGAAGCTGTGTTAGTCTAATCATGGCAGTGATCCTAGAGACACTTAGATGAAAGCTTAACTTTACTATCACTGAAGTCAATACTACTACTCATGGTAGTAAATCTAAACTAAGGTTTAGTCTATCCTGACTTGCCGCTGTCAGCACGATCTTCTGGGTGTGACTGAGTGGTCTGTGCAGACCTGCTCAATTGCTCCAGAAATCTCCATAGCAACTCTAGCCCCAGAACTGGAGTTGCAGTACGCTGACCGGAAGGCATTTCCATTCTGCTTAGCTAGTGTATAGCAAGGGATTAGTAAGTCATCAGGAGATACGCAAGTTATTTTATGTACCTTGCATAGCTCACATTGACTGCTTCTGAAAACAAGTATAGCCTAGGGCTAAATGTTTACATGGTAAATTTATGTTAGCATGTTGTTTGGTTTCTAGGTGAAAGACAGGAGCTATTAAAAAGTAAGTGATTCTTAATTCACCAAACTCCTACTGGCTATAGTGAAGTGAGAAACCTTTTGCTTAGCTTCCGTATGCTTAACCAGATGAAATATGTATTTGTTAGCATTGTGTTCTCATTACATTTACATTTGATAGTAATTGCTTTAAAATAAATCCAAAGGGGTAGCTGTGTTAGTTTAGTTCAGCACTTGTTTGTTTGCTTTAAAATAGCAGATGACCAAAAAAGTGTGAACCATACACTTGAAACCATACATTGCACAACTATTAATTTGCTATACTGGAATGAATATGCATGCAAAAACCAATTTTTCTAGTGCCAGTTAACTATGTAGACACAGTCTCAATAGATAAATAAATGCCACTCCTAATACTAACATTTGTTAAGAAAAATTATACAAAATTAGTGGCACTTAGAGGAGATAGTCCAACACAGACAATTACCTGTTTCAGCATAAATCTATTTTATGGTTTGTTGAAAACTCTTTAAATGTAAAAATAAGAAGTAAATAAAAAATTAAAGTATAAAAAGCATCCAGATGTATTATTTTGTGGAATGTATAAAGACTTGAAATGATCCCACTGATCTTCACCAAATGTCTGCCTCTGCCCTAGTAAACATTGGTATGAGAAAAGCTGTTAATTTTCAACATGTTTTAAAGTACCACTCATCTTTTCTATGTACACAGGCCCCTCAAGTGGGAAACTGTCAGGTGTGCTATGATAAAATGGGAAACAGTCATGCATATTCAAAGAGAGGCTGAATTCCAGTTTATATTCCAATCTTCCTCCCCTCTTTCATGTGCTTGTTATGCTGCCTGATAAAATACGTTTAAAGTTGAAATGTTCCTTGCTTGGTCTCTGCCCCAAACTGAATCTTCTGAAGCTTGTACCAGAACCAGATACAGACCTGGGACATTACCCAGGATGCTGTGCCCTCTCAATTCCCTGACTTGGGGATTCTTTGTACACTGCTTTCTTGTGAGAGCAATCACTCCTGGTCTGCCCATGCACAGTACCCAGCATGTAGATCACTCCCAACTATATTGTATGAGTGCCATAGCCAGCCACCCATGAATTACACTGAGTAACACCAACAAACTCCCAGAAATGTGCATCTTGTACTGTCCAGCCCTCTGGGCATTACAAGCTCATATAAAGTCTTATTTCATTACTAGAAAATGATATGCACAAATCTTGTTATCCCAAAAGAAGTTTCCCAAATACTTCATTCCAAATGCACTGTAGCAGTGCAGTGGCTCTGCTACAGCACCCAGAGGGTTAAAAGGGGTGGGTGTGCAGCAGCCAATCAGAGGGTGGCTGCTAGTATAAAAGGAGTGCAGCAGAGCTAGCTAGGCTCAGGCTGCTGTGGGAGCTGCAGGGAGAAGGTACTCTTCCTGGCAGGCTGGCTGTGGGAGCCGGCACTTCGGAGAGCTCCGAGCGGTATGCTGCATGAGGAGCTGATCAGGAGCTGGGGACCCCAAGGGAGCAGACTGTGGTAAAGGCTGGAGCAGCGGTCCGGGGCAAGGAGCGGATAGCGGCTGGACCCCAGCAATGAGAGACTGCATGTGACTGGGCCTGTGGGGAAGTGGCCCAGGGAGTCAATGCAGACTGTGGAAAGACTGAAGGGAGGCAGAGGCCTCAGTGAAAGCACTTAAGGTCCCTGGGCTGGGGCCTGGAGAAGTGTGTGGGCCCAGGCCTCTCCCTGCTCCCCCAGTGTGCCAGGAGTGGCACAGGCTTGCTGGCCATTGACTCTTTTAGTGGCCAGAATTAGAATGAGCTGGGCCATTGACTGTTTAGTGGCCAGATCCCTGGAAGGGAGTGGACTATCGGGTTTAGCCAGAGGGCTAAGGTCCCAAGAGGGGATTTGAGGAGCACAGTCTGGTGTGGCAAGAGGTGTAGCACAGACCACCTGAAGGGGGACCACTTGAGCATTCCCCAGTAACTCCAGCAGGTGGTGCCCTCCAGGTCAGTCAAGCGCTGCCAACCACCTACAGCATACAAATTTAGATAAAATAATAAAATGAGCTAATTAATTTCAGAAAGTTTTTTTTTTAAGTAATGAGGCATAAAAGTCAGAACTGGTTAGTAAGAAATAAAAGGTAAAATGCAAACTGATTTTTAATTTAACAATCTTAGTGAATTTAAAGCAAGAATGTTCTCTCTCACCACTTGTTCTAGCAGTTTCACTGGTTGAATCTTTGACACATTTCTTCCCCAGTCCAATGATGTCCTTGGGTGCTGATGCTGTGAGTAGAGATGGAAAGAGAGAGAAACTGGGGAGGTTGTTGTCCTTTCATATATCACTTCTCTTCTTTGAGAATTATCTCCAGCTGAGATTCACACAACAGAAAGTCTGTGGGAGAGGAACTTGCAGTTATTTTCTTCGCCAAGATACAAATTTCTCCCTCACACTCTTTCCTGCCACGGAATGGCCACTTAAGCAGGCGACAGTCCATTTGAAGCATCAGTTTGCGTTTCGTCTCTAAGGAACTGGTTTATGTCTGGTTTTCAAAACTTGGAGCTTGTATCGACAATGTCATACAACAGAATCTTATTTTACACATGATGGTACCATGCATTTTATCAGGCCAATAATGGTCAGTAAACTATGAGTTTTCAAATGGTACCACCAAAGGCATGCTTCGTCCAAATTTATCATACGCTGAAAAAAGGGTGGGCACAGGATGCAGACTTCCATAACAATACAGCAAATGGCATTAGTACACGGATAACCACATTGACCTTTTGACGGTTCTTGGTGAGAAAGGTTTCAGAGGACCGGGAGGCATCGCCCAAAGCCTAGGACTTCTTTCATCCTGTGTCACTGCAGAAACACCTCAGTACCAGTGGGGATCGAAAGGGGCTGAAGTCAAGGGCGATCTTCTCTCACTCCTGTCCTGAGCCCTGAAGTAGCCTAAGCATGCTGATTGGAGCAAAATGCTGTTGTTCCTTCCTCAGTCAAGCAACGTATGGTCTAGTTGTTTAGGAACTCCCAGAGACCAAGGTGTTTCTTGGAGCTACGTTATGATTAGATAGTATAGCTGAGAAAAGGCCCTAATTTCAGAGAAAGAAAAGGGTTATTAGCTATAGTGAAAGCTATACTCTAGGTAGGAATGGAACCTACGGAATAGCACGTTCCTACACTTTACGCTTGCACATTAGCTAGTCTTTTGCTAACTAGTTAATAAAGAAGTCCAGTCTCATTGGCTGCGTTCACACAGCCCTCTTATTTCGAAACAACAGGGGTTGTTTTGAAATAAGATTTAGGCTGTTCACACGACGCACGGTTGTTTCGAAACAAG
>ML681984.1:26290862-26360438 GCA_007922195.1 Podocnemis expansa
GTGTTGGGAAATTCAGGGGTGTAGAGGGTGTTGAGGGGCTCACTAAATTGGGGTGCTAGCTTGGTATAACACTCTTACTAGCCGACAACCGGGGGGAGGTGTTGGGAAATTCAGGGGTGTAGAGGGAGGTGTAGGGGAGTATTGGGGTACTCATTGACTTGGTCTCACACTGTTACTGGCTGAGCTCAGGGAGAACGCCAGGAAATTCAGGGGTGTGGAGGGTGTTGAGGGGTCACTAAATTGGGGTGCTAGCTTGGTATAACACTCCTACTAGCTGACAACCGGGGGGGAGGTGTTGGGAAATGGAGGGGTGTGGAGGGAGGTGTAAGGGGTACTCACTGACTTGGTCTCACGCTGTTACTGGCTGGTCAGGGAGAACGCCAGGAAATGGAGGGGTGTGGAGGGAGGTGTAGGGGTTGCTCACTACTTTGGTCTAACACTCACTAGCTGAGCGGTGGGGGCTGTCGGGACACAGGGGTGTAGTTGCGGACCCCTGCTCATTAGACACGGAGCCCCGCGGCTCCCTGGCCGGCGCGCGCCGCCCGACACTCCGGCTCTCCACAGCCTCTGAGGCGCGCGGGCGGCCTGGGGGCGGGGTTTGCGGGCGGCAGCCGTTGGCGCGGGCGGGGCGGTTGCCGCCCATTGGCTGGCGGGCGCGCGGGGGCGGGGCGGCTGCCGCCCATTGGCTGTCGGGGCGCGGGCGGGGCCGCCGGGCCGGGCCGGGCCGGGCGGGCGGAGCGGGATGCGCTGAGGTGACAAAGCCCTTGCGGGCGGCGCCGGCCGCAGCCTGGGCGCGCGCCATGGCGGACCCGGCGGAGTGCAGCATCCAGGTGATGTGCCGCTTCCGGCCCCTCAACGAAGCCGAGATCCTGCGCGGGGACAAATTCATCCCCAAGTTCAAAGGCGAGGACACGGTGGTCATCGGGGTGAGTCCCCCATTCTCCCCCCCCCGGCCTGGGCCTGTGTAAGGGGCGGGTGAGGGGGGGTCTCGGGCACACCCGCCCCGCCTCCTCCTGAAGCTGGGGGGTCCCGTCGAGGTTGCCTCTCTCCCCCCTCCAGGCTCTGACTTGGGGGCCCCCATCCGCACCCCCGAGGCAGCGGGGTCCGGGGGACCCCTCGAGCGGACCCCCCCCCAGGCTGTGACTTGGTACGTCCCGTGCAGCGGGGGCCCCTGCGGTGAGGCGGCGGCGGCTGATGTCACCCCGCGCACTGGGCATGCTCCGATCCGGCCCGGGTGATTGGCAGGTGGCAGCAATTTCGGGGGCCGCGGCGCCTCTTCTCCCCGTCCCCACCCCTGCAGCGCCCCCTGCCGGCCCGGGCTCCCTCCTGCAGCCCCGGCGGTGCCAGCTGGAGAGCTGCCTTCCCCGGGAAACTTGCCTCCCATGCATGGGGGGCAGGTTTTGCTTTCCGCCAGGAGTGGTGCTGGCAGCCCCTGCCTGTCCCTCCAGGCTCCCTGCATGGGGCTTTCACTCCAGGAGGGTCCTGTCCTGTGTTCCCCCTAAGCCGCACACATGTGCGTGCACGCAGGTTGTGAAACCTGCACGCACAACAAAATAGAGTATGCACAAAAAAAATTCAACACGGCTAATATTTTTATGCTACATTTAAGAAGGTGATTTCAAGGAGCATGGTTCAGATAAGGTTTTGTAATGTCCTTCACCATATCAAAATTTAGACGTGATTTGCATCATACGCACTTACTTCGTTGCACTCACAAGTTGGACCACACTCCCTGGAGTGAGTGCAGATTTGGACACTGGTTCCAAAAATGTGCACAAAAGAAGTTTTTTGCATATGCAGCCTATGAAAAATTAGAGGGAACACTGGTCCTGTCCCACCTGATTTGTATCGGGTGTTCTCTCAACTCCCCAGCTTTAGGTGAGAAGGAAGCAGAGATTAAACCCTGATCCGTTTGTTGGAAATGAGGGAGTATCAATTGTGTAGTGAGTGGTTGCTGAGTATACTTGGCTTGTAAAGCAATCCTGCATCGTATTTTATGCATTATTTACAGAGATGCATTTATTAATGTGTTTTTGGATCATGCTTATGGATTTTCAAAGAACAGATGGTTGGTTTTAATAGTTTGGGAGCACAGCGTAGTCAAATCTCCTTCCCTGGGTGAGTGGTGACAGTTGATACAATGGTTGAAAGCCACCTGAGATGAAATGCTCATCTTTATATGAGCAAGAACCCACATGGTGTTTCCACCACAAAGTCTAAAATATATTTAAGACTCCATTCGCTACTTCAGGTCCTAGTGATGACAAATTTCTGGACAGGCCAATGTTCTTGTTCCCCCAGCGTATCACACTGGGATATAACCAGTAAGCCACAGCACAGCTTTGCAATCGCTAGAGCGCATCTAACTAACAAGATTACGGCACAGCAGCCTATGTGGTTATTTGGATCCCTGTATGGTCTGGGACTCATCTTTGACACAGACTGTTGATCATGGCAGTTACCATGGTCTGCGGAGTGGGGTGCACTTGCTGTGAGTTGCTAGGGAGCTGAAGCTTTGTAATTGAGGGCTGTTATTTTTGGAGTGGGCTCTCTTATGGCAGTCTGCTGGCATGTGGCTTTGGGGACCTTCAGGTCCTTTCTATTTGACTTAGGATGTACTTAATTGTCTGATTTGTTGGATTCCCCCTCTCCCCCCTTTTGGTATTCTGTTTTTTGTTTTGGCCTGTGGTGATCACAGCCATATTTATGCTACTCATTATAAGGTTTATTTTTATAACTAAGTGCTTTGCTAGTATGATTATATGTACTTGATGAGATCATTAAATAAATAGTAGTAAACCACATAAATGTCTGGTTATTAACAAGGTTCTTATTTCAGCCGCTTACAGCTATTATCAGAATTTATTGGAAGGACAAGTACTTTTTCCTGTAGAGAGCTGCTAATGACTCATGAAAGACTGAAATGTTTTGAAACAATTCTATGTATAAGTGCTTTAGGGAAGACTATTTCTCTTCTTTCTTTAATTACTTGGGGCACTGCATCAAAACAGGATATTTGGTGTGTGTGTTTTTTTTTTTTTTAGCTGATAAACTCTCATTCCTCACTTGGAATTGTAATCATAATATTCCCCACAGCAATTAGTCTGTCGAAAACGGAGGATTGGGACTTCAGCTCATAAATGTTTGGAATGAAGAGAAATAACAAGCAGAAAGAGAAACCCTTATGAAAGATCCATCTTCCATGCGGATGTTAAAAACAACACCACCACCAGGGTATATTAATTAAACTAAAGGTAGAAGTGTCGGAATCTGCTAAAGACTAGATCAGTTACAGAGAAGTTGATTGTCAAGTTGTACTTGTCTTCCACAGAAGAGAAACAACATGCACATTGTAATTTCAATTATAGTGCATCTCTGCTTACAGTGAAGTTTCTTGGAAAACCTTGAATTCAGTTTAAGATGATGTAGCTGAAGAAGGTGCTTAAGTTTTACTATAAAGCATTAGCTGCTGTTTCCAAAGATGTCACAGGATACACATCTGTGCACCCCTAGTCTATGATTTATGTAACTTTTTTTTTTCTGTTCACTTTTGCAATCTTAAGTGTAGATTTTGATGCAGAATGTGCCGCACAAGGTTTTCTTATGAATGCTCTGACTTCTGTGGTGTCATGTTTCCTGCAGCATCATGTATGCATATAGATGTGAAGCCTGTTACATAGCTCAGACCCTCAGGACTAACCTCTCTGAGGCTGGAGGGTTACATGACAAAGGCAATGCAAACTGAAGTGCCTAGCTCAGGTGGGACAAAGGAAATGATACAGCAGCGCGGAGAGGGAGGGCAGAGGGGGATTGGAAAATGAATAGAGACACTTTGAACTGCTCCAGGCTTTTTGCCTGAGATTCTTCATCTTGAAGCATCTACAAGAACTAGGCCCTGCCTTGAAATTTAGGCAGAGAATGTCTTCAAACCATGCAGACTTGAGTGGTGAGATGAGCATAATTGTAGTAGTGTTGTTAGGTTAGCATGCATTTTGTATCTCTTATTTACTTGTGGTAATTCCTAACCCCTTTATTAAATGATTGTGCCTTGACTTGCTCTGTACTCACTTAAATCCTATCCTAATCAATAAACTAATATTCGTGTTATCTAAAGCTTTGTGGACTCTGGAGAACGTGAATCAGAAATATCAGGATTGATTGTTCTGCAAGAAGACTGAAATAACAGAGGAATTTGGCTACCACAAAAGACAGCACTGAAGCTTGAATAACTGAAAGGGGAGAGGGTGTCTGATCCAACTCTTCTGTACCTCTCACATAGATATTTTTTTCTTAACTCAAGAACCTGATGATCAAGTGGGGAAAAACCCTTTCTTTGTGATATATTCAAAATCTTGCACCTCCAATTCATATTGTCTAATAAAGGTTTTTTAGGCCTTAAGCAGGTCCTCTAGCAACTATGGGAAGGGAAGACGTGTTGTTACTGTTGTTTCTTAAAGTAAGCTTCTGGATTTCTTATTGAGTTTCACAACAGATTTTCAATAGATTGTTGCAGAGTTTGTTTTAGTTTCCTTGTATCTTCAGCGTGGCTCTGTTAGGTGTTTTGGTTTTTGTTAGTGAATGTATTTTTTTCTTGTGGTCTCTCAGTATGAATATGAAGCAGTATACTCATCTCAGCCAGTGAAGCATCTTGCTGGCTGGGGGATGTGAGAACACTTGAGCGTGTGAGTACGTATGAGTACGGTAGTCGTCTGTGTTAAATGTTTGCAGAATTAGGGACTGGGAGAGATACACGGTAAGACTATGGAGATAAGCTGCCTGTGAAGTTAAAGGAAAATTCCTAGTTATGCTTGTGGGTCCTCCATATATTTTTGCCCAAAATGTGAAAAAAGAAAGAACAAGGAATTGAATTGCATTCAGGAAAATGCAGGAACAAGCTCTTTCTTTGTTCCTCAGGTGGTCTGTAATGCCCATTCCCTGTGAAGCTTGCTCTTAGTGAAAGACAGCAACTGATGTTCTTGAGTCTTAGTTGTGATATTTAGTAGTGTGGATTTCCTGAACTAATATTTCTGGCTAGCCTAATGTCAGTGTTTTCTAAGGCCAGGAAGGAGACAAAAATTCACTTTTTGGTTCTGGGATCTCATTCCTTTTTGAGATGAAACTTGGGGCTGAACTTGGTGTGTACCTCTGCATATTGACTCTGCTGAGTTATGCACGTCTCTTGCTGTTCTGACAACATAGGGTAGAGAGGGAGAGGAGTGTGCGTTTTGGTTCTGGTTGTTCAACAGGATGCCTTCCAGGTTGATTGAGTGTGCCACTGGTGAGCTTTGAAGCAAGTCCTTGTGAGCTTTGTTTAACTACAAAGATGATGGCTATGATACAGGACCTCAAAGTGTGTTACCAAATGAGCAAGAGAAACGGGTTAGGAAAAATGGAGCAACCCTTCTTATCCCAGCATAGTTTGTTCCCCCAAAGAGATTGATGTGGTTTTGGTGGGTGGGAGGGAACTTCAATATTGCTAGTGAAATTAATTCTATTTTGCAGTTAGGTAAAACTAGGGAAAATAATTTGTTCAGTTTAAATTTATTCAAATGATATTTTTCTAGAAAAAAAACATTTAGCTATATGTTCATGGGATTCTTTCTTTCCTTTTATACAGCACACATAATACATCCTTCATGTACAGTAATTCACTAGGTGTGCTGTATATTTTGTTAGTTTTTCTAATGGGAAAACTTAAAGGTTTTCAGCTTAACGTGTTACAACTGTGCATCATCAGTTCGTTTTCCTGCCCCCTCTTAACTTCTTTATTCCCAAGAAGATGAAGCATTTTCTAGAAAATGTCATCTGAGATACCTGTTATAAAGTACAAGAGCTTGCAGAGATAAACACATCATGTCTTTGAAATCTGCAATCTCCAAAGGTACATGAAATGATATAAATATATACTGACTTTGTCTCTTTTAGAAAACATTGCTAATCCTCCTACGCCATCAGGTTTTCCTTTGCTATGACAAAAGCTGATAAATTGCAAAGCATGTTGTTGACCTGGTGCCTTTCATCTTTCTGTCTTATGTATAAGATGTGTCATGCTGTGCTAACTCTCCTGTAACGTTGGGCTGTGTTGCTTTTGTGCGTGATTATTTCTAGAGATGGAGCAGCACAGCGCTGGCAAATCTGTCACTTGATTTCTGTGATTTCCCTCCCACCTCCACCCATGAGTTAGCTCAAGGTGAGTGGGACACATTTTGCATAAGAACCACATTTTATTTCAGTTTATAAGGGTTTCCTGATATGCTGCAGAACAAACACGTTTAATTAACTTAAGGACTGTGATTGTAGCCATCCAAGAGTAATTGTTGGAACTGTGAGTGTGCTTGGCATCTGAAAAGAGTACCAGCTTTCCTTAGGGGGAAGCTATTTAGGAGGCGGTGTTCTTGCTGCAGTAGAATGACTAGTGGAGTAGAATTTCTGTTTCTGTTATAACTGAAGCTAGTTGTTTGGTACACAAGGGTTGGATTTGCAGCTGCCTTCTCCTTTATTAAGAAATTAATTTTTGCATTTTCCCTCTTTGAAAAACAACCAGGCCCCCAGTGAATTTAAAAAGTTAATACAATGCATTTTCTTTTGTAATGTAGGGCAACATAACTCTGTGTGGAAATATTTGTATAGATAATGGCTTCCGGCAGGCATGTTTGTATTCTCAAATCTAATGTGTTTTGTCTTCAAACCACTTTGTGATGGGGGGTCCATCCCGCACTGGCCTATAAGGTGCTAATAGAGCCTTAAGAAGACAGTGTGAGAAGCAGCCAATAAGGGAGGGGATGGGAGAAGTAGCCTGTCTGGGCCTGCCAGGCCCGGATAAGAAGAGCTTCAGGGTGAGCAGAGTCATTTGCTCCCTGGAGACCCAGAGAGAGGCCTGTGCGGATGGAGAGAAACCAGCACCCTGGACAGAGAAGTGCTGGGCAGGAACAGAGCTGCCAGATGAATAGATGCCTATTGGTAGTTAGGCACTTAAATTCTGAGGCCAGAGTGAAGAAGTGGCTGGATATTAACTGCAAGTCATCTGGAACCGGGGAGCACAGATTGTGGCAAGTCAGAGAGGTGTGTCATGGAGAGGATGCCATGGTCCTTGGAATGATGGGAGCAGATGTGATGGTGGCAAGGCACAATCAGGAGAGGGCACTCCAACCCACGATGCTTATCCCCAAGATGGCCAGCAGGAGATGGAGCCCTTGTCATGCACCTCATCTCTGATCTTGTCACAGTTCACAAGCTGGGCTGGGTTTGTAGATAATTAGGACACGTCTAAGGGACATGTTGCTTTAGGTTGTTTTTTGTGGCATTTCACACCTGTCCCGTAGTGCTGGGAGCTCTGGGGTAGGCCGATTGTTGGCAATATGTTAAGCCGCTGTTTGTGAGAGAGGCTACGTGATGTGATGGTATAAATGACAAAGGCTGGTCTTTGCTAGCAGTGATTCAGCTTTTATGGTGGCACAATGGTGGGAGGTTTCTTGGAGATGCAGCCTTAAATGCTGTAGGAAGAGCTGTTGGTGATTTTTGTCATCTGTGTGCAGGTACAGGACTGGTTCTCTAACATAGTTTTGTGACAAGCACTGGCCTTTCAGATGAGAAGTAAAACCAACATTGTGGCCCTTGTGGTTATTAAAGATTCTGTGGGACTCTGAGAAAGTCTCAGTGGAAAATTCTGCGTCCTTGCCAGATTTCAGTGTGGGTGACTATGTCCTCTTTGCCAAAATTTTTTCTGCAGTGTCATTTGGAAAAGAGCATTCTTTTTGTTCTGTCCTGAGGTGTTGGGTGTCTAATTGAAAAAGCATGTTTGCTTTCAGTGGTGGACAAAGTGACCTGGTGTGTGCTTTGCTACTAAAGTGCTTTAGGCTGCAGATGTCTGTGTACAGTGATCAACAAGGAAAAAAATCAAAGGAAAAACCCTTTCCATTTACCCTCTTTATTATAAAAAACTACACCTACTTGAAATATAATGTTCATTGTTTTCACTGATGGCAGTTCTTTTCAACCCTCTCCTGTGTACTGTCTTTTTTTTTTTAAAGCAATCTTCTCCAAGCCTCTGATCCACTTTCATTTAATCTTTTTAATCCCAATGGCCTAAAAACACCAGTATGTGGGTCAGCAGTGTGGAATTGTACCAAAGCTTTGAAGTTTTAAAGTTTGATGCTTGATTTTTTTCAATGATACCAAATTTATAAATCATAAAGAATTGTGGAAGTAGCTGCAATTAAATGTCTCTGTGCCTCAGTCATGTTTTGCTAGTTTCTGTATTCTCTCTCTCTTTTGTCATGTTAGTGAATGCTGAACATGAATAGATATGGTGCTTAGGTGCCCGAGAGTCCATGACAGCTGAACTTCCTTGTTGCAGCCTGTTGGTAATGGGAGCTGTGCAAGGTGCTGAAATGCTAGCCTTCATCAAATCTCGGTTCCTCATTACCATTGACGTCTTTCTAATGGAGGCGATCTGGATATTCAAGTCTGAACTATCACACAGCAAACCTCTCTGTAGCTTAAATATTATCCTGCCTGCCCAGTAGGACAAACTTTTTCTGTGGTTACTGATTTATTTTTTCTTAGCTGCTGGCAAGAGATCTATTCCTGCTTGCCTGAAAAGAGAGCTACTTCTCATGCAGCTAGCCAGACCTGAAATAAGGGACAGCGGCAGGTACCGTGCAAACCACATGATCTCACAGTTAAAGACTGCAGACTTGTAGTCTGGTTATGTTTATATATAGACGTTAACCTTAAGAGAGTTATTTCCATTTTGGTCTCATTTGAAAGCACTGCAGACCTCAGTTCTTCAGCTGGACGGAAGATCTTTGCTCCTTGCCACTCAGACACACACATACTCATTGGAATGAGCCTCAGGACAGTTGTCTTTTAGTCAACACCTGTGTAAGTCTTCGGGAACATGCACTGCCATTTTACAGAGAAAGACACTGTAGTACTATAGGCTGAACCTTCTGCTGCACCTTCATATAAACTGAAGGAAGTTGAGCATGACAGTGAACAAGATTGATTTGAATATTCAGTTGATTTGTAGTGCACTGTTTCCAATTTTTGATGCAGTTGATTATCTAACTGTTTATTTCAGGCATACCTAAGGGTAAGCTGAAGGTTTTGCCACTGTAGATTGTTCCCTGCACATGACCCCCTGGATGGGCACTGCCTGGTGATGGGACTGGGGAATTGGTCAAGTGGCTGCCTGTCCAGCAGTCTGTGCTGTCTTTTCTGGACCCATGTCCAGAGCAGGTCGAGGAGTTCAGCCCTCTGGCCTTGCTGTTTTTCCCCCACTTCTTGGTATGGTTCTGTCTGGGCTGCCCACTTAGTCTTAGTGGCAGTGACTAGTCCTGGCACCATCCACTTGTGGCCTGGTGGGAGGTGGGGGAGACCCAGGCATGTCTACTTCTCCAGGCCTCTGCCCAGGGCCACTATGTGCTCTGTCTGGGCTATGCCTCAACCCTCCGTTCAGTTCATCCACAGTCTGTCAGGCCCCTTGGACCATATATGCACCTCCCCAGGTACCTTTCCCCTCTTGTCGCAGGATCTGGGCTATCCAGACCCTGGAAATCAACAGTGTGCTGTCCTTTGTCTTGCTTCTGCCCCTGCCTCCCTGCTAGCCAGAGGAAGACTGCTCCAGAGCTGAGGCTGAAGCCTGCTTATATCTAGGCTTCTCAGCCTTGATTGGTTCAGCAGGCACCGGCTCCCATTGATCACTCTCTCTTCTGTGGGGCTTTTAATGCCTTCTGTACCTGAGTGGGGCAACTACCCTGCTACAGGAACCATGTAAGTTAGCAGAGGGTTCTGAGATTGTGATAAACACATTAGCTGGAAATTTCTTCTCAAATGATGGGCACTCTGGTAGTTAAATATGTCGAGATTTAGGCCCGGATCCTGCCAGTTGATCTCTATTGCTGGACTTCTGTTGCCACAGAGACCTCTACTGTTTTCACTGGAACTGTGTGTGGCATAAGGGTCCACCGTTGGATTAAATAGTGGGACAAGCATCTGAGATTGCTTTCTTTAGGTTTGTTTGTCAGTCTTTTGAGATGAGTAAGGTTTGTTCGTCTCTATCAGGGTAATTGTATTTGACTCTTTGAAGAACTGGGAAGACTGCCCTGGTTTGTATCAGTTCACGCCTGGAAGGGTCTCTTCCAACCACAGAGGCTAGGAATATTTATATTAAAAGAGTTTAGCCTCTGGATTTAGCAAAGAAAATTGTCCAATAACAATTTACAATTCTGGCTGTAAAATTGTCTTGACTCTCTTGGTGCAAGGAGCAGGAAATCTGGTGCAAAGGCAGGAGATAGTGCATTATTCTTTGACAGAGCTGGGAATAAAACTTGGTATGTCCTGTCCTACCCTTACTGTGACCCACCTTCAAATGAAGCTTGACTAATTTTTGTAAAGCACTTTGAGGTCCTCTGAAGGGAACTCAAGATCCACACAAGTTGATTACTAAACCTTTGTGAGCCGCACTGAGGCATAGACATACCTTTACCTACTCCAAAATTACTAAAATTCATTGCACACTTTAATTTTATTATAAAAAAGGGCGAATATTGATCCTGCTAATGTCAGATTCTAATAATTACTCAAGTTTACCATGAAAACTAGGCCTACAGTAAAAATACCACGCTCTTCTGCCATCCCTGACCATGCCGCACTTCTCCCCACTGTCATTGACCATACTGCTGCTTCCACACTGTCTCCAACCATGTCACTCTTCTCCCTGCTGTGCACTTCTGTGAGCCGTGCTTTTTCTTTCAAGAGCCGCAGGCGGCTCGTGAGCCACAGTTTGTCCACGCTTCCCCTATAGAGATGAAAGTAAGTCCTCCAATTGACGTTTAGTTTCTTTGTCTTGACTTGATGTGACAAGATGTTGAAAGCATATCAAATATTTCAGTTAAATGTATTGTGGCTCTGTACTGTGTAGTTAAGCATGCACATTTAGGTCATGATAGGCCTGGTTTCTGTGTCTACTCTTTGTTAAACAGTTGAAATGTTTCCCTTTATTTAATAATGTATTTGCACATTCTTTAGTCACAAAATTACTTTACTAAAGAACTTCTGCTGGCTTCATTGTTTTATGACAGTTTATCTTGACTGGTGTAGGTATTCCAGAAAACATGGTTTAAAAGGGTTTTTCCATGGAGACTTTTCCACTATAAATTGTGGTGTTCATTAAGAGCAATGGTAGATGTAAATACTGAGCTCCAGTGCATGTAAAGATTTAGAGGAATGCTGATTGTAATGTGTTCAGCAGCTTTTATACTTGTCTGCTGAACAAAAGAGGTCTAGGCAGCATTGTGTTAGTATGTTTCTGGGGAGACAGGCTATGGTAGTGCTGAAATTGATTTCTGGATCCTCCTGTTCAGTCTAGTATGGCTGTAAGGGCAGCTTTCAGAGAATATTGCTCAATCTGTCTGAATTCTTTGTATAGTCAGAGGAGACTTTCCATGAGGTTCCCCTTTCTGAGGTAAATTGGGAAGCAGTGCCTGCTTAGTTAAGAAAGCAATGTGATGCTTTTGTACTGGAATGAAATGCAGAAATGGTTCACACCTTATTTGACAGAGCACTATCAGTCTGTCAGTGATTGGCTGTAACTGTAACAGATGATAAAATGGAAGAGGAGATAAGAGCTGCTGACCATAGACCTTCCAGTAAGAACATGCTTCCCCCCCCCCCTTTTAGATTTTTCAAGACTAATATTTCAGTTTTGGGGGGTAAGGAATACTGGATTTTAATAATGGCTTTAAAAATGCGGTCTTGATTACCATTTCCCTCCACCCCTACCATCACCTTATGTTCTAACACCATTTGTCAACAGCAGCAGTCAGAGTGAGTCACTTGAAGATGTCATTTCTTCCATAATGACTTATGTACCACTAATGTGTTTCTAGCTACTCATGAACCTTCTTAGTTGTGTAAGTTGTATTGCTATCAGCCTGTTAAAACAACCCTTTCCACGTGAAAAAATGTTCAAAGTTTCTCTGGTAGGTAGATGTCTCAGGTTTCTCTATTTTTCTTGTTTAAAAGACTTATACATATCTAATTTTATGTGGTGGTCATAATACACTTACTGTCCAAAAGCTTAACTTACTGATCAGTATGGAACAGGAAATGTTTTTACTGAAGAAATGGAGGGATTGCATGATCTAGTAATCTATTATTGGAGTGAGATGCATAATTTATCTTCTACCCATTTGACTTCTATAACTTGGTTGATTGTCTTTTCCTTTTGTTTTCTGGCTCTTAGCATTTGAACCTATGTTTTTAAAGCAGTATGAAATGCAGGCAAATTTCAGATGCAACTTTTCACTGAATGTAATTTTTTTTAAAAAGAATATTTTTCTTTGAGAACCTAATGTATACACATACTTCATGTCCATTTTGTTAAATCTCTTTGCTAAGCCTGTAATGCTACATCTCAGTGTAGCAGAACAAGACCAACACAACCTGTTTACCTCATGCAACTTCTTGCTGATCCTTCCCTTCATTCATTTTGATCTTGCAATACACTTTCTAAACCCAAGCTCATATTAGATGAGACCTTGATTCCAGGATGGTGGTAGCCATGTCATTCTGATCACTCAAGGAAGTGACTGTAAAGTTGAATATAGAGACAGAGTAGATTTTCTGTTGTTAAACTATTCAGACTACCATAATGTGAATCAGCAAAGTTTGGAGTTTGTCTTTCAGCAGCTTCTCTGCAGGATACTGAAAAGCTATTGAGTGCAGGTCACTTAAGACAGCAGCGTGTATGAGCAATATACAGAAAGCCCTGCTTGAGCTGACACTGCTTGTGTAAAAGCGGAAAAATAACATAGGGAGGTATTCCTGAGCAGAGGAGAAGGAGGGAAGCTCGAAAATTACTGAGTGACTGCAGCATAAAAGGGGGCTTTTATTAGGTCCAAAAAAACCTCTGTGTCAAAATATTAACAGGCTCCCTCTCCCATGGGCATACTTTATCGTATAGTGAGCAGGGGAATGTACCTCTCATCAAATGATTAGGTTTAGTGTGAGAAAGCTGTGACAAATCCATAGAAGAACCCAAACTCTTCCCTTTAAGAATATTTAAAAGAACTGTTGCTCAGAGGCATGTCTTTCTGTTGGGTATGTTTATCTGGAGAAATCCAAGCCCCTCTTAAATAGGTGTCTGAAATATTGTGGTTCTTTCCTATGCTGTAAGCTTGTCATCTTGAAAAGGAAGCCTACTGAATTCATCTAAAACCACAGTGGGAGAAGCGGCCACAGGACCTGGTTTTAGAGGAGTATGTGTTAAGAAAGAGTTAAAACCTTGAAGTGGACGCTGCCTTTAGAAGGCTGTGGTTCTCTGTGGATCTCCAAAGAAACCTCCAGAACTTGATACTTCCAAGTCTTGGGGTTCAGGGTCAATTACAACTGGAAGATGATTTAACTGGGTGAGTATTTCTTTAGTAAGGCTCTTTTTTGACATTTTAAGTTCCTATGTGTCTACAATGTATCTATAGTGTTTCCCTGTGCCCCTCTCTCTACTTATGGAATGAGATCCATTTCCTGCCTTACTTAAAGAGAATAAGTCCAAGAAAGAAACATAACAACAACAACAACAAAACCAAAAAACCAACTCCCCCTGCAAAAACCCCACTAACATCAAAAAAAAATTCCATTCACTAGTCTAATGGGAAAATTCTAGACAAGTGGTTTCCAACCCTTTTCAGGCTAGAGACCACTTTTTAACAAAAACAAACAAATAAAAACCCCACCTTTGCAGCCCCCCCCAGCTGATTACATAATCTGGCCTGGGCGGGCAGGCTCTGGCCCGTGCCACTCTGGTGGTGCCACGGGGACAGCTGGCAAGCGGTGCTGCTGCCACCATGGCCTGTACCTCTGGGGAGCCAAGCCACGGTGGCTATGACCCTCTGCCCTTATCCCTGCTGGGGAGCTGCTGTGGCCCCATCTGCCAGCTGGGATCTGGCCACGGGCAGGGAGAGGCAGCCCTGGCTGGAAGTGTTGGGGCTGCAGCTGAATTCCAGTCCTGGTGGGGAGAGACTCCATGGACCCCCTGAAACATGTCCGTGGACCCCAGGTTTGGAACCACTGTTCTAGACCGTATATTATTTCTAATTATCTCCACATCAAAAATATTTATCAATGTGGCAGTGAAGCCGTGGTGTTTATCACATATACTGTTCATGTAACCATTGTTTGAATTACAGTGGTGCATAGTGGCCCCATTTAAAAGGTCCAGGAGTATGCATCCTTTCTGTCGTGAAAAATATGCTGTTAGAAGGATTGGCACCTTTGAACCCAGCTGCTGGTCTCTCTAAGCCAGGCAGAGTCAGTGAAATCACATTTTGGAGAAAGTTATGCAATTCTGGATTTCCTGGTTATTGAGTTCCTGATTTCTCAGTTTTAAAGTGGAGCGTGGGTGTTTTTTTGGGGTAGGGATAGGGTGTAGGATCTTCAGATTAAACAAACTATTTTATCGTCTTTGCTCCTTTTTGCAGAAAAGCAAAAAAAGATGGTGGTTATATTTCTTAATGACATGTGTTCCAAAATTAGGAGAAGAAGGTACATCTGGTTAGTAAGGGACTTCAGCATTCTTTCATGCATCAATTTTGTTTCGGTTCAATTAATGTGGTTTAAAGGGCTAGACTGATATTTTAGAGATGAAGAATGCCCTTATTTCTTTGAAACAGAAATATTCTACATAGTCAATCCCAAATACTGAACCAGATGACCTCCTGAGATCCCTTCCAATCCTAACTCTGTTTGATTCTATGATTATGTTAGCCCCACCCCTCAAAACCAAAACAAAAAAGTGTGAGATTTTAAAATGATGTTGGGGTCTTTTATTTGCCATCTAGTTTTTGAATGTTTGGGATTCAGATTTTCAGACTAGAAACCTTGTTTATCAATCTGAGTTTCATCTATCCAGATGCCAGAGCTTTGAAGACAACACCAAATATTGTGAAGCTGGTGTGTAAGATCATGAGCACTGCCAATGCCGATGACTCACTCTTAAAATCAAGGTGATCTCTTTTCTTTCTGAATTAATGAAAAAAGATACACTGGGAAAATATATCTTCAGACTGAACAGCAGAAGCTCAGGGACTGTAAAGTCATGAGCAGTGGACTCTTCTGTAAAAGGAAGTCAAGCCCTTTCTAATCAGTGGTGTCTTGTTAGAATTAAAGCTGCTAAAGACTTGGTTCACTCACTGACTACTTTATACCTCTCAGCTGGGTTGCTGCTCTTCAGGTGACAAAATTTGCTTAAAAACAGACAAACAGAAGAGAACTGGTTATGGATAGAGCACGCAATGTTAAAAGAAGGATGAAGCACACAGCAGGCTCCCTGAGAGCAGAATAGAAGGAAATGATAAATGAAATCCAGGTGTTACATGGTAACAAGAATTAAGTGATTTGTGAAGAGAGAACAGGATATCCAACAGCATGTGGAACACTACACCAGAGATGGAAAATGCATCTTTAATATACAAATCCTGTGCAGTTCTTCCTGATGCCTGTGTCCTTATACAGTGAATTTTTGGGTACAAGTTTGTTCAAGCAAGCAAATACCATGCTCTAATATGTTGTACACAAAGCAGAAGTCAAACCACTGCAGTCAGTGGAGAAAATCTACAGTAATACAATACAAAAGGAAAAGGCCTGTATGTAATAAATAAACAAAATGTTGACACATGCAAAAGTTTAATAGAGTATCTCTGTGGCTGCAATCTTCACTCCATCTTGAAAGAGGACTGCTGCAAGGAGCTAGTCCCTTGTATTGCTTATGGAGGCAGGGCAAAAGCTGTACCTGCCTAGTTGACACCTGAGATTTGGGAAGCCAAGGACAAATGGGATCTTAGCTACTGGTGTAACTGCATTTGTGCAAGCCACTATGTATACAATTTACACCACATGTAAATAGACTAAAATCAGGTAAACTGCATGCTAGACATTTGTGTTTGTGTAGCTAGCCAAAAGTCCCAGAAGTAGATGAGGCTGAAGGCTACCGCTAGCATCCTTGGTGTCTTTCATGTGCATGTATTTTGTATGGAGTTCTCCAGTGATGACTGTTTTGGGGAGGCGGGGGGGAGAGAGAGAGAGAGAGAGAGGCTGTGTAGTGACTTGCCAACATTAATTCTTTTACATTTTCTTTAAAATAAAAATAAAAATTGCCTTTTAAATTATGCGTGAAGCAGCTGAAGTAGGTGGGTAACAGTTAAAATTTAAAACATATTATAAATACTCAGGGTGTTGTAAAAAGATTAAATAACTGATCCTCTCAAACTCCTGCTAAGGTTTGAACATTACTCTGTTACAGATGAATGCACAGATTCAAGTGATTTGATCATGGACCAACAGTGAATGAATCAGTAACATACTCATTCCCCTGGACCACAAGTACCATTATCACACTCTTTCTGCTGTGTTGGAACACTGCTTGGCTTTGGTTTTTTTTAAGAATCTACAGTTTCTCCTTTAGGGTGCAAAGTAAAGCAATGTGCCAATGTTGTTTCTAGTTGTAACTTTTCTGTTTGCACATTAACAGTAATGCGGTCATTGTTATGATTGGAGTTCGTGGAAGTAGCTGTTCTTAGTTCTTTTGGCTTGGATATAGCATTGCAGAACAAATTAGTGACTGGATAATGTAAGCAATGCATCTGATACGCAGAAGTATCTGGGTCTTTAGGGCTTTTTAATATAGAAGTTGGATGTGTGCTGCCTTTCAACGTATGCCTAGCCTGACCTGAAACAACCCTTTCCTGCTGTGAGGAGCTAATTTCACTCTCTTGTCGCATTCAGTCCTTGGCTTTGCTGAGGATTCCAGGAAAGATACTGTTCATTAGGGGGACCAAGACTACCATTTTGTTTCGTTTCATTCTGACCTGAGCTGGATTTGAATCTGTGACCTAAAATGCTCTATAGCCCATTACTAATCCCCTGAGCCATCTACTTTCCCACGAATCTGTAAGTGATACCTTGACCCAGAGAGGATTAGAAAACTGTAATCAGGTGTTGGCTGTGTTTATGTTCTCTCTGTTTTAGCTCTGACGAGGTAGCCAGTACAACAGGCTCTGACTAAACTGCCCATAAATCCACAGATCTGTATTTAGTATCAAAGATGCATGGCCAGGTTTATTGTAGACAAAGCATGGTCATTGTGTCTGCAAACTCTGTGGGACTATTAACATGTTTATGCTTGTTCCAGTGGACCAGCTCAGTGGACGACAGAGTTTTCCATCCTCCCTTCTCTGTCTCACCAGCCAAAGATACACTCTTTGAGGCGCTCTTCTATGTAGAGATACAAATAAGTTACATTGTAGCCCTCTGATGCGGTGTGATATCACCCATTTCTTTGTACCTGGTGGTTCCGACAAAACATACTCTGCATTACACAGTCATGCCAACCTTTTCTTCAGGTGGGATTAGCATCTCCTTGTACCTTTCTGGGTATGGGGAGATTCTGGTACCACCTTTCTGGAATGTCTGTGCGAGAGCTCTGTGCTTACCTCTTAGCAACATGTGTGTATTTGCTGGTTTTGGTGAACTTATAGGCAGGCTCATAGCTTGACTCCTGCTAACTTTGTTTTTTGCAGCAGGGCTTGAATGATTGTTTTAGGTCAGGGCTCAGACTTCCACTTTCTACTACATACACCAATGTCAAAGAGGATAGGGGAGTGGCCATGAAGGGGGTCACATGCTATGGTTGCGAAGACTGGTCTTCTTTTCTTGATATGCAGAGTTGATAATTGGCAGCTTCTACTTCTGCTTCTCCAAAAGCATGTGTAAATTATCTCAGGTAGTGTTTGTCTGTTTCTTTGTGCTTCTACAAATGTTTTTGTAAACTCCTGTGTTAAAAGAAGAGCATCCTCCTTTTGTAGTTCATATGAATGCTGACGTTCCTCCTTGTGCTTTTCAGAGGGCATTGAGTCTCTTTTGTCACTGTTGTTATGATGTGGCTGAGCATATCTTTTTAACAAATTCCTTGCCCAGTTGTTGTGAATAATATAATACCTTTTTAATTTCTAGGTTTCTTTAAATAGGACCTAGGGAAGCATGAATTATTGTTTCTGAGGGTTCTGAAGCAGAGGTGTTTTCTCTTTTAATAGAAAAATAAAGATATTAAAGGCCATGTAATTTTGGTGCCAGTAGGAGTGCAAGGGGAGAACAGATATTACTTATTAGAGAAGTACGTATGTATTAGTTTCAGACTTCTAGCAGGATATTACAACCAGTGACTTCTCTTCCCCTTGTCCTTTTGTAAAGCTAGGTTTTGCATATCTCCAAGTTTGTTATATGCACAAAAAACATGGGAGATGAGTTGAAATCTTTTTTGTTGTTTTTACAACTCAGTGATCCAGGAGAATAGCCTTGTTTTTTTGTCTTCAAATCTAGTAAAACTGAGGAGAGAAAAATCATGAGCATATTTTCATTCAAAAGTCTGCTTGGCAGTGACTTGGTTGGATGTTTGCCAGGGGCCTCTTTTTTACCTGGTCCTCAAATGTTGCCATTGAAGATGGAAAGCACTGAATGTGTTGGGGGGGAATCCAACATGTTAATTGTGGCTTGTAATGATGTATCCCTTGTCTGTACATGGTTTTTGTTTACTAAGAACTTCAGAACATGGTCTGAGAGAACACGGCTTGTGTGAAGAGCAGGTGGAGAGCAGCATTTTAAAATGTTTAGCTCAGACTGACTTTGGCTGTGTTTTGTGGAAGGAAAACAAATTGGTTTGTGAATGTATGCTGAATGGGAACACAGATGCATTCTGTGTTAATAAGGGCATCTTAACCTAAAATAACACTGATGGTGCATTAATCCATTATGGGGAGAAGCTAGTGGAAAACTGTGACAAGTATTTGGCTGGATGGAACATCTTGTTCTTTCCTGTAGTGTGCGTCAACTGCATCTGTAGCTAAATGAATAAATCCAGAATCAACATTGTGCATTGGAATAGTCTGTTTACGCTAGTGATAAATTTAGTATATGCTGTGTGATATAGTGGCCCTGTAGAAGGGAAAGCTTTACACCTATTTTAGATGAGTGCAAATGAACATATTAAACCCATATATATGAACAGGGCTCTTCTTGCAATCCCATTTTGGCTAAATGTACTTTTTTTTGGTTTTGTTTTGTTTTACTCAACTTCATTTACATCTGGATTCTCAAAGCAACAGCCTTTCTGTGATTTACAAATAACTGTGTAATTTGTTTCTTTTCTCCCCTCAAAATTCTGTCGTAAATAATGCCATTTAGTGGGAAAAGACTTGCAGGGCTGGGGGTAGCCACTTCAACTAAAATTGCTTTCATAAGGTTAAAATTCATGATTTTAATTCCACAGTACATGATCGATGACCCAGATAGTGAGGAGGTGGATGCACGTTTTAAATCAGTGTTACACAGGGCTCTAAATGAAATCCTTTTCCCAATTCATTATTAATGTAGTCTCTTCTCTGCATAGCTTTTTCTTGGTGAAGACTAAAGATGAAGTTTAAATTAGAGTGCAGAATGGTGCTGCTGCTATTCAAATACCTATTGCTTTGCTCTGCTGTGAATTAATCAACTGTGTGAGAGAGAGAGGCTGTGAATGTTACTTACATGGAAAAGGACTTACAAACCTGCAAGCTGCTTTTGTGTGGCCATGAGTTCCCCTTGGACAACGCAGACTGCGGTATCAAGGACAAAATGAAGATGCAGAGGAATAATATTGTATGCTTTCTTAGAGAGAAAAAATGGAGTAAAAGGTTCTTACCTTATTTCTGTGGTGCTCATCGCTGTAGTCTCTGAGCACCTTGCGACCCTTAATGAATCTATCCTTGCAGTGTCCTTGTGAAGCGGAAGTAGCATGTCTCCTTTCTCTGCTGACCAAATTAAAGTGCAAAGAATGAGAAGTGATAAAATTCAGAGCTTTTGAGTTAACTCCAGTAACTTATCTATCAGACTATCCTAATTCTCTGTCAGTTATTGCCCTTAATATAAGCAGTAGAAATCCTGATTTTATCTGATGGGAAGAAGTCATCCTACTGTACTGGAAGGGTGGTGGTTGGTTAACCACTCTTTTGGATTAATCCATGTGAGGCTTTCCTGTGGTAATGGTCAGTGATGAACTTTCCTTTCTACCAAAAAAACAAATGCAAAAGCCAGGTATCTTAGTAAATATTTTTTTTTTTTTAAAAAAGAAATATCCACCACAATTTAAGTTTATTTTCTCAATCACTGATGGGGAGTAGATTTTTTTTTTTTTTGTATTTATGCCAGATTAATTTTGTATAACATTTATTCTGAAAGCCCACACACCAGAACTGGTTCTAAATATATTTGTTCTCAGACTAGTTTAAATTTATCCCAGAGATATGAACTCACTTGCTGTGAAAAGACACAAGCCTATTTCATACAGATACAGTCAAAAGAGACTATTTTATTTTTAGCTAGGCAAGCCATCCTAAATTACATCTTTCTTTGAACATTAGGCCATGTTGTCCTTGGTAAATTTTGGTTTTTGATGTATTTTTGTTAGAATGACCAGTAGTGTTCAGGTCCTGACACCTAGCAAATGGTGCTGTGACTTTTTGTTATGACTCTAATATGAGCAAAATGGAAGGTGGACAAGAAGGGATGAATATCACAGTTAAAACTTAATGCCAGGACTTGATACATCTGGATTCTTTCTTGGTTCTCTGACTGTTTGTTTTCCAGATGTAAAAGAGAGAGAATTCATATTTCTGCTTTGTTTTCTAAGTAGTAATTCTGGTAACTTACAATTGATTATACCAATATGATTATATAATTTTTAGACTGGTTATGATGTAAATCTAATAATTTACATCAAAGCCTCAAATGAACCTGATAAACAGAAGGTAAAAATAAAAAAATCTATGTGGAAGCTAGAGGATTTAGACTTTAATATTTGTGGTGGTTTTGACAGTACAGACACTTGTTTGATTAAATATAGAAAAATCTCTCCTTTTTCAAACAAGAAATGTATGTGTTCCCTACTAAACTGATCTTACCTAAACTACAGATCCTGGGTCCAGGAACCTTTCTGGCTTTGAGAGGGCTCAAATTCCATATCTGAATTTTTTTTTTATAGGTAAGGCCTATTTGTAATTTAAATTTGCTATGTATGACTGCAACAGTGGGGAAAAGATTTGAGTTTTGAACAGGCTATTAAAATGAGGCAGATAAGTGACTCTTAAAATGCTTGAAACTATAAGCACAAAACGTATCTATCTGGGAATCCTACAAAACATAGTTAACTTTTTACCTCCAGGTTTCCCAGATGTTTCTTCTCCTTCTCAACACACTTCTTTTGTTTCCTCCACAATAGGCTGGCCCCTGCCACATCCCTAGAATACTAGACCAGAATAGTGTGGTTCCATCTTTGCTAGTGTGATGTGTGACATCATGGCAGCTGGGGGAAGGGGGTGGGAGGTGGTGCACTCTGAAAAATTGGGTCCTCCATCCATCCAACAACCAGATGTGAAAATACCAGACAAAATCACGGCCAGTCCTAAATCACTACTGGCCAGGACACAGTACTCTAGTAAATAAGGGCTGTTTGGCTGAAAACTGGACAAATGGCCTCACTCCACAAAGCAGCCCAAAGGTCCAGTGCTGCCGTGACCTGCTCTTTGGCTAATGAGGGCTGGATGAGATGACCTCCACAGAGAACAACACCTATGTTCTTTGCATTTTAAAGGGGAGGTTGCTAAAGAAGAATGTAAGCCCTTCAAGCCTTAGCTAGTTTGTCCTGGACTCTGAGACTTGCTGCCATATCTTTTTTGGTAGAATAGACAAATAGTAAGAGTTTTGTACTGTCTCCTGTCAGCGTAGTATCTGAGTGCATCCATGTAAAATTGCCCGTGATAATGTTTCATAAGTGAATTTCTTGAAATCTTTCCTCCTGCATAAGGGTAAAATCCCAGCTTGGTGGGATGTAACATTTTTGTTGATCGATATTTTTTTTTATTTCCCCCCTATTTGGTTCCAGATTTTTCCAGAGGCAGGGTTTTCAAATGGAATGTCACTTGTGTTTTGGTGGAAAACTCAGGGTACACTGGACTGGCCAAGTCTAACTCTTGACTTCTGACTCAGGTTCCTGCAGCTTAGGTTCAAGGGCTATTTAATTGTTATGTAGATGTTTGGGCTTGAGCTACAGTCTTGATTCTGGGACTCTGACGTCTTGCTGGTTCCTAGAGGTTGGGTACTACAGTAGAACGTCTACACTGCAATGTCCCAAATGTCTAGCTGCAGTTAAACAGACCTGTACCCTGGGTCCAGTGAGCCCAAGTCACTCGGCATGGGCCAGCTGCAGATGTCTAATTTCAGTGTAGACGTACCCAGAGATGTATTCTGTGTAAGGAAGATATGATTGTCTATGAGTACAATCACCAAGCAGGGAGCAGAATACATCTTGGAATGGAGTGTAATTTGAAGTAATAGGATGAAATTAAACAAATGGAAAATTCAGGTTAAGTAGTTTCTGAACAGACCTGTTACTGTGGGATAGCTGTTCTCAGGAAGTTTTGGAAATTCCATTGCTTGGGACACTTAAAACTGAGCTAAGCACTGGTGGATGAACTGTAGAGAACAGCCCTGCACCGGTAAGGGTATGGATTAGATTACTTAAAATAGTTTGTCTCTGTGCCTCTTGACAATGGACATTGGGTTAATCAAAGCTGGGTTACACCATCAAAATTAATGACTGGTGTAGTAGGGGACTGTGTGTACTCTTCAATTAGTTCATTTCGAGGTTTTAACAGTAACAAGCCTTATGGAAAGGTTGGGTACTTAAAGAATGTATTTTTACTGCTACCTGTTTAAGTTGGCTTCATTGTATCATGAAGACTTTTTTTTTTTATGTTCATGTCTTAATATTTTAAGACCTTTTCAAAGAATAGTTTTGAGGTCCTATTACCTGAACATGAGTTCAGGTGAAACTAAATCTGAGGAATTCTAGAAGTTACTTCTGTTTCTAGATTGCAGGAGCAATATTTCCATGGTGTAGAATTTCTGTAAGCTCTGAACATGTTACAAAAGGTAACATTATTCTTTGCAGAAACAATCTTTAAAAATTGCACTACAGCTGCATGCCGGGATCCAGCAAGCCCAAGTGAAATATTCAAGTCTGCTGTGTGGTCTGTCAGAGACTATTTCCTGACTTGAATTGCTCTACAGTGCCTGTTTGTACATAATTGCTTGGTCTCATTTATTTTTTTGTAGAGGATTAGGATTATTATTGGGATTTAATGGTTCAGGAGAAATGCTCTTGGCCTACATTGGTTGTGGTATTCTAGAAAGTTTATCATCCAAGAAGTTAATTCCTATTTATTGTTAAATAGATTTAATTTAATCTTTTTCTCTTTTCTTTTAAAGTGCAGTTATGGTCAGGAAATGTCCTGGCTCTAAAAGGCTCATCCTTAATCAATACAATTTGATGCTTGTTTCCTTTTTATTTAATCACATTTGCCTACTTTTTGACCAAATATGGATTTAACCTTTTTGTAATCCTGCTGACACTCTGAAGTTAACACAGTTGGGCCAGTGAGATGGATTCTGTTTATTCTTGTGCATCATCATCAGGAATTGTAAACTGAAACATACCCCTAGTCTATATTTGGGGCTTTTTCAGTGGCAGTTGACCCCCAGTTACACAAGGAATGTAAAATTCCTTGCGTAACTGACAGCGACTTTTTAAGCTGCCGTTACACCTTAGGGAAGAGCTGATTGCAAGTACCTCACGATCAGCTTTCCCTGCCCCCTGGCTCCCAGGACTTCCAGGACTGACTTCCAGGAGCAGCATGGCAAGTTTATACTTGCCACGATCCACTTCCAGAAGGGTGAACTGATGGCAGCAATTTTGCTGCCATCAGTGTAGACTGTCAGTTGTGGAATCTGTATTACTGGTGAAGAAAGAACCCATTTATCCTTTCAGATCCCAGACTGACTTTGCAGAGAAGGCTGTTAGCTGCTTTTGCTTGTGAATGAAACTTATTTAAAATGGCAAACATGAAGGAATCAGTCTGTTCCCCTGGTTTAGAAATTTGAGATAGAGCCAAAATATTGAATTTGATTCTAACATAGGCTAGGAAGATGACATGAAATAATTGTTTTCCTTTTAGCAGTAATACCAGTGTTAGACATAGGGTGGCTGAGTTGAAGACCGAGTGTGTCTGATAATGCATTGATTTCCTTTCTCTACAAAACTCACATTCTTGTGTTCCCTTTTGGCATAGAACAAATATTTGTTTCTTTGTGTTTTGTATATCAGTGGTGTCATTTTTCAAGTATGTGTATTTGAGTGCTCTGACAGAGATATATAATGAAGCCATGATCATCTGTTAATACTTTCTGTATCCTGGTGAAAGTACTTTGCTTGATACATTAAACATAACTATACATAATTAATTTTGTCATCAACAACAAAAATTTCTGACTTGAATTAACAATGATGCAGAATGATAGTTTCCTCGTAGTCAGGGTGAATGAAATCCAACTAGTAAAGATTATGCCATGTGATCTAAAACAGCTCCACAGCATTCCCCTCTGAGAGGATCAAAAGCATTTGGTGATACTGAATGATTAGCTGGCAGTAACATTAGCAGACTTGCATCATTGAATGTGCACATCAGAGGCTCTGTTTGGACTAGCACGGAGGGGGAAAATGGGCAGAGCCTCATTTAAGGGTCTTTTTATTCTTGTGGACATTATGAGGGGGTGATCCTGGGAGCGTATGTGTGTGGAGAGGGCCATCACCTGAGTGAGGGGGTGGGCTGTCAGAGTTTAGGTAAGCCATTGGTCCTGTGAAAATGTGGGGGAGGGTTTAGCCTGAGTCCCCTCTCATGTCCTGATTGGTAGTTCAACCCTACAGCAGCTCTTTTCCATCTTAAAGGTAGGGATTACTCTATGAGAATGAAGTCACAAGCAAGAGAATTGACTATGAAGCATAAAGTAGGCAGTGATCATCTCATTCATGGATTGAGACCCTGAAGTTCTGTCTAACTGGCCCTGTGCATGGACCTAGAAGCTTTTCAGAGAATGCTAATGTGGATATCCTGGACTTCAGTCTGTTATCTAGTAGACTAAACTTAGCCTTCAGGACCTCCGTCCTGTCCTTCTCTATGTCATTGGTACTTACATGTACCACGACCACTGGCTTCTCCCCAACACTACATGCAAGTCTGCCTGGAAGTTTCAAGAGATCCTCAATTTGTGCACCCGGCAAGCAAGTCACCACACAGTTCTCCCTGTCATCATAAACCCAGCTATTTATCATGCATCTGATGAAGTGGGTTCTAGCCCACAAAAGCTTATGCCAAAATAAATTTATTAGCCTTTAAGGTGCCATAGAACTGTTTGTCCAGCTATCTGTGTTCCTAATGATCAAGTTTCCCATGTCTATGACCTGTCTCTTGCTAATAACTGGAGTTTCCTTCAACAGAGAGGTCTCATTAGTGCAAGAGGATACCATGACATGACCTGGAAGGAAGATCCCTACTATGGGATCATTTCCTTCCACTCCAGTATGATGATCTCCTTCCCTGAAGCTTTCATCCTCCTCAGTAGTACAGAGGCTGTCGTCCCAGGGGTGGGACCATTCTTCTATGTTCCAGAAAGTTTCATCTGTGTGTGTGTGTGTGTATCTCTCTCTCTCTCTCTCTCAGCTCCTGCGGTTCAATCAGCCTGATCTCCAAAACTTGTATGCATTCTCTGAGGGCCAGGAACTCCTTGAGCCAAATACATATGCCATCTGCTCTATGGGCAGATAATCATAGACGTTGCATTCATTGCAATAAACTGGATAGCTTTCACTTCATTGCTGCATTTTCCTTTGGCTTTTTCTTTTGTTTGTTTTTCATTCTTGACCACTTTTATTTGTGGCAAAGCAACTAACACCTTGGATGTTCAGATTTATATAAGGGGTGTGGAGGAGTTTACTCAGCTTTGTTGAAAGGCATGGGTGTACCTCTGACTCTTTTGACATTAGGCTCTGCATTATCCTGGCTACTGGAAGAATAACCTCTGTCAGGGTTAATAAGGGGATCAGCAAGGAAGACTTTCACTAGGGCTTTGGAAATTGGGGCCTGCAATGTTGTGTGGAATTTGAAACTCCAACTTAGAGTGTCAAAAGAATGAGACTGGTGAGGCAAGTGGTGGCAAGATGAACCATAATACTATGAGAGTGTTAGAGAGCTAGGATTTCCCTCCTCAAAGCAGAACAGACTGGCCTAGTATTGAGGCTGCTGGTCTCAAATCATTCCCTTTCCTCAAGAAGGAAGGGAGTTACTTCAGAAAAGGAAATTTCAGTTCATGGTGATGTCAGAGGGCTCATGTTATTGAGGTTCCCCTGTTGTTGTCATGAAATTCATTCATTATTGCACTGGTTACATCCTCAGCACAACTTGGAATAGGAACCCAACAAGCTTGTTCCTGGCTGAACATCTAGTCTGAATGCATATACAGGTATATAAAGGTTCCCTATTGGACATGTTAATTCAGTGGCTTATGTTTAAACTTTCTTCAGGGTCACATGAATAGGTCACAGTAGTTGATGATTGGTTGTGCTGGCATAATAACATTTGGTGCACAAGTAGGTGGTTGGTTCCCCCTGGAAGTTCACTGCTAGCCGTAAGTAATGAGCTAGCTCTGAGTTGGCATGGATCTAGGGACCCACTACAGGGAACAAGGAAATGTGTCATGAGAGCTGGCGATTGGGTCTGTGGACACAGTATGGTGCTTTGGGCCCATAGGTGGGTGGCCATTTGTCCTGGAGTTTCAGAGCTGAACTTCAGTGGCAAGGTGAATCTGAGTTGACATCAGACGTCAAAGGCATGCTTGGGACCAGCTGATGTCCCTCTTTCACTAGACTTTAGCAGGCAGGAAGCAGATACCTGAGATGACTCTTCATCCAGTTGTAAAATATTTGGGATTTGTAAGGGGGCATCTTAATAGTTATGGCACAGGCATGTAAGGCAGTTTTAAGATCTTTTGCCCAGGGTGACTGTAGACTGGTGTGATGTACTGTAATGGAGGGTGTGGTAGGGAGCTGCCAGACTTCCCTGGGTTGACAAGGCCTGAAGCATTGGGAATGGGGAGTTATGGTTGGTAGTAACATATACAAATATCCTAATGGTACCTGAGTTGTCCAGGCACAGTGGTATACACCTCTCCACTGGGGGAAAGGACATTTCTGCTGATGTTAAGGCAGAAACAGTTAGCTGAGGAGGCTGTTGGATATGTGGAGGAGGCAGCCTCGTCTGGTCAGAACATCTCTTAAGATAAGGATGAGGAAGGTTTGGAGATGGTGATGGAGATGGTAAAGATGGCAGCCATGATGTTAAGGCTTGCTTCAGTAACCTCTCTTCCTCAGACTTTTGTTTTAAGGACCGGAAAAGGGGATGGTGGCTAGAATGGCTCATCTTTTCATTGTGTCAAATAATTAGACCCAATGTCCAGCACACCACTTTTGGGTCATTATTTGCCAGTTCCACATCTTTTACTTACAAAACATATTTCAATACTGTCCTTGAATTTTCTCAGTGTGATCTTTGATGTTTGGACTCTTTTTAGTCTGTCTGGTTCTCTTGTAGCTGCTTATAACAGTCATTTTCAATAAAGAATCCACCTGTTCTCCATATTAAATACCTTAGCAAGGAAAAGTTATAGTCCAATTGTCATAGCAGTCCCGTGCAGAGAATATATGATCAAGTAACTGAAGTCTTTACTATAATGCACATGCATAAGGGGACTGAATTAAGATTGGAGAGACTATCTTAATTCTTGAATTTCTTAACGTTTAAGTCCTTGTTTTTTTCAGTCTTACTGTTGTTCCTGTGTTTTTGTAGAATATATGTTGCTGTTAAAAGTTAAAGTGAGATCACACAGGTCCATTTTTGTAAAACATATACTATTTGTACCTTTTTTTTTTCAAATGGGAGGGACAAAGTAAAGATTTGAAGAATTTATCTACGATACTTTTAAACATTCCAAAAGCAGGTGTGCACAACATTAAGATTAAAACTGAAAAACTAACAGAGAGAATCTTGTACTAGGGGGCGGATGGTAGCCTAAAATACGTGTGGAGATAGATGAGTTCAGACTCCTGTTTACGTTGCCTTAAGGGCCAGTGCACTTTCATGTAATTATAAATTTTTCCTAGGTGTACAAGTTGTTTAGTAAAACAGAAGATTGTCTGTTTAATAGGTTGGATAGGGACACATTCTTTAATTGTTTGACTTTTGGCTGCCAATAACAGTGTTAGAGATTGCTAGACTATACCAAAACCTTAGATCCAGACTGGTCACTACTTGAGGAATTGGAATGTTTTTTGTCCAGACTTTGCGCCTTGGAGTCCATCTCTAATTTTAGTGTGTGATTTCAGGGGCATAAGGTTAGAAGTTTGATATCTGTGTTCTAGACCTCTGTGATGAATATTGCAATGCAATTTCCTTTATGTATTGTTGCTATTAGTATATCATTTTTGAAGCTCTGCTTTCTAAAGTGCAAGTGATCATCTGGGTTGAAAATTAATGTGGTGAGACTGCCAGAAGTGATGTAAAATAAATAAGCTGGCATTTTTTCAAAAGAACTGTAGAAGGTAATTTGACCTACATGGCACTTTTTGAGCTGCTTGCTCATACTTTTTTTTTGACTTTTTTGTTTTGATTAAATAATGTTTTAATGTTTAACTTGTAGATAGTGCCTGTGGTGAAAGTTACTCTTTCAGCTGTGTACAGCAAAATTGTGATGGATTGCCTACCTGAGCTCTTGATCTCTGGCATTTTTGTTTTTTGAGAGCTCATAAAAGGGTTGGATTGATTGCTCCAGAGATCAGAGTTCTCTGTGTACATGGTAACAATGTGTGCAAGGTCTCTCATATTGTTTGTCTGATATGCTTCAGTTCTAATCCAGGGTAAATATCTCTGTGGGTGAGAGAGTAGTTCAGGTTCCATGTACATTGAGTCATTTGTTGGCCTTTCTGCTCATGGCTTGTCTTGAATGGGGAATTAACCAGGTTAACTATTGTGGATTAACCTGAAATGAGAAAATAACGCTGTTATTCTGCACAGGGAGTTATTCCGGACTAGTTACTGCACTTTAAATTCCCACCCTATCTTATTCCAGAATAATTTCCTGTGTAGACAACCCCTTAGGCCACCAAAAAAGGGAATTGCTTGCATATGTGCATGAGCAAGAAGGAATAGGGACTGGATGAAGACAATTTAATTTTACATAGTCTGCTAGAAATGTGTACTTTAAGACTATACCATAAGTGATTTTATTACAACAGGCCAGTACATAATTTTGTGTGGCTCCAGCCTTTTTAAAAATGGCTGGAAATGTTGTTTTCAGTATTTGATATCTCATGGATGAGCTTTTTCTATTGTATTTTATTTATCTTGCTTGTATGTGTTACTGCAGTGTAAGAAGTCAGTATTCAGACTTATGCAAGCGTCAGGTATAGACTTAGCTTAAAATAAATAAGAGTGCAACAAGAAAATAGTGAATCAACATGGATATTAGAATAGCTGGGTACAAAAGGCAGTTGTGACTGGCTGATTGATGAATGGATAAACTTGAAATAATGGTCACACTCTTGTCCTTTAACTTTGAAATCCCTGTACTGCTGTTCCAGAGCAAGTATTCCAATCTTGGATTGGAAGTACTACATTCTTTGGTGGAGAAATAGAGAGAAGAATGGTCTTCTCTTTCCATGGCATTAGCTGAAGAACTTTTATTTTAAATGAAGATAGCTTAGCATTTACTGTACTTGTTTATTGATCTATGAGGACACTATTTGGCTTCTGTCTTTAAAAAAAGACATATCTTCTAATGTCTTACATGTTGAAGATTTGTTTTCAAGATTGCTGGCATGTATTTTTTTTGCAACCAATTCTACGTTGCTGCCAGAAGGAAGAGAACCAGATGCCTCTTCGTTTGTGCATACATCCTGTTTTTTTCTTATTTATTGAGGTATTTTTAGTTCATCAGTTGCCATGGTATTTAGGAGACATACACATGTTAATTTTGATGGCGGGATCATTGTCTGCAACCTTGTAAAATTCCAGTGATAAAACTTTGAAAGCCCAAAGTTTTTGTTCTGTTTCAGAAAAACACACATCACTTTGCAATTTTATTTGGTTCTAGTGCACAAAAAGCATTCTTGTTTGTGCTGAAAAACAGTGCAGTTCTGTGAGTGAAAGACCTTTCCACAATAATCAGGCCCATAGTCTACTGCCTGGTTAGGCATTCCACCCCTTGGTTTCTTCTGTTTGACTAGTACCATGCTTCAAGTTATTTGCTTTTTCAGCACCAGTCTGAAGCTTTGCTTTTATGGCCAAGATAATCAAAATGTGCTAACAGGCAGCTCGATAAAGGGCTGATTAGACAGCAGTGCAAGGCTTCTAAAATTGACATTTTGAGTTAATTTATTGTGTCTTCAGTTATCTTCACCTCTGCAGTTAGTGGTAGAAAGGTGTGATGAACTCTGATAAAACCGCCTTCTCAGTTGCAGATTTGGGTTAGACACATGGGCTCTCTTAAATCCTGGAAGAGAGGGGGAAGAGCTCATGGTTATACAAGTCACATTTGACCTCACTGTATCCTACCATTTTTTTTTTTTTTAAATTTTATCCTATTCGATGTGTTAAACGCATAGGAAATTTGAAGGATACATATGTCACACCATGTTCCTAATGATTTGAAACAAACTTGCAGACAATTTATCCATTGTTCACTGAAATACACAATTTTTTCAGTTGCGTTGGACAACTTTCCTAATTTAAGCAGGGAAGCCTTTTATCAGGGTGCCTACTATATAGGTTCTGCCTTCTTGCTGCTTTTGTTGTTGGTGTTTGTCATTTTCTAAGACTGCACTTTATGTTTATTATTTCAGCAGGCAAAGCCGTATGTCTTTGATAGAGTGTTACCACCCAACACGACCCAGGAACAAGTTTATAATGCTTGTGCCAAGCCGATTGTTAAAGGTGAGTGATGTCACAGTTACTCTCTGTTACAGCAAATGTAAATATTGTGTTTTTCAGGCTCATTGTTTTTAGCTATAAAAACTGTATTGCTTCATTTATATTGGAGTTTACCCCTTCATAGGAATCAGTTTTTTTTAGTGACTTTTAAAAGCAGTGTCTGCCAACATGAGTTAGACAGTCTGCTTAGTCAGTGCAGAACCATTTAAAACAGAAACTATTTTCTCCACTAGATAAAATAGTGCCTAGATCAGGGGTCTCAAACGCATGGCCCACCGGCTTCATGCAGCCCCTAAAGTTATTTCCTGCAGCCCGCATGACACTTAAAATTTCTCAAATAAATGGTAATGCAAAATTTGAAGTGTGTTTGCTTACTTACTCTTTGTCTTCCTGATGATACCTCCATCTTGAACAGAAGTAATTCTTTCTTACTTATTTGTGGCATATATATGTTACTCTTCATTTTGACTATACTGTATTGTTGTATGAAGAAATTCAGTGGTGTGGCCCTCGGGCTTGCATACTAGTCCTCATGTGACCCTTGTGGTAATTTGAGTTTGGGACCCCTGGCCTAGATGAAGGGAATACCTCATCTAAAAAAAAGCTTTCTAAGATTATTTTGACCTGTTTCTTGTTTGCTTTGTTGTAATTAAAGAAGGTGGTTTAAACCTGTGGTAGTGGGAACTAATTTAAAAAAAAAATTCAGAGAACAGTAGTAGAGACTGCTTTGTAAAACCTCTTCTAAATGTGGGGACTATAAGGTTGGACCTGGGCACTTTTATTACCAAAAGTGAGAAGTAGCATTAAGAAGGACAAGAAACTTCAGCTTCGCTACAATGATGTTGGTCAGCAGCCGATGAGGTGTTTTCCTAGATGAACATATGGTTGCAGAGATGGTTTCTTGTTGAAGAAGAGGACATGAAGGCTCATAAAGGCAAATAAGATGCTGGGGGGTGATTATTGCTCTTTTTGGGTTTTGCAGTCGCTTGACAGTCTTGCTTGAAGCTTTCTATTGCTCCTTTAGTTGTTATAAATTGTCAATATGTTTAGGGACTCGTGGTTTAGTACAAAGTTATTCACAGTGTGAGGTATGCTCCCTGGGGGATGTGAAAGACTGGCTGGGGAAGTGTAGACAGACTTCTCATTTGTTCTCTAGTTTTATACTTTTCCCAAATAAAAGTTGTCTCTTTAACTCTTAAGATTTGTAAAGGGAATTTTCAAAGCATGAAGGGAGTGCATCAGATTAAAGTCAGATAGATGGAGATCACAGAGAGCCTGAAACAACAGCTTTGGGTCATTATTTTCAGGTGGGCTTTAACTCAAATCCAATGATTGATTGTTTTAGATGTCAACATCGCTAATTATTATATGGAACAAGATATGTAGGTATTATATGGAACAAGGTATTATGAGGAACTATACCCAGTGTTTTCCAGAGGAGGGAACCCGATTGTAGGGACTGTTCCTTTAACAACACAATGGGAATTGGATTGAGGGAAGGGTTTTTTCCTTTATCCTGAAGTGGTGCTCAGCTTTCAAAAGACTGGACACACTGATTTAATGCATTCCATTGAGGATATTTACTAATGTTCTCATGCTGGCATCATGAGCACCAGCATCATTGTTTTACTTTTTGAATAATCTTTTGATAGTTATCTTGTATCCTTTATTCAAAATATACCCGCACAGTACTCAGTGATTTCACTGTGATTAATATCATTACAGAGAATGCCAGCTGGCTTAATGAGTGACCGCTGGTTTCTAAAATGATGGTGTAACAACTGCATTGTCAGTAGAATTTTCTAAATGAGGCTTTTTAGCAGAAGAGCAGAAAACCAGTCCTTTTTAATAAACAGCAATAGCTAAACCAAATTATTTTCCTATCCCTATAGGTATGTAACATATGAAACAATATGATTTTGTACAAAAACAATCTATTTAATATAGCAATCTAGATTTTAGGGACCTCTGTTAATATCTCCAGTTTGGTGATTTCTGTACAATCACTCTCTGAAAGATTATAATATGCAGTGGCGGATCTTTAAAATTGATTTTCTTTCTCTTGTTCTGTTTCCCACCTCTTCTTGCTTTCCACCTTGATCTGGCCTTTTATCATCAGAAAAAAGGCTTCTGCTCTTTCTCTATAGAGAGAAATGATTATGTTTGAGGTCTTTGTCTTTCATGTCCTGTCCTGTAGGAAAAATAATGCTGTTTGAAAGGAATCAAACACCATAGTTACTATGCATTGTTGTTAAATGACATGGTCAATATGTAATGGCCAGCACAAACTATTCAGTGGGCTTTGGTTTTTAGTTGTAGCAATGTTCACTGTGTATATGCAGCTTTGGAAGGAAAGACAATGAATTGTTTGTGATTTCTTTGTGGTAATTGCTTTCTGGGCAGTTCTCATTGAATACCTTATTGACTGCCTGTCTATTTCAATTATTTCTGTACTTGATTCTTTTGAATATTTAATCATAGAATTGTATGTAAAAGAGAAATACTGGATTATATTGCCTATGTGAACAATAATTGATTAAAATGTGATAAAACTGTACATTGTTTTAGGTTATTTTTAATACTTGAAGGTTTTTTATTTTGGAATCTTGTTCCAGATAATAAATACCAGCTGTCTGGTAAACAGAATGAAACTTTCTTTTTGTTTAAAAATAAAAAGAGGTTGCTCTGCTCATGAATTCAGGAGGCGAGTGTTTAATTCTCTACAGAAAATAGAAGCATGGAAGTTATTTTAAATTAAAAACATACACTAAGAGAACTTTCATTATACAGAGTCTACAAACAGGTTTATGGACACATGGTCTTATTTTCAAGTTTCAGGGTGGTGGGGTTTTTTTGGTTTTTTTTTAGCAGTGCTGAAGAAAGGCTTATAAAAAGGAAGAGAAATTGAGGAAAGAGATTCTCTGAGAGGGTATAAGCACAAGAGCTAAGTAGCAAGGGACAGGAATGATAGCCAAGGGGAAAAATGAGAGGAATGGAGCCAGTCAGAGAATCTGGCCCCACATAACATGACCAACAGTGGTCAGCATTTGCTAATATTTACCACAAAGCAATAGCCAAATGACTGAGTTTGCCATGTTAATAGAGGGAAAGAGGGTGAGCTGGCACATGGGCACAGCACATATCATGGATTAAGAATTAACTTAGTTTGGATTTTAGAGAATTGGAAGAAAAATATCATACCTAAAAATCTGTATGTATAGTGGGGTTGGGTCAGGAATTAAGAATGACTCAGAAAAGGGACACTTGGGAAGAGTGTGTACGCATGACTTCTTTCAGTTGCAGTCAATGAGGGTGGTATAACTGACCAAGGCCAGAGGAAAAAAAAAGTCTCATGGAGAAAGAACGTTTTGTGTGAAAGGCTTTCCACTGTCAAACCCTCTTTCTTTATACATTACAGCAGAACCCCCAGTGTTCTAGGCTTTGCCTAAATACAGAAGATGGCAGTCTGTGTCACAAGGATATTAAAAGGGGCAGTAAACAAAGAGTAAGTGATGTTGCAGGATTGAGAGAAAAGGAAGATCCATACCAGGTGGATTGATGAGTGCTTTATTCGGTTACAGCATCTGGTTCACTTGTTCCCCTTCACCTCACAACAGATGAAGTCAGCCCCAAGTTTACTTCAACTTCTTATTCAAATAATAAGTAAATACACACTCTACCTACAACACCCCTAAAACTCCTGTTTTGGTAACATCATGATTTAGAAAATGAATATTTGTGACTATAGGAGGAATATAGTCATACCTGCTCCTGTTGTTGTTTACAGCTTCAGCTTGCAGAGCACAGGCACTTTACCTTGAAATATGTTATCTCTTCAACAAAAAGGACTACAAATTCCCTAGCACATGGGTTGCAAGAAAGGAGCAGAAGAGGGGGAATTGCAACTTTTCCTTAGCAAGCTCAGGCAACCAAGAGAGAACATACTTTTCCAGGTGTTGATATAAGGAATTGTTTGCCTCTGCCCCTAGGCCAAGGAGCTGCTGTACAATCAGAGCAGGATTTCTGCGTGTGCTTCTGTAATACATGGCCATTTTAGCCCATACCAGGGCTAAAATGTTTTAGCTGAAACCAGGATCCTGCAGAGGACAACTCGTGCCCAAAGGATGGGTCAACCCCCCCCCCCCCCCGCTGGAATTTGGCCCAGCACTGACCTCCTTTTTCTCCACACCCACAAGAGAAGGGGGGGTGGGGGGGGAGGAAAAATACAAAGTGATGAGGATAGTGTGTGTGTGCATGCACACACATGGTGGGTCTCAATAAATGCACTGCAAACATGGGCACCAGCCCTGAAACTGGGGTGCCCAGGCGTGCAGCACCTTAGAGAGACTCCACCATTGTGAACACTGGTGGTGGCAGTGGCCAGGGCACAGAAGCCCCCGGGGCAGAGGGGTGTGCCATGTTACCCTGGAGTACCTTGACACAGCTAGGTGCTAGGGTACAATTCCCAGGAACCATGGCAATCTGGCACCCAGGATTTGTTCAGCTCCAAGATATGCGCGCACACCCATACGAATATTGTCTGTGGGAGAACCCGAACCTAGAACTTTCAAGGCTTTAGTGCAGAGGCCCAACCTCTTGAAGGAAATGCTGTACTCAACTCTGGAACCAGTTAAGGTTATTATACTGTTGTATAATACAACACTGTGAATACCAGGGCACAATCCAGATTAAGTAGCTATATCATCCCTGCCCTGGGATAGTCTATACTGCCCCCCCCCCCCCGGAAACGTCCAGGTTTGGGGGGGGGTTTGTGGGGGGGGGGGTCCCAATCCTTGACTTTAACCCAGGGCTCTGGAATCTTTTAACAGTCCACAGCACCCCCGGCCCCCATGCAGCCTCAGGCAAATGCCTATACTGCCCCCCCCCCCCCAAGACCGCCTGTTTCTCTGCTGTGTTACTTGGGGTGCCCTTCAGACTGCCTTGCTGTTGTAGTCTCCAGCGGGACTGTTCACAAGCAGCCTCCCAGCTATGTCTGTCTGCAGTGTAGCCAGACTGCCACAGCTTGGCCCCTACCAGTCTTGGTTATGCAGCAGACTAACAACAACATACACACAGTCCCATATGTTCCCCAGAAATGTGTTTCCTGTATTTTCCAGCCCTCTCTTGGACAGTATAAATACATCAAGTCCATTTTCCTATAACGGAATAATACTCTGTTTCAGTGGATCCCAACCTTTTCCAGGCTGGGGACCCATATTATATGGGAAAAAAGAACTGTGCGGCCCCCTGGCTGCATTTTACAGCGGCCATGCTGCTGTGGGGCACAGTGTGGCCCTTGGGGGTAGAATGCAGCCCCTGCTGCTCCAGGGGAGCCTTCCTATCCCTGCCCCTCCTCCTGAATCTTCCCTGACTGCTGGGCATTCTCTGGGCCTCTTCCTGGTTCCCCCCACCCTTGTTAGGGACCCTTCCATTGCTCCCCTTACCTGGCTGGAGCTGCTGCACCTGGCCACCCACCCCCCACCCCCGGCTACTCTCCTGAGCATGGTCTAAGCATGCTCAGGAGGTGGGAGTTTTAAAAATTCCCAGCCTAGGGGAAGCTCCCTGCCAGCTTGAAGCTGGGGTCTCCATAGGAACCTGAGATCTTGGCGGTGTCCTGCCCCAGCTCCCAGCCTGTTTGCAGACCCCCTGGAGCCACTCTGTGGACCCCAGGTTGGGAACCACTGCTCTATTTATTACTTTGAATAGAGTACCCAGACAGCCCAACACACTTGATTAGATAAAACAGTTACACAAGTTTTGTTAACTACCAGATTTTTAAGTGTATGTAAGTAATGAGGCATAGAAGTCAGAAATGATTGCAAGAAAAATCAAGATAAAATGTCAAACTTGACAAACTGTATTAGAGTCTCTGCTTTTCCCTGACCCCATAATGATTTCCTCCTCCTTGGTCTCCAAATCACTTTGCCTGCCCAAAATTCCTTTCTTCTTTTTGGGGTGTGCTGAGTGCTCTCGCTCTCAGCTGTTCCCATCTCATGTCACTGCTGCCTCCTGTCATGCATATGACGTGCTCCTCTCATGTTTTTTGTCTCTATTTCCTGACTTTTTTCTTTCCACCCAAGGGAGCACAGGTTTACTGGAACTGGGGGGCAGCAAGCTGCATTTGTTCCTCCCAGGAACTCAGGAATATTGTGGGGCCCATTTTCAGGCAGCTCCCCTGCTGGGAAGTATTGTGGAACCTTCAGAGCCATGATGGTGCATTCATGGAGGACCATGAGCAGCAGAAGAGAGTCCAATAGACAAAGAGGTAGAATGAGGAAAGCTGCCCAAGTTCTCCTCTCAACTTTCACCACCAACACAGCCATTTCCCAGATTTTCATTGCTGCTAGAATTCTTCCCTCTCCACCTATCCAGAACAGACCTACCAGGCTGCCTCAGCCATCAGCCCTTGCCTAGGCTAACAGGCTAAATGTTGAGATTCTAAGGCAAGCCATTTTAAAGTTTTGATTATTCACATAACTTAAGAAAATGTTAATGACAGAATCTCTTCCTTCCCTCGTCTGTCATATCATCCAAATACCTTCTTTGATCTGCCTCCAGCTTTACAGAAAAGTGGCATTAACATCACACCCATAAAATTTCAAGTGAAGCCATCTAGTAATGGTGTAGGTAGGCATAACAGTGGTCAGAATCAGGGCCTATTAATAATTGAAGGCTAGCTGCAGCCAGAGCTCTAGAGGCTGTTGTTTTAATAATATTCAGGGTAATACTGCCGTAGGCATTTCTGTCTGCCCAAGCTCACACTTCATTGAGCTGCAAATCAATAAGAGGCCTCATCCAGAAAGCAATTCTGAATGAATGTTGTGAAATAATAAAGAGACCTTAGACCTGTTTAGGGCCCTGTGGTAAATGAAATGACAGGGCTGAATTCATGGACTAGTTTATACCACCTACATGATTAGACTTTTCTGAATAGTTTTTCGATTCATGAATTTATTACGGGCCTTCTTGCTAGAGGAAGGGTAAACTACATTTTATTTGCATATATATGGTATAGCAAGAAGAGATAAGACAACCTGAGTGTGAATATATTTTAATTACCTGATGCACAGATTTTCTGGTACTCTGCAGCATTATTTGATTACTTGATTTCAGGGCCTGAAAAATTTACCCAGTACGAATAGCCCAAGTTCTTAAAATACTTGAGTGATGAGAACCCCTGTGCATTGTTTCCCTTATTCCTGTTTGAAGAGCTCTTTAAACTAATTCGCTTACAGTAAATAAACAACCACGGAGTGTTACATGCTGTATCAAACAGTAACATTGTACTAATCAACTTTCTAATATATTTTAAAAAAATGACTTTTTCCTATTTCAGTCCTCCTTGTTTATCAGATCATGATGTCTCTTCACTGGAGTTGTCTTCAGTCTCTACTCTCTCCTTTTACAATTTTAGCTTTCTTGTAAATTTACATTTTCAACTGTCTTCCTGTATTTTCTTTATCTACTTTCTTATCTCCATCTTTTACCTCCTAATGTATTCCATTAATTACTCTTTCCTTCCCCTGGGCCCATCCATGCACATACCCTCCTGATACCCATCCGTGTGTACAGATTCAGAGGTTGGAAATCTTATCAAGTACTTAATAGCTAAAGAGGACTAATCCTAAAAGCCAAACATTGCTAGAGAATCCAGAGAACCACCTGTCAAAGGGTAATACCAGGATGCAAATTCATCTTTCTTTATTTTGTATGTACTAGAGAAAGGACAGAGTTCCAGGGTTCTTACCAAGTTATTGTCCCTGGACCCTGGGAAAATTAATGAAGCTGTGGATGTTGCCAATGCCATGGCTATAGGAGGAGTTTTGTTTTGGTTTTTGTTTCACTTTCTCTCTTGTACTTAAGAAATTTAGGGATTACAGATGATTTGCTAATGACCTAAAGAAATGCCACATTTTACATTAACATAGCAATTCAGTGCATGTATACTCTTTTCTGTTTGTTTCTGCAGATCTCTCCATTCTCTTATTGAATTTTGATTAATGTAAACGGTGATCTGCTAAACATTTTCTGAAAAGACTGTATTTAAGATAATGTGGATTTTAATTATTTTCTTTTTTTCATGCAGATGTTCTTGAAGGCTACAATGGAACCATTTTTGCTTATGGACAGACATCTTCAGGCAAAACACACACTATGGAGGTAAAGTAGAAATTTTGTACTGTAATTTATTAGGAATTTGAGAATTAAATGGCACATATTGCTTCAGACAATCTAGATTTCTAGAGAGATGAATTGTACTTCTGTGGCATATAAAAGACATAACATATGTCTTATTTATAATGCTTGTAGAAATGTGTTCAGTGTGGTATTTTCTCAGGGGTTTTTATTGATAAGTAGTTGACCAAGTGCAAACTACAGCTTCTCCAGATTCTTTATACCAGGTTAGGTATATGTATTTGTGGTATCAGAGGTTTTTAGTGGGCTATGTTCATAACAAAACAAAAGCAGTAAGGGTTTGTGTGCTCACCTTTCATGCGGTATTGTGAAAATTCATCTCTCAATTTTTGTTTTTTTTCATTTTCAATCCTCTCTTGGGAATTCTACTCATATGTGCTGCTGCACAAAAAGCTGAGCTTGTGAATTGCTGCTCTTGAAGAATGAATGCAAGGCCAAAGTCCGATTTCCTGAGTGTATCTGTGTTTTGAGGACAAAGTAGTATACTGTATTGCGGACTGTAGCTCCAGGGCTTCTTACCCTTACCAGGCAGAAGGTACTGAACACTGAGAGGCAGTTAGATGCTATTTTAATCTCTTCATGTGATCCTTTGAATCTCTGAAAACATTTAATGTGTGTGATGGATTGCAGGCTGAGATCTGTTTGTCAGCAAGAATCTCCCAAAATCAGCACATAAGAAACTAGATAAAATTTTTCCCTAGCATGTTTTCAGTTCAAGCTACAAACCTTAAATAGACTGTCTATAACATATATGAGACTTTGAAGGAAGCAGCCCCAACCAGAAAATTCTACTCGGACTTGCTTAGCAGCATCAAGCAGATTTGCTGCACAACTAATGCAAGTGATTGAACTTAATTTGAAGGTGTAAGGAGAAAGCCTGTAATATTTTTCTTTGTTTTTGTTTTTGTTTTTTTTTTAGATAGTTTTTTTGGGCACTGCCAAATTGCCGTTTGATTGCCACTGTTGCTCCTTTAAAGAGGGTTGAAATAAAGGGTAATTCATGTTTGTTTAAGTCTGTCCTTGCTTCCTTTGGAAATTGGGGGCTAGGATGTAAGGGGAGAAGAATCATCAGTTCATTCCATACAGCTGGTGGGAGGATTGAGTAACCTGCCAGCTCAGAATGTAATTAAATCAGAATGCCTGCCAGGCTTGAGCTGGTGCTTCCACATACTGTGGGGAAAGCTCTCTTAAAGCCAATTTATGTTCAGAATGACAAACTCTGATAAGGAATGTGGAAAAAGGAACATTTTATTCCATTTTGTTTAAAAAAATGCCACCTGTCACTTTTAAAGAGGAATCAAGTCTGCTTTGAGCTTTAATCCCTCTTTTTAGCCCACCATCCTCTTGTAATGCCATTACAGTACTTTAAAGAGGTTGGGGGGAGTAAGCCCATCTAAAATTGAAGAAATATTAAATCCTCATGGCTAAGCTTTCACGGTGGATTTTTCTGTAATACAAGTGAAGCATTTCATATTTTAGTGTTAAGGCTTAACAGGACAAAGTAATATGATAGAGCTCTGCTGTTCTTCTAAGTTGTATAGGGAGAGCCTGAGAAGACCACATTTAACTAGGTTAGATAGATCAATTTGCATGTGTAGGAAGGTATTGTTTCTTTCGTCCACTTTCTGTAATCTCACATAAACTTTGATTATTAAATTGATTCAGATGGCCTTTGAATTCACTCTAGACTCTTTGCTAACAAGTTTCCCATAAGTCCTCATTATTGTATCAGCATCCTGAAATAAGATTGTGGTCTCAAAATGTTGCACTTCACTAGCTGCTACTTGTCTTCCCTGTTAAAATGTGAGAATTAATGTTCTTATGGAAATTACTGAACAAGCACTGCTGTTCCGTGTGTTCATTGACAGCATTGTCAGGATGCCAGCGATAGAACTTTACTGCAAAGAATTCTTGAGGTCACGGTTGGAACAAGCAGCGTTTTTGTAGCTTTGACTCTTGTGTGGCTAGGCCACCTTGATTCCTCCGGCCTTCCAACTGACATGAAAGTGTTCTGTTTTCTTTTTTCTTCTGTTTTTATTCAACTTCAGTAGAATTTGCTTCAGTGAACTCTGATTTTAGAGAAACTCAATTTATAATGAAATAAAAATCCCTCTTGTCAGTGCATCACGATTGCAAATAATTCCCACTACACCCTGCCTCTTGAAAACATCTTTCTGTGTGGCACAGGGAAAATGTGACCCTTGTGAGCATCATCTTGCTTGTTTGGTAGACAGTTCTTACTGACTTCAGTGGTAATGGGGTCTGGCTCCAGAAGAAAATTTATATAGAGTATTCAGGGTATTAAACTTGTGCACATAGTTCATTAATCTTTTTTCACATAGACCCATTGTTTTCTATGAGTGGGCTATGTCTGTAAGGAGAGGATGGAGCATGAAAACTCGTTAAGAAAAGGAGAACATTTTGTTTTATGTTTTTATCTTGTCATTTATTTAGATGGAGGGAAGGATGAGAAATTCTCTTCTCATTAAAGAAAGTACCCCCCAAGCAGTACTACAGGGCAGGTATGCTAGAAAAGCTGGTTGCAGATTGATCCAAGAGACAGGAATGAGCGGTATTAAAGTTTATATGACAGTGTCAGTTCATTAATAGCACCTTTTAATGGCTCAGGCATAGGTATTGAGGCACGAACACTTTGGTAGCAAGGTTAATCTCTGTTTTTTCTGGGATCTGTAATTCAGGGATAGAAAACTAATAGCTTCTTTGAACAAAACCCTTGAGATAGATAGCTTAGCTATAGAACTTGCCAGTTTTCAAGTTTAATTTCCATCATACTGGTTTAATGTTTGTAAGATGACTATAACTCTACCAACTCCAGTATATTTAAATGCAGTGAGTTGTGTCTACAGTGTCTGTGTCTAGGAACAGTAATAAAAGCTGACTATTTGGTAGGACAGTTATATATGGCAAACCAATAGGATCCAGGATTTTGTACAGTATATATAAACTTATAAAATTTGGCTAATTTTATAAATTTATATATATGTATGGGGCATGGGAAAAAGGCTTTCCTTCCTAACTTGCTTTGTCTTCTTTTTTTTTTTTTTTTTTAAATTTTCTTTTGGTGTTGCTTTAACAGTTGAAATAGGTTTTACTCATTGAAATAACTACTGAACTTTAAAAAAATGATTTCCCATGATTCATGGTAACATGGGTGTCCACCCAATTTTTAAAAGTAGAGATATGATTCTGAATCAAGATGTTCTCTGTAGTTAACCATTTTTATTAGTGATATTAATGCTTACTTAATCTCCAGTAACCAAAAGCTTTCTTGAGTCCATATGTTTCAGTTGTATCCAATAGTCACTGGAAAAAATCCTTTATATTTTATTATAAGGTCCTTTCTTTCACTGTATGTGAATGTAAATGACTGCATATAGTGTGAAATCTTTCTGTTTTTCATAGAAAGATTTTTGTTTTAAGGCCTCACCATAATTCACTTTAAGTTTAAAACATCTCTATAAAGGAAAACAGTTGATGATGTCATGTAGTTAGGAAAACTGATTTTACCTGATATTCAGAGCTGCTTCATAGGAAACAAGAAGCTGACTCTGCCCATTAATACAGAGAATGTTCAGGTTTGCTAGAATGTGCTTCCTGGTAACAGACCCAACAAAATCAAACCATAGTGTATAAATAAAATGCCTTCTAGGTTTCCCTTTTAGCTGCCTGCATCAGTGGAGTCAGTGGTAGAATAAGAGTTTGATGAATACAGCTTTGGGAGTTTTTCTTTCTTGCAGGTTTTCTTAATCTGAATTTAATCAGGAAGAACATTCCATGTGGTCTGAGTATGTTTTGTGTATTTTCTGTGTGTTAAATGGGAGCATGACAATGTGCATGGCAGTAGAAGAGCATTCTGCACAGAATACCAGGAACTGACAAAATTAGTGAGTACTTTGTAGGGTGAGGAATGCTAACATGTTGAGTCATTCTGCTGCATCCTTATGTGTATTTATTTACTCAAACAAATCCCCAGAGAGCAGGGGACATGTTCATTGGTACCCAATGGGTTAAGATTTGTTTGAGAAAGGCCCTTTCTGCATTGGCCAACATCACAAACCAACCCTTTCCAAGTTACAGTTTGCCATTGTATCTTTTAGGGGAAGCTACATGACTCTCAGCTAATGGGAATAATTCCAAGAATTGCACGTGACATCTTTGATCACATTTATTCCATGGATGAAAACTTGGAGTTTCACATAAAGGTAAATGCAGAATGGAATGTTATGAAATGAGTCAGATGAAAGAAAATTATCTGGGTGGTAAACCTCAATCATGTTACAAAATGTAACAGTTTACTGCAGGATTTTTCATTTTCCTTAGGTGACTCAAAGACCTATTAATTTAAAGGAGGTTTTGTACAGAAATTCAATATAGTTGTGTCCTCTGTAATTAGGCTAAGCAAAATATCCTTGCTAGGATTTTTCCTCTTTTAATTTCTTTTTTATCTCTGTAATAATATAATGCACTGGTTTTCTACTTTTTGTTTTTTTAAATATCACTTCTCAGCTCCAAATATGGGCACTCCAGGTCAGCCCTTGTTAATAATTGCTAACACTTTGGTGTGCATGACACTTTACTGAGAGAGTTATAGAGTCACTATGCCTGCCTTGAGGTGGTAACCATTCAGATTAGATGGGACTTGACTCAGGGAAAGCTGACCTCAGCCAAATGTGGAGGGGAAGTAAGGAGAGGGAGACTTACAGAATGGTGTGTGGCTGTTGGGATCACCTGATCTATTATTTGCTTATTATAGCCTATACTACAGCAATATCTTTTCCTTCAGTTGCAGTGGTCAGATGATTTCCTCTTTCAAATGTGGTTCATTTCTTTTCCAGTCACTTACTTGGTACTTGGCTTGGTATGGTCAAGATTTAGGAACTTCATGAATGTTTAACACTCGTTTTTAAATACTATAGCAGTACAGGGTATTTATTTGATAACCATTGAGCAAGTCATTGGATGAATTACTGTTCTCGTGTAAGGATTATGTCAATTTTGTAACAGTAATTTTCTTTATTAGCAATGCATACTCTTGAGTTGTATCTAAGCAGCAAAATACTGATAGAAGAAATAGTGTTATGCTTTTAAAATGGTCAGCTGGATATTTGACTAGACCATGGATTTGATTAAAAGCTTTGGAAAGTGTAAAGTGTTACCTGTAAACTGCTTCTGCAGGGTAATTAGCATATTTGAAGATCTTCATCATGTATGTGTTGCTGTTTTAACATTTACATCGTAGCAAAACATAAATGCCACTCAGGCCAGGACCCTGTTGGATCTAGGCACTATACATAGTAAATGCCTCCACAGAATATTGTTAGTTAAGTATAGAGTCAGTAAAAAATGATGATTTTTTTTTTCCCTGGGATCTCACAGTAGGTCACACCTCTGCGTATCTTAGTGGAAGCAGATTTGCATAAAAGCCAATGAATGAATGAGTGAGCTTGTTGTACAAGAAAGTGGTCATTCAGGGAGAGATGCTGGCATTGAGACAAGGAATTGCATCAAACTGGCATGCATTTTTTGATAAAATATTGTGACAGAGCCAGGGCTGATGGCTGTAGGATAGTCCTATTCAAAACTCCCTCCCCCAGCCTAAGGGGAGGAAACACTGGGCCCAGATTCAATTAATATGGCAGACAACAAATGAAATAACAGGAGCGAGGGTTATGGGTTTGAAATGAGGGGCTAGGAAGTGGACACCGAGGAAAGAACCCCAGGCAGTGCCCACTGCTCCTGGAAGGTTTTGTGGGAGTCAGCAGGTGCTGCCTGGAGAAACTCTGCCTGGATTCATGAATGAACAAGGGGCTGGAAGTAGGCCTCACAGTTGCAGAGGACTCCCTCAGCTAGCCTCCTTTCCCCGGTCTTACAGCTGGCTGCTTTAACAAGGGCTGGTGAGGAGGTCCTGTGACTTTGTTGGGCCATGGCTAGAGAGTGCTTACAGGAACAGGTGTGGGGAAAAGTGCAGCCAGAACCTCAATAAGAGGTTCTGGAGGAGCTAGAAGAGGGGCTGCAACCTGGTGCATTTGAAGTAGCAATGTGCCAGGGTCTCCCCTCACACCACAAAAGGGACAGGTGTTGGGGTGAGTGGTGAACTGCACCAAGTACACAGCCATGCTCACACCTTCATGAAGGAGTGTCAAGTTAACGCCCCGAGTGCGCGGTGCGCTTCGCGCGCCCCCCGCCCGCGCCCGGCCCCCCCCCCCGGCTTGTCCTTCATTGGTGGTATTAGGTTCCTCCATTTTGTGTCTGGGCAGGACATGAGGTCAGGAAATGGATGGTATGGAGTATGAGCATGTACAGTTGGTCCCTGAGCATGGTTTGAAAGCAAACTGGCTGCAGAACCAGCAGCCAGCTTGGTGTGTGAGGAGTGAGTGGCTGGGAGGGTTGTGGAGCTGAGGCCCAGTAAAAAGCCCTGGGGGTGGGGGGTCAGGATGGTGGGAGGAGGGGAGCACCCTCTCACAGGACCTGCTTGAGGTAGACATGAGCAGTAAGGGACAAGGCTGCCTTTACCTCCTTGAGTAGGTGCTGGGGGGTTTGAAGGGTATAAAGTCCAGTGGGCTGAGTCAGCGCTTGGGGATCCACCCAGTCCCCCCAGAGTACAGTCCAGGAGGTCTCCAATCTAGTGATACTTGCCAAGACCAACCTCCATGTCACTGAGGGGGCCTCCACCACCTGCACACTGAGCTGGGGATTGTGTAGCAGGGGCTGCATGAGGAGTTCCTCTCCCTTGGTGACAGCAACAGACCTGAAGGCCAGCATGAGCCTCCAGGTCCTGAGGAGGTCCTGGTAGAAGACTGGCTGCTCAGGGAGGTCTTGCAGAAGACCTTGTGGATGGAGATAAAAGAGCTGCTGTTGTATCAGAGCACTCCGAAGCAGCAAAGGAAGGTGTGCACCAGATTGCTCAATGGCGGGCTACCTGTACTATAAAGGAGTCTCTGCAGGGCCTGGAGGTGAAAGGAGTGGACCTCTCCAGGAGTGGTGCTCTGTTTAAAAAAGATTCAGGGCAGAGCCTCTGTGCCTGTCCTGTTTCCCCCAGCACCCTTCCCCACAGGGCTCCGCAGCTCATGCCTGACTCTTGTTCTAGTCCCCCACTGCCCCTCTGCAGCCCTGTCCCCTGCCTTCAGCCACAGCTCAGCTCCTGTCCCCTGCCCCTACAGTGAGCCCTGGGTAGCTGCAGGACACTGCATGGCTCGGGAGCCCCATGGCTTGGCTTTGCCCAGCTCTCTGGGCTCTCCCTCACCCAGGCTGAAGGCTGCCCAACCCCTTCCCCCCCTTTACCTAGTGGGGCTGATGCAAGCCCCAGAGCTGCCACCACCTCTGCGCATGCAGCCTCGGCCAGAGGAGAGGGAGAGATTTAAATTGCTCCCCCCCTTCCTTCTTTGTTTCCATGCTACAGAGGGGAGAGGCTGGCAGCTCTCACTGCTCCCAGCAGGCAGACTCTGTGTGCCTGTGGAACTGCCAGAAATGAGGCTCGGGGCACTGGCTGGGGACATATGGGGCTCATGCCCAGTGCCAGCAAAGCCTCTGCCTTCCTCACCCCACTGAAAGAGTCAAGATACCTGCAGAGACCCAGTGCAGTCCTGGCCAAAAGAACTCCAGAATTGTCTTCTGGGGGTGGGACCAGTGTGTTGGGCCGGTGCCAGGGCGTGGGCAGGACGAGCTGTTTGACCAGAGCCCTCCCCCAAAGGGAGAGGCACTGCAGCGGTCCTGTCCATCTCCGCAGTCACTCAGATGTCCTGTCCTCCAAATCATGGCAGTTCTCATTTCGGGAGGGATGGGTGGCAGACAGGTCAATGCCCAGGTAGAGAAATGGACCTTTGCTTCACCAGATGGTGTGAAGCATGGGTGGGAAGGAGTTCTCCAGCCATCCAGCCCCTACCATCAGGCCAGAGATGTTGACCTAGGCAGAGGAGGTTGCCGAGAAGACAGCTAGGTAGGCCTTCAACCATGCCGGGTTGCCTGGGTCCTGGATTACAAGGAATAAGTTGTTGGTGTACATCGACTGGACCAGCCTCAGCTCTGGCTCACAGAGCACCAACCCCCGTCGACCTCCAGCAGAGGAGACAGAGGAAGGACTCCATGGCCAGAGCATACAGCTGGCCTGACATCAGGCAGTCTTGATGCACTCCCTGTCTGAAGCTGACAGGTTTGGTCAGGGTCCAGTTGAACCTGACTAGGCACTCTGTGGAGGTGTATAGCAGCTGAAGAAGTCCCATAAGCTGGGGACCAAAGCTGAATGCCTTCAGGGTGTCCAGAAGATACCCGTGGTCCATCCTGTTGAGCACCTTCTTCTAGGTCCAGGGCCTGGAGAGTGAATAGCAGACCATCCCTCCACCTGAGATCCAAGAGACCCAGGATCATGTACGGATTATTGAAGATGGAGTAGCCCAGAACAGTGTAGGCTGGGATGGACCACATCCTGCAGCATGGACCCCAGCCTCAGCAAGATGACTTTGGTGATGATTTTATAGTCCTTGCTGAGGGTTGAGATGGGGTGCCAGTTCCAAAGGTCATGAAGGTCCCCTTTCTTGGGTAGCAGGGCTTGCCTGTTAGAAAGGGGTGGTACTCCACTCTCCTCGGACTTGGTCCAGACAACAGCAAGGTCCATGCTAAGGACATCCCAGAACATGCAGTAGAACCTCATGATCAGCCATCCGTGTCCACAAGTTTGTTGGTGAGCATGAGTAGGAGGACTTCCGAGAATTCTCCTAGAGTGAGAGGTAGGTCTAGCTGGTAACAATTGCCCTGGCTGATCGTGGAAGTTCATTGCAGAGCATTCTGCAGGTGGCAGCTTTTGTTGGATTTGGGCAGAGGGGACTGGTGTAGAAAGCCCTGGCCCTTCTACACATCTGCTCCAGATCCGTGAGGGGGAGCACTGTCTTCCTCGAGGTAGGTGACATGCTTCTTAGTCTCCGTCCATTTCTCTAGGGCATAGAAGAAGCGGGAGCTGTGATCCTTCTCTCAAAGGAGACGAATGCAAGATTGAACAAAGTCTCTCTGGGTTCAAAGGTCCTAGAGAGCCCGTGGCTCCTTCTGCTTCCCTGGCACACTCTGCAGAGGGATGGATCCTAGGACTAATGGCCAGATGCTTCTCCAGCTCTAAAACCTCACACTTCAGCTGCTCTATTGCCATATTCCTATGCCAGCTGGCCCCCTGAATGTAGTCATGGCAAAAGAGGTGGGCACGCGCCTTCCCCACATCCCACCAATGCTGTGCCAAGGGAAGGACAGGGCTCTGCCCTCACCAGGCCAGCCAGAACTCCCAGAACAACATTATGAAGCCCACATCCTCCAGCAGGCTATTGCTGAAATGCCAGTAGGCCCGCCCTAGCTTCCTTGATATGTGAGAGGCACTGACAGTCACCAGATGGTAATCTGAGAATAGGGCCAGCTGAACACTGGAGGAGTGGGCTCGTGCAAGATGGTGCCGTGACAGATAGATGCAGTCCAACCGGAAGTGTCATGACTGATCTTCCCCCACCTGGACAAAGGTAAAGGTGACAAGAGTCGCTCGGGTGGTTGTTGCACCAGACATCCACCAGGGAGTGTTGGTTTATGATCTCTCTGAGGATGTCTGCGGGAGCAAAGCACTGCATAATCCTTGTGCGGTCCCATTCCTTGAGGGTAGTGTTAAAATCCATGCCCAGGACCAGGCACTTGTGAGGATCCAAGGCATTGAGGAAGGTGGATGCTTTCTGGAGGAAGTGCCCTCACTCCATGCTTGCAGTCAGGTATAGGTATTGAGCAGATTCAATGCTAGTCCCTCCACCTGGATGTGGAGGTGCAGCAGACAACCTAGCACAACTTTTGTGACCCCTCCCCCCAGCCCCTTGGGCTCTAGGGCAGGGGAGAACAGGGTGGCAACTTTGCCTGAGGAGGTGGGAAGATGACTGAGGAACACCCTATCCCCCCACTCCATCTGCCAGCTGGCCTAGGGGGCTGGATCTGTATGGGTCTCCTTTAGGAAAACCAGAGTAACACCCCATCCTGGAGCAAGAAGAAAACCTGGACCCTGTGGAAACCCATCCTATAGCCCCTGGTGTTTATGGTTGTGATGATGATTGGTTTAATGAGGTGGGCCTGGGAGGATCCTCATGGGCAGGAGTAGGGGTGGCCTCCATTGAGCCACACAGCAATCCATGACCAACTCCAAAGGCCATGAGGGAGTCACGGAAGCTGCAGGTGTTCTGGTAGGCTGTGGCATTCTGCCTCCCAGTCCCTTTCTCTCTTTCAGGATAGCCTTCATGGCCCTGAGGATGAATTGGAAGTCCCCCCAGTGCTGCAGGGCGAGCCACACCCTATACTTGGCCCCATGAGGGTGAGCCATGAACGTGTGCAGCTCATCCCCCAGTCCCTGAGAGTCTGGGGGAGAAGGTTCCTGGCCATCTTCTGGTAAGGTTCCTGTGACAGCCCCAGTGCCAGCTGAGACAGGCAGACAGGATGCAGAGCCCTGACACAGCACCGGTGTCGTGGGCACTGCATTGCTTGGCTCAGCTCCAGCATGAGGGGGAAAGGCAGTGAAGGGAAGACTGCAGACCTGGGTAGGAGGGGAGCAACAAATACCATCTCCTCGGAATCAGTGTGTGAAAAGGGGAATGACACGACCCAAGGGTGGCAGTAACAGGAAGGGATGGGCAGCATCAGGAAGAAGAGTAGGGGTGGTGACAGGGACGGAGTCCAGGGCAGGGCTGGGAGTAAGTGTGGTTCCCCTTGACCAGGCATGGGGATTGAGGGCAAAGGATCTGGAGGGGGATCCCTGCAAACCCTGGGCATAGGGATCATGCTTGGCTCAGTATCCATAGCCTCAGTGTCAGGTGAAGAGGGACACAACTTGGGATGTTCAGGAGGAAAAAGGGGTGGTTGTCCCACCAGGGAAAAAACCCCATGGCTCAGCTTCTTGGGGCAGGGCAGGGTTGAGGCAAAATACTGAAGGGGCTGGCATGAGGGAAGGGAACTCAACAAATGCTCTGGGGTGGGGTGGGGCAGGGCAGGAAAAGCAAAATAAACACTGAAGGGTTGGGTCTGGGTGCGGAACCCCACAAACAAGCACTTCAGGGCTGGGGTGGGGCACAGGGACCAAACACACACTAGAGGGGCCCCAGGGAGAAATAGGAAAGAAGAGAGGACAAGGTAAGCAACAAAGGACGGTGGGGCAGGCTATGAGGGGACTGGGGTCAGGCAACTCTGAACCAGCTGGAGGGCAATGCAGAGGATGCGGAAGCCCTCCGGTCAGTGCGGCTTAGAAAAGGAGGGAAAGACCAGGTAGCAGGGGAAAGAGCATGTGCCTGGGTTCTTCAAAAGTCCTCAGTACTGCAGTAGTCCCGGGTGGTGTAGGAAGCAGGCTCGAGGGCAAGGAGGGGAAGGAGGTGGTGACTGGAGGGTGGTGGAGGGGTGCTGTTCGTGGTGGCACCTGCAGGCAGGTGGGGAGTAGATGGAAATAGGGGGCATTCCACATCACTCCCCCTTCTCCTCACAGCATCAACAGGACTCCCCCAGGACCAAAAGAGCCGGGGTAGCTCAATCACTCATAAGTCCAAAACAAACTGCCCCTCCATAGCTCCTGGTGTTTTGGGCACTCTCCGAGCAACATCAGCAGCAATAGAGCAGTCAGTCCTCAGCCTCCTCACTGGTGATGGCTGGCACAAGCAGCAAGCTCCAGGGTCAGCAACAGAAGCAGCAGCAGGGGACTAGCTGGGCAGGAAAGGTGCTCTGCAGATGGTGGTAGTAGTGGTGGGGCTTCTCACTCCCCCCCCGTAGGCTAGCAGGGTCTTCCTCCAGCAACATCAGCACCCATGCTGCAAAAGCACATCCCCACAAACAGGAAGAAGTGAGAGGTGTCTCTTAGCCATAGGATCAGCAAATCACTGTTTCCTGGGTAACTAGGACAGGGTTACTTTAAGTCAGTTAGGGCACTTGAGACCAATTAGGGTAATTAACCACGGTAGATATAAAGCCCCTGTTGCAGCCAGGCAGTGGAGAGTTTTGGGCTGCGGTGGAGTTTCTGTGTTTGGAGCTGAGCCAAGCTGAGCTGGACGAAGCCGCCCTGTAGAAGTTGCTGCCAGCATCTGCAAGGTACAGACATTCAGAACAAGGTTGTTCAGATGGGCCTTAGGGTCCTAAGCTCAGTGGCCCGTGGGGTGAAGAGCCCAGCCCCAGGGCTAGAAGGACTAGAGAACCATATATTGGGGGGTCTGGAAGGGGGAGAGCCATGTCCTAGCTGTCTGCCAGGGTAAGAAGCTCTGGACTCGCAGTACCTGAGCGCATGTTGTTCACTATGATATTTTGTTAGAAAGTTTGCTTAAGTATGACAGGTTTGGGTTTTATAAATAGAGATACTTAACTATGGAATATTTTCTCTGCTGCACATATGGGTCATCTAATAGTATGTTAGCAGGAAATGACTAACTTCTTAAAATGGTTCTGAGTAAAAGATGACACTAGACAATATATGTAAAAGAGCTAACAGTTCTGTTATACTGTAAAATTAGAAGTGTTTAACTGTGATTGTTATCACAGATCCCCCTCCATGAAGTTATTCACATAACCATTTTGTCTCATTTGCTTTTAGGTAGGGAATCTAATCCTTGCTGTTTCAATATTTTTTTAATGTCAGATTACCCACAATATGCCATATATTTTTATAATCTGTGCTGTGTTGCTTCTGTTTCCTTATATCAGCCACAGATGGTCTGACCTATAGTTATTGATGATTTCTAGACAGTGGTTGGTATCTAAGGGTAATTTAAATGTAGCACTGGATCCGGCTAGAGTGGGGAAGCCACTGTATTTCTTTTCAGTGGGATTTTCCAATTAAGAATGTGTTGCCTGTAAAAGGAGACAGTATGGCCTAGCAGATCAAGAAATGGATAAGCTCCAAAGACTTGCTTTTCTGTTCCTAGCTCTGTCCCTGAGCTGCTGGATGATCTTGGACAAAGTCTATTCACATCTGTGCCTCAATTTTCCCATCAGTAAAATGAGAATAAGGATTGGAAGAGAATCGGAGCGTTGGAAGGGACCTCATAAGATGATCTAGTCTAACCCCCTGGGGTTTGAACTCAGGACCTTCTGCATGTAAAGCAGACATGCTTGCTACTACACTATTTTCTGATCTCCTTATGAAGTACTTTGAGTTCTGCTCATGAAAAGTGTAACATACAAAGTTGCAATTACTGTTATTACTGTGGTGAATGGGTTAAGGAAATCTCAGGCCTGAGAAATTTAGCTGGCAGACATTTTTGCTTCTTTCAGCATTGTTCTAGTAATTGATGTCTGAGGGAAGTAATGGTTTCTAACAGTTGTGAAAATACCTGTTAAGTTTAAAAAACCCTGTTTTGTTTTCTAGTTTATTGTACAAAGCCTACATTTGGGATCTAAGCTGCCCAATAGTGTCAATAACCACTTGTAAAAATGTGGTAAGCAGATTAAGTGTTGATTAGGGTGCCACCCTGAAAAATGAGGAGAATGGGTCTTGAGTGATATGAAGTTTACTCCCATCTCTCACTGATTAGCTGTATGATTAGAGCAAGTAATATAAGCTTTGTATACCTCCATGTCCTTTTTCTAAAACAGTGGTACCTACCTACCTCCTCACAGTGCAGTTGCAAGGATTAATTTGTTAGCATTAATGTTTGCTGATTGCTCTGAAGTCCTCTGATTACAGGTGGTCTACAATAACAGATTATCAGTATTATTTATTTACACATGGGGCAATCAAATGCTTTGAGACATGAGGGTCCATGGTCTTTGGGAAGCATGGAGCTATAGTCATCTCTCCTTGCTCAAGCAAAATGTCCCTTGATTGCAGGCTGCAGAAAGGAGAACTCACTGCCACAGCCAGTGGTAACTAATGTGTGTGAATGTGCAGGTAACTTCTCGTTACTCTGGAGATGTTTAAAACCATGTTTGTTTTGCTGAACTAGACTAACAGGGCTGCCCCACTGGAACTGGGTTAGAGTCACTTGTATGCCATGGGGATAGCATAGTATAATAACGTGGTTAGAATCCCTGCAGCTTTGGGTGCAACTGCAGTAACAAAATGTTGTTATGTTAAGTTGATCATTGGTATGTCTCCATCAGTGGTAGCAATAGTGAAAATCCTAGCATGGAGTATAGGCTATGTGGTGGAGTTGCAGCAGTTGTCACTTATGGCTTTGAATACTGAAATGCAGGCAAAACCTTAGAGAAAGTGAAGTCAAGCAGGATTTCCGATGGCCTAGAACCGTGTTTCCCAGCCAGTGTGCCACCGTACACAGGTGTGCTGTCAGGTCTGAGCAGGTGTGCCACAAAATTTTTTGAAAAACTACTCAGAGCACTGGATTGGCTCATTAACTCATGAATATTCATGAGCTCATTTGGCAACTATATGGTGGTGTGCCTCGAATTAATTAAAGGTAGCAAGGTGTGCTGCGGTAGAGAAAATGTTGGGAACCACTGGTCTAGAACAAATCTGCCATTGGTAGTTAATATAAGAAATTTTGTTTAAAAATAGATGCAGCAGACTGGCTTCATTAATAGTGTAAATTATTAGTTAAAACAATCTTGTATCCAACAACAAAACTACCGTGACTGTTCTCTCTGACTAGCTAATGTCTTGAAAGAGATTTAATTTTAAAATTTAATGAGATCTGCAATAAAAAACCTGAACAAAATGGATTGTTATTAATCATCTAGTCAAACAGAGTAAATAAGGAGATAAACCAAGTTCAAAGCTTTCAGACTAATGGTTTATCACCAATACATGCAGAAGTTATTGTGAAGCTGCTGACAAAACACACAGGAAATGTTGATGTAGGTACTTTCTTGAGCATTTTGACAAATTCCTTCAACGCCCCCCCCCCCCCCCAAATTCAACCAGCTCAGCTCCTTATGATGAAATCCCTTTTTCACTCTTTTACTTCTTGATTTGAATGTCTTAAGTTTGATACTTTATTGGCGTCCAGGAGAAGCCTGTAATTGAGACCTATGACCTTTATTAATGTCTTTCCCCATAATGAATAGATGGCATAATTTAGACATTCTTGACTGTCATTGCCTTACTAAATCTCCTCTACTAGCAGTGCCACCCACTGTTCCCTCTAAGCCGTGCACGTGCACACAGGTCATGAAACCTGTACACACACACACAAAATAAGTATGCACAAAAAAATTCTATGGTGCTAATATTGGTGCTTACAAAGAAATGTTTTTGCGCGCACAATCTGAGTAATTAGAGGGAACACTGGACTGCCATCTACTTAAGCATTTTAGCCTTTGGTATGAACATTAGGAAAACAAATTTGTTCTGTTACAAATATAATGGAGCTGACCTGCAATAGACACAAGTGTATGTCAAAATAAATTAACAATATACAGTATCCCTTAATTGTAGTGTTAAAGTAAAATGATAAATCTTGTCACTCCAAAGAAATTGGCAGCAAAGTTATGAGTGTTGCTTGCTTTTCCGCAAAACTACAATTTTGTAATTTAAAATGGAGCCTAACTATACAAATAACGTTGGACAAAACTTAATCTGGATTCTGGTAGGCACAACTCCATTAATTTAAATAGGGTTTTGCTTGTTTTTTCCAGTGCTGAATTAGCCCTTTATCTTGAGATTTTGGTTCCTTTTGGTCTTGATTCAGAAATCACTTTATGAATGTGTTTAACTTGAAGTGTGGGCCTAAGTTGCATTAACTGGTTTCATACAGATGTACAAAGACTGCTAATATTGTCAGTGTTGCTTATGCCAGAATGGCAATTTGCCAAACATCAATCAACTTAAATGTTAGGTTAGCATAAGTTTCTGCTATCTCAAGTTGTATTCTCCATTCTGTGTCCCAAGAGACTTTGTGAAAGAAAAGAACAAACATAGGTTTATTCACTTTACTTTGTTGATGAACTGGTATGAATTGCTTTTCATTGGCAAGTGAAAAATCCATGGGAGCTGGGTAGTGGGCATCTTTTTAGTTGAGTTATTTGCCTCCTTTTACTTTCACAGGTACGACAGTGCAGGTAAAGAACAACATTTTTTGAGTCAGTGCTACAAATCTATAACAAATAATATTTGTTTTGCCCCAGGTTTCTTACTTTGAAATTTACTTGGATAAAATAAGGGACTTACTAGATGGTAAGTAACAACATTCTTTTCCATTCCCCACTGTGGTTGGGCCATAGGTGCTTGGGGAATGTTTTCTTCCCTCTTTATAATTGATTCAAACCCACCGTGTTTAAAATCTAGAATTAAATTTACAGATAAATTGCTGAATTTCTAAATTCAATTTTACCTGATTTAGATTATCTGTTTCTCTGGCTCTTTATGATATTAGAAGAAGCATTTGAATTGTTGAGGCACTCCAGGTCACAGCTTTACTGCAAAAATGAGGATGCTTCAGAGGTGTACAAATCAAAGTGCCAACATGTGTTTGTGTCTAATGTAGATGTATATAGCTTGCTTATAAGCTAAAGGCTATTTTGTACTTTTCTTGCCAACCCAGACTACTTCTGAGTCCTGCAAACTAACATGATTTTTTTTGCATGCAGTACAGTGAACTTCATGACTGAGGGCTACTTTTTTGTTTTCCAGTAAAGAATGGGAGGAAAAATCCTCATTCTGAATTTGAGTTTTGTAATGAGTTATAGTGAGTTCATACTCTTCTGTCATTCATATAATTGACAGAAATTGAAAGATAAATATTTCTAATACATGTAATCTTTCTTCTAGTATCAAAGACAAACCTTGCAGTACATGAAGATAAAAACAGAGTTCCGTATGTGAAGGTATAAGGAAGATTTTCAGATGTTGTATTTGGTTCATTTCCATTTTTTTTTCCCCCCACACCATGGGTCCTTAAACCAGCTTCTACTTTTATGTGCAGATTTCCATTGTCACCTTCCTTAACATCTATGTGTGTGGGGGAGAGGGAAGAATAAAGGGTGTTTTGCATGTGGGTGCCAACAGATGTGTCAAACCAATTTATTTTAACTAGTGAATTTGGTGAGTTTTTTGTTTTTGGGTAGTTGCTTAATCACGTCTGAATTTTAGCTGCAATAACCCTTTTGGTGAAACACTGATGGGATTGAATCATTTCTCTTTGCTTCATTTCCCTTTGTTATAATGCAATTAATAATTTTAAGAGAATGCAAAGTTAAACATGTATATTAATATTTAAAATGGAATGTGAAAGAAAAAATGAAGAGTAAAATTTTTCTTTAACATTCACTGGTATGGATTCTATGTTTGGCTCATTTATAATCTTCCAACAAATCTAATGCAAAAAGCTGTAATCATTTTACAAACGATACTGATTGTTGTTTTACAGCTGCTTGCTCCTTTATCTAAATTCTGTAGGGAAAAAAAATTGGACATTTCTGATGAAAGAGAAAGTGTTCTGCTTTCTCTTACCTCTTATCCTTAGATGGTGGAACAAAGAAGGCAAAATCATTCCATAAGCCACACCTCAAGAAATCCATGGCAATCAGTTTTAGTAGCCTGTTGCATAGGTCCATTGCAGAAATGTAATGGAGTAGCACCCTCTGGTGACCAGAAGTAAGATTGCTTGCACTTAGCTGTAAACTAGTTTTGTCCACCCCTGCCATAAGCGTTACCATATATCAGAAAAAGGGAGGGCAATTTCCTGCCTGCTCCTGAGTTGGAATGAAAAAGGAGTTGTGGCAGTGGAGCCTAAAAGAACTTAGAGGTTTTGATATAAATTATTTGATACTTCAGCATTTTTCTGATCATATATAGCCCTTTTATTTGGAGTGTTTTGATTTGACTAATCTTTTGATACAATATGAGAATAAAATTTTCTCTTGTTACCCTCATGTCTTAGTGAAGTCAGTTTGAGGGCAGGCAAAGATTTTGACCCAATCTCTTTTTGAACGTTCATGTTGGATATTTTATTTATTTTTTGCCCGTGAAAGATGAACATTTTCGTTGCATTTTTTCATGGTAATGACTCACTTTCCACATTAATAAATTCCAAACTTGTATATTTTTAGGGCTGTACAGAGAGGTTTGTCTCTAGTCCTGAAGAAGTTATGGATGTCATTGATGAAGGGAAAGCAAACCGCCATGTAGCTGTTACAAGTAAGTGATCTCAAAGATTTGTATAAAGAAATAGTCCTTAGTACCTACATTTTTGTCTTTTGCTTAGATTAGGAACTAACTCTCCAATCCATCAAAGCATGTGGATAGTTCTGTTGAAGTAAATGGGATTACTCATGCATTTAAGTACTTTATTGAATTGTATCCTAACTCACTCTCAGGTATCACTGTGCTAGGACAATTGGTAGATGTTGATTTTTATTTTCATTTATTTTTTTTAAATGATCTGTGGCGTGAGTAGATCTTTCAGCTTGGAGACCACTAAAAAGCAAATGGGAAAAACAGGGTGCAAATACACACTTAGGTGTAATCCAGCTCCCACTGATAAGTTTGAAGACTCCTGTTGACAATGGGAGCTGAATTGGAGCTTTAGTTTAACTTGAGTTAAGAAATTGCTTTACTTGTATAATGCAAGTTTTGAGATTTATGTTTTTAGCAGAGAAATATATATTGCATAACTGTGTTATGAAAAGTATAAAACAAACAAGGAGTCCTGTGTCACTTAAAGATTAACTAATTTATTGCATGAGCTTTCATGTAAGAAATTGTCTGACAAAGTGGGATTTTCTCCCATGAAAGCTAATACAATAAATTGATTGATTGATTAGTCTTTGAGTGCCACCTCAGGAATCCTTGTTTTTCTTTACTGAACTAGACTAACACTGCTGCACCTTTGGAACATGAAAAGTATAAGGTTTTTAAGACTAATTTTGTGATGCTCTTCAAAATGGCACAGAAATTACTTTTTAAGATTGTGTTAAAACTTGTTTTAACACATCTTTTAAAAATGCTCTTCTGCAGCATTTCTTTTAGCAGTCAAAAATTAGACTGAAGAGTTATAAAATTATATCAAGCTTTAAAATCACTGTTAATTGCCCTTTTGTATTGTGGGTGACTGTTGTGTAGACAGTCTGTTAGTGTTGACTTTATGATGTGTGTTTCATTAAAACAATGAGCAATGGATGGATCATTATTGAATAAAATGTAACAAATTATACTTGGAAAATTTCTACGCTTTTACTGGAGAAAGGAAGTAATTTTACTTTTGATCAAGGAATTTTTTTCAGCTGTAATTTAAATTGATTCAGGTTATAATGCTAGGTCTCACAGCCTCATCTCTAAAATGCTTTAGTGTTACCCCAATTTGCTGCTGTTCATTAAACCTCTGATAGCTTGAAAACATGAGTGCAGGCATCTGTTACATTCCAGCTTTCAGACTGAGGGTTTATTTTGGAACATCTATGTTTGTTTCATATTCACACTGTACTCTTCCTTTGCTCTAGTGTTATGAGATCTCTCTGCCTCAGCTTACTTATCCATAAAATGGTAGTACTTAACTACCTAGCTGGCAATGAGATTTTTAATGCTTACAAAGTGCTTTGAGGTGTTACGTGAATGCTGGTGTGTTTTAATGTAACTGTTTGTTGTCACTAATGCTGTTGGCTGACTGGAATGTATTTGATGGAAGCTACTGACTTTTGGGTTTCTCTGCGTGTACATGCATTCCATAGGCTATATTCCACCTTTCTGAGATCTGACCATAAAAGTAAGATTTTTTTTTTTTTTTTTTTTTTTTAAAGTGGAACATTTTCTGTATTACATAATTCCAGTTTGTGGAGGAATTGGTCATGATGACAGCACAAAGATAACAGACTGTTTAAAATTAAATGGACCATCAAAATAAGTTGTTCTACTCTTTTTATTGTTCTCTGTGCACTTTATTCCAAAGAAACAGTGACCTGAACTGAATTTCAATAGCTGCAAAACAAATAAATCTTTAAAAAAATTCATTGATTATATTTTTGTTGCATCATGTACTAGATCTGTAACTATTACCATAGTGCTTTAAATCCTGCTGGGCCTGATGAATATGACTGATAATTTTAACCCAGTCTCCAGACTCTAGTTTAGGTTGTCTTTGATGGTAATAGTGAGTTTGACAAAGAAAAATCTCATAACTCAAGTCTATTTGGAAATTGCTCCCACTAAAAATGCAAATAGCAACCTGCTAGCCAAGTCTGGCGTTCTCTTCTGAATTCTTGTTGTTCTTCAGCTTGCTGTTACTCTGTGGATAATACCATAATCCTTTTCACTCTCTCTTCCTTTGATTTCTAAATTACTGTACTCTTCCGGTTTTCTTTTGTGTTTCTTGTCACGTCTGTAGAACTTTTGTAAAATCACTTCCTCCTATGTCTCTCTTTCTCCATTCTTCTTCTGAATAGTCTGTGCTCCCTTTTTTCCTTTTTTTTTTTAGACTAGGCACCCAAATCTACTCTTGACCCCACTTTGACAGGAAAGCAGGAAAAATTGCTTTAAAATTCCCATACAAATCCTCAGGAGCATTTCTCTTGAACACCACTGTTACAAATCAAGGAAATCTCCAGTTAAGGCAACAATTACAGCCAGATCCATCTGAGGTCAGGTGCTGTATTGCATCATGATTTTCAACTACCCCATTCCACATCTTAACAACCCTTCCCATTCCAATGTACTGTTGTTCTCTTGTTACGGCACTTTTTAAAATAATGTATTTTCTAGACTTTGTGTGGGTGCACACTTCATTTTTACAGTAGGGGACTGTCATGTTCAGGATGCAGTCCAGAGCTGTGAAGGATTGTGTCATATGTTGCCCCTCGGAATGGCTACTGGATAGGCAAGCACCTATGAGCTTTGTTGACACCCGGCTAGAGGTACCAACTTGCTGTATATCTTTGAGGAACTGGTCTACCAGCTCCCCAGGCTGGTTTGGTAAACACACAGTAGTCCTCATTTCATTTTGTGTTCCTAACTTAATATGTGTGTTGTACATGTGTTATTACACAAGAATATTGGTGGTCAGTATGATATTAGTTTAGAAATGATCCCTCCCAGGCAGATTTTTGTACAAAGATCATTGCGAGAATGTATAGGGTGTGCCTACAGCAGCTTTTATTCACAGGAATATCATCTGTATTTCTACTTTTTTTCCTAAATCTCTTCAGTTTTCATTGATTTTTATTTTAATGAAAACACATTAGAGTTCTTAGGCCGCAAATCTATGCTGTTAAAGAGAAATTATTTGTGAATCCTTTTAAAATAATAATAAAGCTTCACAATCCCCCTCGCTTAACCCCCCCAATCAAGTAATTTGTCATGAATCTAGTTAATTTTTCAGTCATGGGGCTCAAAAATAGAGGCTCATTATAAACAGCATAAACCCTGGTCAGTTTCAAGAAGCTGTCTGAAATTTAGACTTCAGAGTAGACAGTTGTTTGGAGTTTTCATGATTATTGATTAATCATAGGCCAATTGTGGTCTGATAAAATAAGAACATATCTTGGCAGATTTTTTAAATCTCTGCAAATAGGAGTCTTAAAAGAAAATTAAAAGTATTACTTTTTTTTTATAGATATGAATGAACACAGCTCTAGAAGCCACAGTATCTTCCTGATTAATATTAAACAAGAGAATGTAGAAACTGAAAAGAAACTCAGTGGAAAGCTTTATCTGGTGGATTTGGCTGGAAGTGAGAAGGTAATCAATATTTAGTTTTATTAGTAATTTTTGCCATGCTTAGAAGTATTATTGTAACTCCTAAATTAGTGTGTTTTCATGCTACTTAAATCCAGGGCTGCATTAATGCAGGGGCTTTTGGGGCTGCAACCATAGGACCCATGCTAAGGGAGGAGGGGCTCAGCTCTGCAAAACTCTGTGTCAGAGCACTGTCCATACTGCCTGACCTACTGCTGGCCAGGACTCTCTCCCCTGATCTGGCTACCCTGCCTCCGTGCTGCTGACTGACAGCACTCCAAGGGTGAGGGACTCTCCACTGCTGGAGTGCCGCATGGCTGACCTGCAAGGAGTGCCCTATTTATTCCCCTTTTCCCTCACTGCCAGTTGTTGCCCAGACCCATTCCGGGTCAGCTAACAGCATTCCCAGGGAGGAAGTACCCTCAGGCTACTCCTAGAGTGATGTGCTACTTACTGGCAGCCCCTCCCCCTTCCCCCCAAGGCTGACTGGTGTGTCCCAGCAGGTCATCTAGGATGGGGGGGGCTTGAATCAAGCCCTGCTTAAATCTCAGGGTATGGTTTATGCAACTTCTGAAACTAAGCATAGCATATCTGTTATGTTATTAAAAGCCTAGTACATAGCTAATAATATTGGCTCAAACTTAATCTCTGACGTTCGGTGTTCAGGATCGGGGAGAGCAACAGGTCAGAAGTACTGACTGGAATGAAATGCAAGACAGCATCTAGAATTTGTAATGGAGTGAATTGCAACCACATAATTCTAATAACTATACATTCTGTATCTAAGCATGGATCTTCATGTTTGCTGTAATGGGGATTATGGAAAGCTATGTTTTTGTTCAGACCTATTAAAGAATGATGTTGTGGGCATAAAAATAGACTTTGAGAGTGTGAGAACTTTTCTGTAAATTGTTAGATGGGGCTATTACTGTATTTTTCATTTGTACCCCTCCCATTTCCAGTATTTCAGTGTATTTAGCATATTAAGGTGATGAGACATAGGTATAGTTGAAGGTTACGTGAATGTTTTGAGGCTCCCTGCGTGATATCTTTCATGATACACTCAAGGCATAAGCTGTTTTTGCTTTCGTTTGGATACAGAAAAAATGTTAAGTAGAATGAAATTTGTGTCTTTGCTCTGAACAATAATGGGCCTGAAGAGAATTACAGTGGAACAAAACTTCATTTTGTTGCCCAGCATTGATCTGAACATCAAAGAAAATGTTCTGAACATGCACTAGAACATAATGCCTAGCTATAAATTAATAATAAAAAAACAATTCTCAATTAGTAGGATCATTTGCCATCCAGTTTAGGATTCTTTGGTGCATTTGTCCCTGCTCTTCATCCACATACTTGGCACTAGGAAGTATTTGAGAAATAATGGAGCTTAAATAGCATAGATGACTTTTTCCAAAACAGTAATAGACTTTTTTTCATCTTTAGAGGTGTATGGGGAAAGTAAAATGTTTTATCAGCCATGTAACAATCTTCACACATTGGTTGAAAATTAATTTGAGACTGCCCTTCTGTTGTAGAAGCAAATAACTCACTTGAAGAAATGTGTACATGAACTTGTTGTGTGCCCATTAGAGAATTCAGAATATTGTTACAGCAGTTAAAAATAATCTCCCAGTTAGCTTTCCTCCTGCCTCAAATTCATGGATTTGTGACTTGGCTAATTGGCTTCAGGGCATTCAGTAGAAAACCTGAAATTATGCTGCCTCTTAGTAGACTAGCTTGTTCATTGATTGGAAAAAAATTCCATTTTTCTTTGATGCAGCATCCATTTGCCAGGGTTGGTTACGGAAACATTATCAGACACACACTATACCTTCATTATTAGAATTTAAGAAGAAATATATGGCCTGCACTTCTTACAATTCCCATTGTACACTGTGGTTTTTTTGACCAAGTACGTGTCCATAGAAGATGTTCCTACTTTGAGCTAATGGGAAGAGAACCAACAGAGAAATAGAACATGCCATTAAATCAACTTTTTCTAAGAGAATTTAAAAGTACTAGATGCATTTTTAAATAACCTGTTTACTTAGAAGGTAAACTTTTTTTCTCTTTCAAGGCTCTGTCTTTCTTTTGTCTTTTACTGTATTGTAATGTTTGCACAAAGGCTGGCTGATGGTTTAGTCTGACTGATTCCTGCTATCTTGTAGGTCAGCAAAACTGGAGCAGAGGGCTCTGTTCTTGATGAAGCTAAAAATATCAATAAGTCTTTGTCTGCTCTGGGCAATGTGATCTCAGCCTTGGCAGAGGGAACTGTAAGTAATCCCTCTTTTTGGTGCTACTAAATAATAAAAGCTATATTTGTCAGTTTGTTTTCATTAGCATGCATGCATGAAATAAGCTGACATCTCCACTTAGAAAGGGGAGTACTAGCTTTGAATTGTAAACTAATGCAACACTGTCCTTCTCTCTTAATCTAGAAAGTATAATGAGAACTAACTCTTGTTGACTACCAATTGAACTGTTAACTGGCATACTGTATCTTAATACAGTGGTTTTCAAACTTTGCGTCAGGATCCAATCTGAGTCACAGACACTCAGGTACTGGGGTCACAGCACCCCTTACTCCTGTATCCAAAAGACTGGAATGCATTGCTCAAAGATGTAATTGTTGGGCTGTGGGCGCAAATGATTTTTTTTTTTTTTTAACTGGGTCCGGAGGAGAAAAGTTTGAAGACCACTGCCTTACTAGACTCAAAACAAGTATATCCATGTCACATGTTTTGAACTCTGTAAAGTCTAAATTAATGGCACCGCCTGCTCTTTGTCACATACCTGTCTAAAAAAAAATATTGTTTGAAAGTATCTTGTCTGTCGTTCATTTAGAAAACCCATGTTCCATACCGAGACAGCAAAATGACCCGAATTCTTCAGGACTCCTTAGGTGGGAACTGCAGAACAACCATTGTTATATGCTGTTCTCCCTCCATATTCAATGAAGCAGAAACCAAGTCTACCCTAATGTTTGGACAAAGGTGAGTCAACCCAGCATTGTCCTGGACAGTTTCTTCTGTCTGTCCTGGCATGTTCTGAACCAACTGAGCTGCATTGTGTTTGGAAAAGAATTGTTAGGTGGACACTAGTTTTTAAATGGAAGCTTTGGTTTCCCTGCGAACTGCAGTAAAAAGAATTGCATGGAAGGTCTCTACAGAAAAATAAAATTTATCATTACTCTGTAGAGTGTAAGAAAAAAGAAATGTTATGATGGCAATGTAACTACACTAGTTGAGTTCAAGGCTACTTGAGGCTTGTCTACATCAAAATTAAGGTATTTGTCAACATCCAGCCACCACAGTAATTAAAGCAGTGATTCATGCCCACACTTGCTCCTTCTGTCCCTCACCAGGAATCTTTCCACTGACTGAAGTGGAGCATTATGAGACGCTGACAGGTGGGGCCCAGCAGCCCTGAAGTTGACAGCCTCAACTGTAGGCCAGGGCTCACAGTTAGCTCCTCAAGCTGTCATCCGAGTGCTTGGCTATGAACCTGTCCTGCTATCCAGTGCTAACAGCGCAGGCTGTCAACCAGGTGCTGGGCTAACAGGTGTGAATTGTGTGCACCATGTGGGGCAGCTCACAGCTGTGAGCCTAGCACCTGACAGCTGTCAGTGCTGGAGTGAGGGGAAGAGGCTTCCGTTGTCAGTGACTGCCAGTGACTGAAGTAATTACCCTAACCACATTGGCAGAAGTGCTACGCCTCTTGTGGAGACAGTTACAGTATCGGTGTAGTGGGCCACTTATTTTGATGGCTGCAGTGTTATGTAGACAATGATTTTCACAGGTGAAATAAGCCACCCTTATGTCGACCTAACTAGGGCAGGTCCAGCTTTTTGTCACTGAAAGGATTAAGCACAGTAACATCACTTCAGAGTGTTTGCAAAAATGGTAACAGTACTGTGCATTTTCATCCCCAGTCTGATGCAGTACTCAGCTTCTGGTTTAGTGTCATCTGAGGTGCTTTTACTTGAGGCTGCTTTTGAAGCTTTTAAGATTAGTTTTCCCTTGAATGACACCTTGATATAATTGACAGGTCTGCAAAGGAAGTGTTTTCTGCCACTACTTAAGACTATATTGTGGATTTGTGTGCAGAGTTGACTATTTCATAGTTTTATGCATACATGGGATCTTGCCCATTTATTAAAGATCTCTGGAGAGGAGGCAAAAAGGGTGGAAATGGTTGGTTAAAACCATTGTCCCATACTGGTGTACAAGGAACTATTCTATGAAGTCACTTTTGGAAGCTGATAAAAATATGGGAGGCTCATTACAAAATGTTTTAATTATTCAGTCTGTGGAATCTCTGATATTTTTAGGAAATTCCCTGTATTGTGTCATATATGAATGTCTGAACAAAACAATATGTGCAAATTACTAATTGCTGTTTAACTTACTTAACCATTTGCATAATATTTTGGAATCTCATTTATCTATTTTGAAATTGGGTTATGAGAAAATAAGAATGGTCTGTCAGTGGTCTGTCTACTGCAGTTCCCTGTCCCGAGTGGCCAGTCCTAGGTGCTTCAGAGGGAATGAACACAATGGACAGTCACTGTGTCCTCCTTCCCCTCTTGTCCATTACTAGCTTCTGGCAAACAGAGTCTAAGGACACTCAGGGCATTGTTTTGCATAACAGCCATCGATGGACCTAGCCTCTGTGAATTAATCTAGTTCTTTTTTGAGCTCTATTATAGTTTTGCTCTTCACAGCATCCACTGTCAGAGAGTTCCACAGCTTGACTCTGTGTCAAGTGAAGAAATACTTCCTTTCATTTTTAAAAGTGTTGTCTATGAGTGACCCTAGTTCTTGTATTTATATGAAGCATTTGTTGTTCACTTTCTCCACACTGTCAGGATTTATCTATCATATCCTCTTCCCATAGTCATCTCTTTTCCAAGATAAAAAGTCTTAGTCTTTTAATTTTCTCCTCATACAGAAGCTGTTCCATGTCCCAGTCATTTTTATGGCCCTTCTCTGTACCTTTTTCCAATTCCAATGTATCTTCTCTGAGACTAGATCTGAATGCAGTATTCAAGATGTGGATGTGAAATGGATGTACGAAGTGGTTCTGTGATGTTTTCTGTCTCATTTACTAATGGTTCCTAGCATTGTTTGTGTCTTTTGACGCCACTGAACATTGTTTCCTGATTTGTACAATTTTCAGTAAAACCCACCTTAGTGAAGGAGCATTTCACATGGAAAGATATAAGAGTGTGAAAAGTTTTACCTGGCTACCCTTATTGATTATGGTCCCATTGTATGTTCTTTTAAGGTTAATAGAAGGTTTATAATTGACTTTAGTGGGAAAAGGATGAGGTCCTCTGTTTCCAAGTTGGTACCTGATGATGCCTTCCTTGTACGTAGACAGAAAAAGGGATAAAGACCACAATATTAAAGGGTGGGATGTGTGAGAAAGTAAGAGCAAGGTAAAAAGGGTCAGCATTTCTCCCTGTATTTTGAGCTTTGCTGGGTAGAGTGAATTAATAGGTGGAGCCAGAGGTGAGAGCAGGTGGAGCCATTCTGCAGTACTCTCCCCTTATGTAAAACAAACAAGGAGTCCTGTGATACTTAAAGAACAATAAATTTATTGCATGAGCTTTCATGGGAGAAAATCCCACTTTGCTCCTTGTTTATTTTACTGAACTAAACTAACACAGTTGCGCCTGTGGAACTTCTCCCCTTTTCAGCATTCTGATGCTCTCCAGTATTAACTTGCTCTTGGCATCTGTGAGGGTCTAGGCAGGGAAAGGTAGGACTCAACCATGGCAGAACAGACAACAGCAATAGAAAGCATGTGCCATTGAAGAAGGCTCTTTGTTTTCTTCCTGCTCTGTGGCACCATAAACTGCTTACACTGAATAGGAACATACAGAGAAGAAATCCCCCAGAAAAACTTTATAGGGTTTTTCCTTCTGGGTATTTGGTAGAAGCAGAGCATTTGGCCCAGTGTAGTTATGACAAATTACTATTAAAAAAATAACTATAGAAGGAGAAATAATCATTTGTATGTGTAGACTGAAGGATTGTTGTTTTTAAGTATTTCTGGTTGGCTAACTTTGCTTTCATTTAAAGGTATGTCATTGTACAGTAATAAATTTAGACTTTTTGGAAACATGCTCCTTTTATAATGTGTTAATATGTGGTAACTGAGTAGTGCCATGGAGTAAATGAGAATACAAGGATGCAATAATAACTGTAAAATATTGATATGTAATGGATCAGTGGATATGGCTTGTGTACTGTGCATCCTTAGAGGGTGCGCGTCTGTTTGAATTTGGCATCAGCAATGTGAACCCACCATACTGTTAGTCATCTTCATACCTGTAATTTTTTCACTTTGAATTCAGTTCATTCTGATGAACATTTATACGGGCTCATAACATAACAAAAGAGAGAGTCCCTATTGTTCCAGCTCTATGTGGATGAATAAACTGCATGTTGCTAGTCCTTTCTGGACAAAGCCCCAATCCAGTGAAACTGTTTAATAGGTGTTTAAGCATGTGCATAAATGCTTCATTGGCTTGGCCTAAATGAAGTTAACACCAAGGTGCTTATTTGTACATTAGAACACACCAAGTTGCATGCATTAACATTTTAGACTTGGAATCCAATCATAGGGTTGGAAGGGGCCTCATGAGATCATTGAGTCCAACCCCCTGGGGCTTGAACCCAGGACCTTCTGCATATTAAGCAGAGGTGCAAGCCACTACACTATTTGCAAGCATTTAGATTAAAGTGTTATTAAGCTATGATGACATCAAAGGTTCACTTTTTTCTTTCATAAGCATGAATTGATTCCCTTTAACATTACTGAAAGTGATGAACACATTCATTGTGTGTAGGTATTGCCACATATGCATCTATGCCTCATTTTAGACATGTATAATGAAGTGCAGTGAACGTGGGAAGTCCAGTTTCTATGTTTGGATTTTTTTGTCTCTTGGATTCAAAAATGGACCTTCTGTTCAGAAGGCAAATTGTTTTTAGAAACAGTCTGACTCAGCACAGCTTGGCTAACAAGGACTGTGATTGCTGCTGCATGAATAATGGATGCAGTGCTGTGGATTTGGTTTCACATATGCATGCCATCTGTAAAACTAGAATTAACAGAGCATCATGCTAAAAATGCGAAATATTTTTCTACAATGGGGAAAGCAATTTTAGCTCAAGGTGCCTTTTTAAATTGTGTATGTTTCCTATTTTAGGGCTAGAAGACCAGTCCAACTATGGGTGTTGAAAGAATAGTGAACAACTCCATTGTTTATTATCAGTGGTGTTGCAGTTGTGCTGATCCTAGGAATTCTTTTGCCTTTTTCCCTGTTTTGATGGGAGAGGTGTTAATGGACCACTTCATCCTAAATGGTCCCTTGAAATACATTGTATGCCAAGGATAGTCGATAATAAGTGAACCGGGGGCCAAATCTGGACTGCTAGATGTTCTTGAATGAAACTGAAATCTTTTTATTTACTTGTTTGTTGTTATTGGGGGTTTTTTTGTTTTTGTTTTTGTTTTTGTTTTTTTTGAGTCCAGATTTTGACTATATTTTGACCAAGAAATTCAGACCTTGTCAAAAAAAAAATTGACTGCCCTTGTTGTATATCATGTTGTCCTGTCCATTTCAGTCCCAGGATATTAGGGAGACAAGGTGGTAAGGTAAAATCTTTTACTGAACCCAACCCATGTTGCTGAGAAAATGATATAAAAGATGAAAACACACATCACCTATGGGTGAATGCTTTTCACAAAGATCACTTTTTAACTGATCTGTCAATCCTCCTCCTCAAAGGAAACCAGCATAACACTTCCAAAAAACTGAGTCTAGAGTTCCAAATTTATAAGTTTGTTAAACACTGAAAATCATGACCTTAATAAAGACGTGATATTTATGGCTTATTAAAACAATCTCTAAACGATTGGCTCCTTTTTTTTTTTTGTCCTATGTGTTAATAGGCCATTTCACTTTGAATGGTTCCTTGGAATATGTGCTGTATATTCCATCTTGTATTTAGCTGTGCCACTGAAGGAGAGGTCTGCATAGTTTGGAAACGTCTCTCTCATCAACAAGAGTTCAATAAAAGATATTACCTCACCTACCTTTTCTGTCTGAATACATGATGGCAGCTAACCACTCCTGCCACAGCCTCTCGTAACTGTCCTGAAACAGGAGCCATCGTGCTCATAATCTAGAAGAGTTCATGGTGAACACCATGATACAAATGTGATGCTTGCTGCTATGTGGCATTAAGATCAACTTTCCCTTTTGGTGCTATTCTGTAAGACTTTTCTAGGAGGAAAATGAACATTGATACAGTGAACATTTTCTATCTCTATCCTTTAGTCACCAGACAAACCAGGAAGAGCACACATTTGTGCATCTTTTTCCTGTAGTAGGGCTATTTGCAGATTGGGTCAAAGGTTAGTGAATATTTTGTGGTTTATGGATGATGATGATTTTCATATCTTACCATCTGGAGATACTCCTGGCCCCATGTAGATCATTGATGTGTTTTCCCACTTCTTTAAAGCTTTTATATTAGTTGGTTAAACATTCCAGAATTAAAGGTCATCTGCTTAGACCCATTTTACAATAGTAAGGAGGTTGCCTGTGCTTCACTGGCAGTAGTCTGATGGTTTCTCCTCCCCAAACCTTGGAACCAATATTGATTTAAATGTCTCCCCTATAGTTTTAGGTTCAAACCAGTTTTCTCTTGACTTTTTTTTCTTCCCACTTTGGTCCCCCCAACCTTCCCTAATCAATTATTAAGTGTCCAACTCATTTTT
>ML681984.1:26360448-26486070 GCA_007922195.1 Podocnemis expansa
CAGGACCACATAAGGCAAAATCTCTTACTCAGCAGTTTTGGTCCTGGTAAGTATCTGGATGAGAGACACCCTAAGAAAAGCCACTGTTTTTCATGCAATACTGCAGATTTTAGCAGGAGGTACTCTTAACCAGTTCTGAGACCATGCTGCATTGTAGTTTTAGGGAGCAGAGTGCCTTTGAAGGGAATGTCTTTAGAGAACAAACAAAGTTGTCTTGTCTGTTTTTACTAGCTGTGGTCACTAAAGTTCCCTGTCCTTTGAGAGAACAGGGTTATTCATAATATCCCCAAAACATTACAATTTGGATAATTATATTCTGACTGCTTCACATTCCTTGGCAATTCAGCTAGATCTAGTATTCTTGTGCTCAAGTGTTATGCAGTGTACTTTATACTGTCCAAGGTGAATTTCAAAATTGACATGAAAATCCTGTTTCCATCTCTGTATGAAGGATCTTTCTTCTAACTACACTATGGGAGAGGATTCTTCATAGACCTGAGTTGTTTTTTTTTTAAAACTATTTTTGGAGAAAATCAAGGCCTCCCACAGCTTGATTTCTGTGTTTTTTGTGTATTTTTTTAATTTAAAAGGGATTTTTTAAAACTTCTGTACTTAAAACTGCATCTGCTTGTGAGACTTGATCCTTTTATTGATCAGCTGCTCAATTTGTTATACCGAAAAATGTGTTTTTAAAAATATATTAAAGCTTCAAGGGGGCCAATACTGCACAGTGTTTGAGAAGAGTGGACTATAGTATTGTACTTTTTCTAAGGTGCAGGCATTTAGTGTTTTGATTTTTTTCTTTAAATCTGAATCCTTGCTTTGTTGCATTAAGAGAAACACTTGATGAAAACAATTTAATGATCACTTATATTTTCATGCCTTGTATACAGAGCCAAGACTATTAAGAACACAGTCTCTGTGAATCTTGAGCTGACCGCAGAAGAGTGGAAGAAAAAATATGAGAAGGAAAAAGACAAAAACAAGAGTTTGAAGAATGTTATCCAGCATCTGGAGATGGAATTGAATAGGTGGAGAAATGGTAAGAAAATTTGAAATAAAATACATTTTTATGGACCTCTAGATGTTTAAATCTTTCTTAAAATCACAAAACATGACACACACAAATACAGAATTTCCTGTTATAATTCTAAATGATCATGGAAGAGATTGAATTGGTAAAAGACATTTCCCTTTTAGAAATGATTATCCAGTCTACAAGGTTACAATACCAGAAAAAGATGGAGCATTGGGGTACTAAGGTGGCCTAGTTAAGTGAATTCACTAATTTCACGTCAGGAGGACTGGGTTTGGAGTTGTCATAACTGAAAATTAGGAACATCACATGAGACCACAGATTATTGGTCTGACATCTAATTTGCCATAATTAGCAGTCCTGGCTCTGAGGATTGCAAACATTGGAATGGGAAGCAATAAAGAAGGATTGAATTGGAGTGACGCTTGTTTAAGTGATTTTGCACAGCATGTGTCTTCATTGTATTAGTCTCAGAATGGTCCTAAAGGCTCACTTTCATGAGTGTATAATTTTAGCAAAACCTCTTTGGTGATTCTTAAGAGCCTTTGTGAATTTGGGGATGAATGTGCATGGTAGCTTAATTCTTGTGTTGCTGTGTCTTCTGACTCTTCTTAGCTGATGTTGCTTCCACATTGATCCACACCTGAATCACCTTTCAAGATCAGCACTCTACAATGTTGGTCAGTTTACTGGCTCCTTAGACTCTTGGGACCACTTTGTCCTTAGAGGGAACACTGCCACTGTAATTAAAAATGTATGGCTGGCCCATGCCACCTGATCAAGGCTTTGGCTAAGAGGCTTTCTAATTGCAAAGTTGTCATTTAGGCTCAGACTGGAGCCCTGGGAGGGAGGAGGGCCCCAGAGCTCAGGCTACAGCCTAAGCCCAAATCTCTACACTGCAGTCAAACAGCCACCCTCTACCCCCAAGCCTGAGCCAGCAGGTGCAGGCCAGTTGTGGGTGTCTAATTGCAGTGTAGAATTCCTTTGTGACCACTGGTTGAATGCGGGTGCTGTTGTGTCCCTTAGGGGGAACAGTAGCCATATCTGCATTTGTCCCTGTAGCAATGTCAGAGGTTGTCACATCCTAGAACAAGGATTCCAAACCCCTTCAGGGTCGCAACACAGCTGAGAGGCTTGCCAGGTATGTTTGATGAACTGAGGCTACTCCACTGCTCATGTTCCCCCCAGTGACGCCACTGTCTATATTAACCACTTAATTGAATTCATTTAGTGCAAATGAACACAATTTCAGGTAATTTTTCTAGACCACAAAAGATCAATCATATGGTAGCTGCAATTATATGATTGCTTGTTTAACTACATAATGAATGGAAAATTATATTGCAATTATTTGCTATTACAGTATTCAATAGGTACATCTAGAGTAACTGGGCTCTTTTAGTCATGAAATTGTAGACCAGTCACTTGGTAAATAAAAGTGTGAAATTTTAAGATTCTTTTTCCTGTAAGACTTCTTCTGTAATTTTGGTTCTCACTGTGGTTTGTTACAAATAATTAAATAGTGATATTATGCTAGTTTTAAAACTATCAACAGGAATCTAGCTTCAAATTCTATTTTTAAATAAGCAGTTATAAATCCGGAGTAATGGCACAGAAGTCCATGAAACAAACAAACAAGGAGTCCTGTGGCACTTCAGGACTAACAAGTTTATTTTTTTTCATGAGCTTTCTTGGGAGAAAATCCCACTTCATCAGACACTTTGATGATGGGGGATCTTCAAGTCAGTGAGTTGCTCTGGATTTACACTGGTGTAATGGAAAGCAGAAGTTGCTTTCTGGAAGTGCTATCACTAACTAAAAATTAGTGCTTTTTGCTCTGTCAGGATGCCTGCTGCTTTTGGAAGTGAAAAGCTGCACAGCAGATTTTGGTTCTAGATCTGTTATTTCAGCTGGCCAAACTGCAAGCAGTTTGAGTTTCTTTCGTAACTACTAAAATTCACATAGTCAGGAAAGGCAGGGTAGAGGAGTTACAAGCCTTGTAAATGGATCATATTATTTTCTCACTTTATATGTTTTTAAATTCACTTTTCTAGCATGGAATTCTATTTTCTGGTGGCTCTCCTATTGCTGAATATCTCCTATGTGTGAGTGAGGCATTAGAATATTATATAAGGAAGCCATTAGAACAGAATTAGAGACTGTCATCTGATGACCACTTGCCTGCCCTCCTGTGGCCTTCAGAAAGAAGTTCTTGAGCAAATGTGTTCTGAGTGCAATTGCTGTTCTGCCCTCTGCATAGGTTTCAGTTCATGAAGGGGGGAGAGGAGGCAATTTATTAGGTAGTATTTTATGTTTAAAATTTCAGCATGTAAATGCCAATTTATAGGATTTTGTCTACTGTAGCATTTTTACAAATAGTCACTGTGACTGTACTCATTTTTAATAAGAAAAAACTGCAATCAAGTGAAGCGTCATGGGGAAAACTACTTGACAGGGGTCATTACAAAAAAAATTTGTCAGCCACATCCTGTGTATTTATGCAGGTAATATTCAAAAGGTTAATTGCATGCAGACCACACAATGCTTGAATATTTGAAGTAAATGCACACCAGTGATTTAGCATGGAAGGATATAAAAACCTTTGAACTTATGCTGAGAAAACAGATTAATTATGCTCATTATGAATATCACATGTAAAATATTTAGTGGGAAGAGAACTGCTTTTTCTTTTTATGAAAGCAGGAGAAATCAAACTTCCCCATTGTTAAAAATGCTCTGTTCTCCATGTGTTGTTTATGGTTGTCTTGGTTATTGCAGTCAATTGACTGCAGTGATAGCTTTCTGGGGACATCTCCGTAGATTCAGGCCACTTCAGTGCAGGGAATATTCTCTATTAGTTCAGTGAGATTGCCATGGAGACGATTTGCCTGGTGTTGGGTCTTGTGTAGTGCTAGGAATTTATAATTGCCTATTATGTTATGTGTTTGATTTGTATCTTTATTAAATGTTAATTTCTTAATCTCCTTTCCATTCTAGAAATGCCGTAGCATTTTAGAAAGGGGAACACAGATGTGTGGCAATATGCAGAATAACCACTTGTTACAATAAGATGTCTTTTTAATATATGCTCCTTCCCACCCCCAATCCTGTCCCAGTGGCCTGGCCTAGAAGCAAATTAACTGCATTCAGAAATACATTATTGACTGCCCGTGTGACCTTCTGAACAGCATTGTTTGACGGAAGGCTCCATAAAAGGTGGCTGTTGCCAAATGAAGCTGTAGTTACTGTAGAACCAAGGTATGTGCACAAATCCCTTTTGAAGTCAGTGTGAATTAAGTGCACACACAACCAAGAGCAAAATTTGACTTATGTTCTTGTTAGAAGGATGCTGTCCTGTAGTTTTAGGACCCAGATTAGGTGGTGGTGGTGGTGTTTCCACACACAGCAACGTGAATGGAAAAGTTTGACACTAGATGTAAAACAAAAACAAATCAAAACAAAAAAACAAAACAAAAAAAAAAATTAAGATCTTGTTTGTACTTTTTTTTTTTTTTAAGAAGTTATTTGCACATCTTGGGAAATTGAATACAACAGCATTGTTTTAGTTTTTGAGGCCAGAAAGTGCCTGCTTTTGTTGTTCAATCTGAGTTAAATCAATAGCATAAATGGTTTAAAAAAAAAAAAACAAACCTACAAACCAAAACATTTTTCAGTATTAATCATGTAAAGTGATATCTGCAATGTAGGCAAGTAGTATTTTTAATGTAGGATTTCTAGGTGCTCGATTTCATATTGTACATCTAATTAATTTTTTTTTTTTTTTGAAAGCGTGAAAAATTTTAATTTCTCACTAACTTTTTGATTACATCTGGAAGACATTGATCATTATGATTCCAGGCCTTGTTCTTCCAGGGCTGAGTTACCATGGCTTCTTTTTTGTTTTGTTATATTTGCTTTATTTACTTATTTACCTAGCAGCAGCATTGGCAGATGGGGGTACAGGTTAACTTGATGATAATGTATGGAACAACATTTTTCATAGGCTGTCTCTCAAACTGTAGTGATTCTCTAGATCTTAAAAAAAAAAAAAAATCATGTAGAAGAGTGGAATTTAATTCTCATACCCCAAACCAGGGGTGTTGCTGGTGCCAGGCTTATGGGGCTCAAGCCCCAAGTCCCAGTGCCCGAGCTTTGGATCCACCACCAGGCCACCCGCAGCAGTGGTGTGCTTGCTGGGTTCGAGTTGTGGTGCACCAAGCCCCAGGTCTTTCCCTGGGCCAGCAGCGCTTTTGCCCCAAACAATATGCATAGTATTTCGCATCTAGGGGCATGCTCTTTGGTTTATAATGAACACAAATGCAGTTTTGAGCATGGACTATTGGGCTATTCCTTTTTACTGGACTGCAACAGACTAGTAATTGTAATGTGCGTATATTTTTTGTTGAGACATTCTTCAGAGAAAATTCTTCTGAGGGGAAAAAGGTTAGGAAGAGTATCATAGCATATTCATGTCAGTGCATAGCAGTTTGAATTACTTCATTATTTAGATGCCCAGAGTTACACTTCAGTGTTGCTTTTTTCCTGTTTCAGTCTCTGAGACTGTACTGGAAGCTTACTCTTTTCATGCAGCTGTTTTTTCTTTGAATTCTTATAGCAATATGTGGGGTTGAGGAGAAGAAGAAGAAAGTGGGAAAATGGATATTTAAGCATCTGCATTCTGTGCATGGTTTATTTTAAAGTCCAATCTGATTTTCCTCTTCAGTCTTCTTCCCGATTGCCAGTGTGGGGCTGTAACCATCACATCTCTGAAACTGGTTGAACACCTTTTCTTTCAGGCTTCTCTGATTTTTTCCCTAAGGACCAGCATGAGAGCTGAGAACCCAGCCTCTTATCTAACCCTTATTTTCAGAATTGCCTTTATTTCGTGTGGATTGATGTGCTTCTTATAATAGACACACTTCCTATAACTCTTTCCTCTCTGCAACTGCAGGAGAAGCAGTGCCTGAGGATGAGCAGATCAGTGGTAAGGACCAGAAAAATCTGGAGCCATGTGATAATACACCCATCATTGACAACATCACACCTGTTGTTGCTACCATCTCAGCTGAGGAGAAGCAGAAATATGATGAAGAGATTACCAGTCTCTACAGACAGCTGGACGATAAGGTGTGGAAATTGTTCCTTTGAGTCTGCTTGATATACATAAATTGTTTCATATACCCAGCTGTTTCATCGTCAGTGTTATGAACAAGGAGCTTTGTTGCATGTTGTTAGTGTTGTATCGTTTGTGAACTTCAAGCACTATTCCCTTCTGTTTACTATTTAGAATAGGCCCAGCCTCCACATTCAAGCTTGGGAGGGGTGCGGAAGTCTGCCTTCCGTCAGAGGGGTGAGAAGCATCTAATTCCACCTCTTTACTGGTAAATGGGTGCTGTTAGCATAGTCCAGTTTTTTATATAGTTTTAGAAATGTTTTCTTTTATTATACTTTAGTCTCTGTGTGTATGTTTGGCTTATAGGCATATTTTAATTGCCTTCAGTTTCTTTCTCAAAGTAGTTCATTTTCAGTCTCACCAAGTGTGGAAGTGCTTGAACCACTTCAGGGATTTCTCTGTATAGTGTATAGAAACTTTGTTCTCACTGCTGCTATCTCAACGGCTGTGTTTATGGCAAACACTGATCTTATGGTTGGTTCCTCCTCCCCCCTGTGCAGTCCAAATGTGACTGTAGCTGCAAACCACAGTAAATGGACTTTGACTTTAATGGTAACTGATGAATCTTCCTAAAATCAATAGGCCTGTGTGATATCTACAACTTCACATTGAAACTCACTAAATCTGTGCCATTTCACTATTTCCATGATTGCTCAGTGTTTGTGTGGAGGTCACAGATTTTCTATGTTTTCATTTTGAGCCCCCGTGCATTTTCTTTCTGGATGGGCATGGACTGGGGTACTACTGAGTCTCCTGGGTTCCTTCTCGCCCTCTTATGTTGTTAAGCCACTAACCTCTAACACAGTGGTTCTCAACCTCTTGCGGGTCATGACATGCTTGACAGTGTATTGTGACCTTACAGGACGCTCCAGCCCATCCTCCCCAGGCCAAATCCTGTCATCTCCCCAGCTCTGTGACACACAGCTGTGTGGTGAGACAGTAATGTGTTGAGAACTGCTGCTCTGGCAGGTACAGTGCTTACACAGATACTTACAGGTAGGAACACATCCAGGTAGGTTACAGGAATGCTCTTTCTGAGCCATTCCTGAACAGCCATGCCTCCAGCCACCAGCTTTCTAGGCCTTAGTCTTGCCCTAGCTTTCCAAGTCATACTTTCCAGGAGTATACATCTTTGACTAAACAGAGCTCTACACAGTACAAGCTCTTTCATTAGTTCACGCCCCATAAAGAGATGAGAAATAGTTACCAATGAAATTAAATGCAAGTTGGCAGTCACAAATTCTGTTCAGTATTACAGAATTTAATTAGCAATATCACATCCTGTTTGATGAAACAAGCATATCTACAGTTCCTTGTTACATAGGCTACAGCCTTGTCTACACTGATGGCAGCAAATTTCACTCTTCTGGGTTTGATTGAGCAGTCAGGCCAGATGTGCTCAATCGATTTGGAGTTCGACTCAATAACTCCAGTCCCATGAGAAGAGATGTGCTAAATTGAACAGATGGGATTTCCATTTGACTTGCGCAGTGCAAACAGGGAAGTAAGTGAGTGTTACTAAATTGAAGGGAATATGCAAGGTATTTTCTGTACTTCGTGTATCTCCCTTCAACTGCCGCTGAAAAGTGCCGCGAGTGTAGACTAGGCCTTTGGTCTGTCTTGCAGTCTGGGTTCTTTCTTCATCCTCCTGCTCAAAAGTTTTGTCTTTTAAAGCTTTTCTCTGGGTTCATCTCCAGCAATGATGTCACTCTCCTTCATTTGGAAAAGACTTAGGCATTTGGTACGGATAGGAGGTATGTTTCCCATTGGTCGAGCAAGGTTTATTTTGTACATGCTTCCTCATAGACTCTAAAGTCAAAGGGACCAATATGATCATTTAGTGCCACAGAACATCATCCTGCCCTGCTCAGGGATGGAGGTTAGGAAAGTGGATTCAGCCGATACTGAAGATGTTGAGGAGACTTTGACTATACACGTATGTTAGTCATACTGAATGATGAAGACATTTGGCAAAACGGATAATAGTTTTAAAATAGTCCTTAACCAAAATTTCATTTTAGCTTACATATTTTTTCCACCATCAGAGTTGTCCAATACAAATGGAAAATCGGGGGGAAAAGCTGCATAGGTGCATTCTCTGCTAAGAGCTAAAAGCTGTTGAACTCATGAGAGTACAGAGACTGCATTTGTCTCTGGCTCCTGAATGCAGTGGGAGAGTGTTAGGCTACTTGAATTTGAGGGCTTTCCATTATATTCTTGGAGACGGACCATGCACAGTCTGATCCCAGAAATATCAAGCAGTGTTTTAATCTTTGATTAATTTAATCTGATTGATTTGATTTTGATCTAGTCAAAATACCATCTGGTAAAATTGCTGCTTTGGAAATTGTAAATATATTCCACATAGCTGATCAAGAGGTAAAAATTCTAGTTATACAGTACTCTGCCATTTACTCTTGCTCTGCCCCTTCTAAACCTGCATAGACTATTCTTTTTCAGGGTACTTAATTGTAGATTGGTCTAGTCACTTGTAAATTTTTGAGATTTATTTCTCCAGAAAATATAGCTATGCACAGTTCAACCCATTATTATACCTGTAGGGAATACGGAGGATGGTGATTTTTCCATAACATAAAGACCCCTTTAAGTGTTAGAAGTGAACTGTCATATATACTGTACTTAATAGCTAGCCTTGCCATCAGAAATCAGCCTATTGTGTAGGATGGCAGCCAGTAAAATTCCAATCGATTCTGATGGGACACTAAAGCAGCCACTTAAATGCTAAGTTGAGTTAGAGAGAGAGATGCTTTTTTCACCAGAATCCATGAGATTGACTTTGCAGTGTCAGGACTGCCATGTCTGTCTGAATTCATGTTTTCAGGGAATATATTCAAAGGCGTACGACATCTCTGTTCTACTTTTGCATTCAACAATAATTCCTCACCCTGAGGCTGTTGTCTTTACCAAGGACCCAAAATGTCAATAAAATGAAACCTGGAGTTACACGAGGCATATAGGTGGATAATATTTCCCTCAAGTTCTTTGATAGGGAAAGATACAAAAGTAGCACTGTCGACGTCCCATGTTTTAAGACATATTTTTAATTACAGTATTCCAGAGCTGGCCTTGGTTATTTAATTACCCATTTTCTCTGATCTCTGTCATACCTGAATGGAGATATTTTTATCAAAATTTATATTATCACAGCTAAAGTAAACCTCTGAATGCCAAACATTTACAGTCAAACTGCTGACTCATCTTGCGCTGTAAAAGTGCTTTCAGTTTTGGAGGCACCTTGATTGTCAAGATTTTAGAACTCTTTCAGTGTAAGCAGGTAAAGATCAGGTATGAATGGGGATCTGCAACGTTAGCAGTGAAGATGATGTGCTCAATTACAAATTGAAGATGACCTGTTTTGTTTGCTGGAGGCAGTTACTGCCATTTCAGTGTCTTAGTCATGATCTGAGGCAAGGCTGCTTAACTGCATGTCGTGATTTTTATTGAAACATCTGCAATCCTGTAGGTATTTTTTTCATTTAAGTATTTTTGATAGTTTTTCTTTATAGTTCTTTCTCTTCCTCTCACTCCTTCTATTTCCCCTCTTGCTGTCCATTGAAGCTCTGCAAAGGAAGAGCAAAGCATTCAAACCCAAATTAGAGAAATAAACTTTTTGTTCTGTTGCAGGATGATGAAATCAACCAGCAGAGCCAGTTGGCTGAGAAATTAAAGCAACAAATGTTGGATCAAGATGAGGTAAAAATAAATAAGAGACACCCCACCCCCCCTTTTGTTGGGCACTGAGCTTTTCTTTTTTTTTTTTTTTTTTTTTAACATGGCTGTATTAACTGTGCTGCTAGATGTGTCATAACTGGTTAAAAATCTGTTAGGCAAAGCGTTGCCTGTGTGACAGATGGAAGGGTTTAACTTGAAGTTTAACCTGGTTATCTTGAGAATTTAACGTCCAAATGGGCCCACAGCTGAGTACACTATTGCTGGGACACCTAAGAGGGGAAGATGAGGCTCAGGCTGATGGGTAGGCATGAAACAAGGGACAAAATGACAGATGTAGATTGTAGACATTATTGTGAAACTGAATAACAACATGTTTTCTTTGTATATTTCAGTCTCTAGGATTTTCAACATAATTAAATTCATTTTTAAATAATAAATTTGCAGACAGTGATCTTGTGAGACTGTCTGTCTTTGAGGAGTAAGATGTGGAAATAATTTTTCAGAGGTTTTCAAAGTGAAAAATGCCTGTAAAGCATTTTTTTTTTTCAGTATGTTAATGTTTTGTCAGATACTAGTCAGGGTGGACAGTAGCCAGTTACCAGATATCCTTGGGAATGCTGATCCTTTAAAAATTATTACTGGTGAATTAGTAGTGCTCAGGATACTAGTAGGTTGCACAGTCTCTAGTGGAGATGAGAAATAGAAACTACCTTGCTATGAAGTTCCAAAGGTGCAGTCATGCAATCTAGTTCAGTAAAACGAACAAGGAGTCTTGTGGCACTTAAAGACTAACAAATGTATTTATTGCATGAGCTTTAATGGGAGAAAATCGCTCCCATCCTGTAAGTTTCCCCATCTTCAAAGTGTCTGATGAAGTAGGATTTTCTCCCACGAAAGCTCATGCAATAAATACATTTTAGTCTTTAAGTGGCACAGGGCTTCTTGTTTTTAAGTTGCTATAAAACATTTCACTACCTCCTCCAAATGTTCTGAGAAAACCTCACAGCTACATTTGGGGAGCTCAGTGGCAGTAATTTAGAATTTATACAGTAATTTAGGTCTTCAGTCCTCTGCACCTGCAATTAAAGTATTATCTTAACATCTCTGTGAGGTAGGTAACCTCATTTAAACACACATTCCTTTTCCAGACACAGCCACTGCTCAGTGTGCAGCAGCAATCAAAAAAGATAAGAATGATTGGAACCATTAAGAAAGGGATAGATACTGAAACAGAAAATATCATTAGACAACTGTATAAATCTGTGGGATGATGAAATCACACCTTGAATACTGCTGTGCAGTTCTGATTGCCCCTTCTCCAAAAACATATGTTGGAATCGGAAAAGGTGTAGACAAAGGCAACAAAAATTAAGAGCGTGGAACAGCTTCCATACAAGGACACATTAAATGGACTGGGGCTGTTCATGTTAGGGCTAGTCTTCACTGACAACGGCAGATTCACCACTATCAGATCAGATCGATCTTCCCAGTCAACTGATTGGGTCTGTGAAGACCTGCCCAGCTGATCAGGAAGTTGCTTACTGAAGACCAGCCTGCTAATTGGAGTAGCGCAGAGTCAAAGGGAGGGGATTTCCCTTGGATTCTGCACTGAAGACTCCACAGGAAGTAAGTGGTAGGCAGTTGCTAGGAGATACACCAAGTACTTAAAACCCCTTGCATGTCTCCCTTCCACTGCCGCCGACATCCCGCTGTGATGTAGATCAGCCCTTAGAAGGGTGGGTTATGAGCAATATGTGTGCAATCTTGAGTGGTGTGAGAAAGTGAAAAGGCAAGTGTTACTTACCCTTTCATATACACGAGGACCAGAACTTGCCTAATGAAATTAATAGGCAACAGATCTGAAACAAACGTAAGGAAGTACTGCTTCACCTGACATACAGTCAACCTGTGCAGCTCCTTGCCAGAGGATCTTGTGACGGGAAAAAGCATAACTGGGTTCAAAAAGAATTAGATGTGCTCATGGAAGAGAGGTCTGTCGATGATTATTAGCCAAAAATGGTCAAGGATGCAAACCCATGGGTCTCTCTGAACCTCTAACTGTCAGCATTTGGGCCTGGGTGACGGGATAGATGACTTGATTAATCACCCTGTTATATTACTCCCTCTGAAGCATCTGAGACCAACTATTCTTGGAAGACAGGGTACTTGACTAGATGGACCATTGATCTGGCCAGATATGACTGTTCTTATGATTGCCTTGATTTTTGTGACATTTCAGGACCTCAAATTGCACTCTACAACTTGCTGATGTGTGTTCTCAATCTTAAAGAATGCAGTCCGTTATGGATCAAATGTCTAAAAGCCTGATATAGAATCCAAAATTCATTCCTTTTCACCAGTTCCCCATTATATAACTTGTGTATTCCTGGGTTTAATTCCTTTTTCTTTACCTTATTTCTTGGGCTGTTTGCATCTCCCTCCATGTGATTGTTCAATTACTTGGAAGTTTTCTGTATTTTAGCTCAATTCCTGCCTCTCTGGATCATTACATAATTTGTTTGTGAGCTCTCATTCCTGCCTTAGTGATCATTTTCTTTCTTGTTTGCATTTGCTCCTGCTTCACCACCTTTTATTATCAAAATCCCTGAGGCTGGTGTTGTACCTCTCTTTCAGAAGCTTTACTGGCTTAACTGTTGGGATGGCCATCTGTTACCTCTGGAGTCCAGTAAACTATTTTTGTTAATTTCCTCTTCAAGACAGTTAATCTAAGACTTTCAAGGGTTTGACTCTGAACTTCACCAGTTTCTCACTGCTCTCAGTGAAATGATCTACATGTTGTCTACTACTACTTGTGATTAGCTCACTGATGTATGATGCAAGGTGACTATTCTCCTTCACTGGCCAGAGTGCTTATTTCTGCTTGATTAAACTAGTAGATTCAGTTCTAATATAAACCATGTTACAGATAGGACACATGCAGTTTAAGTATCCCGCATACTTCTTTGCGGTGGGTAACTAGTTCAAATGCAAGCACATATACTTGAGCTACCTGTTGCTACATGGTATTTTCAGATGAAGTTGTGAATCTTCTCAGGAAGGCTGTGTCTAAACTTTTTTGAGAACATGAGGGATAAGAATCCGTGTACTAAATTAAGCTTAATTGTTAAATAAATTGTCTTTATCTGTTATAAATATTGGGAGAGGCTTTTCAGTTTTCTCTTTTGACATCCTTCACCTATGGGTAACTTTACTCGAGAGATTTTCCTGTTAAGAGTGTGTGCAGTCTGAATTTTGAAGAATTTTCTGTAGTTTAAGTTTATCAAGATAGGCTAGGATGATGTGGGAGAAGAATATGAAATTGATCTCTTCAGTCTTCAGCATCCTATAAAAGTAGCTATGTCCTAATTTGAGAATGAGATGGACTAGATGAGCATAATGGATAGGTTGGAAGCAACCATGAGTCTGTCTCAAGTCTGTGCTCTTTTTTACTCGTCAGCAGTTTGCTCCTAAAATTTCTTAGTTTAAGATGATCTCTGCAAATAGGATCCATTTTTAAAAAATGTCTGTTTACATTTTCTTTCAACTCAAATTAAAATGATGAGCTCAATTTGTTGTGTTTAAAATATTCCCTATGCCCCAAGACAGCCCAAGCTCCTGTGGACAGATTTTCATGCGACACGCTACAAGGTTATGACACTTTTGGCTTGAAGTGTTTTTCATTGTGGTTCTGAGCCTGGACGGCATTGAATTCAGGGTGGAAGAAGCATTTAGAGCTACGAAATTACTCAAAATAAGTTTATTTCTGTATGAATCTGGTGGCTCAATAGGAATTGATGAAACTTTCTTTTCTATGAGGTCCAGAGCACTTTTTGCTGAGTTTCTTCAAAGATACATTTGCATGTTACATCTGCTGTTGGTACTGTTTTGAGGCAGAGTTGGAAGAGCTCTTGTATCTGGTAATCAATGATGTAAATCTTTCGAGTTTGTTCTTGACCATACTTGCTTGTGATATCTGTTGTTTCCAGCTTTTGGCTTCCACTAGGAGAGATTATGAGAAGATCCAAGAGGAACTGACTCGTCTTCAGATTGAAAATGAAGCTGCAAAAGATGAAGTGAAAGAGGTTCTTCAGGCCCTGGAGGAATTAGCTGTCAATTATGACCAGAAATCACAAGAAGTGGAGGACAAGACTCGAGCCAATGAACAGTTGGCTGATGAACTGGCACAGAAAATGGTAAGTGCGTTACTGGTAATTCCTCTGTCTGTTGTCTGGTTTTTTTTTACATGGATTGATTTTTAGGAAGATGTGAAGGTTCTGAGGGCATTCCAGATAGCTGCTAGCCTGCACTAATTTATAAATCTTTTAGTATCATAGTCAAGTCTAGTACTACATTTTGTTACTAATAACTGGAGCAAAGAAACCATTAAAAGGCCAACATTTGCAAACAGTTATCTCTGATATCGCCTATCTTAAGGAATAAAATTGTGGTAGACTCAGATACTACCATGTGGTAATTGTTGGCAGATGCTGGCTTTTGATCATGTGTCTACTTCCTTAAAGCACTTAACTCCAATTGCCACTTTTTTTTTTTTTTTATCAGAATCCTTTGAATAGAGTTTACCACAGTGTTGGAAGTGAAGGGAGAGGCTAGCTGCCAGAGTCTAGTGCTGTCCTAGATGTTAGGCATGTGCTCAAGGCACCTACCCCTTCTCTCTGAGTTCATGTCAGCACAGCTGCACTCTATTTTTAGGGGTCTAGATTGATTGGAGTGAGCATGAGTATGTCTCCTTAAGCTGAAATTTATCCAGTTAGAAGTGCAGATATATCCTAAAACTGCAGACTGCTGAAAATCTTTCTTTTACCTCTCACCCTGCATTGAGACTGGAATAATCTGCATCTTGACAATTCCCTCTAACATGTTCCTTTTCCCTGACTTCTCTGGTTGCAGCTGAAATAGCATAAGCATTTGGGAATGACGTGAGCAGTGGTGTAGTCACAGGTGGGCCAGGGCCCACCCACTTGGCCCTGAGGCCCTCCCCCACCTTAGCCACAAGCAGTGGCACAAACTTTGTGGCTGTGGGGCTGCCCAACAGCTGGCAGCTGTGAGTAGGGCAGAGGTGCTAGCAACTTTGCTCTGCTCGTGGCTGCTGGGCCCAGCAGCCGCAAGCAGGGCAGAAGTACCCGTGCTGACGGCTTTACTCTGCTCATGGCCCCAGGGCCCCATAGCTGCAAATGGAGCTGAGGTGTTGGTGCCTCTCTTCTGCTCATGGCTTCCAGCTGCTGGTCATCCCTGCGGCTGTAAAGTTTGCATTGCTGCTGGCCTGAGCTACGTAGTTGCTCTCCCCCTCCTGGGGGGTGGGGGTAGCTTCTGGTCACATAACCAAAAGTTGCCCTTGGCCAGGCCCACCCTGCACTTGCAGGAGCCCAGCCAGAAACCAGGGGTTGGCTACATGCCTGGATGTAAGAGTGCAGATGTTCACAAGGGCTGTTGTCATTCATTTCTTATTCTCTTTTCCCATGGCACACACGTTGGCATCTTGGTTGTGATCAAACTGTGTCACTTCCTAGGCACAGTGTGTGAGAGTATTTAGTATCAGTTCTAGATTTGGTTTAAATACCTGAAGGATTAGGCAAAGAGACTCTGAAGCATACATGAATCATATCTATTTAAGTCACTGTCAGGTTCTGATTTCCATTACTTTGTAACTGATACCAATAATATTGATTTCCATTTTATATTATTTGCTAAAAGGCATGCTGGCTGTCTGCCAAGGACACTGGTAAAAGGGTGGGCAGTTAGATAGACAAAATTGTACAAAAAGTAGATGTTGATATGCTTAATACGTAGCTTGGATATCAGATTCTAAGTGAATTCTGCAAAAGGATGACTGAAATAAATAATCCTGCCAAATTCTAAAGGGACAGCCATGTTAATCTGGTAAAGCAAAAAAAGCAAGGAGTCCTGTGGCACTTAAAGATTAAAAGATTTATTAATCGCATGAGCTTTCATAGAAGACATTCCAACTTCATCAGATCCTTTGAAGAGGGGAAAACTTACAGAATGGGATGAAAATAAAGTGTAATTTGACTTCACCCTCCACTATGTGCTGTTTCCCAGGGTTTAAATCTTAACACATGCTCTGATTTGCTGTTACTGTATGACCTAATCCCACCATGTCTTACACTCCCTTGCATTTATTTTCATCCCATTCTGTAAGTTCCCCCTCTTCAAAGTGTCTGACGAAGTGGGATTTTCTCCCATGAAAGGTCATAAATAATCCTGTAACCTGACAGCCATAGTTCAACAGTTTATGGAATAGCGCTGAAACAAGGGAAAATGAAAAGTGAGAGGTCATAGTTTTGTCTCTTTTTCAAATGGAAGATATAAAAGCAACCATCTAAAGACAACCTTTTGGTTGTTGAAATAGGAAATCTCACTTGTGTGAATAGTTTTCATACAGTAATTTCCATTTCACGTGCCAGAAGTGGGATTTTACCCACAAAAGCTCATGCAATAAATAATTTCAGAATTAAAATCTCTAAAAGTGCCACAGGACTGCTTGTTTTGCTGAACTAGACTAACGTGGCTACCACTATGGAACTTGTATGGGTTTGTTGCTTTGGTACATGATTTTTCAGATTTCTGAAACATAGCTGCCCTATAAAGGGAATCCTTGGGCATGTGTTAATCTTGTCTCTTAAATCTTTTCCAGACTGCTTTGACAGCCACCCAAAGAGAGCTGGGTCAGTTGCAGGAACTCAGTAATCATCAGAAAAAGAGAGCTACAGAAATCTTGAACTTGCTGCTTAAAGATCTTGGGGAAATTGGAGGAATCATTGGTACAAATGATGTTAAAACGGTAAACCAAATCTGATACTGCTCCTTCCCCCCCCCCCCCCCAGATTATAAAGGTTGAGTTGAGAGTGGATGGTATGGAAGCTTATAGCCCCAATCTTTCATCTCTGGAATCTGATATTTAAATCCTCCTTGGATAACAAATTAAAACAATTTTTTTTATCTTAATGGGTATTTTGATAGAGCATAAAACTGTCATGCAGCTTGTAGCGGACTGGTTTTGATGACGTCTCATGGTCCCTTCCAATTCTATGATTCTATGAATCTTTTTTGTGATCTCTGTTCTTGAGAAGTCAAGGATTTATATTAGCACCTGTTTAGCAGATAAGGATAGAGTCAGGTGAGGGGAAAAGTTCATGGCTTATGCCTTAAACAATTGGCTGAATTTAAAAATTACATAATTTTTCAGAGAAATCAAATTATATGTATATTCTAGGGCTGTCATGTCAAACATGTCTGTCAACTTCCAGCACTGGTGAATTTTGCAGATTACCTCATAAATGTTAGCATTGCTATAGCATAGGCATGACTCTATCCCTAACTATAGGCAGTGTAGGAGATGTAACTTCTTCTGTGGAGCAACAAAGTGGAAAATGAATGATGCCACTGACATAGCAGAACCCTGAGTGTTGGAATGTTTCTGGAGATGCCTGGAATTTTCAGCTACTTAGTGCTTTGAAATGTGCATGCTGACTGACTCCTCTGAATATAGACAACTGGCCAAATTCTCTAAGGTGCTCACTTCTTTCACTGAGGCTAAAGAAAATTCCAGCCGTTGGAAATGGTATTGTAATGCTTATTGGCTAAAACTGGATCAGCTAAATAAACAAATTAGTTACTGTAGGTAATATATTGGCTCTACAAATTCTCTTGACACTCCTGTTGTTTTCCTTTTGAAATGAAATGGTATGTCCTCTGCCAGGAGTGTCACTGCATGGAGGAAAGACCCAGGGCACTGGCATGGACCCCGCCTCCCACAGCCCTGATTCTCTACCCTAGGCCTGATGGGGCCTCAGGCTCTTGCCTCCCCCACCTTGCCTGGGACTGGGCCGGGAGAGGCAGGTGCCACCACTGGCGGCCAGGCCATGAATCTCCATCTTAGCAAGTTCGCAAACCATATCAGTTTCCAAGTAGTGTATAATTTTATCTTCCTCCTCTTTGTTTTACTTTGACTATTGGAACTGGGATCTTATTTTTTAAAGTCCTTCCTTTTCTATACATCAGAGTTAAAAGCAAGAATTTGCATCTGGATACCCTGTCTCTGATGTGCTTCTTGGGCCTGATCATAAGAGTTGAGCACTGCCTCTCACGTTGAAGTCAGTGGATTTTGCAAATGCATGGTACCTCTCTGATTACGAAAGACATGCCTGTTGTCTGTCTGGCAGTGTGTTTCTTACCACACATCACTCACTGTTGTTTCCCAGAGAATAAACTGTCCATATAAGAGTTGCTAGAAAGCATGTTTGGGTCTGCTGAGGAATTTGGGCTCCTGGAATTCTACTGTCGTCATTGGAATCTGATGGGTTCATTAGCCTATTGGCTTTATAGATTTTTGAGGTCAGAAGGGACCTCTGTGATCATTTAGTCTGACCACCTGCAGAAAGCAGAGCACAGAATCTCCTATCACACCTAAACTAGACACCTGACCCATGATTTAGTCATCGATGTCCCCAAATCATGGGTTAAAGTATAAAGAAACCACCAGCAAGTGATCCATACCCTACTCTACAGGAGAAGGTGCAAAATCTTGGGGTAGAGAATTCTTTTTTGGCTGTCTGGTTGGCAAATCATAGAATCATAGGGTTGGAAGGGACCTCATAGGTCATCTAGGGTTTCTTGCCCACATCGTCAGGGATTAGCTGATTGCCATATTGGGGGGAGGAGGGATTTCCCCCTGGACAGATTGTCAAGAGCCTGGGTGGTACAGTGGGGACCTGTTAATGCATGGGTGTTGGGGGACAAGCCACGGCAACCATGTGTTAAACGGACTGCATGTAAACAGGACCTTGGTGAAAATAAATAAATAAATACAGTGCGGCACTAACAAGGCTCACTCCACCTGTTTCCGTGCCCAGGTCAACTTCTGCTTTTAGATAGCATGCGGGACTCGTTAAGTTGGTAGCTCACTCCACGTGTTTCTGTGCCCAGGCCAACTTCTGCCTTTACGTACCACGTGTTACTGAGTACTGCGGGTTAACTTGATGGCTTCGGGGGATGTGACCGGAGTGCGCGTTAACTGGATTTGAGCACAAACTGGTTGCATGTTAACAGGTCCCCACTGTAGATAGTAAATGATTTGGTAATTCTGGAAATCTAGCTGTTCCAGTCTCAAAATAGGCAATATTTAAATAACGTGTCATGGCATTGCAGTTTTGGACTGTTGCAAGTAACCAGTAAACTGAGAGTTGATCGAAGACTGCAGGGTGCTGTGCCCAAATTAACATAGTATCATCTGGAAGTTTTTTAACCATCATTTTTCTTCAGTCCTTCAAGAATGGATCTTTCTTTGAGATGTTATAGCAACCCCTGGTGGCCATGTAATGCTGTACGAAATTGTATTAGAAAGGGTATATACAGTACTTGGAAATAGGGGCCTGCTGTTCAGTGGATGATGTTTATGCATTAAGAAGCCAGGGCTTTACAGAACTTTTTTCAATGCAGAAAGTTACTGTTATGGGTACTTTATAATGTCACTTTAAAAAAAGAGGTTAATAGCCTCTCTAGTGACATAGGAGAGCTCTTCTACAAAGTGGCACTGCAATTAAGGCAGGTGTTCTAAATTATTCCTACTTCACAGTTGAATCATTGGCTCAGTGGTTTCAACTTGAGCCAGAGTCTTCACATGTGGCCTTTTGCCTGATTTTTATCCATGAAGATGCTGAGAAGCTGAGTGGTTTGACATATTGGAGTGTAAGTGGGGAAAAAATCCCGGCACACCTGTGACTTGTGAGTTCTCATGTATTACTGAGGGCATCTGAACAGCTGGTTTGTTACTAGAAGATTTTCTGCGCTGGCTGTTTTCTTTTATAGGCCTGTATTAAGCATCACAACCCTTTATGTGTTTAGTTAGCAGATGTGAATGGAGTAATTGAGGAGGAGTTCACCATGGCACGGCTCTACATAAGTAAGATGAAGTCTGAGGTGAAATCTCTTGTGAACCGCAGCAAACAGCTGGAGAGTGCTCAGATAGACTCTAACAGGAAGATGAACGCCAGTGAGAGGGAACTTGCAGCATGCCAGCTTCTCATTTCACAGGTAGGCCTCTTTTTCCTCTGCCTCCTCCTCTTAATGGAAGAAATCTCACAAATTTACCCTCTTTTTCCTTGAAATCTCCCCTTCACCCCACCTTCAAAACTTTTTGAACATGATACTTCTCAGTGATGAGATCATGGCTGATTGGCTGTAGATTTCTGTCCACCTCATACTGTACAGTACAATAAGCTTATCCTCACATGCTGAAGAAATGACCTTATCTTTGCAACTCTGCATCTTTAACATTGTGCCTTTCACTTGAAAAATGACCTGCGAATGGAGTTAACAAATATCCAGCTCATTTGTAAAACACACTGCCAGTAAACAGGCTGACAGAGGCATTCATCACAATACCAGATATAGAGTATGGTATATAAAATGATGTGGTTAAAACTGTGAAGTTTGGCACCATACAGTTCTGACCAGCAGGGGTTGCTGGTGGCTGTAGTGTTATCAGAAATGTGCGCATGCAGTAGCATCCTGTCTGACTGGATGCTCCTGCGGGGCAGGCTTTTTGTGATCCGAAAGGGAGCAAAGGTAAAGTAGAAGCGCTGATTACCAGCTGATGGAATTCTGATGATTCCACATGGTTATCTTTGTTTCCTGATGGGGGTGGGAGGGATTAATCTGCTGTCATTTAGTCTGAAAAAACATGGAATTCATCATTAAAATGCAAGTATGGACAGGCTCTGGTTTGTACTTAGTGGCTCTCCAAACTTGCTGTAGATCTTGATAAGAAAGGGCAGAAGTTGTAGTACACTTCTAAATGTTCCAGAAAGACAGGAAACCAGTCTGTGACTTGCTAGACAATTTGTCTAGAAACTTGAAGTGACTCATGTATGAATGGTCTTATCCCACAATTTTATCACTGAAATCATATGCTGGACTCTTTCACTTTTCACTTTTCATGTTCAGAGTACATTACAAACATTGCCTAATTATTCCCCTAAACCAGTGGTTCTCAACCTTTTATGGGTCGTGACGCGCTCAGCAGCATGTCGTGACCCTACGGGACACACCAGCCCACTCCCCGTAGGGCCAAATCCAGCCATTCTCCAGCTCTCCATGACACACTTACTGCTGTGCAGCAACACAGCAATGTGTCCTGATGTGGTAGCTGAGAGCTGCTGCCCTAAATGCCCTGTAGAGATGGGGAATCTGAAGCAAAAGGTTAAGTGACTTGCCCACAGCCAAAGAATGAGGCAGGATCAGAAGTGGGATTGGAACTTGGTTCTGCTCGGAGACCACATCTCTCTGTTCAGGCATTTGCCTGCTTTTAGCGCCGTGTGGAAACGACGCAGGTTAACTGTTTAAAACATGAGATTTTTTTTCCAGCCAATCTGGGAGCCCTGTGACTAAGACCATGCTAAGTCTGTCTGCATTTAAGCCTAGAAGGGAGCTTAGTAACAGAATTAACAGAGGTTTGTGCTCTTACGACTGGTTAGTTAAACCTTTAAAATTGAGTGTATCTGCCACAGTGCTGCTCTAGTTCTTCACTTCAGGGAGTGAGCATCTCAAACACTTCTTGTCAAATTTAGAACTGCAGTAGACTGTCACAGTGATCGATGTGGAATTTAGACACCTATTTTTCACTGAAAACTCAGTCTTGAGAGGTACTGAACCCTCAGTCCCCATTGAAGTTAGAAGATACTTGGCACTTCTCAAGGTTTTCGCTTAATACAGGAATATAATATTAACACCAAAGATCTAGACTTCTCTATGCTGAAGTAGGTTGCCTTAAAACTTAATGATCTCATCAGTAGAAATATAATAGTTCCCATCCAGGCCACTCTTAAGTCAGAAATTAGGAATGTAATTTTTGTTTTTCCTCATAAAATATATTTTCTTTTCTTTACATTTAAATGTGTCAGCTGCTATTTTTATTAATTTAAAATAACATTTCTTGTTGAAAGATGTGCTGACAAAAGTAGCAGGAAATGATCAGTGTTGCTATTGACAGATGCATCTGGCCACTTAGTTACAGCTTGACATGTGCTGAAAGCTATTGAATTATATATTCCAGCATAATGCTAAGTGAATTTGATTTTCAAATGTTGCTGTTATTTGATAACAAGCTAGTTCTTCATCCTGTATGGTATTGTGAAAATATCTCTCAAGCTGTATAGTATGAACTACAGACCACAAAGAATTAAGATTGTGTTGGTGTTGTGTCTGTCTTAGATCCTATACAGCATTTACTCCTAGCAGGAAGCTCTAGATGCAGGGACTTTTCCGATGTTCCTAGCCCTTATATGAAGAGAGAACTTGAATTTCTAAATAACAAGCTTTACCAGTTATATCTGGTTCTTGTTCACTTTTTTTAAAGCATGAAGCAAAGATTAAGTCCCTTACAGACTACATGCAAAATATGGAACAGAAGAGACGGCACCTGGAAGAGTCACAAGACTCACTTAATGAAGAGCTGGCCAAGTTGCGTGCTCAAGGTACTTTATTTAACACAGTCATTTACTGGGGGGGGGGCCTCCAGTCACAGTCTTAAAGAAAATTCAGTTCTATCTGATTGGTACACTGGCAATTCCTCTGAAGATCCTGCATTTTGTGGTGACTTTTCTTCCAAATATTGGTTGCCCTTGCACAGCTGCCATTTGTTCTTCCGGTTACCAGAAGGATAGTATTGGGAGGAATTCCTTCCTTTTTCCATTCCTTCCATTTCCAGACAGCCTGAGCCAGATCTGATAGTTGGGATTTTAAGAATGCCAGTCCTAGGCATTGTTCAGGGTCTCTTCCAAGCAAAATCAAAATCTGAAGAGACTTCATAGGTATAGCTAATTGGAAACCTGAATGTGCACGCTAGACAACTGATGATTTCCCCCATCCTCCTAGAAAATTGTCCTGCCTGTTTAGTATTCAGTAGTAGAATAGTGCAATAGAATATCAACATATTTCAGTGGTTTGCAATACACACAATGCTTGTTATGAAACTCAGAGACAAGGTACAGCAACCTAGTTCATGCTCTGAATTTATGGGTCTGTGAATCTTGATTTTTCAAAAGAATGGGCAAGTCTTCCTAATGCTGGAGTGCAAGTGGAAACACTGAATGATTGCAGTGAAAGCACTACAAGTGGGGAGACTGCTCCCTATTTGATCCTGAGGGAAGTGTTCCTTTCCTAGGTGCTCCATTATATCCAGCAAATACATGGGCTTCATTTTATGGATTGCTAATTAGGTTTAGTGACAACACACAGAAAATATATTAAAAGAACAGATTTCTGTGGTATCCTTAAGCACACAATGTCACAATGGGCCCTGTTTTTCACCATACCTCGGCCACCCAAAACATTGTCCCAGGTTATTTGCTGAGGGTCCTCTCAGACTCTAGGAGAAACAGGCTTTGTTAGAGAATTCTTTTTTTAACATTATGACAAGTTGAGTATTGGCTCCACCTTCTGGCTTCCTCAGCTGTCCCTAGGGATGGGTGTGGCATCAGATGCTTTGGATCCTCTGAAAAGGTGGAAGAATGGAATAGGAGTCACCATGGCCTAAGAGTGGATAGGATCACAAATAGATATGAGGCAACTGGGAACAAGGGAAGAGTTGTAGGAATGCAAGGTGAGGGGAGGAGGAAGACCTGACAATAAGTGGAGAAGGTGATGGCTAGTTTATCTGCATGTTATTTACCATAGAGCCCTGCATTTCCAAGTCTATTTCAACAAATAACTATTAATGTGTAGAATAGTTCCAGACAGGTAGCTGTGTTAACCTTTCCAGAAAAACGCACAAGGAGTCCTGTGGCACTTCTAAAGACATAACAAATTCATTTATTGCATGAACTTTCATGGATATAATCCCACTTTTTCAGATGCATGAAATGGAAACTGCATGAAACCTTGTTTGTTTTAGTGTGTAGAATGTATTCCCTTTTATTTTGTCACTACTGAAAAAAATACTGAGGCAGGTAATATATGATATTCCTGAAGTGAGCTCAGTCTGCATCCAGAAAGGAAAAAGAAGTTGTTGTCATGATTTGTTGTTTTACTGGTCTCAGATTCAGGGTATTGAGTAAGTCTTTGGGTAGTAATTAACCTTTTTTTTTTTTTAATACCATAAATAGAAAAAATGCATGAAGTCAGCTTCAAGGATAAAGAGAAGGAACATCTGACCCTGCTTCAGGATGCAGAAGAAATGAAGGTAGTGTGTCATGCCATAATTAGATAGGGTATTTTTTTTTTTTTTTTTTTTTTTTTTTTTTACCAAGAACACTTGTCAGGCTAATGATTGGGGCTGAATTTTGTCTTCAGATACACATGTGATGCCCATTAATTTTTTTAATAATGTTTATGATCTGTTAAAGACATAAACTTCCATTAGGAAACATGTGCCACATAGGAGTCACTTTCCTGATTTGACAGAGGAGAGTTTAATAACATTAAACCACATGAACAAAATTGTAAGAAGATAAAATCTAGTCATAACTTTGGAAGTAGATTGTCTTTAAAGTAGAGCTAACTTCAAAAAGTGAAAGTGTTCAGTGGAAAGATTTGTACAAATTTAATCACAGAGGAGAATTTCAAGGCCTAATATAGCACTCATAATTGGAAATTTTCCTTTTATATTCTCTCTCTCTGTCCGCATTACTGCATTTTCACGTCAGTAGCAATCTATTGTAGTAAATTAGTTAAGGGGTTAATTGGGCCTTATTGGTCAAGTGATCTTTATCCTGGAATTTAATAAGGAAATTCCAGATCATATTCAACAATGGCCTAGTCATCTGGAAATAACTTTGAATACTTCCTCCTGGAAATGATCTAATGAAATACAAAGTCAAACCCATTTTCTGATCTTGCTCCTTTCTGTTTGCAAGTAGAATGCAAGGAGGAAATATTGGACAGTAATGTAGAGATCTGGAATGCGTTTTGATTATTACAGTTTGTGGGGTGGGATCGGCAGGGGGAGGAATTCTGTATTTAACAGGGGTAGTGGACAGTCTTCCAGAATTTTATTGTTGATTCAGAAATCTCAATTAACAATTAAGTTGAATAGCTATGTAGAATTATTCCATGTATGTTGAAGGAAAAAACTGTGCTGTGTAATATAAAACCAAAAAGAGAGAAGATAAAAATTCAACTTTCCCAGGTTCTTGAAATATCTCTAGCTCTAGGTGTTTGGGAGTAGTCATGGGTAAACCACTCTTTCTTTTCTTTCCTGTCGGTGTTCTTCATCTGCACAAATAAAGCAGTACGTTTTTGTTTTTCCTGACAAACCAATAGATGCAATGATACAGGAGGTGGCAAGCGCAGTTATAATTGTTATAGTATATTTACTAATGCACACCTGACATCTGCATATATATATTCCTTGCAAAGCCATGGGAAGAGAAATCAGGGTTTCCCTGTGGAAGCAAGCTGTATATTCATGAATAAAGACATCGGTGCAATAGGTGATGCTGTTTTCGGTGTAAATCAATGTATTGAGCAAAGTTCTACTGTGATTTGGTTTTTAAATCTAAAACTATAGTTTGACTTAGCTAGTTTGTAAAGAAACTGAACTATTAGATGTTAGCAAAAGAAGATAAACTATTGAAATACAATGCTTCTGTTGAACTTCAGAAAGCGCTGGAGCAGCAGATGGAGAGTCACAGAGAAGCCCACCAGAAACAGCTGTCCAGACTACGAGATGAGATTGAAGAAAAGCAGAAAATCATAGATGAAATCCGAGAGTATGCTTGCTTATTGTTTCCCTCTCATTTACCTCTTTTTCCATACCATTCTAATGACATTGTGAGACTGTTCTTCCATCAATACCTGTGTATCTCAAAGTTGTTCTGGCACTAACTGCTCCTAGAAACTGTCCTTTATGAGTACACCATATAACTATTCTATACAGATCTGAAGATAAAGGACATAAAAGTATAGGATATTATGGATCAAACTCTCCCTCTTCCTTATTGTGTGTCTACTTCAATAAAAAGAATTGTGGATGGGGGAAGGAGGACAGAATGTTATGCCTAAAGGCTTATAGATGATAAAAATAATGGATGAGAACAAGTTTAAAAAATAAAGGCTTTGAACATATATGGTGGTGGCTGATTCTGCCACAGCTTTTCTGGGTCTTTAAGCAACTATTAGCCAGTCAACTCCAGTTTCTTCCTGTTCCCACACTACCAAAGTTGTTTGGTTTTTTTGGCATCACTAGTTTCAGTATGTGTTTGTTAATGAAGACCCCTGAAAAAGTTGTGAATCCAAATCTATGTCTAGTGAATGATCTTGCATTAGAATTCTCTCGATAAAATCATGGTATAAAGTGCACCATGGAGCACTGTGTTTTTACTGCTATACCCTTGGTTATGGGATGAGCCAAAGCTGATGAACTCTCTCTTCATATTTTCCACTGAATTTATAAAAGGGATGAGGGGTGGTAACAGTAGAATGAGAAACATGAAAACAGAAAAGCATCACTGAAAATACAGGTTGTGCCCTTGAGGTATAAAAGAAGAGTGGGCGAGGGTGTGTGTGTCCAGATGTTTGTGTTGTGTTCCCCCAAAATATTTAAATGAAGGTTATTCCACTTAAAGATGCTTCGTGGTTAGTGTAAATACCAGAATCTCTCAGTGGAATTGCAGTTTCATTCTCTGTGACTATCTCTGTTCCGGTTGTGATGGTTTCTCTAAATGTTTTACTTACCATGGTCTGTATCTAGCTACATGAGTTTCTCCCCTTCTTATTTCAGTATGAATCAGAAGCTGCAATTGGAACAAGAGAAATTGAGCTCGGATTATGATAAATTGAAAATAGAAGATCAGGAAAGAGAGAGGAAACTAGAGAAGCTCATGTAAGTTTTCAGTCTCCTTCTCTGATCTGTTCAAGCTTTTGCTCTTACATATTGTCTCAGGTATGGGCTAGCTGCACTTCAGGTTTCTTTCTGATCTTAGAGGGCACTTGCTCAGGTGATAGGCCTCTTACGGTTACTTGTATGAGTGTGAAAGCATACAATTCTTTCATTCTTTGACTAGCACCCTTTATATACCAGACACTTAGAGGGGGAGGATGATACAGTGGTTAGGATGCTAGCCTTGAACTTGAAGAGACTGGGTTCAGTTCCCTGTTCTGCCAGTACCCTTCCTGTCTTTCTTTTGTCCATCAGTAAAATGGGGATAATAGAATTTACCTGCTTCACAAGGGTGTTATTAGGAAAAATACATTAAAGATTCTGGGGTGCTCAAATAGTGTGGAAATGGGAGAGGTCCTATGGGTGTCTCAGAAGATGAAACATCATTTGGCAGGTCCAGCTGGGTTTCAGGCATCTGTGTTATAGTGAGTGTCATAGTGACCAGTAGCCTTTTAAAAATATGTTTATTTCATAGTTGGATCAAAGTATTAGATAAAAGTGGATTTTAAAACAGTCTATAAACGCGTCTGTTGCCTAAAGTAGTTCTGTCGTATGATGGCAGGCCAAGCATCCTCAGACACCTGTGTAGCCTGAGTATGTCTGTTTGCCCCCCCCCCCCCCCCGGGGTTCTTTTAACCCTGCAAGGATTTTTTATTTTTCAAGAGGCTATTTCAACTCCTGCCCAGCTTTGAAACATCCTGGTTAAATCAGTTTTCTGTAGATTGTTCAGGACCAAGCCAGAGTCATCAGAGCTAATATTTGTGGTAGTGTCCTTTAATGACTCTTAAGTGGGCACTGACCATCTTGAGCCATGTCTTCCTGCCTGATTGACCCATGCCAGATTGCCTCCTGGTGAGAGTATGTTTATGCCGACAGCAGCAAGTTTGCTGTCATCAGGTTGATTTATCTGGATCGATTGAGCAGAAGTGAAGACCTGCTCAGTTAATCCAGAATGAAACAACCTCCCAAAAAAGCGTAGCACTGTTTACGAGTGTATATATTCTGTTGGTGCAGCATAGTGGAGATGGTGTGCTAAACAAAAGTATGAAGTCAGCATGAGTTATGCAATCTACTTCATGTGGCTTGTGTAACTCCCATATGCTGCTGAATTTCTCTAGCAGAGTACACTAGGCCTGAAAAGCACTTACCCAAGAATGTTCATTCAGATGACATCTTCTCAGTAACTAGGCCAACATACCAATTACAGGGGACAATATATTCTTGTCATTTTTTGTTGTTGTTTTAATATGCCAAAATAAGCTTTCTGGAGTTAGTTTTGTTACCTGTGCAGGAAGATAAACTCAAAATGTCTTGCTGATTGCAAGATCGCAGATTTGTTTGTTGACTGTAGAAACAATACTACTAACAAAAGCGCTTGCTTGCTTATTGGGATTTTCTCAGATGTTTCTGAAAACATAGATGATCAAATTTTCAAATTCAGGTACAAGAGCTGTCTGTCAAAATGGAGATGGTGGCCCAGTCGCTACTGTTGAACAAAATCTGCATGTGTGTGTGCAGTTTTGTAACTGCACATGGAATTTAGGTAGATCTGTGGTTTACTCAGATATGGAAATATGGGCATACTTGTTATACCCATATCTGAATGGTTTGACTGATGCTATGTGTTTCATGTTCTATCATTGTCATGATTTCAGTTTGCTGTTTTGCTTACGTAATGGTCTCTCTTTGTAGCCTACTTAATGATAAAAGGGAACAAGCAAGAGAAGATCTTAAAGGACTGGAGGAAACTGTGGTATGTTATAACTAAATCATCAGCTTTTTTGCTGGGTCTTAAGTAGTAATTTGTTTCCAGTCTATGTGTGCTTGTTCCCTACAATGCTTTTTGCAAGAAAATGACCAACTTAGTGAGAAATAAGTTTTTTAAAAAAAAGTAGCATATTTCCAAACTGTTCTGTCTTGAACTTGATTTGAATGTGATTAGGATCTGAACCTGTCCACTTTTGCCCATCTGTAGGTTAGACCTTATTTCTAAAGCCATTTTACTTATCTGTTTAGTTACCATCCTACATATACTTATCTCATGGCTCACTCTGCAAGCCTTTCAATATATACCATTTTTTATTTAATTTGTCATAAGCAAAATGTGAAATTAATAGATTTAAATTGCATTTCTCCGAGATGTAAGTGTTTTGGTGTCGCTGTGCAATCAGTGTAATTGTAGATAAAATGCGTCATACTCTGCAATCAGTAGTGAAAAGACACTTTTGAAGAATTAGTTCTGTCTTGATATCAGTGGTATGAAATCTTCTCGTGAAACTTTATTTTTTGCAATGTACATGATTTTTGGAAGAGGTAAAGGCCTGACTAAGACAATAGTGGTTTTCTCCTTGATTACAACAGAAGTGAATTAATTGTTAGAGCCCTGCAGAGATACAAGTATGTGGATCCTTATCCGATCTGCATCCACAAGAAATGGTCCATGGGTATCTGCAGATGCAAATATAATGTGGATATCTGTTTATTTGAAGGGCTCTAGTCCTGCACAGATAAAAATATGTGGACCTGTAACTGATCTGGATCCTCAAGAAATGATCTGTGGATATAATACAGATATCTGCAGATTTGCTGGGCTCTATTAATTGTCCCACTATATTTGACACTGGTGAGGTCTCATATAGAGTACTGTGCTGAGTTCTGGCACCGCACTTGATGATGTTATGGACAAATTGCAGAGAGTCCCGAGGAGAACAGTAAACATGAGCAAAGGTTTAGAAGACTAGCTGATGTATGTGGAAATCTGGGTAGGTTCAGTCATGAGAACAGAAGATGAAATGGGTGATCTGATAAGTCTTCAGATATGTTAAGGGCTGTTATGAGGAAGAAGAAGGTGATCAGTTGTGCTCCATGTGCTCTGAAGATAGGACAAGAAGTAATGGGGTTTAATCTTCAGGATGGAGAACTCAGGTTTTAACAAACTCCTGTCAGGGATAGTCTAGGTATATTTGGCCACATCTCAGGGCAGATGTTTCCTGAGATGCCTTCCTGCCCTACTTTTCTAGCATATTAGGAAGAAGGAGCAGACTGTAAGGTTGGTTAATGTTAGTTTTTTACTTCTTAAATCTGAATGTGAAGGAGAAATAAATTTGGTGTTTATTCTGTGTGTGTGTGTGTGTGTGTGTGTGTGTGAGAGAGAGAGAGAGAGAGAGAGAGAGAGAGAGAGAGAGATGTCCTGTTTAGAAAAAGTGTTTAACTACCCTCCTGATTTTAGTCGAGTTCTTCTGGAGCTCATGCTGCTCCTGACTTGTAAGAGTGACCTGTAGCAATGTTGTTCTGTTCAGTGAGTAAGTGATAAACTGGAGCTCAGGTATAAGCTGTAGTACATAGATGTTTTGCACTGATCTATCAGATGGTATTTGTATTTAAATTCAAGGCTCTACTAAAACTGTTGTACATTTGTACACTCTTCTTCATTTCCATGACACATTTGAAGGTGTTGCAGCAGCAATTAGTTTAAAATACTAGCAGTGATCAAAAATTTCAGTCCCTAATTGCTGAAACAGGAAGAAAAATCAAATAAAACAAATTACACCAACATGTGCTGTTCTAGGCCAAGCTCATGGCTCTGCCATCTGTGCAAAAAAATGAGAGAGTGTAAACCCCTACATGTATTGCATACCTTTTGGGTCATCACACTGGGGAAGAGCAGTTTTCTTGGAGTTGCTATTTCCTTCTCCTGTACAGGTAGGTGATTAGGGCTAGGGAATGGGCATAGCCTTGATTTCCCCCCCACCCCACCCCCATCAGCTAGCACAGTTGAGCCAATGTGGTGAGGGAAGTAATCGGCAGCAGATTGTTTGGCTCCAGGATGGAAGAAGAGGGGAGTTGTGATTGAGGCCCCTCTGAATCTCTCATGTAGTTAGCTGCCCCTTGCTTTGAGTAAGAGCTGTAGGGTAAAAATAAACTCTTTAAATTACATTTCTCTTTCTGATAGTAGTCATGCATATTTCTGTGTTTTTGCATTAGAGCAGTGTAAGATGTGTTGTGAATATGGCAGTATTATGATAAATGTCTATAACACTTTTTGCTACTGATTTTATTTATTTGGGGGTTTGCCGATAATTGGGAGAAGAACTACTATCCATCTTGTAGCAGTAGCATATCATTTTTTGATTCAGAATCACTTTTTACCTTTTCAAATACGGGAGAAAAATAAGAAACGGTTTATAATTTTGTCATTCCTGATTTATGCAGTGGCCAGTCCAAATTATCAGTGTGTGAGGAAAATTAAAATAAGAGAAAATCAGAGGTTACTCTTATCTGTTTGGGGCATATCCTTCATACTAGTTCTGCAGATAAAAAGTAGAGAATGGATTTGAATTTATTGCTTAGCCAAATGGTTATGCAGATTTTCTTTCTGTAACTGGCTCAAGAATTTTTTGCCCTTCAAAGAATGGGCAACAGATTAAGACTTTTGTGCCATACCTCATGTATTTCTCTTGGAATAAGGTGGCTATTATGCTGAAATGTAGCAAAATAGTGTTGCAAGCTGGGGAATGAACCAGTGATATTTGTAAGGCATCTATCACTTGGCATCTAAGTGTTTTGTATAATATCATTCTCTTTCAGTGCATAGGTTTGGTCAACAAAATTGTCATAGTATGAAGCTAAGGCTCAATGAGTTCAGTGTTGTTTAATAGCTGGAGACATGTTACTATAGCCAGCTTTTGAGACTGTCTTTGAGTGGTTTTTTTTTTCTTCAGTGTTAGACATGTTTTCAGAGAGAATTTGGCTACAGACATGTAGCCCAAAATAATGAACAGTGGCGCTGAGACTGAATGAGACAGAGCATGAATAAACAGGGCTTGATTTTTTTTGCTAGCTTACAACTGGTTGCTTTTAGCCACATGAACGAAGCTTTAACACACTGAAGGGTTTTTGCCCTTTTTACAATCATTTGTTTCAATTGGTGTGAAATGATCATAGAGATTAAAGTCAGGTGTGGTGGGGATATTGTTCCACACTAGATAAACACCTTCATGTGATTCACCTACTCACGAGATTCCCACGTATCAGTTATGCGCCAAATTCATATCCCTTCTGTCAAGTTATCTATTTTGTTAATTTAAATAGTAATGATATATGTATGTGTTCAGGCATACCTAGATATATAATCTTAGGTTATAAAGTACCCTACATGTTCGTATGTGGTGAAAAATTTTACACCATTATCTGCTAAATTTTACTGACTTCTCTTGTTTTAAAATTCTACCTCCAGACCAGAGAACTGCAGACTCTCCACAACCTACGAAAACTCTTTGTTCAAGACCTGACCACTCGAGTCAAAAAAGTAAGTTCATATCTTTCTTGGATATCTAACATGATCCCCCTTCTCCAGTAAAATCCTTATCAAGCCATTGTATTGCTTAGTGTATATAATCTCTGAAGTAACCAAGCAGACATGTCATGGGCATAGTAAGACGTAGAGTGTTCTCAGCTCTATCTGAATTCTACTTCAGCTCCAGTTTTGAGCCTTTGTCCTTTGGCTAGTTATTCAGTGGAATGGTATGATCTCACTTATGAGTTCAGTTACTGACTCAGAGTTTGATGAACCAGAACTGACCTAAATGCATTGTCACAAAGTACAGCCTGGAAGCGGTGGAACTGCTGTGCCCCCTTAGGTATTGAGTTTGAATTGGCTCTCACTGTCTTACTGGTGACAAACAGCAAGCCCCTCTGTTCATCAGTCACCACAACAGCAGGTGAAGGTTTGCAGCCAACTGAGTTATTGGGAGTGTTCTCCCTGAGCCACTCCCAAACCACCCATGGATACATGCACCAGTCAGTTCTTCTTCGAGCAGTGTCTCCGACTGCTCCACCATAGGTGTCTTCGGCACCGTGCACCAGGGATCGGAGATTCTCACAGCAGTGCCCAGAAAGGGAGGGGGCACGCGCGCGATGAGGAGCAGTGAGTCACTTCGTGCCCTTAGGGACTCACGTGTGGGCCCCCCCCCGCGGCCGCTCCTCAGTTCCCTCCTTTCCGCCGTTGGCTCAGGATGGTTTTTCTCACAGCTCCGCTTAAACTGAAACCAGTGCAGAAATAACAACATAATCTACTACCAAATACAGAAAGGATAGGAAACAGTTAAAAGAAAAGGAAACTTAAAAAAAAACAAAAAAACAGCAAAGCGAAACTAAACTCCTCATGCAGACACCTCCAGGCTTCAAACCCTGCGCCTTCTGCAGAGAGGCAATACCAGCGTCTGATGGCCACAATCAATGCATCAAGTGCCTCGGTGAGGGACACTTATCTCACAAGTGTCCTCACTGTAAAAACCTCACCTCTAGAGCAAGGAAAGTGCTTCTTACGGAGGGCTCTCTTAAACCAGCTTCAGAGCCTGCTCGCTCCCCGGCTGCCTCAGAAAAGCTGCAAAAACGGCACTCCTCAGAGCCTTCCTCTCTGACTGACTGCAAAAAAACCTAAAAGCAGTCTCAGAGTTGATACTGCCCTTGAGCCTCCAAGTGCCCCGGGCAATTCTACCCCTGTTAAGGGAAACCGCTCCCCTAGTTCATCTAAAGAACAGGGGCGAAAGACTGCGGTGGTTGCTTAGCCTTCAGCACCACCTGCTTTACTGACAGCCGTGATGCCTCAGCAAGCAGCTGGAACGGCACCCGCAACAGCAGGGGCTCTGACCCCCTCCCCACCTTCGGTGCCATTCTCGGTGCAGGCAAACCCTTCTGCACCGATACCTGCCTTCTGTCAGTCGGCACAGAGCTTGCCCCCCCCCCCAGCCTTCGGTGCCATTGGATCATGCTGCCTCAGCATTTTTCTCTGCTCCGGTCACTTTCCCTCAGGTGCAGCACTCGGCTCCGTCTCAAACCCTGCAACGCCCACCTATGACACTAGAGGGAGTCCCGTCCTCAGAAACTACTCGGAAACACAAGCAAAAGACCCATTACTGTAGCCAAACTCCCAATTCCTCTCCAGTTTCACCTCTGTTCGAGATGGATTCCTCACAGGATCTGATGACATCTATATCATTGTCGTCTTCACAAAGCATCTGCTCTGATACTCCCCAGCCAATAGCTCAACAGCCACCTGCGCCTCCTGAATCTTCTATACCACCTCAGCAACTTCAGTACCCTGGTTTTACCTGGGCACCTCCTCCATACTCCAACAATGCCCCAATGCCTATGCAGTGGATCCCTTGGGAACCCTGGCCTTACTACACCCCTGTACAGCCAGCTCCCCCCGTGCAACAATTTCCGACCATTCTTCAGCAAGCAGCTCTACAACTCGGCCAACATTCTCATTCTCCTCTGGGACGAGTCTTAAATGAAACATTGGCTGACCACACTACTAAACTTACCAAGTCAGACGATAATAAACAATTCCATGACCTATTTAAGAGAGTCGCTGACGCAATGGACATTTCACTGCAGGATACATCAACCACTCCACACAAACTCTATAGAATCCTGCAATCATCAGTCTCAACGAAAGTCACCCTCCCAATGGATGCAGGTATTATGGAGCCTGCTGATGCTATCTGGCAAACACCAGCATCAACAACTCCCACTGTTAAAAAGATTGACAAGAAATATTTCATTGCCCCAAAAGACAACGAATTCCTCTTTACCCACCCCCAGCCAAATTCCTTGGTGATAGAAGCAGCAGCTCAAAGAGCAAAGCAGGCGACTACCAAATCAACCCCTACTGATAAGGAGGATAAAAAACTCGATCTATTAGGCAGGAAAGTCTACACTTCTGCCTCTTTGATAATGAGAAGAACTAATTATTTGGCAGTTTTCTAATTATGACCATGACAACTATTCAAAGTTTGCAGATTTTATTGACCATATCCCCCAGGACAAAATAGAACAATTCAATTCACTAATCAAAGAAGGTCAATTATCAGCTAGAACATCTCTTCAAGCAGCACTTGACATAGCTGACACAGCTGCGAGGGCTATGGCCTCTGCAATCGTAATGCGCAGATCTTCCTGGCTGCACGCTGCTGCTCTTCCCAAGCAGCTGCAGAACACCATAGAGGACCTTCCATTTGACAAAAAGAAGTTGTTCGGAGAAAGAACAAACGACATTATGCATACTCTGAAAGATTCTAGAGCCACTCTCTGTACTCTGGGCATTTACACCCCTGACCCATCGAGGAGGACCAACAGATATCATCCCTACACTAACAGGCTCTCATTCTACTCCCAAAACAAGAGATATGATAATCCTCGTTCCAGACCAAGAAATCAAACTAGACGTAGGCAACCGAATCGAGCATCATGTGCAAATCAGCACTCGAACCCTAAACAACAGTTTTGACTTCTCAGTCGAGGGATCGATCAGCCGCTCCATAACATTACAGGAAGCAATTTATCCTCACACCCCCTACTTCAACTGCCGGCTTCTGCCCTTCCTCCCCAATTGGAAGGCTATTACAACGGACAAATGGGTCATCGACATTATTACCAACGGATACACCATCCCATTTCACGCGAAGCCTACTTCCCATTCCCCTTTCCCGTCCCTTTTCAGGGACCCCCTTCACGTACAACTCCTTTCACAGGAGATAGACAACCTCCTCTCTCGGGGCAATAGAGTATGTCCCCAGCCAATACAGGGGCAGCGGTTTCTATTCCCGATATTTTCTTACCACCAAAAAGACAGGGGGATGGAGACCTATATTGGACCTCAGGGCTCTCAATGTTTTTATCCGAACCCAAAAATTCAAAATGGTCACGCTTCCAATTATTCTTCCAGCACTAGATCGCGGCGATTGGCTCGTATCCCTCGACTTGAAGGATGCTTATTTCCATGTGGCAATACGTCCAACCCACAGGAAATTTTTGAGATTCACTCACCTGGACAACCATTATCAATACACGATGCTCCTTCGGTCTCTGCACGGCACCACGCGTCTTTTCCAAAAGTATGTCCGTAGTCATAGCCTACCTCAGGAAGGAATCATAATTTTTCCTTACCTGGACGACCTCCTTATCAAGGCTCAATCTCCCGAACAGGCTTAACATCACCTGCAAACCACACTGACCCTGTTCCACCGACTTGGCCTTACCATAAACTATGAAAAATCCTCACTAACCCCCTCGCAAGACATTCTCTTTATAGGGCAAGGATTCACACTCCTTCCGTTACAGCCTTTCTTCCACAGGAAAGATTTCGCGCTGTGAAGCGCCTAGCTCAATCAGTACAAATTTCTCCCTGTGTGACGGCGCATACATGCATGAAACTACTAGGCCATATGGCTGCCTCTACTTACCTGGTTCGCAATGCCAGACTGTATATGAGACCATTCCAGCTATGGTTTCTCAGGACCTTCAAGTTCAGGAGACAGGCCTCTTACCACCCTCTCTCTGTTCCAAAAACAATAAGGGATTCTTTAAACTGGTGGACCTCCCCCAACAATCTGTTGCAGGGCATTCCCTTCATACCACGAGCCCCATCATTACAGATCACCACGGATGCATCAAAGATCGGTTGGGGTGCCTGCCTGCAGCACAAAACAGCTCAGGGCAGATGGTCGATGCACGAAGCACGCCTTCACATAAATCTCCTCGAGCTTCGAGCAGTACGCAATCCCTGCCATCACTTCCTCCCCTTCATACAGGGACAAGTCATACCATCTGGACGGACAATACAACCTGCATGTACTACATCAACAGGCAGGGAGGAACCCACTCTCCATCTCTATGCATAGAGGCCATGAAACTCTGGCGTTGGTGCATCGCCAATCACATACACATTTCGGCGATGTATCTACCGGGCAAAGCCAACATAATAGCCGACTCTCTAAGCAGGTACTTCCACCACAATCACGAGTGGGAACTGAAGGACTCCATCCTTCAGCAAATCTTCAGAGTGTGGGGTTTCCCTACAATCAACCTATTCGCGACAAGACACAACAGGAAGTGCCTTCATTTTTGCTCCAGAGCAGGGGCGGACCTGCAATCCTTAGGGGATGCATTTCTCATCAAATGGAACAGACTGCTTCACTATGCGTTTCCCCCTATACCTCTCATTCCCAAAACCCTAACAAAAATACGCCAGGATGCAGCCAGGGTTATACTAATAGCACCATCATGGCCAAGACAACCGTGGTATTCCCGTCTTCGACTCATGTCAATAGCAACTCCAATAACTCTTCCAGTCGTACTGGATCTCCTCTTTCAAGACAACGGGAAAATCCTACACCAAGGTCTCAACAGGTTACATCTGACAGCCTGGCTTCTCAGTGGTTCAACCAAGTAGAATTAACATGTTCAGATACAGCAAAGTTCATTCTTCTAAACAGTAGGAAGCCAGCCACTAGGCATACTTACCTTCAAAAGTGGCGCAGATTTTCCACCTGGTGTTCGCACCACACTGTAGATCCATTTATGGCTTCCATTGCATTGATACTGGACTACCTCATCTACCTGAAAAACACAAACCTTTCTGTTAGCACATTCAGGGTGCATTTGGCAGCAATATCGTGCTTCCACACAGCTATTGACAACTCCTCAGTCTTCGCTCATCCTATACTGAAAAGATTTATGGCAGGACTCCAAAACCTTTATCCTCATGTTCAACCGCCAGTACCTCAATGGGACTTGACTATGGTCCTTCAGGTACTAACTAAATCACCTTTTGAATCCCTAGCCACATGTTCCCTTCTATACTTCTCTATGAAGGTCGTATTTCTAGTTGCAATCACTTCTGCCAGACGAGTTAGTGAACTAGCCGCGCTAATGGCTCATCCACCCTTTACAGTATTCTTTAAAGATAAGGTGTCATTGAGACCACACCCTAAATTCATTCCAAAAATTTCATCACCCTTCCATCTCAATCAGACAATACACCTTCCGGTGTTTTTTCCAAAACCCCATTCCACTCCTCATCAAGCAGCTCTCCATACACTGGACGTTCGCCGAGCTCTCGCGTTCTATTTGGATAGAACACAGGACTTTAGAAAATCACCTAGACTTTTTCTCTCCTCAATTGAGCGTTCTAGAGGAGAAGCAGTGTCCAAACAAAGGCTATCGAACTGGATTTCGTCCTGTATACGGACAGCATATCACTTATCTGGCCGACAGCCACCAACCACCATTCATGCCCATTCCACCAGGTCCATGGCGGCCTCTAAGGCATTCCTGTGCAATGTCCCTATACTTGACATCTGCAGGGCAGCCACGTGGTCTTCAACGGACACATTTGCAAAGCACTATGCTATTCAACAATTAGCCACTGATGACATGGCAGTGGGCACAGCAGTCCTAAACTCACCACGCCTATTAAGCTCCGAAGTACCCACCGTCCATTAATCCGAACAGCTTGGTAAACACCTATGGTGGAGCAGTCGGAGACACTGCTCGAAGAAGAAGTGAGTGTTACTCACCCTTGTGCAGTAGCCAAGGTTCTTCGAGATGCGTGTCTCCGACATGCTCCACTACCCGCCCTCCTCCCCTCTACTTCGGAGCTGCTCTTTCTTTCAGCTCTGCGGTATGGAGGGAACTGAGGGGGGGGGGGCACGCGCGTGAGTCCCTAAGGGCACGAAGTGACTCAGTGCTCCTCATCGTGCGCGTGCCCCCTCCCTTCTGGGCACTGCTGTGAGAATCTCCGATCCCTGGTGCACAGTGCCGAAGACACCTATAGTGGAGCGTGTCGGAGACAGGCATCTCGAAGAACCTTGGCTACTGCACAAGGGTGAGTAACACTCACTTCTCTCCCTTACAGCCTTGGCTCCCAGCTTTCCGAGCCTTACCCTGCAGGAGTATACCATCTTGCACTGAACAGAAGTCCGTACAGTGCAAACTCATTTATTAGTTTGCTCCCCGCAATGTAAAGAGGAAATATACCAGTCTTTGTAATTGAACTGAGATATTCTAAACACTTCAATTCAAAATGCACTGCTTTATGTAAAATTTAGATTTCAAGTGGTAAGCAAAAAGAAGCCACAACTTTTTACCACAGAAATAAAAATAAGCTCACAGTCTAAGTTCATTACTGAACAGGATTGGAATTAGCAATGTCTCATCCTTGTTAGCTGGTACAAGCAGTTCCTTAAATGCAAGACTGTCTTGCCTGCCTGGGGTTATCCTTCCACCCCTTCAAAGTTCTTTTGTCTTCTAGATGTTTCTTCAAGTGTTTTGCTGTGGAGGAGAGAAGTTCAGTGTTCATGTCACTTTTTGCCATTTATAGACTCTTCCAGCTTGATGGAATAATTGATGCTTGTGACACTTGACCCTCATTGGTCAAGTACAGTCCATTGCCTGTGTGCTTCCTCAGTGAAGCCTTCACTGTAGACAGTCCCTGATAGTGGTTTCTTTCCTTGAATGGGTGAGGGAGAGCCATTAACACTGTTTGGCACTCCATTGTTCTATCTGAAAAGCTGGTGCTTGGGTGGTCCCCACATCGCACCATGTTCTACTTCACATACAGTGATAGCACATACAGGATATTAATGTTTAGCATATCAATTGTAAAATGATACCTCACAAGGCATATTTTGCACAGAGCATATTATATGATGGTGAATATGGAGTTCTGGTGTGTTGCTTTCAGATACTAAGTGCTGTACCTACACTAAAAATTTGTGCTGACCTGAACAACAATGTTTATTTTGGTTCTTTTCTATGGTTCAAAGCTCCTTATCATTTCCTCAGACCAAATAAATTTGAAAAACCTTTTAAGGTATGATTTTTAATAGGACATCAGGTATTATATGATTGACAAACTGAAAATTTTATTAACGTGAAAGCTAGTCACAGGTTTTTTTTGGGAAGGTTTTTATTTTAATTTCCTTGTGGGGACAGGGGTGGTGATGAACGTGGCCATTGAGAATACTAACAAATCAGCCTCCTTCACCTGTGTTTGTTGAGAAGTGCTCCCTTTGAGGAGCTCAAAAGAACCCCAACAAACCCTAGCTTTCCATACACCTTGGATTCAAATGCTTGGCTCTAAACTCTATAATTTGCTTTCTGTGCAGAGTGTTGAACTGGACAGTGATGATGGAGGAGGAAGTGCTGCTCAGAAGCAGAAAATTTCCTTTCTTGAGAACAACCTGGAGCAGCTTACAAAGGTTCACAAACAGGTGGGACTAATCTTTGGCTATTTTTTTTTTTTTTTTTTAAAACAATCATTCTTTAAACAAAAAGTGAGGTAGTCTAGTTATTCATTTTCTTCAGTTAATTTTTAACCATGGCAACCTCTGAAATTCTAGCTGTAGGGGAATCCTGTTCGTTTTTTATGATTTTTATATTCTTGCAAATCAAATTTTTAATTGACCTTTTTGATGGACGATTTTGTAATTGAGAATAATTATCTATATAATTACACCTAGTATTTGAAGGTAAATTGCCCCATGTATTGCTAGATTGATTCAAACAACATTTAATTTGCCAAAATACCTATGGTATTCAGTTAAAATTCATTGCTTCAGGGGTAAATCAGTGTCTGAGTTGGTCACCCATACTCTGAAGATTCCTAACGAATGCATCTATCATGAATATGTGATACTAGACAAAATGTATATTCATGCCAGTCAAATGTGCTTTGGTAATTGTTTGTTTGGGCAAAATTTTGTTGGTGTCTATTTACCTGTTCTCCCATCACACCTTTAAAAAAGGGAGGCGGGGGGCGAACATATACCAAAACTTTTTTCTCAAGGTTCAATGATGCGAATGGAATAGTTATCGTTTAGTGCAGGAGTCTCAAGCACCTAGCCTGTGGGCCGCATGCGGCCCCTAAAGCTATTGTCCTGTGGCCTGCAATGATTCTATCATTACCAATATTTGCAATACAGTTATATGAAAAGGTTTTTGTGGTGCGGCCCTTGGGCTAACATACTAGTCCTCATGCGGCCCTGTACTAATCCTTGTGTGGCCCTTGTGGTGATTTGAATTTGAGACCCCTGATTTGGTGCCTATATTTAGTAGTAAAGTCTCCTTTTGTTCTCACCCCCCCCCCTCTTTTGGCCTGATTCTTGATTTCTATACTGCTCTCCTCTGTTGCTAACTCTGTGTGACTGTTTTTGCTGCAACGTACAAACCAGTTTAGAATGACCTATTCTGTCAACAGTGGTTCCTAGCTTGAGGGAGAAGCCAGGAACTGACAGCAGGGGGGAGGAGTGCAGTATAGAAAAGCAGATGTAAGGTGGTTTATCCAGGTTAAAGACTAGTTTCTCTCAAGAGTCCTGTTGTTGGCAGCCAGAAACCCATCCTCACTCTGTTGTGGAATGACCACTCCCAGCAGTTCATATGACATCATAGAAAACTAGTGGTTCCCACAATATGTTAAATATCTGCATGTAGTCAGTGTTCTGAGGATTAATGAATTTGTTATTGCTTGATCATTTAATTTTTAACCTTTGTGAGATTTCAGCAGGAGCAGACTGGTTCAACAAGTTATAAATCCTTACTGAGGTAGGAAACAGAGTGACAGGAAATTAGAGATTAGGCTTTTTCACATGCATTTAGCCACTCAAGCTGGTGCAGTTCAAGAGGGCAGTGTTAAAGACAAACTACTACATAAACAGTCTTGTTAATACCAAGAAGTTTAAGCATATGGCACACAAAGAGCATGCCCAGGTGGATCTGGTATGAATCTGGACAACAAGCCATGAATTTTGTTACTTTTTTAAAAATTAAATTTAGACACTTATTCCCTAAACACTGTGGTGCAAATGTATAAACTAAACATAGCTGTCTGGAAATAAAGGGGGTTGACTCCTGCTTCTCTTGTGTGCCCAAAACTATCATCATTCAGCTTCCCTTTGAACAGCTCTGTGTAGCTTGAAAACGTGTTTCTCTCACCAACAGAAGTTGATTTAACTAGAACAGGGTTTCTCAACTCGTATTCCATGAAAGACCAGTGCTCCAAAGAAGTGAAGATGTTCCATGACTGAGCTTGACCCCTCCCCATGGGAGAGGAGGCTGAGTTGGGGAAGGGGTCAGGAGCAATCTGGTGAGTTATATGCCTGGGAGATTGAAAATACCCCAGCCACAGCAAAGCTTCCAGGCATGCATCAGTGTCTGCTGCCACCTTGCTCCTTTGCTGCATCTGGGGCATTTTAAATTTCCTGCTGTTGTTACTGCCAGCTTTGCTTGGAACATAGCTTCCATGGTAAGACTTTCCTTGACGACCCTTACTCCAAGAATAGATGGACTTTATTCGACATGCAAGCCCAAAATTCCCATTACAACTTGAGTAATATTGTTTTCAGTTGTGTGCATAATCATTATGTATCTATTTTTTTAGAAATAAACATATATTCTATTTGTAAAATTGTATTTAATTGAGTTTCCTGAATTATTTTAGTGGGAGTGCACAGCACACAGATATTGCGAACTTTACAGCTGGTATATACACTGGCTTTTTTCTGATTGTTTTCAGGTGTTCCACATAAAGTAATTAATACTTTTAGGTGTTCCTTGCTCCCGTAAAGGTTGAGAAACACTGTACTAGAAGATATTACCTCACATACCTCATCGCTCTAATATTATAGAACTAACATGACTATTACAACACTGCATATGAAACTTCCATGGTTTTCAGTGGAAGAACAAAGGAACATTAGGTCTCAAATAATAATAATTTGGAGGAAAATAAAAAACAAACCCAAACCCTACATTTCTCAGCAGACTTCAGGATTTTACAGACCCCTACTTGTTTTATCCCTACTACATTTCTAGAAGGACAATGAAATCTTCTGTCCCTGGACAACCCACTAGCCCATTTTTTCTTATTCTTACCACAGTTGGTACGTGATAATGCAGATCTTCGTTGTGAACTTCCTAAGCTGGAGAAACGACTTCGAGCTACGGCAGAGAGAGTTAAAACCCTGGAGAGTGCACTGAAGGAAGCCAAGGAGAATGCCATGCGAGACCGCAGACGTTACCAGCAGGAGGTAGATCGCATTAAAGAGGCTGTAAGAGCCAAGAACATGGCAAGGAGAGCGCACTCTGCTCAGATTGGTAAGGATGTAAAGCAAAGGGGCTATTGGATCACTCATAAACTTTGTGGATATTTTTTAAGGCTCACTATTGATTTCCCCATCTGTGTTTTGCCAGTGTAGATTTTCTTACAGGAAGTACATTTCAGAGATCTCACCTTTATAGAACATGCCTCACCTGAAGGATAAATGTCGTATATTTGTTTTCTAAGTTAAATAGCTTAATGTGTCTTGTGTGTTTCTAATGATCTTTCTCAAGTTGGATTGTCTTTCATAGTTAACATTTCTATTTCATCCCCTTTGTTGCTCTTCATTCCTTTTCTGTCCTCTTTCCCATCTCTTCAGTTTCTTGTACACTTTATTTTAAAATGTAATAAAATGCTTTGAAGTTTGGGGGTTCGTAGTGTAAACTGGACAGTAGACAGCCTGTGTGCATAGCGCACCGTTTATAGCGGAATTCACTGTGGAATTCTTTTAAAATGTAGTGGGAGAGCGATGTCCGTAGATGGTGGAGCTTGTGTACTCACACCAGAAAACCTGAGGGGTGTAGCAAAGAGTACACCTACTTAAATGTTTTCATTCTGCCTTCTCCCAAAAGTACCCCAAGCTGGTTTTTGTCTCCTCCAGGAGTTCATTAGTGGGAGGAAAGTGGCCATATGCAAGTACATGACTGGCCAGCCCAACCAGTGTTCATAATGTGCAGTCTTCCCCACTCAATTGCGCTGAAAAAATCTCTCCTTTTTCCAGAAGCAGGATATATGAGGTGGTTATATAGAGAGATGGTTGCAGGCAAAAAAAACAGGTGCAAGTGATGGTCTTTGAGCATGTTTGAGGGCAGGGTGAGGCAAATAACATCACTTTCCCCACAGCCATAAATGGCCCAAATGATTACAGGTATCAGGAAATGTCTACAATAGTTACTCATAGAACAGTGCAGTGAGGTGATAGAAGAGAGTGCCGCAATGAGTGTGAAATCCTATTGTTTTGATTTTTAATTTTGATTTTTCTCATTACAGCCAAGCCTATTCGTCCCGGCCATTACCCAGCATCTTCTCCAACAGCTGTTCATGCCATCCGAGGAGGAGGAGGAATGTCAAACTCTAGCTGCTACCAGAACACGAAATAAACCATATGTGAGTTCAAGGTGACTTTTAAATCTGTTGATGTTGCACAGTCGTTTACTCTTTCTATGTCCCATTCTTGTTTTTTATAAAAACTGTGGGGCCCTTTTGTGGGGAGTCTGTTTTTCTGGTGGTTTAGTCGTGGAGAACATTAAAAACCATTTTAGTGGGAAGGAGTGCAGTACTAGAAAGAACACTGCAAATTGCTGGTTTAGATTCTGTCCTTTCTCATTATCCCCACCCTTGAAGAAGAAGAGTTCAAAAGCTTGTGTCTCTCACCAACACAATTTGATCCAATAAAAAAATACTACCTCATCCACCTTATTCTGGCATCAACACAATTGAAGCAGTGCTGCAGGGAAACTTCTCATTGTGGACATTTTTAATGTAAATGAAACTAATTTCCATTTTTTGCCTGGGATAATCATAATGTGCCCTCATTTTTTTGCAGTATTCCCTACATTTGGCACAAAGAATACCCAGAGTATCCAGCAGTAATATTACATAGTAGAAAAGTCTATGAGCATCTGTTTTGTGTGGGGATGCATGCATGCAGAAGTGAACTGTGCAATGACTCTAGATCAGTGGTTCTCAACCTTTCTTTCCCGTGGCACACCTTAAGACCTTCAAATTTTTTGAGGCACACCACTATTAAAAACTCACAAATATTCAAATTAACTTAAATTACTTATGAATAGTCATGAACCATGGTGCAGTGTTTTCGGAAATGCTATTATTTGGGTAGTAGGGGTGGCAGAACAGGGGTGGCAAAAGAGGGAAGGTCAGGAGTCGTGTGCAGTGGCAGGAGTGAGTCTGGAGAGCAGAGCAGGGCAGGGGTGACAAAAGAGGACAAGGGCAGCCATGTGGGGAACAGCACAGGGGTAGCAAGAGAGGAGAGAGGAAGGGAGAACAAGAGTGGCTTTGTGGGGGGGGGTCGGGGGGACCTGGGGAGTGGGAAGGCAGGGCAGGGGAGCATGGTGCAGCACCCACTTCCCCCTTCTCCAGTGGCTCCCTGCCACCCAGGGCAAATCCTCACCCCACTGTTGCTCCCTCCCACCCCAGTGGGTCCCGTCCTCCCCCCCAGCTTCATTCTGCCAGTGATGGACCCTCCAGCCCCCAGCTACATACCCCCACACACAGACAACCAACCCCTCACCTACACACACCCCCCATCAACCAGCCACCCCACAACCCCAGTCACACACCCTCTGCTACACATCCACTCCCACCCACCTCTGCTACACACACACACACACCTGCCCCACACAACTCCCAGCTGCCTCTCCCCCCCCCCCAAGCCCTTACCTGGGCTGTTTGCAGGCAGGCTGACAGCAGCTGCTCTGCCCTGCTGGGGGAGATTCACACACTCCCAGCCTCTCCCAGCTCTCTGCTGGCTGTAATAAGATGGATCCATGTTTAAGGCAGAGCCACCTGAATGGTGTGTTTTGGCTGCTCCCCCTATTTTTAGGGGGACCCCTGGAACTCTGTGTTCCAGTGCCTTCCTCTATTTTTAGGGGAACCAGAACACTGCCTACCTAAAAATAGGGGGCCCTGGAACTGTGTTCCAGTGCCTTCCCCCTTACTTTAACCTCTGCCTTTTCCCAGCCATGCACAGCCCAGGTGGCTGAGCTGAGCATGGAGGGAACTTTAATCCCAGCTCTTGGGAATGCTTGTGGCGCACTTGGGGTGTTCCTGCGGCACACCAGTGTGCCCCGGCGCACTGGTTGGGAACCACTGCTCTAGATAATTCAGTGGTGAGGATGTCCATTGGACCCCATTCAGAATATGATCTTTCAGAGGAAATACCTCATGCCATAAAGGTCAGGTATCACTTGAGATGAGGAACCATCTGTCAGGTCTCCCATAGCAACACATACCTAGCTTGAAACACATATAGTGAAACCTGTTTCTGGAAAGTGGTGTGCCACAGAGGAACCAGAAGGAGCCATTTGGAACCTTTGAAGGATGTTGAAAAACTGGTGCCTCTATAGAAATCCTGATAAATGAAGGCAGAAAGTGAAAATTAGGCACTTACCTTTTAATGTGTTTTGACTTTATCCAATAGTGAATGCAGGTGACACTAATTCCAGACGGCAGGCAAGCAGAGCATGTTTCAGAGAGAATTATACTGTTTTAATCCTTTTCAGCTGTTAGGCAGCAATGTTCAATTTCTTGTACTATATCACTTAATGTACTACAGAATTCATTAAAGTGAGTGCCCGGTAGTTGTAGTAGAAAGGAGGGAGAACAACATGGCAGTGGGCTGGTCCTGCACCCACACTCTGCCATGTAGCCAAAGGAAGGATATGGGTGGTGGCCAGTGTGTTGAGAGTAGCTCTGTGGTCATACTGGGAAAGTGAAGGGGAGAGAGGTGGTTTATATTAGAACTAGATGGTAACAGTTTGCAAGTTGTGCAAAAACATCAGAAATTTCAAAAATTTTTCCCATTATAAATTGTCATTATATATTATAAGTCAAAATAGCAAATTTTCACAACCCAAAAATTAAAAAAGTATTTTGTGCATCAAAAAATTGTTGTTATAATTTTGCAATGTTTTGTTTTGACTTTGACCATTATAATTAGCATAAAATTCTAAATAAAAAGTTGTTTTGAACCACAAAATCAGAATTTTTGTTTTGAAAATGGGAAAGTGAGACACTGCGATCACTTGAAAACTTTTTCAAATCTTTTTCCAAACATTTTAAGAAAAAATTTACAAAACTTGGGCATTATGTTCTGATCAGCCCTAGTTCATATGTTTTAACTTTAAATAGTAATGAAGATTTTACTGTGCTGTAAACAAAGACATGACTGGCAAACTTGGCTTTCAAGAAGGTTGGTTTTCTGTAGGATCATGCCATACAGACAACATAACAGGATATACAGTGGTGACAAATCCACTACTTTAAGCATCACTACAATTTTAGTATATTGCGGAATGAGCACCTGTTTCATGTGACTTTCACTGATCTGTACCCTTCCATTTCGTGTGTGTGTGTGTTTTGGCATTACTATGATCTGGACACACTATTGCACTACATGTACTATTTTGATTAAGAAACTAAAAAAATACAAAATCAACATGTCACAATGGATTAAAATCTGACTAGCTGATAGGTCTCAGTGGTGTAGTAAATGGGAAATCAATTTGCTGGCTTTAAATGCTGCAGCTCCTCTCTGTTTTCTGTGCTTTTCCTAATCATTTACCTCCATATACAATCTTGATATGTTCATGTGACTTTTCTCTATCTAGGAATTAGTCTTTGCATATTTAGATTGTCTAAACATCTCAACTCATTTATAGTTTGTAGACTGCATAGGTTCATAGCTCCTAGAACAGTGGTTTTCACACTTTTTCTTTTGGACCCAGTTGGAAAAAAAAATTATGCCTGCACTCCAGTCTTTTGGCAGTGGCAGCAAGAGGTGCCACAACCCAGTGCTTGAGGGTCTGCGACCCACTACTGGGTCCTGACCCTAAGTTTGACAACCACTCTCTTAGAATATGAAACTAGTTAAAAATATTTGTTAGAGGCATTATGAATGTTCTTCTGTATTTGGGCACCAGGTGGAGCAAGTGTGATGCTTCTGAAAAAGTTTTATTTTTATTTTATTTTATTTTATTATTATTATTTTTTTTTAAAGGAATCCCTCATGAAGAGTGGAAATGTGGTTGGGTAGTCCCTTCCTACTTCTCCAGGTCCTTTCTTGGAGTGTGTACATGCATGTGCTCATGCATGCTTCCCAAATAAGTTTCGTATAAAATTTGGAAGTGCCTAGCCATGTAATTATCTCCTATTCTCAGCAGATTCATTCTCTTTAAACCACAGTAAAAATAACTGGGATTGCAGCAGGAGCAGTGTGCTGATTTCATGTTAACTCCATGCTGATGTTGATGATGATCTTTAAATTTTGTAAAGATATTATTGCTGATTTTTTTAAAATATTTTCCACCATGAGATTTGAACTGAAGAACAATTAGCTAACAGTTGTGAAATTAATTACATGGACTTAGAATGAGCAAAATGGCTTTACTGGTAGGACCAGCAACATATTCCCTGTAGAACAGTATTCACTTAGTAAGTTACTAACTCCAAAAAGTGCATGATTTCTTTATTTTAAAAAGTTCTAATTATTATTTTAAGTAGTTAATGGCTTTTATTTTTCAGTCATGCTAACTAAAATGACTTGGATTCTAGCCAGGTGCCTGTTGGCTGTGAAAAGGGTTGGGGGATGGTTACATTCTTCGCAGTGATTTTTGACTTCTTTCTTTGTCAAGGACAGCTCTTATTCTGCCACTTTGACTCTTCTGTTTTCTCTTTTTGGAAAGTTCGCTGTTTCCTTTAGGCACTAGGCATTCTTGAACACGGCGTGGTTTTTGTGGTGATTGTTTCCTGTCATACATGCATGCAAACCATCTGTCATATCACATTCAGTCTATTTAATATCCTGTGCAAGTTGTGTTTGCTGCTTGTGTTTCCTCTTGAACCCTGTGGCTACAGGCAGTATGTATTTTTCTGCAGATGAATTGGGCAAGCCTTCACTGAGGTTTTTCATGTGTTAGCTCATTCTTAATTGAAGTTTGCTTTTTGGTCTTGCCAGCAACATAGCCTAAAATTCTCTGCTTTATTGTATTGTGATGTACACATAAGTACAAAGGGGAAAGTGTACGATTAAGAAGCTTGTAAGAATTTACAACAAGAACTCTATTGGGGAAAAAGAAACTCTATCAGCATATGCTGGGTGTGCCTGTAGGAAATCATCTAAGCAAAAGTACAATAATAAATGTCAGGCTCAAACTAGCTGTAAAGCACATGCAGGAAGCCCTCAAACAGAACTGCAGAACCTGTCGTCTTCCCAGAGAGACACCCTATTCACTGCTTCAGTGTTCCAGCAGCCCACTGTTGCTAAACACCACGTATCCAGACCTTGGAACTAACGCTGGCTGAACCTCGACATTGCCTGCAAACCAGAGATTCTGAAAATTTGTACTTTTGGAAACACTGACTGACACGCAGGCCTGTCGCGGGACAGAAGGGAGCAAAAAGAGTATTTGCCCAGGGGCCTGGTGATTTAAAAGGCCTTGGGCTATAGGTGGAGGGGCAGGCTAGCTGCAGTTCTGCTTGAGGGTCTGCCCCCCCTCCACTCCTGCTCCGCTGCAAGGTACCACCCACTCTTACCACTTGCTGTATCCCTATCCCCTGCTGTCACTTGCTACCGGAGAAGGGTGGTGAGGAAGAGAGCAGGCTGAGTGGGAATGGGGTGGTGGTGGTGCCTGAGATGGAACGGGGGTGGAGCATCAGTGGGACTTGGGGTGGAAAAGACAGAAGATGGAACGAGCCTCCTCAAGGGGAGGCTTCACCCGCTGTCCATGGTTGTAAACCTCAGCCATCCTTTTCTGGTGGGGGCCAGTGACTTTTCTGCCCTGGAATTTCTTTTGGCGGCCCTGCTGACACTCTCTCTGAAATGAAAAATGCCCCCTGGACCAGCAGCTGTGCATGAAATTGATGTGATTCTCTGAAGTCTGTCTAACCCAGTGGTTCTCAATCTACATACCATTGTGGGCCGCGTCCAATACTATATGCATGGCTTTGAGCCTGTCACAAGGGCTCCAGCTGTGTGATGATTGGGCTGGAAGTTGAGAACCATAGCTCTAACCTGAGATGTCTCCACAAAACATTTTGGGTTCAACAAATCCACACTGTTGATAAAATTCTGCTATATGTATTTTAATATTTTTTAAGCTGTTAATTCTGTTAACACAGCAAATGAGCATAGCTATGAGCTGGATTCTGTTTCGAAGGTGCAATAAACTTTTATCTAACTTCCAGTTGCAGGACCAAATTCAGTCTTACCTTTTGTTATACCTATACTATTTTCTTTAATAGGTTCACATAGATGTATTTTTGATCTGGAGAATGTATTTTAGGTATTACCACATGTGGCTAATAAATGACGTAGCTTGAATTTCAGAACTTAAGATATGAGAGTTAACTATCTGTCAGCTAAGAAACTTTGATCTGGAAGTTATTGACACAACAAATAAGGAATTTCATGTAGCCATTTGCAGAGCTGCTACTTCAGAATATAGCAGTACTTTATGCTCTAAATGCTTTTCTTTTAATTCTATGTTGCAAAAATCTAGGAGAGCAATTGCCATGCCTTGGTCAGTTTACCATATTGTTTGCTCTCTTAAGATTATGTGGGGCCTAAGTGACAGAACTCTGCAACTGGGCTGAGTAAATGATTCCTGCTTAGATACAGTAGTCCAAATTCTTTGAAATCTTTGGATAAAAGCCTTTGTAACATTGTCGATGTATTATTAAAATCAAGCGTCTTGTACAGATTTTCTACAGCATAGTTGATACGTTATCACCCTCCCATTTTGTCATTTGAATTGGATAGTTTTACAACTCTTAAAATAAAATTGTGCCCTGCTGAACTTTCTTTATAATCTTCCAACAGCAGCAAAACAGGAATGTTTATTATCAAGTGGCATAGCCGACGCTGTCTCTGGAATGGAAATTTTATGAGCTAATGGAAGAAAACTATCTTAATAGTTCATTGTTCATATCACACTGGAGAAGTTGTTTTATTGCTGTTGGTGTAGTCACTGATGTTAACTTGTGAATCACAGGACGGTCAAGTGTTTGTCAGTGTGTCATTACTATTTTTGCCATTTCTCCTAGCTTCAGAGGTACAATTGCTTATCTAAATCTGTGCAAGTGTATAAAACTAGATCTGGACCTCTCGACTTGCTACTCACAAACAGGGAAGAATTGATCAGGGAGGTAGAGGTAAATGGCAAACTAGGCAGTAGTGACCATGACAGGGTTGAGTTCAGGATGCTGATTAAAGGAAGGAAGGAAAGAAGCAAAACACAAACCCTGGACTTCAAAAAAGCAGATTTTGGCTCCCTCAGGGAACTGATGGGCAGGATCCCTTGGGAAGCTAATCTGAAGGGGAAAGGAGTCCAAGAGAGTTGGTTATATTTTAAAGAAACCCTGCTAAGGGCACTGGAAGTTGCCATTCCAATTAGGAGAAAGAACAGCAAACATGTAAGGCACCCAGAATGGCTTAGCACAGAACTCTGCTCTGAGCTTAAACATAAAAAGGAAGCTTACAGGAAGTGGAAGCTTGGTCAGATGACCAAGGAGGCATATAAAGATATTGCTAGGGACTGCAGGGATAAAATCAGAAAGGCCAAAGGACAAATGGAGTTGCGGGTAGCGAGGGATGTAAAGGATAACAAGAAGGGGTTCTACAAGTATGTTAATAACAAGAAGAGGATCAGGGATGGTGTAGGTCCCTTACTGAATGAGGCAGGCATTCTTGTGCCAGAGGATGAGGGAAAAGCTGAAGTGCTCAATGCTTTTTTTTGCTTCAGTTTTCACAGGCAGGGTCAGCTCCCAGCCCACTACCATGGATATGGCAGATTGGAGAGAAGAAGATAGGCCCTTGGTGACGGAAGGTCAGGTTAGGGACTGCTTAAGGAAGCTGGATGTGCACAAGTTCATGGGGCTGGACGAACTGCATCCAAGGGTGCTAAGGGAATTGGCTGATGAGATAGCAGCACCACTGGCCAGTATCTTTCAAAACTCATGGAGAATGGGAGAGGTGCCAGAGGATTGGAAAAAAGCAAATATAGTATCTATTTTCAAGAAGGGGAAATTACAGACCTGTCAGCCTCACCTCAATCCCTGGAAAAATTATGGGGCAAGTTCTCAAAGAATCCATCCTCAAACACTTAAAGGAAAATAAAGTGATCAGGAACAGTCAGCATGGATTCACCAAGGGTAAATTATGCCTGACCAATCTCATTTCCTTCTATGATCAGATGACTGGTTTTTTGGATGCAGGAAGAACCATTGATGTGCTATACCTTGATTTTAGCAAGGCTTTTGATACAGTTTCCCACAGCATTCTCACTGGCAAATTAAGGAAGTATGGGTTGGATAGGTGGACTATAGGGTGGATAGAAAACTGGCTAGATCAACGGTTTCAGCGTGTAGGAATCAATGGACCCATGTCTAGCTGGCAACCATTCACGAGTGGTGTGCCCCAGGGGTTGGTCCTGGGGCCGGTTCTGTTCAACATTTTCATCAACGAGCTGGATGATGGAATAGACTGCACTCTCAGTAAGTTTGCGGATGACACCAAGCTGGGGGGACCAGTAGACACGTTGGAGGGTAAGGACAGGATTCAGGGAGACCTAGATAAATTGGAACAGTGGGCCAATAGAAATCTTACGAGGTTCAGTAAGGACAAGTGTAAAATCCTGCACTTGGGACGGAAAAACCCCATGCACTGCTACAGGCTGGGAAGCGATCAGCTAAGTAGCAGCAGTGTAGAAAAGGACCTGGGTGTCATGGTGGATGGGAAGCTGGATATGAGTCAGCAGTGTGCTCTTGCTGCCAGAAAGGCCAATGGCATACTGGGCTGCATCAAAAGAAACGTTACCAGCAGATCAAGGGATGTGATCATTCCCCTCTATTCTGCACTGGTGAGGCCACATCTAGAATACTGTGTTCAGTTTTGGGCTCCCCACTACAAAAAGGACAGGGACATGCTAGAGAGAGTTCAGCGGAGGGCAACCAAAATGATTAAAGGGCTGGAGCACAAGCCCTATGAGGAAAGACTGAGGGCATTAGCCTTATTTAGTCTGCAGAAGAGAAGATTGAGGGGGGATTTGATAACAACCTTCAGCTACTTGAAGGGATGCTCCAAGGAGGATGGAGCTCGACTATTCTCAGTAGTAGCGGAGAACAGAATGAGGAGCAATGGTCTCGAGTTACAGTTACGGGGGTCGAGGCTGGATATTAGGAAAAACTTTTTTACTAGGCGAGTGGTGAAGCACTGGCATGAGCTGCCTAGGGAGGTGGTGGAATCTCCATCTTTGGAGGTATTTAAGGCCCAGGTGGACAAAACCATGACTGGGATGGTTTAGTGGGAGTGGTCCTGCCTCTGGCAGGGGGTTGGACTAGATGACCTCATGAGGTCCCTTCCAACCCTATGATTCTATGATTTTATGGACAAAGAAACCAAGTTGCTCAATCAAGACTTTCATTGCCACATCTGGGTCCAATTGTGCTAGGAGCTGTACACATGTAGAAAAAGACAGTCTGTACCTCGGGGAGCTTAGCTTATGACAAGTGACAGTAGGCAGAAGAAAAAGAAACATGGGGAATAAGGAAACAGGGAAATAATTAACAGAAGTAGCAGTTGGAGCAGGCCAACAGCTTTGCTAGTTGTCAGATGTTCTATAAACATCGTGTCAGAGCTGTTAGGCCCCGTCTCCATTGGAGAAATTTACAAAATGTGCAAATCTCAAATACAGATGTGCTGTGTGTGATGCTGCTCCTCCTCCCTTGGGGAGGAGGAGTGAAGAGGGGGGAGGGAAACTGCCGTTGGCCAGGCCCACCCTCCACTTTCAGGGGTCTGTCCAGAAATCAGGCTGGCTATGCACCTGATTTCTCTGCATCGGAAGTTGGCTCTGATGTTTTTCATAAACTTGACCCCCCATCTTCTGCACACACACACCATATCCCCCTAACTAGCACCAAATCAACACCAATACCAGAGCATGGCTGAGCATTTAATTTCAGTGCTTCTTAGGCAAGAAATGTAAAGATAGAGAAGTCTTTACTTGTGTTACTAACTTCAACTTAAATTTTATAAAATACAGATTTCAAAAGACTTTTTTTTTTTTTTCCATTTGGCAAGGAGGAATGGGGTGATTCAGGGTGTAGGAAAGATTTTGCATTTTGCTTGGTTTGGAGAATGCAAATCATGTAATTGGTTTTCACTTCCTGATTTTCATGTGTCACACAAATGTCTATGTTGCAAGTACTGCAAGGAATGCTCAAACCTAAATAAATTTTCATGGTTTTTAAAGTTTTATAAAGATTTACTAAAAGCAGCTTTTTAAAAAAAAAGAATAAATAAAACACAAATCCAGGGTCTGAACTATCTTGATTGAACCTTGAGGTATGATGTTGACTTTGAATTGGATGCTGAAGAAGAGAAAATACAAAGCAGGTCCTGTTTGGGGGTCATGCTTAGAGCTACATGGCACTGTGGTTATTTATGACTGTTTCCAAAGGGATAGCCGTGTTAGTCTAGTCCAGCAAAAAAAAACCAAGGAGTCATGTGGCACTTTTAATACTATGGCTTTTGGGGCCTTGTGTCATTCAGACATAGTTTAGAGTAACATCAGTAATGCTATAATTATACCTGAGGCTAGACCTCCCTCTACAATCTCAGGAACCAGGGGAACAGAAAAGCGACACTGAGCAGAGCTCTGGTAGAGCCGGGGAGCTGACCCATGGAGGGCAAAGCGTGGAAAGCCGTTCACAACTCTCTCACACAAAACACTTAGTAAGAGAGAAACTTAGTGGTCACAGAAATATTTCCCAAACCTTTAGATTTGCCCCCAGCACTCCAGCAACTCTCCTGTTAAATGCTGCCTTGCAACCTGGAAATCATTGTCCGGATACCGATGTACAAATAAACAAACTGGTGTGTTCGGACTGGGGCACTTACTAACCAGCTATTGGGCTTACAGAAGGCTTGTTCCCTGCTCCTCCCCATTTTACTTGATATTTGCTGAAACTTGCCTGATACCTTTTTTAGTAAGAGGTGGGGAATTCAAACAGAAATACTTTTACAACAGATGTAACTCCATGGCCTACTGAAATTACTAAACCAACCTATATTTGGGATCTATACGCTTGAAATACTGTGTAAACAGAGGCTAGTCATATATCTCCATGCTTTGCTTTAATTCTGAAATCTATGGTATGTTCCCAGCACCTTATACAAGCTAGAAAATATTTAATCTAACCAATAAAAAAATCTATTAAAAACTACTCTGGTTAGTTGGGGAGCATTACAAGCATAATGAGAAAAAACTGAAATACTGCCTTTGCATTTGTTTCAAAGTAAATGTAAATAAAAATGTTAAGGCGTTTTGGTACTGAAAGCACAATTTAAAAACAATTGTTGGCTCCGTTCACTTTTTAATTAACTGCATGCTTGATAATAGCGTTCTTTTTTTTATTTACAATCCCAGACTTAAAAGAAAAATGGATAACTGGTTGCAAGACTTTGATCTTCCTTAAAACGATTGTTTTAACAAGGCACATAGAAAAGAATTAAAAATTAATTTGTTTAGTGATAGGCAAATGCAAATTAATACAGGGCATTTTGATGTATTGTCTTCTGTACAACTAGAAACCTGTGTCATGAAGACTGAAACAAAAAAGTCGTTTAGCTCACCAAAAAGTTTAGTAGCAATTGGACATGTAACTTAGGGAATGCCAATGAGGTAGGATCAGAGGCGAAAATGGGGAAAGAAGAAGTTAAAAATAACTTAGAAAAGTTGGATATCTTCAAGGGCCTGAAGAAATACATTGTAGAATATTTAAGGACCTGACTAAGGAGATATCTGAGCCTTTAGTAATTGTCTTCAAAAAATTATGGAAGACAGAGATTCCAGAGGACTGGAAAAGGAGTAAATTCAGTGCCAATCTATAAAAAGGAGATTAAGAACAACCTGGGTGAATTACAGTCCTGTCAGTTTAACTTCAGTACAAAGGAGGATAATGGTGCAATTAATTGATTTGCAGATACCTGTGATAAGTAACAGTCAGCATGGATTTGTCAAAACAAATCATGTAAACCAACTGAATAGCTTTTTTTTGACAGTAACAAACATTATGGATGGAGAATAAGTAGTAGATGTGGCATTTATTGAGATTAGGAAGGGTTTTGATTCTGTCTTGCATGGCCTTCTCATATGCAAACTAGGGAAATACACTTCTAGATGCCACACTTCAGGAAAGATGTGGACAAATTGGAGAAGGTCCAGGGAAGAACAACAGATTGATAGGTCATGTTTTCTAGACCTTTAGAGAAGATTTTAAATATTGGGTTTATTATGTTTGGAGAAGAAAAGACTGAGGGGGATGTAACTTTTGAAGTACATGAAAGGTTGTGACAAGGAGGAAGGAGAAAAAATTTTCTCCTTGAATTCATTATAGGACAAGAAGCCATGGGCTTAAGTTGTAGTGAAATGGGGTTTAGGTTGGACATTTGGAAAAGCTTCCTAACTGTCAGGGTAGGTAAGCATGGGAATAAATCACCTTGGGAGGTTGTTGACTCCCTTATGAAGATTTTTAAGAGCAGGTTAGACAAACACCTATCAATGGTGGTCTGGAAAATACTTAGTCCTGCCTTGAATGCTTACGACTTAGAAGACCTCTTGAAGTCCCTTCCAAGTCTATGATTCTTTGATATTAATTTGAATATTTTTTCTTGGAAGGCAGTTTTTCCAAGCTGCTGGCTGTTTGTTCATGAAATTATTTTCATGTACTTTAAATAGCTCCCCCTTCTACTTGGCTGTTGTATATACCTTGAACTTTGTTTCTTAAAACTGTTTATATGATTTGTGGTGGATAAGAATCGTCCTTATGCACAAGCAAATGCACATCTCCATGTTTATTTAGACCTTTGGATATGATTTGTTTTTCTTTAGACACATTCTGCTATGGTTACAAACACAAGTATAGATATGTTCTGTGCTAAATAATATATAATGGATTTGATATGAAAAATGTTTAGCTCCTTAAAGTCACCTTTAAATGTATCACATTCTGAAATTGTACATATCTCTACTGTTGTGATAGCCATAGAGAGAAAGTCCTGTTAAAAGGTTGAAGAGAAAGGAAGAAAAAACAATTAAGTCCTCTTTGTCATTTTTAAATAGTCTATATTTAAATAAGGAAACCTTATGATATCTCAGATGGAAAAGAATTATTTTCACAATGAGTATTTATATCTTCATATCGGGCCAATTTAGTACTGGGAGCTTTAAAAATAGATGAGACAAAATTCCCTGCCCTCAAAGCTTACTATGGGTATGTCCACAATAGGGGTTTAAGTTGACTTAAGCAACTCCTTGGCAACATTTGGAGTTCATTAAGTTGACCTTAAGCACTTGCTTAAGTTGACTTCATAACTCCTGCCCTTAAAGTCAACTTTAACAGTTAAGTCGACTTAAGTTGACTTAATGCAATGTGCCGATTAAAGTTGAATTAATAAAGTCAACTTTATACAGTTGACTTAAGCCAAGGGACCGATTTAAAGTCAACTTAATAAAGTCAACTTTAAATGGTTCTTCTGGCTTAAGTTGATTTAATAGTCGACTTTAAGTAGACCTTGTTAAGTTGACTTAACTGAGCCCTGTAGTGTAGACATAGCCTACATGAGGGCCCATCCTGCAAAAGCCTAGCTGCATACTGACCTTTAAGAATATGGATGATCCCATTTATGATAACTGCACTACCTCTGTGCTTCACATTCTTTGTGAGAGTTGTGTTTCTACTGAATCTAATAAATGTTTCCTTTCTGACCTGAATGTTCATTAACTTTTTTTTCCTCTCTTGTTCTCTTTTTAATAGGTCAGGCTGCACTTAGCATGTTAAAGACTGTCCATTAATTCACCTGATTTTTTTTTTTTTCTTTCTTCAACCTGCTCTACATTCCTTTTATCACATGCTTTCTACAGCCATCTGGAGTACACCGTTTTCAAATACATTGAGCGTCTAGAATCTCCATGTGTACAGAAGTGTGTTCAGCTCAGCTCTTCTTTGGAAACATGTACAATGTATGTAACATACTCATCTAACTAATGAAAGAAAGTCTGCCATTCAAAATCTCTTACACTGACTGCATTATACCCCTTGGCACTGGCTAGGCTGGGGGCTTCTCTGCTGGGACCGATCCTGTTTGGAAATACTCTTTGACATCGGTATAGCCTGACTTCTGATATCAGAGTTAATCATTCAATGACAAGTGCCATTGAAAGCAGGTGATTGTGTTCTGTCACGACTGATTTATTGTATAACATGCGTATTATTTTATATTTTTAGGGGATGAAAATGTGCTACTATATGATTAAAATAATTTAAACACATTTTCTGAGGTAAATTTCCCTGAAGAAGCATTTTTAATACCCTATTAAAAAAATCACTGGATCTGTATAAATTTTACTATCATCTCTGTTAAAACTATGGAATGCAGGAAATCTGTTCATAAAGCACTACATTTTGAAGTTCAGTGGTCACACAAATTATCTCAAAATTAACATTTGATCTGCTCATAATTCTGCCTATGATGATTGGTGTTCCCTGGATGGCTACCTGTGTGTGTAAGCATTGTTCATCATGAAATTCAGAAAGCTTTCCAACGTTGCAGAAATCTTGTCTTGGAAAAAAGTGAGACAGTTTCCCCTCTGCTCATGCTTCTGGCAAGCCCTGATCACATTGGAATTCAGCAGTGGGAACTAATAGTTGAGGTACCCAAAAAAATTCTGTTAAGGGCTCCTAAAGGAGGATGGGGACACATACTTCAATAGTTCTGTACAAAGAGAATTTAGGAAGATGGGACATATTAAGATAACATTGTGCAAGGGCAAAGAATGTAAATGATAAATTCAAATCAGAACTTGATAATATCAAGTCTGCTTATGGATAACTTAAGCTCATTCAGCCAGTGATGAGATTACGTGCCCTTTTGGATTCCTTCTTAGTGCCAGATATGAAGTTTCCATCTTCCCAGCGGGGGGCACTGGAATCACCACGAAGAGTTATATTAGCAGGCAAAAGTCAAACCTCTTATGACGGATATCTACTGCTTTTATTTCACATATGCGCATCAAACTATGGGTGTCTTAAAGCAATGTAGATTTCAAGATAACTAAACAAAGAGTACATACACCCTTTTAGTGTTGGTTGCTGCTGTTTCCTCTCTCTCAATTTTGGGGTTAGTTTTTGAGTTCTGAATGTGTCCTGTGTGTTGGTACACCTGTTGAAAAATATTTAAACTGCTATAAAGAATATCTAAATAGTCTTAATTTACTTTAGACTTTTTTCCATAGAAAGTATTAGCAAGCTGTGAATTGTAGCCAGTAAGTTGGGTTTATTTATTTATTTACATGTTGCACAATCTTTGGGAGCCTTTTGTTAAAAGTATTTAATAAAGACTGGAAATTTGCATTTGTTTAATTTATTTTGTATTTTCCTAGTTTTCCTATTTTTGTGTAAATATGTGCAAAGGCACTTCCAGGAAAATTAACTGTGAACTTGCTAAATGCAATCTCTAGTAATAGAACTAATTGAAAGTTGCCCAGTGCTATCCTATCACATGTGTATATCTGAAATATGCATTATTAACAAAGTATTGACTCTCTTCTTTTGTTTCTGAAACAGCTGTCTTAAAGAGGAATGACTACTATCACTTTCAGTAATTTTATTGCCTACCATCCTGTATTATTTCTTTATACACTGAAGTTATATAACTGGACTACTGTAGGATACTTTTCCCTGTATCCCTGACTTGAAATATGTCACAGAAGCAATTTTAAAATATAAATCCTTCTTTAAAAAAGCCCAGGTTTGATTGTAATCAAAACAAAAAAGAAAATCATCCTGTCATGCATGATAGTTCAGATGGTTATCTTGAGCTTCATCAATGAGTTAGCTCGGATGTTTCTTCGATCATCATGCTAATGCTGATCAGCCAGTCAGTCCATCTAGCTAAGATCACGGAAGTGCCTCAGAGTTAACTTTTAGAACTTGCCTAAGATAACTTATCACTGAAATGCTGAAGTATGCTACTGTGTAATCCTTAAAGTGGAAGACTGAAAATGTACATAATTTGAACTCATGACTGTTACTATACTGTATACCACAGCTAGTATATTCCATTCTGTAAGATTACTTTAGTTAAGGATTTAATTTCATCCTACTTCATTTGCATTCAGTGTTTCATACCACTTTCACAGTATCTTACAAATGGAAACCACTGCTGTTCAGTGCTCAAAAGTCTGTATTTTGCTATTTCACTTAATGCTGTATTCCTTTCCTTTCCTCTTTGAATGTAACATATCATATTTATTCTAGATAGTAACTTTCTTTTTTTTTTTTCAAGGAAACTGTGATTTCAATAATTGAGATTGAATTTCATAGCTAAAACATCACACTTTACCAAGATAATGGAGATGCTGTTCATGGATTGATTTGCAATATGGAGCTAAAATGCACTTTTCCTCCGTATTAACAATGTGTTCCTGCTCAGTTTAGTTTTTTTACTAATGAGTTCTGTTATCTTGTGTTTTATTCTCAAATGCATGTTTTGTTTACTGAAATATGTTTTGATTTTGCTGAAAATAAGAATGCTTTAAAAGCTGGAAGGATCCTGGTTGATATGTGCATCCAAGCGTCTATTTCATTATGTAAGGATGAGCCTCAGTTATCCTGAATGTATCTGAAACTTTTAAAAATATATTCTTACCTACATTAGTGTCTGTCTACCGCAGACTTCTGAGTGACTCTTTGAAACTTCAGTTTATGAAGAACCAGGAACCAACATACAATCTACCTGAAAAATGTAATGGTGTAGAATATGTGAACGAAAGTGTGCTATTCTCATCAATTCATTAAATATGAACAAATCTCGGACTAAACCAAATCAGTTTTTGGATTCCACATATCTGAAAAGAATAATTGTTTGAGGATTGTAGCTTCATACAATAATGTGAATGTAATTTCCATTGTGGGTAGGGGAGTGGGAAGACAGTAAGGAGGGGGAAAGTAGCCTTTTATAATACAAAGTAGATACGACAAGAAAGGGACTCGTTCAATCATACTAGCAGGATAATCTTAATTGACCTTTGCTGTGATATTTTTAGCTTTGAAGACTGTGACTTGAAAAATGCATTGGACAAAAATATCTGCTAAACAAATAAACACTTCAGAGTCTGTCTTAGACAACTGTGTCAATTTTAAACACTTGTCATTGCAGCAGAACTATAGGGACTGGGGCATTCTGTAGACTTCTAAGTGTCTAGTTTGTAAAGTGTGTAATGTGTACTGCAGACATGTATTCTCTGGGCTCTGTGTGTCTGTACAGTAGTGTTCATTTTAGGAAAAATTAAATTGTGGACACACTTTGGTGGTAACAAGGGGAATAAATTGCCACTACAGCAAATGATGCTGTAATGTGTTAAACTCTTAACAGCAGATCTGAACCCTTCTTTCCTCCTCCCATGGATAAATCTTTTAATCTTGGTTTCTAAAATGCTATTACAGAAGTATGGATACACTGGCAGACTGCATGATGTACTGTATCATTTCAAAACTGTTGAAGTGGAAAATAAAATTGAATCAAACTTTCTTGTATGCTGTTTTGTGGCATGTATTAACAATGTCTTTGGTGCCTACATGTCTTTGGCTTTTTCCACCAAGAAATCTCAGCTCCTGGCACTATAGAAGTTAATTATTTTTGTGGCAAGTTGTATAAATGTACGGGAACACTTGAAAATGTCTGTCTGCATTTTAATCCTCCCCTAAAGGTGTGGGAGGCAGTAAGATTTTTTTCCAGGTGCTCTAGTGGAGCATGTAATAGAGTGAGAACCCTTAGGCTATGTCTACATTAAAAAGCTTAGTTCGGACTTCTGTAGTCCAAACTAAGCAGTTCCCAGTTAGTTCAAACTAACCATGGGTTAGTTCGAAGTAACCACAGCTTTTTAGTTTGAACTAGCTGTGTGTACTAGTTCGAACTAACTTTTTAGTTCAAACTAGGACACACAGCTAGTTCGAACTAATGGCTTAGTTTGAACTTTTTTCCATGTCTACATCACGCTTAGCGCAAACTGAAGTTCGAACTAAGCTTGCTTAGTCTGGACTAATTGGCTAGTGTAGACATAGCTTACTCTCCTTCCCCTGCCACCCTTTTATACATACTTCTTCCCTTCCACTGCCTCATCCAGATCTGCCATCCACCCACACTTTGCTGGCTGGCATATGTGAGGGAGAAATAGTAGGGCATTGTCCTACTGTAGTTTCATCCTATCTCTTTTATGGAGTTTAACCATTGGGACACTCTCTGCTTTCAGTGTTCCCAGTACAGCAAATCGCTACCTAGACTATACAATAGGGAAGGCTCTTGAATACTCACTACCTCCTTTTGAGCCATTTAACGTTTGATATTAATTCTAACCCATGAACTAGAGGGACAATTTAGTCTAAAATCCTGATGTGAAAAGCAAATTGTGTAAGGAAGTTTAGGCTTCATAAAAAAGTTGATTATTTCTCCAATTATTTCTATGCACAAAAAAAATCGATGTTAGTGAGTCTGGGTCAACTGGTGTGTTCAAAGGGCTCACATGACTAGCATTACAAACATTTTTGCTCTAATACTTGCTGCTGCAGGGCTCCCCCCCCCCCAACTGTAGACCTACCATTTATTTTGACATTGATCATCACTTGTATCTTCACCACATGTTCCATTGTGTTGCTTCAAGTGAGATCCATACCAACCTTTAAGCACTAAGAATAACATTCATGGGCAGTGCACTCTGCTGTCAGAAACAAGCAGGTAGCACCTTATGATAGATGGGTGCTGGGTATCAAATGAAGGCTCCTTACTTCACAATAGACACTGCAAATTTCAGCTCCTGGCCTGATTTCTGAGTGCTATGCCACTAATCAGCTAAAGTATTATGTACATAATGCTGTTCCCAGATAGACTTCTTTTCCAGTCTGTTTCCCTGCTGATCACTTGTGGGAACAAAGGCTATTCATCACATCTGGGAATTAACAACTGATTATTTTGGTCCTTTTAAATTTAACACTTTTTCTTAACTTTGTATCAGTGCACTAGCTCAGAAGATATACATACAGAACAAAGGCTTCAACTTCAGCAGCATGAAGAAGTCTCCCCATTTTAGGGAATTAGAGAAAGTATATCAGGAATTTCAGAGCTGGGCATTTTTTCCGTCTTGCACTCAGAGATATTGTGAATTGCCTCCTTACTAGGGGGAGAGCATATTTTCCCATGAGACACGAAAGACCCAAACAAATTTTTTAAAAAAAGTAACCCATACTTAAGCTCCCATAAATAAACTTGTGCCTGAAGGCCAAGCTGAATAAGAGAGTAAAAGGCTTGTGGGAGTATCCCTAAAATTTCCTTTTCAAAGGGTTGGATTGTGTCAGTAAATTACCTTTCCCTCTTTTCACCTCTGTTCAAAATTCAGTTTGCTAAACTACAATAAGGAACAAAGGATGAAATTTTGTATCTCTAGAAGAGATCAGTTCATCTACTAAAAAGTTAATCCCATGTAAAGCTACCAATTTAGATGAGAATGTATTGTTGGTAAGACTGCAAGAATGCTATAACAAATTTCTAACCATGCCAAACATAAATTGAAGCCAAGTGCCATTTTTTAATGGGGAGTGCAAAATATTTGATTTAGCAATCTTGCAAAGGACATCTCTTCAGACTGGAAATAAATATTAGTAGACAATGGAGTCCTTAATACGAAACAAGTTGTAACGGATACGTAAAGACTATGACAGTTCAGTCACCAGCTACATGGGTGGGGTAAATGTGCATTTCCACTGTCCAGGATGGATCTCCTGTCCTCAGCCTCCTAAACTGTCAAGCCACCTACTTTCATGAGTACTAATTCACTTTAAATGTAAATTGGAGCCCAATAGTTAATTCTTTCATTCTGCACTGGTCAGGGCAGATATTCAATTAATTGAACAAATATTAAAGTTCATAGAGATTAGTCTATAACATATTTATGATGTACATCACTTTTGTGGTATTTCACATATCTAGTTTGAGATGTTAGCTCTCCATATAAAAAAAGTAACTACATCCTCAGCTATTTATTTTGCACTGGCTAAAAAAGTGGTGTGATTTTGTTTGTTTGTTTGTTCCAAGACACCTTTTTTTCCACTCCCAATTGTGACTCAAATCTCCCCACAGTAAGAAAATGAATTGTCTTTCTATAATAATTTGCTCAACTCCTTCTTGCAGAATTAATGGCAAAACTCATAAAACCTTCGGCCCTCATCCTGCTGATTTTTCTGTGTGATCACACACTCCCCATTTATGTGTCTGTCCCCTCTCCCACAACTCAGTGATTGCTTATAGGCACCCTGGCACAATTTACAGGATTGGGAACTTTAAACTGGGGAGATAGACACAGTCCAGTCATTCCCTTTTATTTTTAGGGGTGTGTGGCCACTGTGTACCACTCAAATTAATACATCATCAGAAAAGCAAGTGGTTCTTCTAACAAGTGGTTTAGGGTGGACAAGTAAGCTAGTTTTGGTTTGTGAGTCACAAGAAGTCAAATTCCAGCCATAACCTGAACTTACATTTAAAATAAAATAGACTCAAGCCTAGAGGAGTGAGAAGATAATCTTAAAGAGGTGAACTAAGTTGAAACTAATACTGTCGTTTCTTGCCTGAATCTTTGGACAGCCTAAAACAATTCAGAAATGTGTAACTTCCTTTTGTTGCAAGGGGTTGTTGACTCTGAAGCCTAAGGGGGTTAATAGTACTTCAATCAGCCCTGAAATAGTTATGCTGGCTACTCATGCTTGTGTACTCTGCAAGCCTAAGGCTGAATTGTGTTGGAGCCTTGCCTCAGTCTCCCCTAACGGGCTTTCACTTAGTGCAGTGAGGCTTCTAGCTATCCGGTTTAAGAAAAGGCAAAAATCGAGGGCACAAGGAAGCTTTTGCAGTAGGTTTACAGCTCGGAGGGAGAGTTAATCTGAGACTGGCTCCATTCTGGTCGGTTCCTTAGCAGGAAGCATGGCTGGACTCCAGGATCCCTGCTGGCGACTGTTTCCCCCCTGCATTTATGGCCCCTGTAGCAGGCAACCCATGGCAACTCCTCTCATAGAGTAGGTGCTTCTTTGTAATCTGGACTATCTAGCACTGTCTCTCCTGTGGGGTTAGGCACTTTAGCTTCTCTTTATTGCACATTCTTTCCCTGTCGAAAAACCGGGAACCTGTTTCCCCTCCCATGCTGCTCCTTTCCCTAGGAGCTTCCTTAGTCTTCCTGCTTCTTGCCTGAGCCCCTGTCTCGTCCTCAGCCCCAAGGCTCCCTAAATGGACTGACTGCTTGGTGCCCAGCCAGTGCGGTTGGCGTGAAAGCTGGCTTGGCTCACTTTCCTGGGGGAAGCCTGGCCTCAGCAGCTTCCCCAGGACTTGAAATTAGGGTGTGTGTGTGTGGGGGGGGGTTGATTAAATTGGTCTAAGACTGTCACTAGCTGACAACTGGGGGTATTGGAAATTTAGGAGGTGTAGAGGGAGGTGTAGTGGGTATTGGGGTGCTCACTACATTGGCATAACACTTAGCAGCTGAGAACTGGGGGGTGTTGGGAAATTCAGGGGGGTGTAGTGGGAGGTGTGGGGGTACTGGGGTGCTCACTGAATTGGTCTAACACTTGCTAGCTAACAGCTGGGGAGGTGTTGGGAAATTCAGAGGTGTAGAGCAGGATGTAGGGGGTGTTGGGGTGCTCACTAATTTAGTATAACACTGTCACTAGCTTCCAATGGGAGGTGTTGGGAAATTCAGGGGTGTGGAGGGAGGTGTGGAGGTGTTGGGGTGCTTGTTAAATTGGTATAACATTGTTATTAGCTGACAGCTGAGGGGTGTTGGGAAATTCCAGAGTGTAAAGGGAGGTGTAGGTGTGCTCACTACGTTGGTGTAGCACTTACTGGCATAATACTTAGTAGCAGGGGTGCAGAGGGGTATTGGGGTGCTCACTGAATTGGTCTCGCTGTTACTAGCTGACAACTTAGGGATGTTGAGAAATTCAGGGGTGTAGAGGGAGGTGTAGGGGTGTTCACTAACTTTGTAATAACACTGTTACTAGCTGAGAACTGGGGGGGTGTTGGGAAATTCAGGGGTGCAGAGGGAGGTGTTGGGGTGCTCACTAAATTAGCATAATACTGAGTAGCTGGCAGCTGGGGGTGCTGGGGTGCCCACTGAGTTGGTCTCTCTGTTACTAGCCGGCAGCCGGGGGTGCTGGGCCATCGAGGGGGCTGTTTAGGGTCCCCCCCCGCAGGGCTAGCAAAGGACGCTGGCCCCGCCCCGCCCCGCCGCCCAGGTGAGGGGCGCAGCTGCGGCTCCCGCCCTCCGCCGCACGCGGGCCGAGTGCGGAGCCGGGCGCCACTGAGCGGTGAGTGACTTGGAGCCGCCCGCGGGTGTTTGGGCGGAGGGCGGAGGGAGCCTGTGCCTGAGGCTGAGCCTTTCCTCAGCCGGGAGCTGAAGGAGCCTCCCCGCCCCCCGCTGCAGCTGGCCTAGGAGAATGGCATCGCTCTGCCCTAGCTGGTAAACTGAGGCACGCGGGCGGTAAACTGAGGCACGGGCCCAGCTTTCCAAGGTCAGGCATACGGGCCTCTGCCGGTGCCATGGAATAAAGTAATTCCTGGGACATCCGCTGTGTCAGATAGTGTAATGATGCTGGACCCCTTTGCTGCTGGGATTGTTGAAATCCCTCGGCTTTATGCTTTTCAATGCGCTCAGGGCATTTGGGCGGTGGTCGTGACTTTCTACCCCATTGTGAACAGATTTAGCCCTTTCTCTCCCATGTACAGTTTGCCATTCTTTTTATTTAAAAAACAAAAACTAGGCGTTTGGTGGCTGGTTGAAGACAAACAGATTTGTTTATCGCATGAGCTTTCGGGGGAGAAAATCCCACTTTGTCAGATGCTTCTTTAAGTGGCTGAGGAAGTGGGATTTTCTCCCATGAATGCTCATGTGATAAATAAACTTGCTAGTCTCTAAAAGTGCCAGGAGACGCCTTGTTTGTTTTGCTGGACTAGACTAACACGGCTGCCCCTTTGGAGCTTGGCATTCTTGGTGCAGTCACGCTAGTGGAATATAGTGAGTGGATGGAAAGGAGTACAGCACTAATTTCAGAGAGAGACAGATCAGATCTAAATCTTCCAGATTAATGAGGCAGAAACAATAGCATTCAAGCAACAAGAATGAGAGTGAAAATCTGAAGGGCATCAGGTCTTTGTTATTAAACGGTTTTAATTCAAAGCATAAACCAGGTGTCCAGTTTTTATGAGGCACCCATATATATTATTGCATTTAGTAATTCTCTGGGCCTCATGGTGCTTAACCTTGTCATAGTGATGTTAGCAGATTAACTGATTCATTTGGGTTTTTATGATAAATGCACTAGATTTTTAAAATAAAGGAAAACAAATAATTGTCTCACAGAACAGGCAGAAGAAGAAAACAGCAGGTAATTAAACTCACAGACTTTCAGAGCAGAAGGGACCATCATGTTCATCTAGTCTGACCTCCTGCACAGCACAGGCCATAAACCCCTCATCCACTCACTCCTGTAAAAGACCCATAACCTCTGGCTCACCCAGATCATGGCTTAAAGACTCTAAGTTGCAGAGAATTCACCATTTATGCAGTTTAAACCTACAAGTGACCCATGCTTCATGCTACAGAGGAAGGTGACCCCCCCCACAGGTCTCTATCACGTTGACCTGGGGGAAAATTCCTTCCTGATCCCAAATACGGTGATCAGTTAGATCCTGAGGATGTGGGGAAGACCCACCAGGCAAATACCTGTAAAGAATTCTTTGTAAGACCTCAAAACCCTCTCCATTTAGTGCCCTGTCTCTGACTGTTGGGGATTTTTATTATTGGCAAAATAAGAGAAAAGTTCTGACTTACATTTACATGTTTTAGAAATGTGTACTTCCACCTCTGCTTTATTTCATGCAAAAAATAAGAGACAAAATTCTGATAGCTATTTTATTTCCTTACATGTTTAAAAAAGACTCAGCACCAACTAGCCTGTATAAACACATGTTCTTGCTGCAGATCCCTTTACCTCAGCTATCCCTTATTTATTATTGTTGGTATTACAGTAACAGGCAGGGGCTGAAACTGAGAGCAGGTCCCCTTTATCCTAAACACTAGCATAATAAAAGACAGTTTCTGCCCTAAAGACCTTACAGTCTAAATATACAAGCCAGCTTTTGATGGGAGACAGGGAATTTTATTATCCTCATTTTGCAGATGGGCAAGTGAAGCACAGAGAGATTAAATGACTTGCCCGAAGAGGTCTGTGACCAAGCCTGGCATTGAAACCAGACTTCTTGAGTCCCAGTCTCTTCTGCCTGACTGTGACACCTGTTTGTTGCATCTTGTGTTGAATTAATCTGTAAGGCTCTTGGGACAGAGAGTGTGGCTGTCTTTTACAGTTTGGATAGCTCCTGGTGGAATCGGGAGTACAGCAGGGAACTGATCCTGTTTTTGGGCCATTGCGTGTTGTAATACAGATAATAATAACCCATCTAGGGCTCAATGAGCATATACGGCTGTCACAAATAGACCAGTTTTTCAGGACTCAATGAGCACATACAGCTATCACAAATAGACCAGTTTTTCAGGTCCGCGTTCACGTTACTTTCTGTCTGTTGTTAGTTTGTACAAGCAGCCTCCAAAACCCCCAGGTGAACAGGGCAGGGCTCATGATGGATGAGGGGGTGGGGACCAGGTGAAGCAGAACTCTAGCTGTGCAAATAAATTTCCATAAAAAGGCACAAGCTACAATCTGTTTCTTAAATACAGTGTTGCCAATTCCAGGTGTTCAAACATGACAGGACTTCAGAAAGTATAGATTGAGTTGAAATACCTAGCGTCTCTTTTTTAGTGCTGGGATCTTTTATTTGCACTTATAGATTTTGTGTCTGTAAGGGTTCATATTTTCAAGCTTTTATCTGCAGCCATGAAGGCTTGAGCCCTTACTTTGTTCTTAAAAGAAAGGTGAAAATCTTACATAATCACACGAATGTATGTGCTGAGGCTTTAAGAAGGACACCCCAACTTGTAAAACTGGTGATTAAAAATTATGCCAGCAGGTAAAGAAAGCCCTTGAATGTGTATGAAAACAGATGTTCCAACCAGAAAACCAAGAATGCAAAGTTAGTTGGAGGAAGCCTGGAGTTTGACTTGTTGCCCTAACCAAATAAACTAGCCATTTTGTGCTACAAATGCGCAACACAAGGTCATTTACTTGCTGTTTAGCTCTAGTAAACTAGAGGTAACTGTAGATGTTGATTTTATAGTACTATAGTACAGATAGCGTTGTTTCATGAAGCTGTTGTTGTCCATTAGTTTTTCCAGGTTATTAGTCCAATTAGCTTAGCTATTGAGAGAGATCTGTCAGACAAGAGCCATTCCCTCTCCCTCGCGTCCCTTGAAATGGGTTGGATTTCCAGGGTGCACCCTCACTGTGTTCTGTTTTGCAATAAGCTCCATCCCTTTAATGACATCCCTTCCCAAAGCAGTGATAGGGCATTTGACATTAGTCTGACTTTTTCAGAGCTGTGTCTCCCACACTTGACATCTGGCATTATAGCCACGTGATGTTAACTGTTGGGAGTCCAGTAAATCCTGTCATCAGCTTATATGGGCTGGACCCAGCAAGTTGATCCTTGGGGCACAGCTGAGGATTTCAACCCGCTGCTGGCACCATATGGTGCATGCATTGTCCCTCCATCATTCTCTCCTGGATGACGCAGCGGACAAGAGAGAGAGCTGTGATGGTGTGAGGTACAAGGGATTGGCTAGTGAACCCCTTCCAGTCTGCTTCAGAGGAAAGATGCAGGAAGTGCAGGAGATGAGATGATGACTCTTGCATCACTGGGGGCTTTGCAGGAGGAAGAGTGCCACCTCCTCTTAATGGGAATGTGACCCTCTTCAGCGAGTGGATCTACTCTCCTAGGACTTTGCTCCCTCCTGGCCAGCTGCAGATGTCAGGCAGGGGCTGGGGAATGTTCCCTTTCACACAGGCAGAAGCCGGAAATGGTGTCAGTGAGATGGGTGCTGGGGAAGGTATATCGACAGAGTACTCCCAGTCTCAACTGGCAAATTGAGATAAAGAGCAACTGAAAATGCAGCCTAAGGTTAAACCAAGTAGGACACACCTTCATTTGATTGTAAGGCCTTTCAGCTTAGAGGGGTCATGTGGTCGGCAATACCAATAGGTCACTTGGTTTCTGCAGCTTCGCACACAATGTCTTGTGCAAATTATTTAATGAGCATATTTGCATATCCACTCTAAACTTTGACTTAGTCATGCCTCCTGCCCCAAGCAGTGTGGGGACAAGAGGGGGACCTTAACAGGTCCATCTGAAATAGGTGTAAAGATGTTGTGGGGGGTTTTGAGGGAGGGAGGCTGAAATGTCCAGGATCAATATTAGAGCCTCTCAACCTGTGTGCCACCATTGCCTTTCTTACAGCTGTCCCCACTCAAATCCAGCTGAGGGAACAAAGAGAAGGAAGGGGGAGCAGCTGCAGCTCTAGGTGGCAGGCAGGATGTACTGCAGAGTAATTCCTGCTGAATGCATGTGGCAAAGCTGCCTAATCCATGTCACATGAGGTACGGGACACCTATTTCACTGTGCATGAGCATGTCTCAGTGTGTCATACTGCTGTCAAAATTGGATGAGTTTAGCATGGGTGTGAGATCATCTAATATTTCATTTCCAGTTCTCCTCGTCCCTTCTGGCTTTCATCACTTCACTCTGGACAATCCAGAAAGGAAGGATGATGCTGTACGCTGCGTGTCTCTGGAGCATGGCATGTTGCCTGGCACAGTGGAGGAAAATTGATGTGTGTCATCCAGTTCTCATCAGCTTAATTGTGCTGCTTTGTTTGGGGGCAAAGGCTATCCTTTCCTTTTTTTCCCTTTCCTTTTCACCCTGTATGTGCACAGTGCCTAAAATAATGTGCCTGTATAGTCCCCTTATACTACAGTATGTATAGTCCCCTTATACTTCAGTATGACTGAAATAAGTTCACAATGCTGATCCTCCAAAGGAGGCACTCTGCAGGAAAAGGCAAATGCCAGATAAGGAAGAGAGGAGAGAGAAAAGAGGGAGATGGTGGAGACAGATAATTGTGAACTCTTTGGGGCAGGGCATATTTTGGTCTCGTATCTGTACAGCACCTAGGACCATAGGCCTGGGTTTATTATTGGGGCTCCATGTGTAATACAAAGAATTAATAATGAGAAATGAAGTTTAGGAGGAGAGGAGACATGACCAATTACATTTGAGGGAAATAACGGTCACATGAATAATCTACTTTATCCTGATACCAATCACTAGGCCTCTTGAGAGAAATTTGGGGCCCTGCCCACTCTCATTTCACTTCATTTACACAGACATTACAGATTATTTTGGAAGTCCCCACGCTTAGCTTTCTGGCACAATTTTCACTTATTCCCCTCCCTCCGCCCCATCAGGTCGGCATTTTACCATAGTATCTGGGCACCTTTAATAGTGAAGGGCCTAGTGGACTTAATGGGGTCTCTGGCACTTCTTCCTTTTTGAGGTAAAATCTCTACTTGCAATAGGGGATTTTTTTAGGGGAGGAATTGTTTTCTGGTTTCAAATTTATTAATTCACCTTGTTGCTGTTGATAGAGTTTAAGGGTAGAAGGGAAATGGCAGTGTTGTGCTTGCCATTCTGATGGTGGACAGGATTTTACAAATCAAGAGCCCTTTGCTATACAGTTGTTATTTTCCAGAGAAGATGTTTTAGTCCTAGTTCTTAGTTTCTTCTTGGAGATTGGTGTCTAATGTTCTTCAATCTAATAAGGGATGTCTCTAAAAATACTGGGTGGGTGGTCTCGCTAGGAAAAAGGCAGACAGCTGGAGCTGGTCTGGATCTTTAGGGGATGTCTGACTTGTAACTGTCCCTCTTCCAATACACAGAAATAAGATTTCGCATCTGGTATATGGAAAATGAGAAATTAAAATAAGACGTGCCAACAGTTTATTAAGCTTTTTCTGTGGAATGTTGTTTATCTTTGTGCCGCATTCACACCCGGTAACTGTTGATTCAGAAAACACAGTTATATTATTACATGGATGTAACGTGAGTCAAAGTTTAATGACTTCTAGGCTTGGGATTAGGTGCATGTTTGACAGTTTGGAGCAGATGGAAGGGTGTACGGTAGCTGAGGCAGTGCCATTCATAAACTTCCAACTCAGCAAAGCCCAATTAGCATTAACACTTAGATAACAAAACCCTTTGTCCTAAAAGTTACAGTTTTGAAGGTTAACATTTTTGTAGGTAAAATGTCTAAGAATGAGTTTACTGAGATTGAGTCCTGGTCTTGTGTTGTGCGGTTCCATTTTATACTATTATTCCTTGTTAAATGTGCCATTCAATCTAAGTAATAGGTAAAGATCTTCTAGGGTTTGTATTTGCTTACAAGAGAGGGCTGATCACAGTGCTCTTTATTTGAACTCCAGAATGCTTGAATGAAACCAAAGTGGAGTTCAATTCCACCCGTATCTCTGCTCTTTTCTTGTTTGATCTTCAAAGTGCACTTCAGAACCAGGACACAAGACGTACGTCAAATCCAAAGCATTGCTGTTTTGCTCCTGTTTTCATTTTCACTAATATACTATGACAGCATATGTTGAGAGGCTTTTCTGTTTCTCTAGTTACTGCTGATGCCAATTTGTTGGGAGTGTTTCAGAATAGTTGTTTGTTGGAGAAGGGACAGGGTCCCACACTGTAACTCTGTTCCTTGTCCTCCACTTTAAAGTCTTGCAATAAGGAATGTAGGATTTACACTTCAACGTGTGGAAATGCATTCTTCTTCTAACAAGGTAAGCAGATGTAAATGGGGGGGAAAATTGTTTGCCATTTCAGAATGTTTGCTATAGCGTTAAATTAGTTAAGGAAGTAAACCTTCAATTTGTTAGGACATACCATATGGCTATATAAATTGCAACTATCTGTGAATATTTGTAATTGAAATGTTTTTTTAAAAATCAGATTTCTCTTTTCTCCTGAGTGATCATACATTAAACAACATAATAGGCATTCATCTGTTTCACTATGGAAATGCTGAGACTTTAAAACTGTGCCTGAGATTTGCTGTAGATGTACTCCTACCTGGAGTACACAGGGGGTGGTGGGTCTCCTGTATCTGTGGGGAGAAGAGACAGTGTAGGCATAGCTCTGATCCAGCTGTAGAAACATAGATACAGTACCTGTGACCAGATTGCTTATGGCATGGTGGAGGAGGTTTACCACAGGGACGCGCATCATGCTGCCTGCATGAAAGTCAAGGAACTGCAGCAAGCATACTAGAAGGCAAGGGAGGCTGATGAGTATTCTGGTGTGGAGAGGCAAACATGCTGCTTTTATAAAGAGTTGCATGACATCCTCAGTGGAGACTCCACAACTGCTGCCCGGAGTCCTGTGGATACTGCAGGGAAGCTGGGATCACAGACCCCTGAACTGAAGAGTAAGGAAGAGGTGTTGGATGAGGTGGAGGAATATGGGGGAACAGACGACCAGGGGATCCAGTGGCGCAATGTGCCAGGACCTCTTTTTGACTCCAGAGTAATCAAGATGGTCCCTACAGTCCAGCCCAGGTGAGCTTGATGCAAGGCAAGGAACCTCTTGTAAATATGTCACTTGCTTTGATGTTCCTGGGACATGTGTTCATTTATTCTTTTTTATTAAACCATTTAATCTTCCAAATTAGGAACAGGTTGTGAAATAATCAAGGTGGCCTTTATCTGCTTCACATTCTCCTGTATAGCTTGGCAGAAGCCCTGCATAATAATTTATGTGCCCTAAGGTATCATGTGAAACCTCCACAGAGATCTCGAGAAAAGTTTCCTGATGGTACTCTGTAATCCTCTGCTGAAGGTTTCTGGGGAAAACTGTCTTATTTCTTCCTCTGTGATAGGATACTTTCCCATGCTACTGAGTAGTTAGTACAGCAGATATCATTGCACAAGCTAGCAGCATATGAACCTGGATGCATGCAGGAGCTGTTGCCTTTCAGCCTCTGTTACCCTCAGCTTCAAAGGGGTTACCCTCGGGAGTGTGAAATCGGCCACAATCACAACTGCCTGTGAGAAAATGATGCTCGAATTCAGCTCAGTGTCCCTATCCATAGGTGCTCTTAGTGGGTGGGCAGGAAGTGCAGTTGCCTGGGGCCGCATGCTGTGTCTGGAGCCCATGTTGGGGCCTGTTGGGGGGGCTGGTGGTGGGCCCTGTGAGGCCTGGGGTGGTGTGACCCACAGAGAGGCCAGCAGGAGGGATGAGAGTCTGTGGCAGAGCTAGCGGGGTGGGGTCTTGCAGCAGGGCCAGTGAGGCCGGGGGACAAGGGACCCACAGCAGCTGGCAAGGGGTGCAAGCCTATGGCATGGACATTGGGGGGCAAGGGGCCCATGGTAGGCAAGGCCTGGGGGGAGTGGGGGACCCTTGGTGGAGCCAGCAATGCCAGCTGGGGGGCTGTGGTGGGAACAGGGAGGCTGGTGCAGGGGTGGGGCAGGGACCAGGAAGGCCAGAGGGGGTCCATGTTGAGGCTAGGGTGGGGCAAAGATCAAGGATGGCCCCCCCATGCCATTTGGGGGGGGCATCCTTGACTTTTGCCCAGGGCCCCTGAATTCCTAACACATCCCTGTCCCTATCCACATATATATTTATGTTTGTGCTATCTCCCTTCCCCTTATTATCCCAATTTGCCCATTCCCTGCTGGGCCATACTCACCAGGGCTGGGGGGGCTGCCACCATGCTCTATGAAGTCCAAGGAGACTATTGTGCTTGCAACTCGTGTGCATCGGGGGAGTGAGTTCAGTATACGAAGTTTCCATTTGTCTGGTGAATACACTCACAACAGTACCTCTATTCATTGTATCTTTTGAAGCTGGAAATGTGGCCTGAAGTGTATCTCTATCTGCATCAGCAGAGTGGTTCAGCCAGATAAGGAAGAGGATGCAGGGTGATGTGGGCCAAGATATCTTGCAAGCCTGTGGCGTTTCAGACCTGAGCACAGGACTTGCAGGCAGAATGGACAGAGTAGAGCTAAGAGGAGAAAAACACAGGGCAAGGAAAGAAAGATGCAGTCGGCTATGCTAGCATTTCTGGTGAGGCAAACAGACATGCCGACGACTCTGGTTGACCAACAGACCTATGCTCTTTTTTTCTGTCATCCAGAGAGAGCTACATTCCAGGACCTCCCTACATCTCCCATCCCTCTTCCATGTGGTGCTGCCAGGGCTGGATTGACTGGCCTGGGGGCCCCAGGCTGCCTGCCTATGGGCCCCCTCCTCCTTGCATGGAGCCCCGTCACTGGGAGGGGGAACTGGGGCCAAAGGACGCTCCTGCCCTGGCCCCCCTCCAGCCAGTCTGCCCCCAGCGCCGTGGCTGGGGCTGGCTGGCAAGTGGCATGACCCCCAGTGTAGCCTCTCAGCGCCATGGGCCCTGGAAGGCCATAATGGCGCAGTGGAAGCCATGCCGAGAGCCAGCCAGCAGCTCCCCCAGCTGGCCCAAAGTCAGCACTGGCCCACCCTGCTCTGCCCCAGGAGTGGACCAGCCATCCCAGGACCAGGGTGGGAACACAGAGCCCTGCATCTGACGCCAGGCCCCCTCGCCCCCCAGTGCTGGCAGAGTTGGAGGACTCTGAGTGTCCCAGCCCTGCCAATGCTGAGCATGGCGAGGGGGAGCCAGATATGGGGTTTTTAAGAGTTGGAGCCTGGGGCTGCCTTTTTGGCCAGAGCCTGGGACTTCAGCCCCTAGTCCCTGCAATAATCCGGCCCTGGATGCTGCTCCTCTAATCCTACCACTCCACCAAAGAGGACAGTACAAACAAACAGAAGTGCATGTACACTGACTTGTGAGAGATACGGTTAGTGTGTGTGTTTGTAAACATGACTGTTTTGACCTCTTAAAAGGTTCTTTCCCCTGTGTTTATAAAGTTTTGTTCAGTTATGTCTGTTTGCATGGGTTTATAATAAAAGTTTAGCTATGGAAATTAATTCATCTTTATTAGTTTACAACATGTGCTGGCTGGGTGTCATGATTCAGAGATAATAGCAATAGGCACATGTGCAATGTTTTATTACAACACACAGAGAGCTCATTACAAGGTTCTTACCATGGTGCAAAAAACAATGCCAGGCAGAGCACATTACAGTAACACATACTACTGTGGAGGGCCATAACTAGCATTTTCGGGGCCTGGAGCAAGCAGCCCCAGACGTCCCCACCCTCCACCAGCCCCGATCCAGGAAGGATCTGGATATCCCCGGCCGGCCATTGGCTGTGGACGGATCCGAATCCCCTCAGCCTGCTGGCGGCCGTGAAAGCTTCCCAGCCACCGCCAGAGGCAGCGGGAAGCTTCTGCTTCCACTGGTGGGCTGGGGGAATCCAGATCCATCCCCAGCCACTACCACAGGCGGCGGGACGCTTTCATCGCTGCCAGCAGGCCAGGGGGATCTGAATCCCCAGTCAGGTGGTGATTGCTGGGGATGGATCCAGGTCTCCCTGGCCTGCTGGCAGCGGCACGAATTTCCTGCAGCCTCCAGTGGTGGCTGGGGATGGATCCAGGTCCCCCAGCCTGCTGTGGCGGTGGCTTCTGGTGGTGAGCCCCAGCAGCGCCAGACACCCAAGTGCAGAATTTTCAAGGGCGCAGGGTCAGATCCGGCTCCCCGCAGCAGCTGGGGGTGGATCTGGATCCATCCCCAGCCGCTGCCAGGAGCCGGATCTGTCCCCTGCGCCCTCTAAATTTCCATGCCTGGGGCACTGCCCCATTCGCTCCGGCCTAGTTACAGCCCTGCTACTGTGGTTCATTATTAAAATGGTCTTTCATTGTCTTTCTGAACCACACAGCTCCTTGCTGAGTTCTTCTTTCTAGCCCTGGGCTCTGGCTGCTCATATTTAGCAGACAGCTGATTCACCTCTGTGACCCCGGGCCTCCTGGGATAACCACCTGAATATGCAAAGATCAGGGCAAGCTGCAAAAAGGAGAGCAGATTCTCCCAGCAGTGGTGGGTTACCTAGAGTTAAACTCCCCCAACCAGTCACAAACAACGCTTCTGATCCACCACAATGGATATCAAGAAGCCACCGTATAGTATAGCCAGCTCCCTTTACTGCATTCCAGTCACCGGTCCCCAGTACAGCCACTAGGTCTGTTAAAGAAATAGGTTCTTCTGACCCCAAGGGGTCAGCCACATTACACAGAACAATACAGGCTTGAATCTTACCCAAAATAACACGCTGCCAGCCAATCCTTTAGTAACTACAACTAAAGGATTAATATAAAAAGAAAAGAAACAAAATGAGAGATGTTATAGGGTCAAAGTAAATCACATACATACAAATGATTTAGAGTCCAATGAAGATAAGTCCTTGTTTCACAGCTTCAGTTGTTAGTACTCCAGTTTATAGGAATAGAGACCAAATAATCGAAGTGTAGAGTTTGTTCTAACTCTCCCCATGAGAATTAGCAGGGCAGTTTCCAGGCCAGTGTTGGCTGGGATCTCAATCCTGCGGCCCAAACTTTCCCTGAGAAGCTTGGACAGATGTGAGACCAAGGAATTTGGTTCCCAATGTCCTTTTATAGCTGAAGCTAGCAAGGTGGGCATTTGCAGGTCAATTCGTCACATGGGCTTTGATGACAGTTTCCAGGTCTGTCTTAAGTGGAGCATAGCAATACACATTGTCCTTTGAAGGAAAACCTTCACCTCCTGGGTACCCCAGGTAATTAACTGCATTAGCGCCATTAACAGACAGTTTAAATTGGTACATCAAAGGTCCCTTTAGATGTTAATGTTCCCTCTTGACCCCTTCCAATAGAACAATGGTAACAGATAGAGAAGCACTTCATTCACCTTGCTAACCTCTAACAGGATACCTGTAAATACCATCAAGACACAACTAAGGATACAAATGCATATCAAAGCACTAGCCTACTCATACATTGCATTTCCATATAATATGTCTTCAAAGGTTAGTCTTAGGTCATGTATTTTACAAAGATGGCTTGGCCTTTTCAACCTCCACCTTCCACCCTGGCAGAAAGTTTCCTCTTTTGTTTCATAGATATTTTGAAGCACACAGCAGGCAGCTGTAACCATTGGGATACTTATTTCTCTGAGGCTTGATCTTGCCAGTGGCCTGTGCTAGTGGCCTTTCAAATGGCCAAAGTCCCATTCAGCTGTCATCCACATCAGCTCAGCCTGAATTTGAAGCCCTCATTGCTGCTGTTAGGCTGGCCAGTGTATGGCTTCATGAGCCATGGGAACAAGAGGTAGGTTGGGTCTCCCAGGATCACTACTGCACTTGAACATCCCCAGGGCTGGTCATCTGGTCCAGAAAGAAAATTGCACCTTGCAGCTTTCTGAACAGCCTGTGTTCTTAAAGATATATGCAATATGCACCTTTCCTGACCATCTTGTGTTTAGGTTGGTAAAATGGCCTTCGTGGTTCACCAGCACTTGTAATATCATAGGAAAGTAGCCCTTTTGGTTGGTGCACTCTGTGGAAAAGTGTGTGGGGGGTGCTTTTTTTTGCCAAAACGGGGCTACATGGATCATCCATCTCCCCACCTTAGTCTGGGAGCCTCATTGCTGTAAAAGCATGCCCTATGTCCTGCTCATTGTCCAGATTTCAGTCCTTCATAGTAAGACATGATAAATGGTGAGGCCCATGTGCATAACAGCAAAGTCCATGGTGGACTTCCAAACTGATTCCCAACTGATTGATAGCAATCTGACGTTTCAAGCTGTTAGACAGTTATTGCTGCTTACTTCTCCACTGTCAGTGCAGCTCTCATTTTGGTGTTCCTGCTGCAGAGGACTGGGGCAAGCTCCACACATGCTTCTAGGAATGAGAGCTTGCACGCTTGAAAGTTCTGCAGCCATTGCTTGTCATCCCATACCTGCAGCCCGATGCAATCCCACCAGTCGGTGCTTATTTCTTGAGCCCAGGACCAGTGCTCCACTGTCTGCAGCTGCTCTTTGAATGACAACAAAAATCTTGAATTGTTTCTTTCTATGGCTAATAGCAAGGCAGCCTCCAAGGAATTGTCTTATTCTACCACCTGGCTCTTCTGGCGGCTCTGCAAATGCTGCAAGATCGGGTGTATTGTGCTTGCAACACTCCTCACAGTGGTGCAGAGTTGTGTAGGATCCGTGCATCTCAGATATAGCGGACACGTGGAGCTGCTGGCCTTTTGAAAAGAAGCGTGGCTCATCAGATGCAAATAAAATTATGGGATGGAGAGACCTGCATTATGGGACTCTGAAATCATGTTCCCAGTTGCCCCTGTGTGAGTCGTTTGGCACCATGAGACGTTGAAAACCCTGCCTAAAACACCCTGCACTGGATGGTGGTGAACTGCATAGTGGGATAGCTACTGTGGTGAACTGCTCTTTGCATTAGTGCAGGCACCGGTGGTGACAACATGCACTGCCAACACAAGGAGTGTACTGTGGACGTGCCAAAACAATTTAATTATTGCTGTGACAGTACATCAATTTAACCTAAGTTGACTTAATTTTGTAGCGTAGACTTGCCCTTAGCGTGTGTGTGTATGCGCATTTGTGTGACTGTGTGTACACAGTAAAACAAATGGCGGTTCAAAAGTCTATGCACTGAATGTACTGTACTTTACACAGCTATAATGATAATTCTGTGAGCAGTGTGGTAACATAAGTCCGACTTGTAGGCAGGAAGCCTGGGTTCTCACTGGGACTCTGATTTGCTGAATAGCTCTGGACAAGCCACTTACTTTTTCTCTGATCTCCTGTCTGGTATGTGGGAATAATACTGTTTACCTGTCTGCTTCCTAGGGAGAAACATGTTTGGGCTGCTTCCCTCTGAAGTGGCTCTCACCATGCACTGCTTTTAATAGCAAAGGGGCTGGGCAAGGGAGAGTCTTCAGACTTCGTCCCATTAGGAAAGTTCTGGCGGCTTAACTTCAGTTTCTCAGAGGAGGAGGAATATTGATCCCCCTATCCAACTGAGGTGACCTTCTGTTCCCCAGTCCCTACACACTGATTCCAGGTGAGCAGACTTCCCTCTCTCAGTCCCTGCTGGCTTTATGTTTTAACAGACTATCAGGCAGAGACTCTAGGAAAAAAATTCGTTGTCCTTCCTTGCTGCACTTACCGGTGCCATTTCCTAAGCAACTATCCTACACTTTATTTGGGCATTTACCCCTGAGGTTGGAGTCATAGATTTGGCAGTCCACTGAATGTCCCTTGTGGCCCTGCTTTTGGTTGGAGACCCTGCCATCCCTGTGCTCTGTTCTGTCTCTGGTTTTGTTTTCAGGGTAGGCAGAGAGCTTATTTCCCTGGAGGAGGACATTCTCCTGTCCCTCTCTGCCTTGGCAGGTATTTGTCTTTATATCCTAGCTAGGTAACCTGATTTCTCATGCAGACTGTGAGATTCCTGACAATATACCCAGAACTGCTGGCCCTCCTAGGTCGGGGTGGACGTCGGTGCTGTAGGCAGAGTGAAGGCTTTTACACCAGGAACTTTAAAACAGATTTCACACCATGGGAGCATTTGATGGGTTCATCCCTGAGGCTTAACTCTACTCTTAGAGGCCCCATTCCAAAGGGGCAGCTGTGTTAGTCTAGTTCAGTAAAACAAACAAAATTTAAATTTGTTAGTCTTTAAGTGCCACAGGACTCCTTGTTTCTTTTAGCAGCCCCTGGGTATCTCCATCCAATGAATGTCCCTCCCTTAACTGCCTCCTTTCTCTTTCACTGAGCAGTGGATGGATCTGGACTCACGTGGGTGTAGCCTGACATGGGTGGTGGTTGGGGATGTTTGTCTCGGCATGAACATTATAAGCCATTGACAGACTGGCTGTGCGACTCCCTCTGGAACACCAATCACACAGCCAAGTCTGTGGAGTTGGGTGCAATCGGCACTTCCAGTGCTGGACTGGGCCTCAGTGGGTGGACTGGGTAATCCTGGGCAGAGGGACCAGGCTGGTCACAGATGCAACACTGCTTCTGCCCACCCATCCCAGAGCTTCTTAGGGGTCGTCTGCCTCCCCTTGGGCGTGGGTGTCGGCTTGGACGTGTCCTCTGGTCCCACTCCATTGCTGTTAGGTTTTCTGTCAAATCCAACTTCACTACTTGTATCTTTGTTGGCCCATTTCCAGTTATGGATACTTTTCTGGGGAGATTCAGAACTGTATATCACTTGAAGGCAATTTTGATACGACTGGGTATATCAACACCGTTGTATCTCCAGAGTAGGTGGGCCATAAAATTTGACATCTGCTAAACAGTTATTTGTTTGAAAATGAAGTTAAAAAAAAAACCAACCTAGAGCCAAACATTAAAAAATCTAAGTACTGGGGGGAGTGGTGGGGAGAGTGATTGACTTTAGAATGTGCCAGGTCAAGTTTTGCCCTCATTTACATTTACTTTGGTGAAAGCTGTGCATGTGTCTTAAGGATAGAGTTTGGTACCGTATCTACATTAAATCAGTTACAGCACAAACAGTTCAGCCTACTAAGACTTAAGTTAAATTAACCTCTTGTCTGTAGTTCAGGAGTTTCAAATCAGGTGAAAGTTGATGTGGGCTAACCTGGTATAGCTTAAGCATGTTGGTGGGATGTGGTTCAAGTGCAATACAAAAAGTCTGGAGTTCTGGGATTTATTCTTTGCTTACAATAAAGTTTTTGTGTGACTATGAGCAAACTCTCTACCTCCGGTTTCCCATCCATAAAATGGGGTTGGTAATATATAATAGCCTCATGGAGCAATGAGAGAAAAGCCTTCCATGTTTGAGATCCTCAGGTAAAAGACACTATACAAGTAAAGTATTAATTGTTAAATTCACCCCTGAGCAAAGGAGCAATATGAGGCCTATGTTGCAAAGTCTTAACCTTTGTTTTGAAGCCTTAAAGGTGCATAATCTTGTGGTGGCATTTTGCACAGGGGTGGTTTCATCTCAGTCTTTAAAGTGGGAACAAATTCTTTTGTTGTAGGTGTCACATGCTTTTGAGGGACAGATAAAAGAGCAGGGTTTGAAATGAATTGATATGAAATGAACTAGTTGGAAATAAATATGGTAAAAATAGCTGCTTTTACTAACATTTATTTCTTCTTTCCTTCTGAGTAATGTCAAGAATTAGCACTTTCAGACAAATTAGTTTGGTGCATTTTCTAGGAGTATCTTGCAGCCTAATCAAACTGTACTTGTAGATACAAGTGATAGAGACGATAAACCTGAAATACTTAGTTCCACCCTGGATTAGACGATTAGTTAGGATTAAAAATTGACACCAGTTGAAGGAGCAGTGCTTCACTTTATTTTATTTGGTTTATCCTAGGATTAAATGTAAAGTGCTGTGATTTTTTTGCCTGCTGATTTTAAATGTCAAGCTTACGTAAAAGAGTGTCCACTTTTTTGTAGCGGATTTTAGGTTGTCGATAGTTATCACATTGCCATTCTAAACCTCCTGTGATATTTAGTACATTCTGTCAGGTATCTTTAGATAGTTGAAGGAGCAAATAATTGCAGACTGAAATAAGATTTAATCTTCAAACTGTAGAACACAGAGATTTTTTGAGTATTTGAACACACAAGTCGACATACTAGCCTAGGTCATAGACTTTAGACCAGTAATGTGCCTCAGGCAGTGCCCAACATCTGTTTCAGAGCAAGACTAAAATCTGTCTTTTATGGATGGGGCCTATTGTGAACCCTCATGAATATGAGGTGGAAATAAGAATGACTCTTTGACCTACATGGATTATGCCCTGAAATATGATAATCTTTACTTTTACCATAGTTGAAACTTGCGTAACTGTGGATGTTAATAGTTATATAGCCGTCTAGTCCTTTTTTAAAAAGGACTACAATCCTTGTCGTTGTACATGCAGTGATTCTCTTTTCACAAAGTGGCACTAAAACTTGAAGCTCATTTAAACACATAGAGCTTTGATTAAGTTTCTGAAAGACTAGGGAAAATATAGGGCACCCGGTGTCACAGAGCCTTGGTAACTTGGCACAAACTGTGTATGTCCCTTTGATTCCAAAGCCTGGCCTACTAGCACAGATCTTCCTTCCACTGTAGATGAAGCTTCACTTGGTTCTGATGTTCCTTCTGTCAAAAGCAAAGGCTGGTTAGGAAAATATATTTGGCCATGGCTTTTTCCAGCCAGATTCTCCGGTCTTACTCAAACTTATCATTGCCATTATTGGTACAACATTCTCAGGTTGCAGGACTGCTTTGTGTTGTTTTCTGCCAGATGCTTGTTACGCAAAAGTGACAGCAGAGGGAAGATTATCAGCTGGAATCCAAGTAACCAAGGAAAGTTTCAAACTACTCCAAACTCTGACTTTGCCCACAGGACAAGTTCTGTGTCTGCTTTCTATAAATCTGTGCCCATGTGTTGGATGTAAACTGAGTTTTTGTTGTTCTTTTAAAATGTTTTCTAAAAAGGAAAAATTGTGTTAAACAGCAGAACAACTAGAAGCCAAAAAATTCAAAACCTCACATTTATGTCAGTTTAAAAAAAATGATCTTTGGCCCAGATCCTTCAATCTGCCTGAACTGTGTTTAGCTGGGGTAAACTGTGTTTAGCTGTCTCTGATCCTGGGACTGTTCAGAAGCCATTCCAGTTGTTAGCATCTGTGTGCTTTGGTAACTGATCAAGTCAACAATGGATTTTATTTTGCAACCTCACGTCTTTATAGTACCTTGCTGATAACTGTCAATTTGACATTCCTCTTGTGGAATGCAGATATGCACCAATGATAACCTCCTACACCTGAATGGTTAACTATTCCAATTTAGAGGTAATTCATTTAAATATCTAAAAAAAAGATCAAAAATGTCCTCTTAAAAATAGAAGTCAAGCAACAAAGCGTTTCAAGCAAGTGAGAGGTGAGGTGGATATTGTGTGCCACAGCTAGTCAGTTTAGACACTGGGCTTCATTTCAGGTCTGGCATAGCATGCACAGCTATCAGGATGTACCTTGTGTTGAAACACCACATGGCTGTATGTTTCAGGGCATCTCACCGACCTGAGCAAAACTTAAAGGCCACCAGGATGCCAATGACTTAAAGCCTTTTTTAAAAAAGATGATTATTGCACCTTGCTTCATCTCAGCTGATGACAAAAAAAAACAAACAAAAAAAAAAACAAAAAACCACACACCACCTTCAAAATGGAGAAGGGAAATGTCATTACAGATTGCTTGCATGCAATCTAATGAGCCTTTACATTCCTTTGCAATTTTTCATTATGCCTCTTTTCCCTAGAGTACTTTTACCAAGGACATTTTTTTAACCAGTTCGGATCCCAGCCTGTCATCCTGTTGACAGCCCACTTGACTGCCCTTCCTGACAGATGATACCCAGTATTCAAGCATGTACTTGTTAACAGCTCTTTGAATAGTGAACATCTAATAGTGCATCACTGAGGTTAAGGTAATAACTGTCTGTCAGTTGGCAGATATATTCTGATAACATCACTGTTCTAGGTCTAAGAGGTGCTTGTTCATTTGGCTGTCAGATTTAATCTAGTCCTGTCATTTATTCTTTTTGGCTTAATACCAAGGCATTGTGCTTGTTCGTGTCCCACACAATCTTTTTCTGTCCCCTAAGAGTGACTATGCCCCATATTTACAAAAACTATTTTGGTGTACATTTTGTACAAATAAATCAGGAGAATTTACTACTTCAGACTTATTTATTGGCTGAGAAAAATATGATCTTCATCTCCCTGTTTCCCATGGTCACAATTAGGTTCTTTGGGTCACAGGTTTATTTAATTAATGAGCGGCTTTGGAGACAGGTCCTGAAAGATTTACACATCTAGTATCCTGGGAATTAAACTCACTACCCAGGTGAAAGTTCATTATCCAGCCTGTGTAATCACTTCTTTAAGGGTCCCTCCCCCCTGCAATTTAAAGGCATACAAAAAAGAATAAGTTGGGGCTTCTTTCGTTCTTAGTGTGGGCAGTATTAGACTATCACTAAAGAGTTGTAAAAATATGTGAAGAACTACATCTAATGAAAGACATCTCACAGGCCCTAGTTCATCAAGACAGTTAACCATGTAAGTAGCCCCACTAAAACCACAGGGCCACTCCTAGTCTTAATTACCTTGCTGAATCAGAACTTGGAGATTTCTTTCCTATGGGAGAGTCCTGCTTTCCTGGAAGGAAGGAAACCTGAAAGCCAGCACTTAGTAAGAGAGGCAGAACTGGCCCATGATTCAGTCATTTACCTGGGACTTGAGACGTGGCTGTAGTTCTCTGCTCCGTCATACTTCATATGTGACCTTGGGAAAGTCACTCAGTCTGGCTGCCTCAGTTCCCCATCTATAAAAATGAGGATAATAGCACTTCCTTAGCTCAGAGGGCAGTTGTGAATATAGACAAATTGAAAGACAATGAGATGCTGAAGTGCTACAGTAATGGCTACATAAATATCTGAGGCCGATAGACTTGCTGGAAGATCTATAATGGGAAACCATTTCAAACACAACTATCCTAAGTCTTGGTTTTAGTTAGGTACCCATGTGTCTGATTCATTCCAGATATATCAGGGTTGCCAACTCCAAATGTTCAATAATCATGAGTCATTCCCCCAAGCAGTCATGACACTGGTTTAAAAATGATTCTTTTTGTTGGGGGGGTGTAGAGACTTGTAGGTTCTTTTTATTTGCCTTCTGACTTCACTGAGGGTCATCATCACATTTGCAAACTTTTCTCTGTAAATACAAGGTTTAGAAATTCATTTTTAAAAAATCAAAGTTGAGATTCTCTCCTGAGCATCTGATGAAGTGGGATTTTCTCCCATGAAAGCTCATTCAATAAATACATTTGTTAGTCTTTAAGTGCCGTGGGACTCCTTGTTTGTTTCACCTAATCAGGCGAATGCAGAAGACAAGGCTTTAAGAAAAACCAAAATATGCCAAGATTTGTGACAAAAATCACAAGAATTGGGAATAATTTTCCAGTTTCCCAAACAACTGGGGAAAAAAAAATCTATGAAGTGTTTTGTTTGAATACACATACAAAAGCAGTGAGAGTCCTGTGGCACCTTATGGACTAACAGATTTCTTCGAGCATAGGCTTTCGTCAGTTACAACCCACTTCATCAGAAGCCCACGAAAGCTTATGCTTGAAGAAATCTGTTAGTCCATAAGGTGCCACAGGATTCTCGCTGCCTTGGTATACACAGACTAACACGCCTACCCCTCTGGAAAACGCATACAAAAGGATTCCTTTATTATTTATTCATTTTTAAATTACAATCCAAATCAGTTACTGTTAAACCAAACTGAATATAATGCTAAATATGCACCATTGTTGTAAAAAGCTATTGAATCGAATATTGAGACTGGACACTTAAGATAATATTTGCATCTATGTGAACAAAGGAAAGGTATAATGAAATGTCACGCATGAGGGTGTAAAATGATCACCGTAAGGTCTAGGAAGGACTGTTTATCCCCTTGTGTGTTGCATTTCAGAACCTGCTGTGTGCATTTTTATTTTCATCTTCCTGTATCAAGTATTGTTAGTTATAACAGTTAGTATATCTGATTGAAACGATCAATGGCTGGATTTTGCATGGCAAATCGCATGTACTTATGATACCGAAAAAGCAAATGCATATGGTAGGGCTATCTATATGAACAAAATAGCGAATACATGGTTGTTTTCCTTATGTTTCCTTTCACTCTCTAATATAAGGAAGGATGGTGACATTCCTAGAGGTTACAGTTAAAAGGAATGGAATAATTGCTGTGCACAAGCTAACCAAAGAAAGCCAAAATGAAAATATTAGTAACTATTGACCCTAGAGATCAGGATCTTAAAACCATACATCATATGAAGAAAGAAACATGCATACTAATTTCAAACTAGCTGCTGCTTGTGTTTTTACATGTCTGGCAGCAAAGGTAATGGCCATGGCTTTCAATAGTGACTTTTTGGCTGCTTTCATTTCCGACTTGAGAGACTTTAAAAGCGACTGATTTTTCAGACAGTTGAGCACCCATCCCCTGAAAATCAAGCTGTTTTATAGCTCTGTATCAATTCTGTCCTTCCTAATTAAATGTGGCAATGGTCGACACACTGACCTAGTTGCAAATTCTTGGGTCTCCCTTCTTCAGTGTATGCTGACTTTGCTAGACTTTTTTTTTTCCCCCTTTCCTTATTCATTTGGATTTAAAGGGCTGATTAGATTTAAAAGCTGGAGAATTCCTTTTACAATATTGTCATTTAGATGAGTAAAAAGAGTTGACCATAGTACTGCTTTCTGTGAATGATAGGAGATGGAGTTTGAAAAAACTTGAGCCATCAGCCCTAACATTTCAAAAAGGAAATAATGTTAGCTCCTTCAGTCATCTTAACTACTGAACAAATGCATTCATTCTTGTTCAGTGGATCCTCCTCTCTTTTTATTCACAATCGTATCTGCTCATGTTTCTGAATGGTGACTTGCTGGAAATGAGATCTTTCCCCTAGGACTAGGGGTGGTGGTTTGGGTGTGATTAAATTTTGTTTTCAAGGGATTTTAAATTCAGCTTTAATTGCAGAATAGAACACAAACTTCATTGTACAGAGCCTGATTTTTATTTACACTAAGAACCCTTTACACAGCTCTCACAATGTAGACTGAATGTAAAGTGGGTGTATGCTGCCAGGGCAGTATAAAGGGCATGAGCAAAGTTGCTCCGTAATATGTTGAAGTGCAACAGTTTTTAGGTTTTCTATAATACAGTGTCATTTCTTTTAAAGCTGTAATGCTGGAAGAAGTAGATGATTCTCAGGTACAGTACATGCTGCCTACTCTGCTTTGAGCTATGCTAGCATTAAAAAACACCTTCATACTCCATCTTCAGGTGGCTTCAACTTCCACAGCCTGGAACAAAACCATCACTTGGTGTCCCAAATCAGTTTGTGGTGTTTGCTGTGTGAGGTGCATGTTATCCACATGGTGTAAAATCAGCATGGCTGTGCAAGTTCAGTTGTGTTATGATAACAGCTGCTATGTCTACATAGGCAAACTTAGTTTGGACTTGCTAGTCTGAACTAAGAAGTTTGAGGTAAGTCTGAATGAACCTTGGGCTAGTTCAAACTAACCGCAGACTTTTTAGTTTAAACTAAATGTGTGTTCTAGTTCAAACTAACACTTAGTTCAAACTAGAGCACGCAGTTAATTTGAAGTAATGGCTTAATTCAGACGTCTTAAGATCGAACTAAGCCTTTGTCTGGGTCTTCCCAGTGCCAAGTTTGAATTAAAGTTCAAACTTAGCGCGCAAGTCCGTACTAACGTTGGAACTTACAAGTTCAAAATAAGGCTTCCCTAGTTTGAACTAAGAAATTTCTTTGTTTGAGATTGGAAAAGCGTAGTATAGCCAAGGGCTAAATTAGTCCAGACTAAGCTTCCTTAGTCTGGACTAATTTGCCAGTGTAGACATAGTCAGAGTAGATCCTAAAGCCTAAATTGTATGCTCCACTGTAAAAAGTGAGTGAAAGTTTATAAGAGATCACAATAACCTGTAACAACAAACGCTGATGGGAAAAGATTCAGAAGCAAGACCAACTGAATTAGTCCAAACCAAAAGACTTCTTGATAATGTAGAGGAGAGTATTAAGACGGTGTTTGGTATTTCAGTCTGGCTTTGCTAGCTGACTCCATAATTTGCAACACATCTATGGATCTGTGTCCAGAGGTTTTAAGCAGTATTTTAAATAGCCTGATGCTGAATTGAGTTCATTACAGCTGCGTTTCTGAAAAGACTCTGTGCATTTGTGTGTGTGTGTGTGTGTGTGTGTGTGTGTGTGTGTGTGTGTGTGTTCCTTCTTGCCCCCAGCAATGGAATTGCAAATGGAAGTCAATAGTAGAAGCAGAAGCTGTGTTTTCTGTTAGCTGTTCTTGTATGTGTGTTTATCTTGTTTTGTTGTCTTAGGAAATATGATCCGACTTTAACGGTAACAGCAATAACAACAGCTTCAAACTATCTCAACTAACTTCCTTCCTTTTCCCCAAAATGGACAGCTGTGACCAGCTTTAGTATCATCTAAAAGACTGTCAAACACAGATTTTTTTTTTTTTTAAGAACTCTCTAACTAAATAAGAAGGGACTAAGGGAAGTTATTAAAATGAAAGCCTTATTTAATGCATTATATTTCAAATGCTGTAATTGGTTTTTCTTTTTCTCTGTATCTTTAATAAAAGGATAAGAAGATGTTTAATTATGTATTTCCATGTCACCAAGCAGGATGATGTCTCAGTATCCCAAACTTCGAATCTTGTTTAAAATTGTTTAATGTTGGACAGTGAGTGGGTTACCTTAGCAACTTTAATGCTTTGGGTTCAAATATCCCTCTCAATTAATATATCAGTTGCCAGTTTTATAAGCTCTATGTGGACATGGGTGCTTGTCTGTGAACTTTCAGTAGGCACTTCGCCTATTCATCTTGGGTCCATGTAAATTAACTGACTTCCTGTTCTTACTGAAGTGAGACTTTAGTTTTGTTTGTTACAGGCAGTGATACAAGTAACTGAACATGTTGATGCAAGCTATGTGATTTTAGAGGACTGCACATGTTCTGTGCTCCCGAGTCTTGACAGACTTTGGTAGTTTTAGGAAAGTTAGAATAGAATAGAGTCATAAGGTTGGAAGGGACCTCAAGAGATCATCATGTCCAACCCCCTGGAGCTTGAACCCAGGACCCTCTGTATATTAAGCAGAGGGGCTAGCTACTACACAATTTGCCTTGTTTAGTCACACTTCATGATTAAATATGAACCTTGCAGCTACGAATTCCTCTCTTAAAGTAGTTCTTTCCATATACTGCTGAGACACAAACACTTTACCCCAGGAGCTGCCAATTTGTCTTCTATAGTAACACACTGAATATCAATTTTTGAACTAGACTAGTGGCTTAAATTTTGCATTGCATCTACACCTGTAATTCTCATTGAAGGCTATTCAAATTTAAAATTCAGGATTAATCTAGGTATAATATATAGCATCTAAATCCATGTTTTTTTTAATGCCTCAAGTGGCATTAATACAGAAGGTTAATATGAGAATCTCATAAACAGTGTCTGAGAGGAAAGAAGATGAGAACTATCCTGAGTGCTAGTCTGACTCTGTCTGTCTTGGCCAAGTGACTTGACCTAATTTGTTTCTCTGTATGTAAAATCATCACCATTAATTTACTCTGTCTAATGCTAACATTGGGTTAAAGTGTTTTCTGTTTGTTTCTTGGCTTAGGTGAATACTTCCAGGTTTAGATCTATTATACAGATGAGCAAGGCCCAGAGAAGTTACCGGTAAATGACTTGCTCAAAGATCAAGCAGGAAGGCTGTGGTAGAAAGGGACTTGAACACAGGGCTCCCAGCTCCTAGATTAGTTCCACAACTGCTGGACCATCCTTCTTCTGGTTATAAATTGGTGCTAATTATATTTGCTTACATTAAGGTGCTGTGAAGATTAATTAGTTAATATTTGTACAACACTTCGAAGCTGTAAAGTGCTCTCAGCTGAGTGTTTGATAAATTGAGGTTGTGTTTTGTTTGGTGAATGTACCTGACATGAAACAATAGCATGCAAGAAATTCAAGTCAGTTATTTTGTAGAGTTGGCATGGACGTCTCCGAAGCTAATGTCAATCCCTCATTAACTATGCAAGTACTTCACTGAAGATGAGATTAAAATTGTTGCTTCCAGAAAGATTCTTTCTGAGCCAATATTTGTTTTTTCTGAGTCATGCTTTTGTGTTGCATTCTGGAGGCACCATTCATGGCATGGCATGGTTGCCATTCTAACAACATTTCACAGGAGTTTATCAATAGCTCAGTCCTACAAAATTTGCTGATATTTATCATTCAAGATTTGGCTCAGGGGTGGTGTATGTAATTTTCCCCTATACATCAGTCTGATTTTGTTTGCATCAAAGAAGCATGTTATTTAGATGATCGTCTCTATATATTCACTATTGTATCTGCTTATTTTCCTGTATAAAGTCAGTTTTTACTTCATTTTCAGATGTTAGAACTTCATAGCCAATGCAGATATGAGTGAATAGTCTGGATTTTATTTTGGGTCATACATGGACAGAATTGTTAATTTAGGAACTTGATGAACGGCACTTTACAAGGCCACTTAATTTCATCCATTAATTTCAGTGGGCTTTGAGTGTGATCAGAACCTCTCAGAACTGGGCCCTAAATTACTGGTTTTTTATGCTGATTCTTAAAAACACACCTCACCTTAATCATATGAACAGTCCTATTCAAGTGTGGTATAATGATGGATGAGTGAGAGAGAGTACAATGCAGCCTTTGGTTTACAGGGCAGACAGGAAAAGAAATCTGTATTTATAAACTGAGCAACTTTCTTATGAAACCATTTAGAAGAAACAAAAACGTTGTACTTAGTCAATTTTCAGAGTATAACAGCACTTAAAGATGTCTTAGTCAGGACAAATATTAAAGTAAATCTGCCCAACTGGTAAGCTAAAGGCTTTTTGAAGAGCCAAAGAGCAAAGTATGGGTCAATTTTTTTAAGCAAAATAGTTGTGTTCAGGGTGTTATTTTATCTTATGTAATGGTTAAATTGAAGAAACTTCCTAGATTACTTCTTGGACTATTCTCCCCCCCTCCCCAAAGACTCTGTAGTTTCAGTCAGATCAGAAGCCATCCATCTCCTTAGTTCTGGATGCCATGGATAGATGAAGTGTCATGGGGAATATCTGCAAATGAATTTTGCCTCCGCTTAATTTCGTGGGCAATCATGATACACTACCTCTCAGACTTCATCACAGCATGTGCAGAATTGAATTGATGGATTTAATAGTAAAAGAAATCAGCCTTCTGCAAAGTAGAATGCATCCTTCCAAACAAGGGTGGCAGCTCTTCAGGCTTTGGATGTTAATTGGACAGATGGTTTATTTTTTTACAGCGACTTTATCTTTAGTTGAAAAAAGGTACGGATGGTGTGATGAACTTTTGTCTTTGTTTTCTTCCAGGAGCAAGAGATTGGGGATATTTCTTAATTCTGTGACAGCATGATTACAAATGAATAATTAAATGTACAAAAGGGGGAAAGACGTACTGAATGTAAATTCCATTTCTACATTTGTATTAAACAGAAGAGTTTTATGAATGAGGTTTCTAAACCTCATGCAACAAGAGTCAAATTTATGTTTTTGGCAATGGTGGAATAAATGGTAAAAGAGATCAGCTTCCTGGAAAGTAGAACACATCCTTTCAACTAGGTTTGGCAGATCTTTAGCCTGAGATCTGACAGATTCCCATTAATAAATTGGCAAATGCTTGCACAGCAGACAGAATACCACATTTCAGCAGACACACTTCAAATATGACAGATTTGTGGCCATTCATAAAGAATTTTGATTCTTTAACAGCTTTCACAATATGTGGATAATACATTCAAATAATATAGCAGTGGGATCAGATGGCTCTTAGAGTTGGTAATGGGTTGCAGTGTCTTTAACCTTTAGGTGAATTGAATCAAAAATTAGTAGTCGCAATTGTTGAATATTCAAATCATGAGACTGTCTAGTGGCTTCAAGTCAGGTCAGGGCCCTGTTGTGTCAGGCACTGTATTAACATATAGCCATGTAGCCTTCTCTGCTGCACATCGTTCAAATGCGTCTCTGATGACAGAATTATTCATTTCCTCATGGGCTTTTCTATAAAACTTGGGAATAGCCAACCCCTGTTTTCTGGTGGGGCCACTGAAAGCGCAGAGTGGACCCAGCCAAGGGCAGCTTCCAGTCCTATGACTGGAAGCTGCACCTGAGGGAGGAGGGAGAGGCACAGTGCCTGGGCCGGGAGCTGCATGAACTTTTCCACCACAGCCATGGGGCTGGCCAGCAGCTGGCAGCCGTGGCTGCAAGTGAGGCAGACGCCATTGCTGCCTCAGCTCTGCTAGTGGAGCAGAAGAGCTGGCACCGGCGCCTCTGTCCTGCACGTGGCTGTGGCTGATAGGCCCCGCAGCAGTGAGTGGGGCAGAGGCACTGGTGCTGGCACCTCTGCCCCGCTCACAGCTGCCAGCTGCTGGGTGGCCCCGCAGCTGTGGTGGCAAAAGTTTTGTGATGCTGCTGAGCACTAAGAAGGGTGGGCCTCAGGGTCAAGTGGGTGGGCTCCAGCCCACCTAGGCCCATCTATGTCTACACCCCTGCTATGGAGTTCGTCATAATGGTATCTGAGTGCTTCATAAGCATTAATATATCTTCACAATGTCCATGACAGGTATAAGCACCATTTTACAGATGGGGAGAAGAGAGACAGAGACATTATGGTTAAATTTCCACTAATTTCGGTATCCAATTCAAGATGCCTGGAACCTGATTTTCAGAACACTTAGCATTATATAGCACTTACAGGTTCAAAGCACAGCTACCAATGACTTCAGCTCCATCTGTGAGCACTCAGCCCTTCTTCAGATCAGGCACTCAGAAAATGATCAGCATTCAATTAGTGACCAATTGTGGGAAATTTGGTTTAAGTGACTTACCAGCACCACACAGAGACTCTCTGGTAGAGGCAAGGATAGAATCCAGTTCCCTAAAACAGAGATCAACTGCCTTAATCCTGACACCATCATTTCTATTCCTGCAATCCCCTGCCTCATTCTCTATAATTCATCAAGCTTGTGCAACAGATTACATAAGAGTACTACAGATAACAGCGTTCTTCATTACGCAGCCCTAATTCATGTCCAGAGCAGGTCTATCCTTGGCACCGAGTAACACATGGTCATGTAGAAAAAAATGCGTGCACTTGCAATTAAAGATTCTGTGCACATATATGATGAAAGGGACTGACTTAAGGTTGTACAGGCAACCTTAATTCTGGCATTTCCTGGTGGCTGAATACTTGACTCTGCGACCTTAATGTTCTTTTCGTGTTGTTTTTTTTTTTTTAATGTATAACTTCCTAGGTTTAAAAAAAACAAACAAGAAAAAATCCATCATGCAGCATCATACTGACGTCCATGCAGGTTGTCAAGAGGATTCGAACCTTTAAATTTGCTGCACAGACCTCTGCCATTCAAGATAACAGAATAACTCATAGCAATAGTAGGTTGCCATCTCTTGTATAGACCAGCATGAGTGGGGAATGAGACACATTTTTGGTCAGTCACAGCGGAGGAATGGTGACTCCAGGATCTTGAGTTCCTTTCCAGGGTGTACTAGTGGTCACACACTTTTCTGTCTGTTTCCAGCAAAGCTTGAGCCCTTCTGACCCAATCCTTTCTAACCTATCCCAGTCCTGTTTCTTCCTCACTCCGATTTTCTGTCCTACTTGCCTAGCCGGTCCCTTTCGTTACAACCCAGGCTTCTTGTTCCTTGGTCATTTTCAGTCTTCCCCACCTCACCCTGGTTCCTGTCACAGTCTCTTTGCTCAGTCAGTCCCCATTTTTGTGCACCACCTTTGTGCCAGATCTTTCTTCCTTTCCCATGCCTCCATTTACCTTCATACTGGTTACTAATCTTAGTCTCTTTGTTCAGATATTGCCAGCCCGCTCCTTGTTTTACCTCAGTGATCTCCCTTCTCTTCATAACTCTTACCAGCTTGTACTCCCAGCCTCCCCACCTGAACAGTCTTATCCTGCCCTTCCTGCTGGGCCAAACAGCCTCATCTCTCACTCAGTCCCCATCTTCCCCTTCCAGTTTATCTCCCCTGCTCTCCAGTCTGCCACTAGACTTTTTGTCCCAATTTTTCTTTTCCTGACCCTCAGTCCAATTTTTGTCCCCTCTTTGCATTTGAACCAGATGACTTCAGTCCCCATGTTACCTGGTGCCAACCGTGGAGTCACTGAGAACACCGGAGAAATGGGATGCTGGTGTTAGTTGCAGAGCCCAGTTTCACGCTGACGTGGAGCAGCTGGAAGCACCTCTTAAGGGAAAGCCCAAGGCTGGAGTATGTGCACTCTGGTTAGCAAGAGCTGAGAGAGGCTCAACCACGCTTAATGAAGAGAAAATCACCAGTCATTTTAGCTGCTCCATCTTAAGAAGTCTGAGTTTCTACAATCTGCAGTCTTTAAAGGCTTGTAGCTTGGCCAGATTTGAGTGGATTTATAGCAGATGGCACATCCCTGACACAAAGGCCGCTCCATGTCCAATGTCAGGTCCCTTTTTCAAAACATGGAGGTGCTATTGTTGTTCAAAAAAAGTCTCTGTTCTGTTAAGATGGGCCAAACAACTTATTTTAATTTTAGCTTCACTTTAAAAATGATTGGATTGTTTTGACTGAAATTAAAACAAATCCAAGCTAACACAATATAGCTGAGGCAGGCACCAGGCATACAGAATTTCAGCCAAATGGTTAAAATTTCACCAAATTATAAAGAACTAAAGGGGACTCTTACAAGAGAGGCTGTCAGGCAACCTTAATAGGTGTGGCTATCATTACCTACAGTGGCAGTCCTTGTGCAAGAGAGATGAGAATCCGAATGTTGTTGGTGTCAGAAAACTGTCAAGTGGTCTGAGTCCAGTTCTTAGATGTACACAGCGCTGGAGGCTGTTGTTGGCAGCTCCTGCAGAAAGATCCAAGACGGAGTAAGCACAGAAATGGCACTTTTCTCACCCTTATTTTGTTGCCTCATCTCTGACTGGAAGGCATATTACTCTGGGGGGCTGTTGGTTTGTTTTGCTTTTTTTGCTATGTTCGGCTCTCTTGTTGTTTTCCATCCAAGAGGCAAGGGAGTGGAAGATGAGAGAGGTTTGTTCCAGCTTTGCCACTGACAGGCTGTGTGGCTTTAGGCAAATAATTTAACTTCTCTGTGACTGGCTTTGTTCATAATTAGAATGGGGCTAGCAATAGTTGCCCAGCTCTCTCAGATGTGTTGTGGGGATTAAGCAATCTACTTTGATCATAAGACTGTCTATCATGGCACCACAGGCAGAATTGGAAAACAGTGCGTCCATACAAGGAGCAGATTGCTGCCTCCCGCTTCACCATCAGCCCCAGGTTAAAGAGAAAAGATTTTGCTGTTATGGAAGTACAAAAGCTTGCCATATGAAGAGCTTAACCAGGAAGCCATTGGCAGTACATAACAACTTTTTTGAACCTACTCACATATGGACAATGTTATGCACCAGTAGGCACATAATACATTTACATAATTTTAGTCTGTAGAATCATAGAAATGTAGGGCTGTAAGCCCCCCGAGAGGTCATCCTGTCCAGCTCTTGGGTTGAGACAGGTCCAAATATACCTAGATGGTCCACAGCATTTGTTTATCCAACCTGTTCTTAAAACCCTCCAGTGAGGGCCAGCTGTGTTTCCACAAACTCCCTTCAAAGTCTATTCCAGTATAATTACCCTTATACTTAAAAAGATTACCTAATATCTAACCTAAATCTCTTTTGTTGCAGATTAAACTGATTATTTCTTGTCCTTTTTATAACAGCCCCTAATGATTTTGAAGACTATCAGGTGCCCTCTCAGACTACTCTTCTTGGGTATGTCCACACGTCTCTTTTATTTCAAAGTAACACTTGTTATTTCAAAATAAAAGAGATTAGGTCCACACGACGTATTCTTATTTCGAAATGACAGGCCCCGTCATTTTGAAATAAGAGCCGTCATTTCAAAATAGCTTAAACGCCCTTTAAATCGAAATGGCTGTTATTTCAAAATGGTTATTTCGAAATAATGCTGTTTGGACATGTTATTTCGAAATAACTATTATTTTAAAATAACACTTTTGCCCTTCTCCTTCCTAGGGCGCGTTAGCCTATATTGGGTGGGGGCACGGCCCAGGGAGGGGGCCATGTTGCCACACCTCCCATGGTGCCCCTCTCCTAAAGTGAAATAGCAAGCCCTGTGTTTGGACATGCTATTTCGCTTTGTGCTTTGCCCTTAATTTGAATTAATATTTTCTTAATTCAAATTAATTTATTTTGAAATAAGGACTTTATTTCAAAACAACTTATTTCGAAATAACTCATTTTGAAATAACAGTGTACGTGTGGACATAGCCCTTAAGACTAAAATCTCCAGTTTCTTAAACTTTCCCTCATAGATCATATTTTTCTAAACCACGTATCATGTTTGATGCTCTTCTCTGAACTCTGTACAGTGCAGCCAAATTTTTCCTAAGGTATCCAGCTCAGATCTGGACACTGAACTCCAACTGAGGCTATGTCAAGTAAATGAGGACAGTTATGTCCCATGTCTTACATATGACGCTCTTGTTAGTAACCACAGAATTTTAACCATGTTTTGCAACTGCATTGCATTACTAGCTTATATTCAATTTGCAATTCACTGTAACTCTCAGATCCTTTTCTGCAGTACTACTTCCTATCCAGTTACTCTATTCCCCATATCGTATTTGTGTGCTTGATTTTGCCTTCATAAGTGAAATACTATGCACCTCTTTTTTTTGTTGAATTTCATCTTGTTGATTTCAGAGCAGTTCTGTAATTTGTCAGTTATTTTGAAGTCTAATCCAGCCTTCCGAAGTGCTAGGAACCCTCTTGGTGTGGCATCATCCACAAATTTTATAAGCATACTCTCTACTTCATTATGCAAGTTGCATATGAAAACATTCAGACGTTTAAATACTTCCTATTAACTAGTTGGCGTCTACATAGCACTCCAGTAACAGAGAAGAGCAGCTACGAGTAATGCAGGAGGATATGGGTGTGACTGTTTCTTTTTTTTCTCCTAGCTACCCTGGCTTCTGCGTGCTTAAGGATCCTCTTCTTGAGGAGCCCTGAACTGTCGATTCCCGATGAAGATCTTATCTCCCAAATAGCAAAGGAATATTCACTGTGGAAATGGATAACCAGTGAGCAGCCATTAGCTCTAGTACTAGGCACAGAACAGGTGAGAGAGAATAAGGAAAGGCCTGGAACAGCTTTTTCAAAAGATTATTTGTACAAACATGAAATAAAATGAGAAAGGAAAGTTCCTGATGGGAAAGGGGGGAGCCTTTGCTTGGTAATTGAGATGGCTATTTGTGAGAGAGCAGTTCCCTAGAATGGGGCTATCGAGCTAACGAAGTTTTTGCCTTAAATACAAAATGACGGAGGAAAGTTGTTCAAACACCAGATATTCCTTTGTCTATGCTTTAATTTGCATTTATGTGAAAAGCAGGAAACTAAAATAGTCTGTGTGCTCCAAAGTTGGTTCCCAACATTCCCCCTTAAATTGTCTCACTTGTTCTCTATTCCCGAGAAATCCTTTTCAACTTTAGAAGGAGACAGTAAGACTGAGATCAGGATTACAGCACAATCTACCTGCAGGTGAATGCCATTCATGATTCATAATAACCTACCTGAAAAAACCTGTGCAGCTTAAACACTTCTATTCTGTTAAAAGCACATGGCTGACAGGTGGTTGTGCTGGTACACGTTACTATCCCATCCCATCTCCACCCAGGAGATTTAAGTCTGTATAGCTAGGCAATCACCTCCCTAAACATATTTAACTTAATTATTGTTTTCCTGGATGATAATAAAGGTATTCTGGAAAACGCTAGGTGCTTTAGAACAGAACACATGATCGAGGGCCTGATCCTGTAAGTTCTGTCTCATGTGCATACCGGTTGACATTGGCTAGTTAAGGGTTTGGTAGGATTGGGCCATAAGATTCCTATGTTCCCTATGTAACTGGCTATGATTTAATATGGGTGGATTAGCAGAATGCTAATTGGTGAGCTTTGGCCCTGGTGGGTCTGGAATCTTTACTTCCTTTATACTTCCTTTTAAATATCAAAATCAGGCAATACCCAGCTTGCTGTTTCGTTAAGCATCACCGATATGCTCATTGCACTAAGACACAGATAAACACAGTCTTTGCTTCAGTGATTTTCTGATCTAAAAGTTAGGATGGAGGATAATTTTATAAAATTGGCTAATGAAGATCCTGGATTGTTCCACGTGTAGCATTTTCAGTCCCAACATACAGGATTTCTCTGTTCCTGCCCTTCACCATCCAGCAATTCCAGCTGGAATGATCTCTTGGGCAGGGAATAACAGCCAACCTAAACTGTGTTGTGCTCTGTCAGATAGGACTCTAAGACCAACATCTCCTATGCATGTATGGAGTGGTCCCATTATGAAGATCACAGAACAAAGGGTTTTATAAGATGTGTTTTTATGTTGGTAATCTTCAGATATGACAAATAACTCTTTTATTATAGGGGCTCTCCCTGTGGTAAACATGGGGCTACTGGTGTAACTATAGATATGCTTTCCTCCTAGTAACATTTAACATTTATACTTCAGAATATAGCCCTATATCTAGTGCAGTTTCCAAGTAAATCCCTCATTTCAGAGGATTTCAAGATTTAAAATGATTTTAAGACTAAAAAAGTTTGGTTTATATATATGTTTTATCTGTTATATAAATCCCAAGAATCAGAATATTCTCAAAACCTTTCCTTAAAAGAAAATAAGCAGGTTTAGAGCTATAGAGCTTTGGAAGTTAAACATCACAGCATTACAGGCCAGTCCCTTGCAGTTTCCCTGTGAAGAATCTGGTGAGGTGGTTAATAATCACTATTTAATCAAACAGCCAGAAAGACGTGACAAATGAGCCTGGCTTTCTACTCCATTAATTATAGGAAATAAGGAATTCAGCGTGTGGAACAGGTGCATAACTGCTTGGCAGAAATTAGGTGTAGGGTTGAAAAAGCTGAACTGGCTATGCGTAGATGCTATATAACACTTTAAGTACTTTCAAGTTCTGAAGTATAGACTTGAGCCCTAATTTATATTCTATCAATGTTAATTTAACACAAATCTGAACCTTCTTTAGGAGCTATTCATCATTTGAAAATGAAGGGCAGTCATCACTATGATAGTTTGGAAGATTTCAGGGTGAATTTTTTAAATAAAATTAACTCATCCAATTTTGTATACTCTAGGATGAACTAAATTTCAGCCTTGGATTTCAGCATTGAAGTTCACAATAGCTTCCCTGCTACCCCTCCTCTATAACTTGCTTGCAACACAGACATAAATATAAGGCACTAGGCCTTTAAGCTGGAGCTGTTATGCAAGGTTGGAGGGCCAACCCCATCTCTGGGTGTCGCTGTGGGTCGTATTGACCAACCCCAGAACCTTCTTGTTGTTGCAGCAGCCCAAACAAAGCCAGGTGAAGCATCAGGCACAGTGTTATATCTCACAAAAAATAAATAGGGGAAGAAGGGAAACTTTGAGCAGGCATACTCTATTTACACTGGCTTCAAAGCTACAAGGGGTTTAATTGAGCAGTCAGTCTTGCAGGGGTAGGCTTTGAAATAAGAGGGTTGCTGTACTTTTTTGTAGAGACAAAGCTTTTCTTATCTTTTGTCAGGCTGACCCAGGGACGAAAGGCTAGTACTGTATTGAAGTCCCTTTTAATGCTTTGCATAGTGCATATTAATCATGATACTTAACACATTTGAAATAAAACTGAGACTGTGTTTTGCAGCCAGGTTTGTGTCAATTTTGTGTTGTGACAGAAACAAGCCATTTATACATTGGCATCTTTACAGCAGCTCCTGGGGGAAAGGAAGGGCAGAGGTCTCCATAAAACCTAAATTTCATGTTGCCCTGAACAACTAATTACTAGGCAAGGAATGAATTCAAGGACCATCCCATCCAACCAGTGTAAAGCAGCCAAAACGTCATGCAATAGCACCTGCACCAGTGTAAACAGCCTGTCAACTCTTATCCATGCTATTTTACTTTGCATTGAGGTGGACCACCTGGGAAAAGCAAAGCAAACAAAATTAACTGTTATGGAATGACAGCCATAAAGGAGCCATTGGCTGGAAAACAACAGTAAATCTTCCACGACTCACCTCGTACCTTCAGCAAAGGAAGCAAGTTATTGTTTTTAAAAAATGGTCTCAGTTGTTTTGCACTGAAGAATAAAGCAGCCTGTTAAAATGGCTAGTACATTTTTGAGTGCTGCATACATAATAGTAATAATGGATTGATCGGTTCTGCTGCACCTTTCTTTGGCTTTAGCTGCTGCGTTTGAATTCCAAGCTATTACAATGTCACCTGCCTTCCTTGAGAAAAATTTATTTTTAAGTCTGTATTTACTGAAATTAATCCTCCTTTCCCCTGAAGTCACTAACAAAACTTGATTGACTCACAAGGTGCCAGGATTTCACTAATAGACTTCCAAATGCTGTAAGAACAAAACAGCAACTCTGTAAAATCTTTAGCCAGTAGAAAATACCTGCACTTTACAGTATGGGTCAGATTTTTTTAATGGAGTTTAGCACATTGGGTGCAGATGTCTTTTCATAATCTGCCTAAAAGTGTCCCAATGGGAGCTGACAGGATCTGAGTGCTTTTAAAAATATGTTGCTAAATTCCAAAGGGGCAGCCCTGTTAGTCTAGTTCGGTAAAACAAAGAAGGAGTTCTGTGGCATTTAAAGATGAACAAGTTTATTTATCACGTGAGGTTTCGTGGGAGAACATCCCACTTTGTTAGATGCTTTGAAGATGGGGGAGCTTACAGAATGGAACGAAATAAATGCAGGGAAATAAATTCAGAGTGATGTGATCCAATGACTTACACTTCCTTGCATTTATATCCTCCCATTCTGTAAGTTTGCCATCTTCAAAATGTCTGACAAAGTGGGATTTTCTCCCACAAAAGCTCATGCAATAAATAAATTTGTTCATCTTTAAGTGCCACAGGACTCCTAGTTTGTTCTAAAAATATGGACTATTTTTATGTGCCTAAGTAAAAGAGCTGGGCTCTTTTGAGTAATCTGGCCCCAGCAGCAGGTGCCAAACAGCTGAACAGTTGCTCACATGTGGAGAATTCATACATATTTAAGGAGACCTTGTTGTTGTTAAAGGTTAATTTGGAAAAGGCAAGTTCTTTCAAAATTACCTTAGAAATATTCCAAAGGGGTAGCCATGTGAGTCTAGTTCCGCAAAAGACACAAGGAGTCCTGTGACACTTTTAAAGACTAACAGATTTATTTATCACATGAGCTTTTGTGGGAGAAAATCCCACTTTGTCAGATGCTTTGAAGAAATATTTTTGGTCCCTTTCTGGTAGGTTGACTAGCTTTTCAAAGCAGAAGAGTTAGGACATTATCTCACAGGTGCTTGGGGGCTGGATGAGTACATGCTGCAGAACCAGTAACCAGGAGGCACATCATGGAGAGGTTTAGTAGCTTGGAGAGAAGGGCAGGAATCCTGGCTTTTCTCCTTGTGTAGCTGCTCGTTGCTTCAGAGCTGTTCCCAACTGCAGTCTTCAAAAACTTGTGTAATGGGGCTATGCTTGTTATAAAGCTGACCAGAGGGCTTGATAAATTTTCCTCTGTACAGTTCGCTGCCAAATGTGAGGGAACAAATTCTAAGAGCAGAAATAAGAGAAGAGATCTGGTCAAACTGCAGAACGCACTTTTAACTAGTTAAATCCATGTTTGTAACTGCTGTGGTTAACCACTTTTAGATGATGTCATGAACCTTCTTTTATTGGGGCTATTAAAATGCAATAGAGGAATAATAAAATTCACTGTTAGATTTAATTTCTCTGTGCTTTGTTTATTTTTATTAACCTTCCTGGCTTTGAGAATGGTTTTTGTTGCAGTGAATTTAATTAGCATATTAAATGATTGTAACCTGTTGTGGTTGAACAACAATAGGAAGAGATACTAAGTAGTTGGCTTGCACCAGTCCTACAATGCTTGTTTGTCCTGCTTCTTCTCTGTTTCAGAGGCTTCTGCTGTAGCCAAAGTGTTAGTGATTTGTCTAATAAGGTAAATCAGATGTCTGGACATATGAAAGATGGGACATGAAGACATACAGAAATCTTTTTACACAAATATGGCTGAAGTTAAATAAAAGTTAAAATGGTCATAGACTGTTGGCTGACTTGACTACAGCTTTGTATAATGAAGCCTGATTTTTTTTCACCTTTGCTATCATGGATGAAGTTTATGGAGTGTACTTAAGTACAACAGTGAGCTGGATCTTTGTACAGTTGTTAGTATTTACAGTTGGAGATGTTTGTTATTGGCTTATCAGGTTAAGTGATGGCTGAAGTAAAGCTTTTGGGTTCATGCTAATTGTGTCACTTGTTTGCTATTAGTGACATTTATGATACAGTGATTGCATTACATACATGTTTTCAACCATAAGGGCAAATGTACTGTCAGCACTCAGCTAAAGAAGTCTGATCAGGCACTGAACACGTTCATGGGTTACCTTCTCTCAGTCTATGACATGACTGTTTAGCTGTTATGCAGAAACTACGTCAGCCTTTACCAGACCATACCTGTAGAGAGAATGAGATAAGTGCAGCTCCGCTCACACTTCTGTCTCCTGGTCCCTGAGCATAAATACAGAAGCATTTCTTTAACTAAATGTTATTAGGTGTTTGCCATTGCAATTGCATACATTAAAATGAAAAGGAAATGTACATTGATTATTTACAGTGAAGTTTATATATGTGTAATAATTAAAATGAATAATTTCCCTCAAGAAGTTTTAATAGTAGGCTGCAGTGCCTCAGGGAAAAAAGTCCTGGAACCTCAGCCCTTACGTACCATATATATATATTTTTTAACAATAATTAACATGCAAAGGAAAATTTGCAAGTGCAGTTTTGGCATGCTACTACCAATATTGTTGATGGGAGAGACCTGGTCGAATTCATCTTCATGGGATTCCTTAAACCAATGGATCCCAATCTGTGGTCTGTGGACCACTGATGGTCCACAAAGGTACTGCAGGTGGTCTGTGGGGAGAAAAAATTAATGTAATAATAATATAATCCCAAGTACTTCTTGTGTATCATTTGAAATTACAATATTATTTGCAATGTAATTTCCTTCACAAACATCCTTGTGTAATATAATGTTCTCTGAATTTAAAGTGGTGGTTTTACATGACATGACATCAACGTGAACCACTCTTCTTTGCACATTTTTAAAACAGCTTGCTTACACGGTGGTCCACGTAAGCTTTCTACGGTGGTGTAGTGGTCTGCATAAAAGAATAGGTTGGGAACTTCTTACAGACTGGAAATCCATATAGTAGACATCAGAAGCAGTGACAATAAAAGTGAGAAGCTTAAATTGCCTTTTGCAATAGCAGCTCCTCAGTGGGCTGGGAGGAAACCTAAAACCAACGATAAAATTACATGGAAAGCTTTACGTTTACTTTACTCATCTTACTGCTGTGAGAAAATGTGTAATATACCCACAGTGTAAATAGAAATGTTTTACATGTAAATATAGTTAGTGTCCTTTGAAGTGGTAGCTAAGAGACATGGGAATCCTTTGAGAGGCTCGCGTAATAACTACAATCCTTGTCAAGTGGTCATTGTCATCTAGCAAAATCCTCTTAGTATAGCTGAACCAACATTGCCCATTAAAGCTTGTTGTATCTGTACCAAGGATGCAGTTGCTAAACAACTTCCTCCAAACCCATTTTTGGATTGAGTTCAATTATTCATCTCAGTAAAATACTGTTGGCTGTTAACAATGGCTGGTTTAAGTTGGATAAAATAAATTGCTTTAAAGCCCTTATAGTTATTCAAGGATTTTTCCAGGCACAGATAGTATCACTTCTTTCTTTCTTTCTTTCTTTCTTTCTTTCTTTCAATAATCTGCTATAACTGTGGCCTATTACCATTCTGTTTTGGCCACAGTGCTTAGATAAGGTTGCCATCTTTTTATCTCATGGAACAAAATATATTCAGGAGTTTTCTGTACTTCCATCCCACTTACTGTGCACATTTCAAGACTGATAGCCATTTTGGTGATGATGTACATATACTTAAATCTTCCCTGAAATCTTTGACTGATGTAATCAGCTTTACAGTGGCAAGGCTCAAGAAAGGAGGTTTGTTGTTAATTCTGTCTGGACGCTTCCTCCGTGAAAGGGTTAATAATGATTCAGTAGCAGGTAGTGCATGGATGCACTTTCACATCCTGAAGGTTGACAAATTACCCAAATCTCTCTCTCTTTGCTGGGTATATTGACCTGTCATTGCGATGATCAGTGACTCAGAAAACTTCCTGAATTTTTAACCCAAGTTTTAACACAAGTGGCTTTGGCAGCATGTGTGTTTCTTTTAGTGTAGTAGCTAATAATGTATCCGGTGTGCAAGGGCAGTTCCTGGATGCTGCAGTGCTAAACACTTAATAAAAAGCACATAAATCTTCACCTCAGAAATATGTTCCACAACACCTATTAATGTGGATTTTCTACATTTTGATCTCACCAGCTTGCAACAATTCAAGAAAAAGTAAAGTATAAAATCACATTTCGGAGCATGAATTGGGGGTCTTGAGTAATTGCTACCATGTCAAAATTACAAATTATTGTTCCTTCCATGACCTTTACAGCTTTACTTGTTTCTAGCTGATTTCTCTCTCTGTGTATGTATAGGGCTAAGAAGATAAATTTACATATTATCTAAAACATTTTTGGTTTGATTGGGGCTGATGATGAACATGGAGGCCCACCCAGAAAATCAAGTTCACTTAGTTTTTGTCTGAGGCTCATGTTCTAGCTTAAATTTGCAGTGGAATCTGTATACTGAGAGTGCTGTTCATGTAGTACAGGCAAGATATGGAAATCTATCAAAACTTTAATGGGGGAAGCCTTCTTGGCCAATTCATTTCTTTTGCCTTTTTTGGTGGCCTGACAATAGCTCGACATAACCATACCATTTATAACTCTCTATGTTGGGTTTGGTCCCAGATTGTCTCCATATTGTGGTACAGAAGCTTCACTTGCCTACAACTTGTGTATTTCAGTAAAAACATCCATTGCACAATTCCAAAGATACTTTGTACAAAGGAAATGATGATGTCCCACCAGAGTATGAACTTGGAAACATTTTAAAGATCTACATGAGGGATAGTGTTTTTGCTAAGACAGGATAGTTTTGGTTTTGGTTTAACAAAGCTCATAAATGTAAGAATGTGCAATAGAAAAGTCCCAAAGTCCATTCTTTCCACATGCATGAGTTTAAGATCCCAGGTTTGTGCGATTCTGAGTGTTTCCTGAACAGGTGACTGACAAGTACTGATGGACCTGCAGTCTTAGTACCATGTTGTTAGTGATGTCAAATACCTAAACAATCTAGCTGAAGTAAATGGTGAAGCACTATAGTGGCTCGAATCGATTCTTTCCAGCAGAACTGCAAGTGTGGTGGTGGGTAATTGGTTTTCCTCTTGGAATCCCCTCACCTGCCGGATCCTAGAATTGCTTCTCTTTGATAGATACATAAAATCATGGCATTTCATTATCTCTGCCATTGGACTTGACTTGCCAGCACTATGTCAATGACATTCAACTCTGTATGTAATTTTCAGCTGATGCAAACACTGCTACTACTAAAGTGTCAAAATGCTTTCACGATGTTGGCTCTTGATTGAAGAGTAAGTATCAGAAGCTGAATCCAGTTAAGAATGAAGTTCTTGGCTCAGGTAACTGTGAGCACATCAGGTTTCTGCTCAAGTCTTTCCACTGGCTTCCAGATCACCTCCCAAACCCATCTTAATACCTTGGCCCTAATTTTAGGGCAGCTGGTGGATTAAGCCCCACTTCACATCAGAGAGTGAATTTTGATTTATGGACCACCATGATGGCTGTGCTCCTTTGGAACAATGCATACTTCAAAATTAGGACAAAGATTCTGAAAGCTAGGATCAAAGCATTCTCTTGCAGACCTTCAGCCATGGAGCAGTCTTCTACAGGAGGCCAAGCAAATCAAGGGCGTGACTATCTTTAGGAAACATTGGAAAGTCTTCCTCTTTGAGAAGAAATTTCTAGTGTAAATGATCCTCCCAATTCAAGTACTCCTTTATTCACAATCTCCTACCAACTATCCCACAGAAACCAAAACCAAACCCCCTGTCTGCAAACACAGCTTTGACCCTGTGAAGAGAGGAGGGTCAGTGATTCCTTGAAATCCTTAAGGACTTTGTTTTATTACTGATTTTACATAGAAGATTATTGTAATGGGTGGCAATGTAAAACCCTACAAGAGAGTACAATCAGATTCAACTGACTTCCATGGGAGTTAAGGGTGTACAAATTGTCTTAAGGTTCAACACTTTCTAAAACACCAGCTATGGAAGATATTGAGTTTTTTCAGAAAGCAATTGTATTTATCTTAAAAAACAAACAAACAAACAAACAAACAAACAAACAAAAACAAAACAAAAAAAAAAAACAACCCAAAAAAACCACTTAGTTCAGCACAGATCTTTTTTCCAAGTATGGCTTTTAGGGATGTTACAGAAGAACCATGCAGTTTGAAAGAAAACTTTTAAAAATGTTTTGCCTGTCAGTATATGCTGGATTCCAGTCTTACTGTATATTTTCAAATATGAAAAGTCAGTACTTTTCTCTAGCTTGTAGGAACTCTGAATAATTCCTTGTGCCACATCTGGGCTGGACTTTCACCCTGGATATGGAGCATACAGTGCTATTGTAATGTTTCTAGTGTGCAGATAAGGTACAAACAAAACAATTGACTTTTTGCTTTTTCATCTGTTTCAGCTTTAATATCTTAGACTTATTCTGGAAAAAAAATTCTTGTGGCAGTCTTAAAAGACGGTATCAAGACAATGCAAGAGACCAATGCAGAAAGAAAAGTCAATGATACTGTTATATTTTGTGCTTGAAAAGGAAGAAAAACTGACCCCAAAATAAATGAAGTATAACTTTAAAAAATACCAGTCACAGGCAGCAGAATGAGGTGGGAATAAAAGTGTTGTATTCCCTGCCGCTTCCTATACACCACGTCCCTGAGAGGAGAAATTGCTTTGAAAGTCTTAAAGCAGAAAACTTAAAAAGTCAGCCTTATTCTAAGATGGGACTGTCAGCAGGCCTCCAATGAAACTTTGGGAAATGATGAAAACTTTAAAAGCTTGCTTTTATCACCACACACAGGTTTGGACAGGACTGCTAAGAGAGCCAATCTATAATGATGGATACAAGATGAGAGAATAGTTGCACACTATAGGCCAGAAATCCAAACCCTTACTCCCAGTCTTGGCTCCTATTTTTTACGTGTCATCTTATAGATATTTCCTGAAGATAGCAGCTGCTGTATTAGCATGGACGAATCTTCTCCCATATTCTGTCTCAAACAGTGCCTAATACCAAATGCTTCAGAGAGGTTTTCTGACTTTTTGGAATAAAGCTGCTAATGATGCTATACTGTACGAAGGAGGAGGGGAAGTTTTACTGCCTATTACCCTGAATCAGCAGGTGTCATAGCCTTTACGCCTTCCACTAGGATTTGTATGAAGTGTTTGGAAGCCTGTAATACCTTGTTTCACATGAAGGACTGGAGTCAGAGAGCCAGTGGCCAAAGAGAGAAGCTCTCATGAGGCCCCTGAGGAGAAGGTGCACAGTTTCATGACCCTGATTCAGCACAGTGCGCATGCATGTGGTTACATTCCTCCGCAGTCAATGGGATGTAATCATGTGCTTCAGTATTTTCCAGACTGTGGGTCTATATAATTTAAATACAGATGGCCAGATTCTTCTCATTTACTTCAGTGTGTATGTGGAATGACTATTGAAGTCAGTCTAGGTGTTCTGGGTTTTTCACTTGTGTAACTGAGAGCTGAACCTGACACCGAGACTTCATCCTGAAGATCTGTGTGATGGTCTAGTTCAACACAGGAAAATGGTGGGATACAACAGAACAGACTTGGAAATTTAAACATTACATGAAATGATTTTGGTTACAGCCAAGTTCACTGAGTTGACATACTATCCACACCAATCCTCTGGGGTAGGTAAACATTTTGTAGAAGAGTAGAGGCAGAGCCACAGTCCGAGTTGCGTGATTTCTTTGAGGTCACACAGAATGACAGTAGCAGACCTGGGAGTAGAGTCCAGGGGGTCTGGTTCCCAGTCCCCTCCTCTAACCATGAGTCAGCACTTCATTCTCAATCTTATTAAAAGAAAAACACTCCAAAGAAATGAGGCTGCTTGTGTCTTTTTAAATATTGTGATCCATTTCAAGGAAGCTGCCCAACTCTTACAATGCAAAGTGATTAGATCTGTTAGATCTGCAAGAATTATCATACCTTGGACTCTAATTTACATTACTCTATGAATGCCTGAAGTTAATTTGATGAATAAGAGCTGCTGCATGGTTGAGTACAATGTCATATCTAGTTTTGCCATTAGGAGAGTGTTTCCCTGACAGCATTTACTTCAAGCTACCAGGAGAAAAAGTATTCCTTTTGGAATGTTCTTTTAGTCATTCCATATGTTTTTTGCTTCTGGATTTTGCAGATTAACTTGGACCTTCAGAAGGATGGGAGAATGTAGACTATATTACATGGTTTTGGTGCTCAGCCCATAGAAACTAGTAACAAACATCTTCATTTCATTAAAAAAAATGTTTAAAGAATTTTTAAAGTCATAATCCTCAATCTGTCGTCACAGTTTTCTCAAGGAGGCGCACAACACTCAAAAACTAAAATATAGAGAAGGGAAATTGCTGAATGAGGTAGGTCATCCTAGTTGATTTTTGATGAAAGCATTAAAGCTTTCTGTTTCAGTTTCTGTATTGGAGTCAACAAAGTATCAGATATGAAAACTGATTTTGAAAAGGCTGAGAACTACTATGTATTGTCAGATCTTGATTTATCTTTGGTAATATACACTCTATACAGGAGCTGCTGCTACCCTATCCATGAAAATATTGTTTTCCTACTTGAAGAGCTGCCACTCAGGAGATTTGATTTTTTTCTTATATGCTTCTCATCCCTTTGAAATACAACACTACAAGTAGCTCCAGGATAAAGTAAAGGAAACACTGCTGTCATAGTTGTCTAGCATGCCAAATAGCATAACTTTTAGCAAATTAACTATAACTTCTCTCAGAAAATAGCCCCATAGCATGTGTCTAGCTCAATGCACTGTATTGTTCAAAACTCATTTTGGTTAGGCTGTCTCAAGAATGGCATAGAAAATCATACTGCAGAGTAGAGTGGGTCAGAAAAATGTTGACAGGAAAAAAGTTTTAGTGGAAATAAAATGTTCTGAAGATTTTCATTCTCCACCCCAGACCCCCTTATTTCTGACACCCTCCACTGAAAACATTATAGTGCTGTTATATAAACTGATGGGTAAATCTCGCCTGAATATTGTGTTCTTTGCCATGATTTCTTCTCAGAATTAGAAATGGAGGCTATAGAAATGTCCAGAGATGGGTGACAAAAATGACTAGAGCTGTGGAGACTGATTTCTATATGAGAAGAGATTGAAAAAACTGCAATAGTTCAGTTGAGAGGAGATATGATTGGAGGACACAAAATATACAATGGTATAGAAGAGGTGAATCAGATGCTACTCTTTACCTTTTCTCTAATAAAACAAAAACAAGGGAACAGAACAAAACTGAAAGGAAACATATTTAAAGACAATGGGATTTTTTTCATGCCAGTTGTAGTCTGCAGAACTCCTTGCCACCACATATTATAAGACGTTATATAAATAATGAGATGACCCACACTTAAAGGGAATCCACAATTGTTTTTACATAGGATAAAGTTATCAAAGACGTGAGTGAGCATGCCTTGGGCCCATCTGTCACTAACAGACATTAGCTAGGAAAAAACTCCCTTAATGGGCAAGGTATTTGACTGTGGTGTTTCTTGCACCTTTCTCAAAGCATTAGGGATTAGCCTCTGTGGAGACAAGAGACTGGATTAGGTGTACAATTAGCCTGTGTTTCTAAGGAACTTGTGAGAGCAGTAATGTTTCATATAGGCACAGACTGCAAATGGGGATTAGTGTGAGCTCTTATTTCTGGTGTAAACATGGCTTCAAAACTGTGAATGTCCCTTGGAAAAGAAGAGAATCTTGCTCTCCATGGTGCTTTCTGGGTTCTGTTTCTACTGCATGTTCCTAATATTCATTTTTTTCAGGGAGGAAATCTCAATGCATTTTTGTTGGTGCCCTTGATTTCTGTAAGGAAATAACATTCTGTTCAGTCTGTATGCTGTCTGCTGGTTAACTGTCACATTGATAAGAGATGCTTCTTGTTAATAAGTTCTCCATGACCTTTACAGGCCTCAAACAGGGATAACTTTGGAAAGTATTTTATATGCTTTCCATACTATTTGAAAATCCTCTCTTCCTCAAGGCCTCTACCTCAGATTTCTATTATAGTGGATTTGGGGGAGGAAAAGGGGGAATTATAATGTATTTATGATGCTAGTTCAATCAACTCATAGGGCTGGAAGGGACCTTGTGAGATCATCAAGTCCAACCCCCTAGGAGTGGAACCCAGGACCTTCTGCATGTTAAGCAGAGGTGCTAGCCACTACACTATTTGCAGGGCTTAATGTATTTAGTTTTTTTAAAAAAAATAAAGTAAAACCAATAATTTTTTGAAAGGATAATAAATCTTCCTTGGCAGTGGTTAGTTTTAAAACAAATTATACTAGAGAGTAACATCTGGAACTGTGCTGTCCATTTGCAATCAAACTCATTTTATTACAAAATCAAAAAGTCTTGTCAGTTCACAGAAACATTTGCTAAGGATGAACAAGCCATGGACAACAGATAGCATTTGGGTGCAAACACGGAAATTACAAAATAAGGTTGTAAAACACTGAGACCCTCTTTTTAAAACTTAATAATTCAGAGCAAGACTTTGGGACTTTTTTGAAAATGATAAATGGGATTCAGTCAAAGATGAACTCGGAGTTATTGAGCAACACTGGAAGTTGGAGGATCTAGTTCATAGCTTCTCAGGCTGTGGTACGTGTGTGTACTCCTGTGGATATGCTAGGCACAGACTGGGGGTACATGTGGCAGTTGCCTGCTTCCCCAGCCTCTGCTCCCAGCTGAGAGGCAGTTGAGTTTTGGTGTACTGGGAGGCAGTTGAGTTTTGGGGTAGTTAATACAATTTTCAGGAGCTGGGGGTACTTGCTACTTAGAAGGTTGAGAAACACTGCTCAAGTTCTATTTGAAGATCTGTTGGTAAATTCTGTTGTGACTTCATATGGGATAAATGTTATTTAAAAGACTTACTTAAAATGCCATGCAGATAGTACCCATTTGTCATTTTCTAAAAATGCATTGTCTTATTTACTGCATATTTTGCCCCATTGTTTTTCTGCTGGGACTCGTGCTATGATTCCATGTGTCATCTGTGGCTAACAGCACTATTAACTTTGTGGTGCTCAGCCTACATTCTAGTCACACCGCTTTCAACTAATTCTTGCAGCGCCGCCAAGCTATATTGCTAGAACCAGTGCTATTTTTTTTTTTTTGGGTAAAAAAGAAGGGGGAGGGGCTTAGGGTACTCATATCTCAATAGTAAATTTGAATAATGCCTCTCCTCTTCTAGTGTCACACTTCTTTCCCCTGATGACCCCATCCCCGAGCTGGGCAGCAGGGCCGGCAGAAAGGCTGCTGGTATTCTGTACCCCTGTGGACCATCACTTAAAAAGCACTGGATAGAACTGTAGTGAATTACTGATGATACATGCAGCTAATGGTGTGAACTGTTGCTAGGGCCTGTGAGAATAATACATTCACTATTTTCTTAAATTTGCATCAGAAAGTCAGGTTATAGGGAAGCTAAAGACGTTTTCAGGGACAAGCTGGACACTGAAGAAGAGATGAGAGAAGAGTAGCTTCTTGGGCTAATGCTGATTCCTTATTGTAATAACATGGTTCAGTATTAAACTGGTTCTTTCTGTACTTTGCCAGCATCACATGACAGTGCTGACCATTAGTCAGTTCTTAGCTTCCTTCCCTGCTTTCAGAAAACTGAATGCTGATCAAACTAATGTTCTTTGCCATTGGACCAGGGGTTTTGAGCCCTCTGACCATCTCTCTTTCCTCATCATGGGATGATATCAAGTACCTATCATTTGTGTGTGGGAGCAAGAAATCTGTGCTTGGAGAGGGGTTGGATGACACGGGAGGAGCTAAAATGAAAATTTGGGAGAAAGTGTGATAGCTCTCCCCTGATGGAATAAAAAGGAAGGGTGCTTTCCAGTTACAAAAGAGTAATAGAAGGAGTAGGAAAGGGAAGTTATTGGTGTGAAGACATGTGCAGGGCCGGTCATGCATGTGCCTAACGTGGAATTGCCCATGTCTTTAAAAGATCTTGGCTGTGTAGTAAGTAGTTCCTGTCTGTTCTGTGATCTTGAGAACATTAAGTTAGCTCTTCATTTCTGCATTTAGTTCATTATCTCAAGGGCAAGGCCACGCATGACTGCTGCAGAAGATCCGTTGTGTGAAAATGGTTTTAATGCAAGCCACCTGCTGTAAAGCCCGCTCTGTGTTTGTAAATGATCACTTTCGCTTCGCGATGTGCATCTTTTACTTAATGAATAATTCATTCTTTTATAAATGCACAGTTGAATCCTTAATAGATGTTCTGAATAGTAGGACTGTTTGCTGAGGGAAAAGACAGATTTGTCTTGAAAGCTATTTACAGTATTTGACCTTCCATTAGCTAGCTCACTGCATCCTTCCTGGGTCTGCTATTAGGAATTCCTTGTTCTAGAAATTGATTCTGTATCTATATTAATTTCTAAATATTTTGTATTTAACATCTGTTCATACTTCTGTAAGTCTGTATAATAGCTTGTTCTTTTTGCCAGATATCAATCTGATACAAGATTAACATAGCATTGAATTATTTATTCTCTTCTTTCAAAACTGAAGGCTGCTGCTGAAGATCAAATGCAGAAACCTTTCCAGTGAGGTTACTTGAACAACATAAACATTCTTAATTCCTTAATATAACTTAGTGAAAGGTTACAAATGATTACAAAGCTGTATGGTGGTACTGTTGTATGTCCTTAATTTAGTCCTTCATTTTACCAATATGCAGAAATTGAGAGCCTACATATTTAACAGTATGATGGGTTTTTGGCTCACATTTAAAAAAAAAACAAAACAAAAACAAAATGAAGTTCTTTCTGCCCTTTGTGGACATGAGATCCTATTAACCTTTGTATAAAATTAGCAATTTGTCCCTGTCTCCCTGAATACAATGTTCCTATTGTCTTGAATTCTCATTACTTATTTCCTAAAATCATTTGAAAATATACAGGGAAAAATTGCTTTGGTTTCAAATTATGGGCCAGTAAGATGGTGTGCTTCAAATAAAAGGGCTGTTCTGTAACTTGGAAACAGATTGTGGGTGGGGAGAGGGTTGGAATATTTGAGGCTGCTTAAAAGCAAGGTGTGTGACCCTGCAGGTGTAGATTATACACTAATTCTACAGGTCTTACCCCCCATTAAATTAGTCTGCATGCTTTCCTTAGTGCATTGAGAAAATTGCAAATGCACTGCTTTGTGGCTCCTTGGCAGTGTGGCATTTAGCAGGACATGGATTTCAAAACAGACTCCCATTGTTTATAATTAAAACCTGCCAAGAACTTATCAGATGCAGTGAGGAATGAAGCTCTTTTCTTTTGGGTAAGCTCCAATACTGTCAGGGAACTGATAGTAATTATTGATCTTTATTTAATAGTAATCACTCTGAAGGATAAAAGCTTATTCTGTTTCCAGTTCCCTTTATATGGTTTTGATCCTGAACAATAGAATAGTTGTTGATTGTGGCTCAGGTGTATCTGGGATACTTGTTAAATGGCTGCTGCTACGTGCTGGGTTAGTGCACTGACAGTGGATTTTCTCAGGAATGGGCTTGTCAAGCCTGGTGGTTTTTTTAAAATTATTATTATTATTTGTTTAGTTTGTGGTGTGTTTCCACCTGTGTAGTGTTGAAATCTTATTTTTAGAGAATCCTTCTTTCTTTTAAAGCAATAAATCACCAGGTAATGCAGCAGGCCTTGACTTAATCCAAATGTTTGTATGTATAGTTGAGAATTATGTAAACTGATTTCTTTTCTTTTAATTTTTATTAGGAGCCCCAGTCATGGAACAGCATTTAAATGTACTAGGCACAGTGCAGACACAGATCAGAATGGGGTGTTCTTTTTGACCCATGCCCATAGATCTAGAGGTTAAGGCATAGGAGTATTAATATGATGTAGAGTCTAACCAATTGCTCTATCACAGTGGTTCCCAACCTGTGGCCCATGGACCACTGGTGGTCCTTGAGGGTACTGAAGGTGGTCTGTGTAGGTGTGGGGAGCGGGGAGATAACTACTGCAGATAAATGTATTGTGATGAGTGCAATATGTTTGTGAGTGAGTATAATAAATTATTAGTAATTGATGCATTTTTAATGGCCTTTGAGATACAAGTTTGACTCCTGTCAGCCCTAGACTATGTTAAAAATGTTTAAAACGATTTGTTTACATGCTGGTTCACGAAAGCTTTTGATGACAATGTAGTGGCCCACATAAAGGGAAAAGTTGGGAGCTGCTGCTCTATCACTTCTTGTGTAGCTGTGGGTACACTGATATGTGCTGCTGGAGAGCTCTGCTGTAAGCAATAACTCAAACTGCTATGCATATGGCCAAGGAAACTCCTGTGCTTTTTGCTCTGGTTCTGTATACTGCATACCACGTTAGTTCTCTGTTTTTCAGGGCTGCACATTAAGTGTAGGACCAACTGGTGTTAGACTTTGGTAATGAAGCTTTGTGACCATGATGATTTTTTTCAGTTTATTGTTACTTTAAATAGGCACCATCAACTTGAAGATCACTCATCTCCATGAAAATGTCTGTATAACTTCCTATAGTTTAGTAATAATCTTCAAGATGGTTAGATTTTATAGAAAGTAGTGTAGAAAAATCTGTCTTTTCAATTTTACTTTGTTAATTTGAGAGCATCAGGTCTATGGTCAGTTTCTTCATTGTTGAAAAGCCCTCTTAAACACTTCAACAGGAGAAGATGGAAAACGATATCACTTTTGAAAAAAGAATTTTTAAATCTAGGATGAAAAGAAATCTCTGTCAAAAAATGGCCTAAAAAAATCCCAAACCAAAAAATACCTTAGTCAATATCAAATGATTGCATTTGTGTCCTTTGAGAAGTGTCAGGCTAACTTTTGGGACTCACCAATGTGTTTTACTGCAAGATGTCAAAAAAAAAAAAAAAAAAAAAAAAAAAGGGTTTTCCACAAAGGATACAGGGGGGCTTACAGAAGTTATGGGGAAATGACACCATCTCTCTCCCCATTTATCAGAGTATTTGCACTGCAGCTCCCAGTCATGGAAATTATAATTAATGGACACCAAGCAAAGGAAATTAATCTATATCAGTTTTAAATAGTAAGCTTCGTTGTAGACTTATTAGTTGTTGCCATCTTTTGTCCCTCAGTCTTATCCCTTCTCTTAAGCAATATTATAACTGAGATTTGGGAGGGAAGATTGATGGGATCAGGGGCCAGACTTGGTCAGATACTGTGTATTTGCAATCCAGTTATTTATTTAACTGAAGGGAAATTGACAGTCATGTTGCTAGCCAGCATAAGTTTTACTAAATACACAGAATAGTCTTGTGTAAGAAGCTGTCTCTGTTGTTCACACCCTTTGTGCCTTTGTCATGTGGATTAGCAATTTAAATTACTACTGGAGGGTACAAATTTTATAATCTTAATTACTAAGAAACAATCTATGTACATCCAAGTCAAATGTACCAGTTGAGTCTATTGGGTGTGTCTTAGTAATCCTTTGATACCAGGGAAATAGATGAGAGCAGTACAGCAGGATTAAAAGCATAATTATAACAATTGGGTGGTCATATTTAAGAAGGTTCAGCATAGGTTAATTCATTCTTATATGAACCTCAACGTATTTTACCACAGTCTGCTCATCTCTTGGATGATGATTATAGCTGATCTGTTCCCCATGACTATGCTTTCATAGTCACTGCTTCCTTTGGTTTTTCAAATTGCAGTTCAATTCCTGCCTTTTAGTTACAAATTAGCTCCTTACGATTAAACATTAATCAGAAGGTTCTAGAACACAGGTTTCAGGAGGGTTTGTTTCTGATGGCTTTATCTTGATTTCATGTGAAATGGGTCATAAGCAGAGTTCCACTGATTTTTAACTCTATTTTGACCCTGGGTTAAGGATGGTTCCTGATATGCTCCAGAGAGAATTTCATCTAGTTCTGCTTGTCCGGAAGGATGGGCTCTGGCCTCGAGAAGCTTAGACCATCTGTTCTGTTCTCTCTGCTTGTTCCATTTGCCTAAGACATCAGGCCAGTTAAAAATTGGCTCTGGAGTTCCTGAGTTTTTCAAGTCCTTTGAGTTACTTGAGCAGTTAATTTTGTTCATAATTTCATTCATTCATATGCACGTCTTGCTAGTCATCTATTCTGAATGCCATCTTTTGTGAAGACTTGATAGCCGCCTCTGATTTGGAGCATGAGAAATGTCATCTTACAAATGTTGTCATATAATGGAGGTAGTCTGGAAGGATTTCTTCAATCTTAATTACTGGATGTTCATTATAACACAATTTTTCTGTAAATATAGCCATATTCTGCACTGCTTTTTTTGGCTAATGTAACCTGTTCAATGTAAACCATTTTTGAAATACAGAGTTAAATCTTGGCCTGCAAAAGTCAGTCAGTCAGGTTTGCCATGACCTACAACAGTGAAGATTTCAACCATACTAAAATATATCTCCCCAAAACCACTAACCAATTCCTTTCTGAAATTTGGAAATTTTTATCTTTTTGATCTAGTGTTATTTATAGAGCTAGTCGAAAAATTTTTCAAATGAAAAATCTTTTTTGTTTGTTTGAGAAATGACCTTTTTTGTCCCCCCCCCAAAAAATCAGAAATTTCTATCAAACATTTGTTTCCAGTTAGGTTGGAAATATTTCCTTCCTTTTTGTCGTAGTACTCCCCCCCCCACTTTCTTTCTTCTGCCCCATTTCAATGGCAAATGTGGCTGGGGGGGAGAGAACAAAACATGAAAATTTCTATTAAAAATTCTCAAGAAGTTTGGAATAAATGAAAACTCATGCTTGAAATATGAACAACAAAAGGCTTCTGATTTACCCCTTTTTCTCTCCCTCTACCCCAGTTTGCTGTCTCTGTCCTTTTTTTTTTTTTTTTTAAACTCTAATTGTTTTGGTTGGGTCATATTCAAGATGCAATTTCTTGGTGTCCATGTAATGGAACCTGTTTGTGTCTTCTGCATATTAAAGAATAATATACTGTTAGCAATGTATTTTTCTGGATGGTTGCTGCTGTGGGTTAACAAATCCCAGATTTTCTCATGAAATGCAAGCACTGATGTCTTTGCTATTTCTGTTAAAGCTATTAGCACTGTAATGAAGGCATCTCATTTTATGTCAGGTGTTCACAAAGAATGTTCCTGTTTCTTACTTTGCTCTGTAACAGTAACTTTATGCTGCTCAGCGGTACAAATTTTCCAAGGGAGACCAGGAGATGTAATCTGATATCTCATTAGGGTGACCCCATTTCTACCTCTTTTTGTGGTAGTGTAACAGGAGTACTTAGAAATTTTATGTAAACACTGTAACTGTTGGGTCAAGAGAACTTCAAGCTAGGTGGTGACAGGTGCTCTGTAGTATGTATTAGAAAACCACTGTTAGTCTTAAATTAGGTAAGTAGAAATTAAGAGTTTGTGAAGAGGAAAATGATCTTAGTTTGAGTGTTATCTGGGAACAATGATGGTGAAGGAGCCTCAGTGCTCATGTTGAGTTATTCTGGGAATGGTCCCATTATAAATAACTTGCACAGACAGACAGGGCAGGTTTAATGAGTTATTTGAATTTATTACTTCATCATGAACTTTTTTTTTTATAAGGGATTTGTAGGCAACAGCCTTCCAGGACAGTGAAAGAGCGAGAGGAAAGACAGCTAGACTAACTTCTGTGATTGGTGAAAAGATTCATTTTTAGGTGTGGAGGTGAGAAAAGGCTACAAAGAGTCAACTTTCTCGGCCTTATTCAGGGGTTCACAGCTCGCCAGTAGGATGGGCGTTACTAGGCCAGAGCCAGACATAAATATCATTGAAAGTATCTGCTGGCCTCCAAGTCTATCATTCTGATCTGGGAGCAGCTCTGGGTTCCATAGTACAGAATAAGGGCAAATCTAGCAGTTATTGTTCTAGTTTCAACTTTGGAGTAAATGGGATCACTCTTGTCTATCAGGTCCTCAGTACTGGGATCTTAGAGAGGAACCCAACTCTCTTTCTCTCTCTCTGAGGAAGCTCAGCATGGTAGGACTGATCTGTCTCCTATTGACATCAGTCAGAGGCTTTCTGTTGACTTTTACGGGAGCAGGACCAGGCTCCACCTGTCAGTGGTGTTTGTCACATCAGTGTCTGAGCAGAGGCAAGCACATACCTGATGTGAGTGAAATGATTTATTCCCTAAGCACACATGCAGTAGAAACCTTTTACCCAAGTACCAACATCATGAGTAGGATCAAGGGGTCATGGAGGTTGATAAGAAACCTCAGGCGCGTCTTTCAGTTTTTGATTTTTCCTGTGCTTTGATTCTAGCTGCTAGAGGAGCAGTTCTCTGCCACTGTGTTAGGACACATTATTGTCTCATCACACAGCAGTAGGTGTGTTGTGGAAAGCTGGGGAGATGGTTGGATTTGGCTGCGGTCGGCTGGTGTGTCCTGCGGGATTGTGACACGCTACAAAGTGTATCACAACTTGCAAAAAGTTGAGAACCACTGTGCTAGAGTATATCACAGAAAATATATAGCAGTTCTTCAGTATTTTTGTACCAGAAGCCAGATTCATGCTAGTATATTGATTGTACTGTAACTGAGTTCTGAGAAAAACAAACAAGGAGTCCTGTGGCACTTTCAAAGACTTAACAAATTTATTTATTGCATGAGCCTTCATGGGAGAAAATCCCATATGATAAATAAATTTTTTTAGTCTTTAGAAGTGCCCCAGGACTCCTTGTTTGTTTTGCCGCACGAGGATAACATGGCTGCCCCTTTGGAACTTGAGTTCTGAGAATGTGCTAAGCACTGAACATAATTCCTGTTCCAATGATTTTATAGCCTGTGTCTCTTATGATTTTCGTCTTTAAACAATCCTCAAAATTCTTATTGATCGTTTGTATTAGTGTAGCACTTGGTTCCTAATCAGGGGCTAGAATCCCATCGTGCTCAGCTCTGTACAAAGACAAAGGAGAAATTGTTTCTGCTTCAAAGAGCTTACACAACAGACATAACAATAGGAGAAGGGGTAGAATGTGCAGTCAGAGTGAACAATGATGGCAGCAAAGGCATGGGAATTCCATGATTTTTTTTTCTTCAGTAAGTTTATTTAGGAGGGGATAAAAGGAAGGAAAGAGGACATTGAAGGGAAGTGGGATGCAGCAAACAAGGAAGGGGAAGTGGAGAAGAGGGTAAGAGTGACACTGAGGTGAAGCGACTGTGAAGGAGGAAGAGTGGGAGGTTAGAGCAAACAGCCAATCAGCACAGGACAGGGAAAATCCAGTGACAACTGTAGAAAGTTCTTGAAAGGATGTTTTTTGGCTGCTTGTGCTCTTACCTGGATAGAGTCTCTGGGTAGCTCCTCTGTGCAGCTTTCTTCCAAGTCCGGATGGGTAGATGCAGGGGTCACAGTGCTTCCAGAATGTGTGAACAGTTTCCCATATAAGTGTCTCTCCCATTTTAAATATGGGTAAACAAAGGCAGGACAGTTAAATGACTTGATGTCCAAGGTCACGGAGGAAATTTATGTGTGACCTGGAATTAAAACTTAGGAATTTTAAATGTTCTTTCTTTGATTTTGATAGATATATATTTTGTTGGACCTAAAACACAAGGGCCTGTGAATATGTATTAAAATATGGGTCTTTATAGACCTTTGACTACAGTTACAATATCCTTAAAGAGAAATTTTTAAAAAAAATGTCCTGCAACATACGAAAGAATACTTTTGCTGGGGAGAAAAGAGATGGGACCGTCAGCAACCTGACAGAGAACTATGCTACATTTGCAGAACACATACAGCATCACTTATTACTTATTTAGCAACCGTGACATTTATCAAAGTAAATGAATGCTTCAAAATCCTGTTCAGCATTTTTAGAAGAAAAGGCCTGTACTTTAAGTGAAGAATCCTGCCAACAGCCATGCTTTTGTAAATAAGGATACATGAAATAAGCAGACACACTGATAGTTTTATATTGTCTGTCAAACCTGAATAAATTGAGATGGATTAAACCATAGAACTTCTTACACTCCATGTCTAACAATAAGCTATGGGCAGCTTTCAAAGTAATGGATATATAGGATGGTTTTCTGTTCTAGAACAAACAAAGATATAAAGAAGGTGTAGTTAAAAAAAAAAAAACGTGCTCACATGTGACATTTATTATCATAAATACACAGTGGAACTTTACCACCATTGGTGGATTTGATTTTAGAGGAATTAGATTAGTGTTAGTTGTGCAGTATCTCAGTGAAGTGTAGTGAGAGGAATATAGCCATAACCTATATGATATTTTGATACAGCATGAAAGATGTATTTAATTTGTCTTGCTTTAAAGTGTGCAGTTTGATTTGTGTCCTGAAAAATGGAGTGCTCTCTACGCAAAGCAAAATCAGCACAGCCAATGGGAGTGTTATTCTTAAATTATTGGGATTGCGGGTCTGCCATATAATGTAGTCATCTCAAGGGTAGAAGAGAATAATTTTTAATCAGTGCATAGCAATGTTACACAGCAGTTCAGGAGACAAATAAGAATGGACACACCTTTGCTTTCTTGACCCCTGCTATCAACTTTTGCCCTTATGTACTTCTCTCTGGTTTGTTTTCTAGTTCTGTGGCAGGCATGCATGATGTGTCTGTACAGTCCTGCGCATGTACCAAAATGTGGAACCGCATCCAATCTGCATCCACTAAGTGGTAGCATTGATCTGGTCCGAAATCCATATGCTAGCTTTTACCTGTGCCCGTATCTGCATCTGCAACGGAGCTTTGGCTCTCGCTCAGCATTTCAGCCTTTGATTGGTTCATTCCCCGTATGGGTCCCACCTACTTCTTCCTTTTCTTGTTTGCAGTTAGCATGTCATGCTGTCAATCAGAGATTTCATTGGTGGGCAAGGAAATCTGATTCACAGCATGCGAACCACAAACAAGAAAAGGAAAAAGCCGGCAAGGAATGAGCAGGGCTTTCCAAGCCGCAGACTGAGACTGTGATTTGTTGGCAGATCACAATCAGAACTGAGTTAGGATTGGCTGGTGCGCTTCCTGGCTTCCCTGTGTGCAGCTGACACAGATCAATGGGGGAGCTGCAGTGGTGGATTGAACTGTGAGAAGCTAAAAATAGAATCCGCATTCATGAGTCAATTCGCAGCAGTGGGTTTCCGGTTATCCGCACCCGCATCTGCAAATGCAGATAACCGTGGATCTGCAGCGAATACCCATGGATCTGCAGGGCTCTATTTATAACTTCTTACCAAGAGAAAACATGAGGAAGAGAAATTTATAAAGAAAATTATGCAGCTTTTCGCTCTGCAGATGTTTTTAATTAGTTGCAAATAATGAACTCTTCACTCCATTTGCCAACTCCTAGATCCTTTGTAAGTGGCAGTGTTCCTACTGAGACATTCCTAACCATCTCCTGTCAAATTAAATAAAAGTGGGGAGTGAAATCAGTAGTGTGCTTCAGTAGCTACAAGTGTTGAAAGGAGGCTGAAGATGTGGAGTTGTTTCTTCCTAGAGTTGAAGAACTTTGGCACACAAACTCTCTTTACGTCATCATCAGAAGCTGATCCAATAAAATATATTACCTCACCCACCATGTGTGTGTCATGTTCTGGAACCAGCACAGCTGCAACAACATTTCAAACAACTTTGGAAGGAAAGAAAAAAAGAAAAGAAAAAGAAAAACCAAGATTAGACTAACATGGCTACCCCTTTGGAACTTGTCAACATTGGAAACAGGTCAGTTTTGATGAATTTTCCTTTTAAACAATTTTGGAAAAAGTTTTGAAAATGTCAACCAAAAAAATTTAAACATGAAATAAATTTGAAATGGAAAATACCAAAATAATATATTTTGATTGGCCTAGTCTGAATTTTTTGTTGTTGTGGTTCATGAAAATTTAAGGTTTCAAATCTTTGTTCTGATCCGAAGATGAGGAAAGAAATTGAAATCTTGAGTTTTCATGGGATGGGACAGCCCATTTACTCCTCCACTCTAGATTCAACCACTTCTGAGCAAAAGGTAGGAAATTGTATCCAACTGTATGACGACTCTCATGAAGCAGATTGTAGTTCTCTAAATTGAGATTTTGCTAGGGAGTCAGGAGTAACACAGGACCCTTACAAAATGTATCATGGGCGGTTTGATGTTCGCAAGCGTTCAGGAGCCCTTATTTACATATCAGAAAAACAGCTCAAAAATCACTTTTAGCACAACAAAATCCCCACTGCCACTATTGATTCAGAGAAGTTTCAGAAAGAAAAGTACCACACTGTCAGTAGTACCATATCCAGCAACACATTGACTTTTCTCAAGGTCTGTTATCCAAACATGGTGCAAGCTTATCCCTTTTTACTTTGTACAATTTGCCAACCTGTGGCGGCATGACTAAGAAGGTTCTTTCCTTGTCAGGCTTTTCAAGCATCTAAGATTAATTATCCCAATGGAAGAATACAAAATTATAATCAGAAACAACTGAATGGAAGAACATTACAGTTCCAAATTCAATTATTCTTTCAACTAAATAGAAAAAGATGTGAACTTTGACTCTAGAGTGGGGTTGCTTTAGTGAACTTCCTAAATTTCACTTTCAATGGAGATGATAATTGTTGGAAATAATATGAAAAATCAGTTCAAGACATTGCAACAGTAACATTTACAGTGTATCCCTCCTTAATAACAATATGTTGTATCAAATCTTCCAGGGGAGCATATTTTGTTTCTGTCTGCTCTATGAATTGGAGGAAATGCAGAGGAGAGCAACAAAAATGAGTGAGACTTGTGGGAAGGATTTATGCAGAAAGATTAAAAGAGCTAAATATAATCTGACCATACTCTACATGACTAAAGAGGGGGAGAGAACTGCTAAAAGTATTTGAAGGGTATAAATGTCAAGAAGGAAGAGGGATTGTGGCCCATAAGGGTTCAAATAGCAATTAGAGTATTAATGTGAGCAAAGGGTATTCTAGGTTGAATATTAGGAAATATTTCCTCATAGATTTAAGAATCCTAGAAAGGGGCCTTCCAATGATATGTATAATGTCTATCACAGGAGGAATTTCCTCTCACTCCTGGAATGAAGAAGGGGACTGGTTATGAATGATGAGGAAATAGAACTAAGAAAAATGAAAATGTAAGTTGTCAGTTTTTGAGGTAACTGCACCTGTGACCCCACAGCTGTCTTGAGGGCACCCTACTTGGGTCTCAAGCATCTAGGCATCATCTTTCTCAGGACAGGATCCCACAATGAGCTCCCTGCAGACTGGAAACACAGGCTGCAAATTCCTACAATCCCTGTGATTCTCTCAGCATGCCTCACTCTAATTTCGCATCTGCAGACCTGTTCTCACTGGCTACGTCTACACTAGCAAATTAGTCCAGATTAAGGAGGCTTAATCCGGACTAATATGGTCCCTGTCTACACTAGGCTTTGCCTAGTTTGAACTAAGCAGAGCTTAGTTTGAACTAGATAGTTAAAACAGTAAGTTTGAACTAAGCACTTAGTTTGAACTTTAGTTTGAACTGGGGAGATGTAATTATGCTAGTTCAAACTAGATAAATTCAAACTAAGTGATTAGTTCAAACCAGCCACGGTTTTTAGTTTGAACTAACTTTTAGCTCGAGCTAGCTATGCTTTTTTGGTGCTAACTAAAAAGTTAGTTTGAACTGAAAAATGCAGCTAGTTCAAACTAAAAAGTGGTGGTTAATTCAAACTAAGCAAGAACTACTTAGTTTGAACTAAGGAAGTCAAACTAAGCTTCCAAGTGTAGGTGTAACCTCAGAGATAAAGACAGATTAACCAGTGACTAGTCAGCTTTCACAAAACAAAGTACTACTTATTCCAAACACAAGCATTACAGAGAAAAGAAACAATGAAAAGCTTATGCTGATGCCTGTCTTGCCGGAATTATCCGTCTCCTACATGGAAACCCCGACAGGCTTTAGAGTACCTCAGGTTGTCAGCGGGTTTCAGTGGTCACAGGTTCATGACCATTCTTGGTCTGAAGGTGAGCATTCCTTTCCCAGATTGGTGGATGAGGGTGGGTTGTTTGCCCACCCTCTTGAACCAGGTCAAAGAAGAGTGTTAGATGTCCTAGGGGATAGGTGTGAAGGAACTTCCCCAGACTTAGGAGCTTTAATGATTTGCAATAATTACCCCTCTTGATTTGCTTCTGGTAGAAGGTATAATTTGGCATGCCTATTGAACTAGGAATATATATAGCAAGTGGGATGGGGGAACATGATAGTTGCCTATATAAGACACGCCTCCAATATCAGGACAGTCCCACTGATATTGGGAATTCTAGTAACCCTAAATATGTCACTACATCTAGTAACCCTAAATACATCAGCCAGAGATACACTTAAAAAGTTTGCACAATAGTCTTGGAATATTCCATGCTTCTGAAGCATTGCAACTGTCACATAAGTATTATTTTAAACCAGATGATCCTTGTGCTGACAGGAGAGGCTTCCCCGTTGGTTTAGGTAGTCAGTATTCCTGAGAACTGGAGAAGTCTTCTATTGACCTAGCATTTTCTACATAGTGATTTATGTCGATTTAACAGTGCTGCTTGGATGTTTGGATTCTTCACGTTCCTGCCCAGTATAGTTAATCAACTTAATTTTATAGTGGTAACTAGCCTAAAGCTTTATTGTTTAATTCAGATCAAGAACCACATGTTCACACAATTTCATTTAAAAGAAGCTTAGAAGCAAGGATTTCCCTAACACTCCCTCCCCAAACCCCCTGATTTTCCCAACCGTCACCCCACCCGTTGTCAGCTGGTAACAATGTTATACCAATTTAGTGAGCACCCTGACAGTCCCCCTACCACCTCCTAATTTTAAGTCTTGGGGAAAGTTCTGCTTGGAAGATCTGTTTCTAAGAGGTGGTGAAATAGCACAGCTACAACAATGCCCTGTGATAGTCACTTTCATTTACTTAATGTTTGGCCACTAGATGTCTCTGTGGCATTTTACTGGAACTCCCAAAGGGAA
>ML681984.1:26486170-26560027 GCA_007922195.1 Podocnemis expansa
GCATGTGACGAAGTGGGATTTTCTCCCACGAAAGCTCATGTGAAAAATAAATCTGTTAGTCTTAAAGTGCTACACGACTACTTGTTTGTTTTTTTTTCCTATTGGAAAGCCTGTTTGTTTAAGTTGTAGCTTGTTGCTATTTTTCTCAGAAGTGCAGGTCCCTCCTACTGACAAATGCAGTTCAGGCAGGTGTACAAATTTTCTCAATGCCTCTGCCTGCATGTTTCAAGTCTAACCTAAGTTAGAGTCCTCTTTGTGGGATGACCTGGTAGTTGTGTCCATGCTTGTGCAGGCAGACCTTGGCCTACGTTAGTGAATGTGCCAGTGATAGTTGGTGTTTTTATGATGTGACCTGAGCACTTAACTTCAGGCAACCGGAGAGACACCTCCAACTTATTCCATGTAAACCACCAAGCAGTTATCAGAAGCTAATAGCTTGCACTTATTGTTGACTCAAACTGGATTTGAGCCAATGACTTTAATTTGAAAGATTCCGTACTGTAATATCCCTGCTCTTTAACCACCCAGTTCTTCATGAAGTGAACCTTAATTTATTCTTGTCTCCTTCAATTTAAAAGCTCTCTCAAGAGTTAGATAGTATTACTTCTGTAACAGTAATGTTGGGGTTCCTTTGTGCTAGGCAGTACAGTAAAGAGCGATCTGTTTTCCTATCCTGCAAGAAGTGTCAAGATTTCAAAAAATATTCCTGTTCCCCATTGGAACGAAACTGAGACATTTTTGCATTTTGAGAGGAAGTCAAATAGTCAATAGCTCAATAGTTAGGGCACTGGCCTGGGGTGTGGGAGACTCCAGTCACAAGTCTCTGCTCTGAATCAGGCAGGACTTGAATCTGGCTCTTTCTGATCCTAGGAGAGTGCCCTAACTACTGGACTTTTGGCTGTTCTGGAACGGGCTTCTCTCCCTGTGTATGAACTATTAAATATTGAGCCAGAGAAAGAGGCCTCTGTGCTCTAGTGGCTAGGAGACTCAGATGAGATGTGCCAATTTCCGAAACTCCCAGATTTAAAGTGAGTGCCCTATGCACTGCTGGGCTCTTGTCTGTTCTTGTTGTGTGTACTCTGGATCCGGTTTTAGTTGAGATGATAACTTCCTGACAATTGTTATCAAAGCTGATGCACTTTTGCAAGAGGCTTTGGTTTTGATGTAAAACTGTTTTGTTGAAAAATTCCTGACCCACTTTATTAAGCACTATGTACATATATAGAAAGAGACACAGGATTCTGATTTTCACAGGGGGGAATTTTGAGCTATTCACATTCCTCTTCTGTTTGCATAAAGATAAACCAGAAATCTAGGTGATATAGAGAGCCCCTGTTTGCAGACCTTGAAGCACCCAAGGAGATTTAACCTTTAATAATAGAAGCGTGTTCCATGTGTTCACAAGGAAATTCCTTCTGGGAAGAACCAAGGAGGGTTGGCCTGGTTGTGTCAACAAACCAGGGAGTTCATACAAGTTTCAGGGAGCTACTACCTTTAGCAAAACAAAATGAAGAACCATACCCCACCCCTCCCACATAATGGTGAGGTACAGAGAGTGTGGGATAGCAACAGAATATACAGCAGGTGTGTCAACTTACGGCCTGTGGGCTGGATCCAGCCCACCAAGGGCACTGATCTGACCTGCAGAGCTGCTTCCCATGCCCAGAAGCTGTCTGAAGTAGCAAAATCTAAAGCCAGACTCCCAGCACAGCAGGGCTAGGCGTGCTTCTGACTCACTCACATGATCCTAGTCACGGAACGGGAAGAAATTTGTGGCAAGGAGATCTTTGCTGGGTTGAAAATTGTATCAAATGTGCGTGGGGAGGGGAAGTGATGATATAAACCATGCTGCTGCATTCTTCCATGTCCTTTGCCACCAAGTGAAGCAAAGAAAGATGCACTACAGAGCTTCAAACTGGGATCGCAGAGTGGAGATTGTATTGGGATGTGCTCTATGTTATGATTAGGGTACCTCATATTCACTAGGGCTGTCCGGTCCTCTCCTGAAAGACAAGTGTTGGCACTAAGGGAGGCTTGAAATTGAGAAATCTTTCATATACAGTTCTGTGCAAATAATTTCTCAGCACAGCTAACAGTTGTTGCTTTGCTAATATTTTTAGTTCATCAACCATTATAGAGAAAATGTCAGCCTCTCTCACGTAGGCATCCAAGTAATATTTCTGAAATAATGTTAATAGTTTAGTTTTGTATTGATGAATAGGTAAATTTTGTACCTTGTGCTCCATTTTCAATTTTCTTTCTTAACGCATTATTGTATTTGGCTAGTAGAGTCAGGAACTCCAGGAAGCTGCCCTTGTCATTGCTACTTTCACTCTCATCTTTTCCTTTTTGAGCAGTTCCTCAGACTGCAGAGAGTTGCAGGATGTCTGCCATAACTTCAATATACATGTGGTTATCTTGCACTAAAGCAAAATTGAATAAGTAATTTGTGACTGATCTGAAAGACCATCACCTTTTGACCGAATAGGTGGCCCTAGAAAATCATGAAACTGAATAAATATTGCAAGATAGACAGGAAGATGTGGTGACATTTCAATGCACTTCAGCACTAATCTGTAAAACCCCCATTTCCTTCATTACCTTTCAAGAGTAGAATTTTTTTTGCTAAACCCTTGTTGGAGTCTGTGATGTGGATTAATGTTTATTGTGAATTGGGTGGAATCCGCTAACCATATTTAACTTGTGACTTAGCATTGCATTTGAACTCATATCTGTATGTATCCATTTTAAATTCTTAAGTAGTTGCTATTACCATTGAACTGAGCACCTCACAATCTTCAAGTGTGTATACACTTTGAGCTGGAAGTGTGATTGCCAGTGTGAAGAGACATGCTTGTGCTAGTTCTGATTGTTAGTGCACTAAAACAGCATCACAGTGGTGGCGGGGGGCTGGCCACCTGAATTTATGTCTGTCATCTCAGATGAGTATGTACTTGGGATAGCTAGCTCCTCTTGCCACCGATGCTGCTCCAGCCACACTCTATTGTACCTCAATCAGAGCTAGTGTGGGAATATCCTCTCCAGCTGACAACAAAACTGCCCAACTGAACATGTAGACATACCCATTAGCTAATGCCCTAACCATTGGGCCATCCTTCATTTCTAGATCATCAGGTAAATGGACAGTGATTTATTTTGTAGGCTGCTTAGCCCTTGAATTTATCATTTGTCTGTTCTGTCTTCAGAGCATGTTATGCAGAGTGGTGCATCAGGTAATTCTCTTGAGTGAGATTAAAAGCGTTATTCTTTTTTGTTCTAACACCTTTATCCCATTCATCTTCTTGTCCCTAGTTATTAATTGTTTAGATTGTTTCCAGTGAGCTGTTCTCAGTACAGGTTAGCAGGTCCTTTACCTCACCTTATCTCTTGTTGTTGTGGGTAGGCTGACCTGCTTTACTTATGAGCAAATAACTTTGTTCTCTAGCTGAGCAGCTTTACAGCTTCATTCCCTTAAGCTGCAATAAAACAGCATCATGTTCCTCAGCTTGGCCTGCTTAATTTGGGCACATTAATATCTGACCCCAGTTTGGGATGACAGTAGCAACCATCAGTGGCTGGAGAAGCTTATCTTCCTATGGCTATTCTGGTGTTTACACTGCATCTAGAGAATGAGGAGCAGAATTCCTGGATCCGGTGTAGCATACTTAATTGCATTCAGTCAAGAGTTCCTTTGCCAGAATATAAGGATAATGAGCTTGCAGCATTGCTAAAAGTTAATTTGTATATGAAAATCATCTGTTGTATAGAGAAGTGGTTTCCAACCTTTTCTCTGCTGCGGCACACCTGGAGACCTTCACATTTTTCGAGGCACACAGCCATTAAAAACTCATGAATATTCAAATTAACTTAAATTACTTATTCATGAACCATGGCACAGTGTTTTGGGACTGCTGCGATGTGGGGTAGTAGGGGTAGCAGAGTAGGGGTGGCAAAACGGGAGGTCAGGAGTCGTGTGTGGTGGCAGGAGTGAGTGTGGGGAGCAGAGCAGAGAAGGGGTGGCAAAAGAGGACAAGGGCAGCCATGTGGGGAACAGCCCAAGGGTGGCAAGAGAGGAGAGAGGAAGGGAGAACAAGAGTGGCTTTGTGGGGGGGGGGGGTCGCGGAGACCTGTGGAGTGGGAAGGTAGGGCAGGGGAGCATGGCGCAGCACCCACTCCCCCTTCTCCACAGTGGCTCCCTGCCACGCAGGGCAAATCCTCACCCCACAGCGGCTTCCTTCCACCCTAGTGGGTCCTGTCCTCCCCTCCTCCAGCCCCCTTCTGCCTATGACAGACCCTCCAGCCCCCAGGTACACCTCCACACACCCAGCCATCCCACAACACCAGCCACACATCCACTCCCACCCACCTCTGCTACACACACACCTGCCCCACACAACCCCCAGCAGCCCTCCCCTGCCAAAGCCCTTACCTGGGCTGTTTGCAGGCAGGCTGACAGCAGCTGCTCTGCCCTGCAGGGGGAGAGTCACTCACACCCAGCCTCCCCCAGCTCTCTGCTGGCTTGGCATAAGATGGAGCCAGGTTTAAGGCGGAGCCACCTGAATGGTGCGTTTTGGCTGCTCCACTGGTAGAGAGCAAAGTCTACATGCATAGGCCGTAGTCACACAGTATAGGTACATTTTGATAGTTAAGAAAGTCCCGTTAACTTCCCACTGAAAACACTTTCCCTTAGTAAAAAATGCTACCTGCCACAGTATTGCAATAGTATTAATTGGTGCGTCTGAACTGGCTGCCCCATTTAAATGGAGACCGTTGGAAATAGGCTGTGCATGTTCTAGGCTGGATGCTCTCAATTTAGGAATTTGCTTCCCTTGCTTGACTGATAGATCCAGAGTATTTTAACCCTTAGGACAAGTAATTGCATGCAATTTATACAGCAAATCAAATGAATTAAACAAACATCCTAAGAAAGTGGGAATGTTTCACAGTTTACTGGAGGCAATGATGGAATTAGCAGCTACCAGATATTCTTCCTAGCACAAGCAGTTAAAGGCAGATGCTTTGGAGGAAACTATGCTATGTTCTGTTCCCATATGCTATGTGTTTGTGAAATAGCTGATGGCTGGAGAGTGTGTTTGGCCACAGATTTGTTATGACAGGTTTTGCTAGTTGTATACTTGAGTGCAAATTTAAAATACAGGCAAAGAGGTTTCCTTTCTGTGCCGTAAGGAAATGGTGCAAATCAAAGATCAGACAGGCGCACTTTTTGTGGTCAAATTACAGGACTGACTGACCCTGGTGGTCCTCTCTAAGCCTTAAATCTGTGAAACATCAAAGAGTCAGCCCACATCAGTGTGTAAAGTGCAGGAAATGACATACACATTCTAACTGAGCTCTTAGATATTTAAGCGTTAGCTGCTTTTCTGTAGCCTTTTGTACGTGTCAGCAGGGTTTCTGTATGTCTGGGGCTTGTAGGATTGAATTATTTGAAGGTCACTGAAGGTGGGAGGGTTTTAAGATTATTTCTCTAGCCTTTAAATGGTTTTGCACTTAAAATTCCAGCACACTATATCACCTATACATTTTTAGAGTAGCACAGCCTAGGATCCTCTCATGTCCATCTCTTTGTTGTCTTTATCTGTTCAGCTGTGGTCTTGAGTTCCAGCCCACTTGTACCATCAACATTTAGTGCCAGAGGTGTCACTGGCGCTGGGCACCCCGGGGCACATGCCCCGAACCCCAGCACCGGTGCCCTGGATCTCTGGCCCAATCGGGCTGGGGATCTGGGGCCTGGCCTCCCATGGCTGCGGCAGCCCCGTCCCTGGCTGGGGATGTGGGGCCAGGCCTCCTGCGGCCACTTCCGGCCCCGGCCCCCGCCAGGGATCTGGGGCCTGGCTGCCCGCAGTGGGCAATCCGGGGCCCAGTCACGCATGCCGGTGGCAGCCCCATCCCCAGCCAGGGATGCAGGACCCCTCCAGCCGCGGCTGCTTCCGGCCCCTTCCCCAGCCAGGGACGCGGGCCCAGTGGCAACACGGCGGCACCTGGCCCTTTCCCTGGCTAGGGGCAGGGCCAGCAGGCTGGAGGCGGGGCCTGCGGGCTGGGGGTGGGGCCCATGCCTGTGCCCTGGGTCCCTTCTCTGGCCAGCAACGCCCCTGATCAGTCCCCCATAAGACGAGGGACCTACCTGCTTTGGGGAAGTCCTCAGTACCACTATTGGTATCGGCTACAGAGAGGGAGGGAAGCTCTGACATGAGGAAGACTGGGAATGTGGTTGAGCTCCAGGACATAAATTTGTCATGGTCCTTCCTCCAATGATCTCCCTCCCGCTCTTTTGACAGCATTCTTACCCAAGAAGTGAATTCCTAGCTACCATCAGAAGCAGTAAAACATGTTCACCTGGAATATCGAGGAATAGGTTTATATTTGACTTATTTCCTGATACCCAAGCAGAAAGGTGAATGGAGACCAGTACTGGTCCTTGATTACCTCAGTCGCTTCATCCACAAAAGCAAGGTTCATATGTTCACACTGGCATCTATTTTCTCATCTCTAGGAAAAGGCATGTGGTTTACAGCTCTTGATATAGAAGACACTTATTTTCACATGAATATCAACATGACCCACAGATGCTTCCTGAGATTCACAGTTAGCACCCATCCTTTCCAGTACATGGTGTTTCCATTTGGAATAACCATCACTCCTAGAGTCTTCAAGGTTTTCTCCATCACAACCCAGCCTATATGTGACTTTATGGGGCCTGAAGTTTCCATGTCTCTGTGACTGGCTCCTAGCTGCACAGTTCAGGCACAAAACCGGAGTTTCAGCAGCCATGTTACTCAACCTTCTTTTATCCAGGGAAATCAATATCCATGTAGACTGTATACATTCCCTGGAGTTTTATAAGGGCCACCATCAGTTCAGTCACGGCGTGGGCCTATCTACTGAGGCAGGTTCTAGACAGTGTGAGAAATCATAACTCACATTTGTCAACAATCCTTATGTATCATCCAGGACTTGCCTGTCCCTCCTTGGCCACATAGCACCACATACATATGTGCCCACCTTCACTTGATTCAATTTTTGCTGCTTCCAAATGAGGCTCAGCACAGTTTACTCACTGCAATATTGCACCTTGGACCTCATGCTGATGCTCCTTGTATTGTCATCCGTGATGCGGTAGCTAGATCCATGTCATGCATACCAAAGTATTTCCTTCCTCCCTCAACAAGACACTGATCACCAATATCTCCCTCATTGACTGGAGAGCACATACAGATGATAACATGACATAGGGAGTGTGGTTTTCTGGAGAATCCAGGGTGAACGTCAATATCCTGATACATCAACTTGTAAGGAAATTATGTCAGTCCTATCTTCCTTTCATCTGTTCCCATCATGTTCTTATCATATCAGACAATACCACCATTGTCTTCTACATTTAACAGGCAGGCACAAGATTGACTACTGTATGTGCAGAAGCAGTCAGTCTTTGGAATTGGTGCATCACTCCCCAGATTCTTTTGTCCCCTATCTTTTGGTGACCCAAAATGTGCTCACAGATTCACCCAGAAGACATTTTGCAATCAACTGTGAGTGGGAATTCCATGATTCATTAATTCACAACATCTTCACCCAGTAGAGGATTCTGACCAAAGACCTCTTCACCTGCCATATAAACAGCAGATGTACTATATGTTGCTCCAAAGGTGGTCTTGGACTCCTATACCTCCATTTCAACTACTGCCTTCTTCAACTATGCTTTCATTTCTCTACTACTCCTGTTTCAGGGACTCTACAAGTTCTCATGAGACAGAGAAATGGTCATTCTGATCATGCCTTGCTGGTGCAGATATTCTGGCTTCCCAATCTGCTTTACAAGTCAATCTGTCCACTGATTCCTATCTCCACCTTCCCTGACCTGCTGACACAGTGCAGCAGTGACATCAGATATCCCAATCCAGAGGGACTCCATCACAAAGTGTGGGATTTGGATTGGCATCTGCTTTAGAATGGACCTGTTATTCATCTGTGCAAGATATTCTTTTCAGCTATGGGAAAAGATCCACTAGACATTGTTATCAGGCGAAGTGGAAAAGTGTCATCTCGTGAGTCAAACCAAATGGAGTTTCACCAGAATCAGAAGGAATCACTCCTTCTGGACTAACTTCTATCCTTGAAGGTGTCGAGTCTTGCCATCAACTCTTTAAGAGTTTATCTGGCAGCAAGTAGTGCATTTCTGGGAAGTCATTCTGTCTTTACACACTTGCTAACTGCAAGGTTTTGGAAGGGCATCATCAGAACCTTCCCACCTGTCCAACCCATTCCTCCTCAATGGGACCTGAAATTAATTTTATACTTGTTAACAAAAAAAAACCAAACAACAAAACCCTTTGAACTGCTGGCACCATGATCTATGACCCTCCTTTCCATGAAAGTTGACTTCCTTGTTACAATCCCTTCTGTGAGAATAGTTAGCAGATTCAGAACTCTGATGGAGACCTTCCTTTCACAATTTTCCCCAGACGATCTCTACACCTGCATCCCAAATTCTTACCAAAGGTAATCTCCCAGTTTCCTATCAATCAACCTGTTCACTTACCCATTTTTTTCCTGAAATCACATGCATGTGCAGGGGAATGCTGACTCCACTTAGACATTTGACAAGCTTTAGCCTTCTACCTGCAGAGAATGCAAATCATCAACAAGTTCCCCAGATGGTTTGTTGCAGTACCAGAAAGACTCAAGGGACAGGCCATCTCCACTGAGGGAATCTCTAAATTCATTTTGGAGGCGTGTTAAACTTTGCCCCAGTGGAATGTAGGCCCATTCCATGTGAGCCCAACTTCTACCCTAGCTTCCCTCCAGGATCTGCTGCTTCTGTGTAGTCTGGCTGTGTGAAGTCCTCTACACATCTTTATAATGTACTACATTTTAGTACAGGACTTGGTGCCAAATGTTTCCTTTGGCATGGTAGTTTTCTGCATGATGATTCTATCTTCATCTTCACATTCTTGTCTGACTTAGATATTGCTTGTTAATTGTCCTCAGTGGAATACACTAGGGACTATCACCCAAAGAAGAGGAGGATGTTGGTTACTAGTAACTGAAGTTCTTTAAAATGTGCGGTCCCTAGCTATATTCCTTCTCTACTCTCCTTCCCTTCTGCTATGCATCTGTCTAGTTAATGGTACAGAAGGAACTGGGAACGTGGCCAGTCTGTCCTGCCCTTTTTCAACTTGGACAGAAGCACAAGGTGAGCCATGATGCATGCATGACCAAAGGATACTACTTTCAAATTCGCTGACTCTGGGCACATGGTGCAAATACGTAAACCCTGAGTAGAATACACATAGGGACCACACATCTTGAAGAACCTCCAGTAAGTAACCTTTATTCAGACCACTGCTGGGCAAAGATCTCCCTCATTAAGCATCACTTTGATTTTGCACTATTCCCATCCAAGTAACTACTGCACACTTTGTCTGCTTTTCTCTTCATTAACTTGCAGCAATGCTCTACTTCATTTGCAATTGATAGAAAACTATTCTAAAGTCTTGGACCATCTCTCATCAGTCCATCTCGTGGTGTGCCACTGAACTTGCTGCTTCCTTTTCTTTGTGTAAGTCATGATGTCAGTCGTCATTAATTAGCAGTCCACTGGCTGTCTTTTCTTAGAATATAAGCAGATCTTAAAAGTTAATTTGCCTGTTAATTGTGTCATAACATTGCACATGTCCTTTTCTTCATACGTTAATTTGTGGAATGGGCCAACTTTATATGATGGCATTCAATACAGTAGAGTATTTGCTTTTAGGATAAGCATGGTTAGGGTGGCACTAATGCTTTTTCTATTGCTTTTAAATTGTTCAAGTCCATATGTGACAGATAAGTGGAGGGCAGAGAATTTCAGCATGAAAGCACTCTTATTTCAAAAGACTGCTGAGCCTCTCCTCCTGTAATAAACATAATTGCTTCCTTTGTAGTTTCTTGGTGATAGAAAAGACAGTTCCCTGCATCTGCTGTGTAAATTTATGCCATAGAACTTGTCAGTTTATGCTTAAAAATCTAAGATATTTACTGATTTCGTGCTTTTTTAATGCTGTGTGTGAAGTCCTAGATCTGCTGCCTATGATTTTCATTGTCTAATTATTTTACTGGTTCAGTCCACACTGGGTTCCCCCTGACTCTTTTGTTAAGCTATATTTTTTCAAGACAGTAATAATTAAGAACTTTAAGTATTGCTTCCTGTTTTCAAGAACGAACAGTGTAGTAGCTCAACCATAAAATTTTTCTCAAGGCTGACACTGGATTTAGAGGCTCTGAACATTTTGTGAATGATTTTACTATATATTTACATAGAGTTACAAAGTCATGCAGTAGATGGGTAATTTTCTGGTGTCACTTTTTAGATAATCCACTTTAAAATAACGGGTAACAGCAAACTGTGATTCAGCTGCTCTTGCTTACATGAGAAATCTCACTGTTATCAGCAGGATTGCCTATATGATGTAGGACTGATTAATATGCATTTTCACATAATTAGCATTCATTTTTGCATTCTGAACATTATAATGCAACTCCTACAATATGTATAGTCATTCTCTGTTTAGACAATCCATTTCCAGGCTTTAATAGTGTTTTCTTCAGGAGCCTATTAGGAAATGCATATGTTAAGACTTGGAAATTGGGAATATCATTGGCAGAAATGAGATAAAACTGCAGCTGAATAGAGGTGGAGGCCAAATAGTTGCTTAACGTTTTTAATGATTATTTCTGACTAGGGCCAATAGCTAGCAAGTCACCATACTGTGTATTCCAAACCTTGTTTGGAAAGAAAGAAGAGAAGAATTTCAAAACTGCTACTGTGTGATACAGTGTGAATTGTTATCTTCTCATGGGAACAGCTAAGAGCAGAACAGTGGTGAGCTTTTGAATACTTGACAGTGGCTGTTCGTATTTTCACAGAAAAATAAAATAGAAAAACTTTTTATAAACTTGTATTATTATTGAACCCAATGAAAAATACATAATAAATTTGAAGAAAATAGTCCTGGAAGATTTGCCAACCCCAAGAGCTCAAAAGATCAAGTCAGGCCCAGAAAAATCATGAGCTTCACGGGATTTAAAAATTGTGTGATGTCTTTTTATTTGTCTTCTGTTTTTTGAGCCTTTCAGATTGATTCAGCTTTTCTTTATGACCATGGGCCCTAGAAACTTGGAAGGAAATATTGAATAAGGATCACAGTACAATCATGAGAGCTGGTAACACCAGTTGTCCAAATACATTTATAGGAACGCCTGGCATGGTTCTTCTAAGCTTTAAGTCCTCTTCAGGAAAGGTATAAGGATATCTGCTTCACTCTGAACAATTCCCCACAGTAGAAGTTGAATACTCTTAACATTAATTGCTTTGAATGCAAATTATGGATTTTGTTATGTTTTTAGGGATTTTTTCATGTGGTGGCTAAAGCACATGGGTCTTAGATGATTAATTCTGAATATGACCTATATGGACATCTAGTCTATTCCCCCAATAAGCACACTTGATAACAGTGCAGGATTGTCCTCTATGCTCTTTCCACAAATATTTTATCTTATCTATTGTTATGGAGTTTTTGTATGTAAACATGTAATCTCTTCCTCTAGTCAGCTGAGTAGATCTGTTCATTCTCATTTATCACCCACCTATGTCCCATTCCGTTACCTGAGGCTGAGTCTAGATTTCAAACATAAGATACTTAGTATAGTAAGTACTGCCCTTAGGCAGTATCCTGGCTTTTGATGCTGCCTTCCAGCAAGTAACTAATGTGTGCGTTTGAATTGGTGTCCTGGAGGTATAAGGATCCATTTCATTACCAGTCCCCCAAGCTACACTTATCTTTTTTTTAAAAAAAATGAAGTGTAAAATTCCTACAGATAAGGTCTGTCAGTTTACTTTTTCTTATGAAACCTGGCTTTAATGCCTTGGAGTACTGATTTCCAAACCTGAAGAAATTATCATTTGAGGAGATCGGTCTTTTTAGTCTTGTTTTCTTACACGTAAATTAATCTGAATGCAGTCTTTAGTTGATGAAGTCTCATTTCCTTCTTTCCTGACGGTCCCTCTCTTTGCATGTACTGTGTAATTGTTTGTGAACAATGAAGAAAATCTGTATAGCCTGTGTTTTAGAGGTTGTAAAACACTCAGCGTGGGAGTAACACCAAAGACTGCATGTACAAGGAATAGCTTTTGCATTCAGAGATCCTAGTATACTGCTTAGCAAGGTTTTTCTTTTGCCTTTATATCCTGTTTATTCTGTTGCTAATTTGATAGTACCATATCTTTATAAAATACATCCAAGGTCATACAAAGAATTTGTGTAAAGTTTTGGGTATCGTTATGAAAAGCATGCAGTAGCTTTGATTGTGAATAGTTTCAATGAAAGCTTCCATGCACAAAAGGAATAGGATTTCTTTTTTTTTCTCCTAATGAATTACCTCCTGTTTAGAGTGGAATAGCAGTAAGGTAAGTTTTCATCTGTGTTCATGTAGTGAGATAGCATTTTGAAAGGGTGTCTTATAGATTTTGGAAATGGTGTAGATGCTGATCATGATGAGAGTAAAGAAGAAGAACAAGAAAAATATTTTTCACTCTTTTATACCTAATTGTACACCTATTTTGAAACACCTGCACATACTGATACCTACGATGTATTTGTGTGCTTGCAATACATATGAAGTTGTTTCTGAATCTGCAGGTAAAGTTAATCTTTAGGTGGTGAAATGATTTGCTTGTTCCAATTGGTATGTGGTGCTGTGCATGTATGTCTGAGGGATGAGGTTGTGATGTCACGTTTTAGTGGGGAGCTTCTGAGTTAGGTAAAAAGGATAGTTTGTGCTTCTGTGTTTTGACTTCGCACGCATTGTCTTTTTATTGACCCTGATAACCAGTTTATAAGCTTCTGGTGTTCCATCAGAGATACGTCATTAATCTGAAAATATTTCAGAAGCAGTAACTAGTAGCCCATCTTAAAATAAAATAGCAGCTATTAAGTAGTCAGCTCAAAGAAACCTGAAAGTGACAGAAATCTAATTGAGAACATTTCTTGTATTGGTGGTGGTTTTCTTTTGAGTAAAAACATACTGGATCAGAGCAATGGTCTGTCTATTCCAGTAACCTGTCCTAACAGATGCCAGTGCGAGATGCTTCAGAGGGAATGAATGGAACAGGGCAGTTTCAAGTGATCCATCCCCTGCTGTTTGTTCCAGCTTCTGGCAATCAGAGGGTTAGGGACACATGAAGAATGGGGTTGCGTTGCTAATAGTCTTGGCTAATAATCTCTAATGAACCTATTCTCCATGAATTTACATATATGTATTTTAAATTCAGTTATACTTTTGGCCTTCACAGCATCCCATAGCAACAAGTTCCACAGGTTGACTGTCCATTTTGTGAAGTACTTGCTTTTATGATGATCATTGGTTCCTCTGTTATGTGAAGGGGTAAAGAACACTTATTCACTTTCTCCACACCATTCATGTCTTTATAGATCTCTGTTATATTCTGCCTAAATCATCTCTTTTTTAAGCTGAACAGCCCCAGTCTTTTTAATCTCTTCTTATGTAGAAGCTGTTCCATACCCCTAATACTTTCTGTTTTTATTATCTTTCCCTTTATGAATGGCTCCTAACATTGTTAGCTTTTTTGATTGCTGCTGCACATTGAGTGAATATTTTTGAAGAAAGTCCATGAGTGGCTTCAATATTCAGAGATCCAGACTTTTGAGTGTATAGTTGGGACTGTGTTTTTCGAAGTGCATTACTTTGCATTTATCAACATTGAATGTCATCTGCCACGTCATTGCTCAGTCATCCAGTTTAATGAGATCTCTTTGTAACTCTTTGCAATCTGTTTTGGAGTTAAACATTTTGACTATTACTATATATATATTTTGTATCATCTCCAGATTTGCTACCTCATGGTTCACCCTGTTTTCTAGATGATTTATTAATATGTTGAATAACACAGATCCAAGTACAGATCCTTGGAGAACCTTGTTGTATATGTCTTTCTCTTGTGAAAACCAACCATTTATTCCTACCCCTTCTTTTCCTATCTTTTAACCAGTTATTGATGCATGAGTGGCCATTCCCTCTTATCCCATGCCTGCTTAATTTCTTAGAAACCTTTGTTGAGGGACCCTGGCAAAGGCTTTCTGAAAGTCCAAGTATACTTTGTCAGCTGAATTGCCCTTGTCTGCATGTTTGCCGATACCCTCAAAGAATTGGTGAGGCATGATTTCTCTTTACAAACGTCATGTTCACTTCCCCCAACCTCTTGTATTTATCTATGTATCTGATGATAATGTTCATGATTAACTTTCACTTGGTTTGCCTTATTCTGAAATTAGACTTATTGGCCTGTAATTGCCAGGATTGACACAGGACTCTTTATTTAAAAATAGCCATTATGTTAGCTGCCCTCTAGCCATCTAGTACTGAGGCTGATTTAAGCAACAGGTTATATAGCACAGTTAGTAGTTTTACAGTTTCATGTTTCAGTTCCTTCAGAATTCTTGGATGAAAACTATCTGGTCCTAGTGACTTATTACTGTTTTATTTATCAGTTTGTTCCAAAACTACTTCTATTGATACCTCAACTGGTACTGTTCCTCAGATTTGTTGTGTAAGAAGAATGGCTCAGGTCTGGGGATCTCCTCAATATCCTGTGCTGTAAAAATCAGTGCAAAGAATTAGTTGTCCACCATGACCTTGTCTTCTATTAGTGCAGTGATAGCATCTGACTATCCTGTGGCCCCACTGACTGATAGTCAGATTTCCTCCTTCTAATATACTTAGAACAGGTTTGCTATTAGTTTTTGTGTCCTTTGCGGGTTGCTCTTCAAATTTCTTTTTAAACAGACTATTAGCTTATTCTCACCTCTGTTATATCTGGCTTTGCCATGTTCTTTGTGATGCCTCAGTGCGTCTCTTGAAGGTTTAATAATCAACTTGTGTGGCTCTTGAGTTCCATAAGTTTGATCACCCCTGCTATATTGTAAAATACATGTTGTTTGCAATGGCAGCGTAGCTGTTTTGATCCCAAGAAAATAGAGACAAAGTGCTGTTGGTAAGAAGAGCTCCATGTAAGCTCAAAAGCTTGTCTCATTCCAACAGAATTTGGCCCAATAAAAACTATTTCTTCACCACTTTCTGTCACTAATCAAATAAATACCAGCTTGGCTTTGACAAAGAGCGCCTTGAAGTGCCCTGTGTCTTTGATGGCTGTTCTGATTCTTTCTGAACTCTGGGAATGTGTGTTTGGATGATTCACTCTCTAGCAAAGGAACCTAGAAACCCAGAGACAACGGAAGCCACGTCTCACTTTGTTAGCACATGCAATGCTTAATTGTTTTTTGTGTCCTCAACTACAGCTTCAGCTCAGTAGTCTGGAGTCAGATATGATGAGGGAGGAGTATAAAAAAATTGTACAAACCCTAATGCTTAGCACCACATTGTCCCAGTGGAATTTTGTGATTAGAAGTCGTGTGCTCACATCTGTCTAGAAGATTTGACGGTTAAAGTGGAATAGACAGAGTAATATTGGTATTTTCTAGTTGCAGTTATGGCCTGTAAATCTCAGCCAAGCGTTTGCCCACTTCTGAATAGGAAATATTTATGGTCACACATACTTCAGCAGTACAGACAATTCATTTTTGCTCCTACACTGCAAAAAATAATCTATTATGTTTGGAAAGGTAAATTGTGCTGAACAATGCTTTACTGAAATAGTTGTGAACTAGCAAACCTGAAAACCAACCAGCGTGATCTGCCATTTGTTATGTTCTGCTTTCTGGACTGTACACTTGGATAGTGTGAAACAAGATTTGTTATATAGGATGTTAAACTACATGAAACCAGGCCCAGAGATATAGCAAAGTTTTTGAAAAATAAACTCTTTTGAGTTTGTGTTTATGTTCACAACATGTACACAGACAAATTGAGAAATACAATTACCTGTTGGACAGTGACACCATAACCTATTTCTGAGAATTCAAAACAAAACCTTGCTACTCTTTCTCTGCCCCACCTTGTTCTAGGTTGGCTTTTGGCAGAACTGATGCTGAACACAGGAAGCAGAGGTTTCTTCCTCGCTTGCCAGGAAAAACAGGAACCCTCTCTCTCCCTACCCCCATTAGATGCTTAAAGTGATAGTACTATGTGAGATTTCAAGCTCAATACAACAGAGTTAGCATATAAGAAATTAGAAGTGCCTTTTCATCTGTTCACTAATACTCATGGGAAACGTTTAGCACTTGTCAAACATTATAAAAACAAATAAATACTACTTCTTTCCCCATCACTTGTGTAAGGCAGGGGGATCTGAACCTTTTTAGCAAGCCTCTAAAAAGCAAACAGTATCATGTATTGTGCCATCATGCATATCAAATATATTTAGGAGGAATGAAGAAGAGCTCTGGTAACCATCATCAACTCTAGCCTGTCATCACACCCTTTGATAGCAAGTAGTGAGAGTGAAAAGGTTCAAGTGGAAAGAGTCCTCAGTGGATACTGTAAACCACGGGTCTCAAACTCACAGGCGGCAGGCTACATGTGGCCCCTAAAATTATATCCTGCAGCCAGCAATGACACTTAAATTTTGCATTATTGATTGAGAAATTCTAAAGTGTGTTTATGTACTTACTCTGTCTTCCTGATGATACCTTCATCTTGAATGGAAGTAATTCTTACTTTCTTACTCTTGGTATATATATATGCTACTCTTCCTTTTTTCATTTTGACTATACTTCATATCATTGTGTGAAAAGGCTTCAGTGGTTTTTGGCCCTCAGGATATTGTATTAGCCTTCATGTGGCCCTCATAGTGATTTGAGTTTGAGACCCCTGCTGTAGACAGCAAAACAAGCAAGGAGGCCTATGGCACTTAGAGACTAACAAATTTATTTATCACATGAGCTTTCATGGGATATAATTTTCTCCTACAAAAGCTCATGCATTAAATAAATTTGTTAGTCTTTAAGTGTCACAGGACTCCTTGCTTGTTTTGCTGAAATAGACTAACATGGCTACCCTGTTGGAACTTGTAAACAGTGGAAATCAGATCACATTTCTTTCTTTCCATAACTTTTTATAGACTGACTACTACTGTATTTTTAAGAAGTTTTAATTGGAGCGTCCCTTACTCCAGACTGAACTATTTATGCAAAGTGTTATGTGGTTTTACTCTCAGAAGCAATGTGTGATATGAATGCATCAGATGTCCCAGGCTTATCTGAGAAAAAGAGGTCTGCAAGCTGTTCAGTGAAGATATCACAAGGGCAGCGACATTCAGGAGTTTACTGTAGGGGAAGGGGAATTTCTGAGATCAGAAGAGAGCTGAGGCAGTTTCTTGAGATCATGATGGATATGGGTGGAGTGAGACAGTCTTTTTCGGTCAGCTGCCAGAACCTGTGTCTATATGAGAAATCTGGAAGAGTTCAAACTTGTAGAATAAGGTTTGCTATGTCTGGTAGGTGTAATGGGTGGTTCTGCACATAATTTTCTGTTTGAAATTAGGTGTGTTACAGTGTCACTGCAGCATGATGTGATGTATAACAAGTCATAATGGCACACATGCATGCAGGGTCTGCAATTTTAAGTGACAAGCTTTTATATGAATTAATTAGCTGCTGCTTTTAGCAAACCTCTCAGAAAACACAAACACCATAGCTAAAATCCTAGCTGCACTGACTTTAATGGGAATTTTTTCAATGATTTGGATATAGCTGGGATTTTTTACCTCTGGGTTCCAACATATTTCTGATTAAAATCAATTCACTTGATAAAGATTAGAACACTGATCCATGAAACCATGATTTGCAGACTTGAAATCTCCAGTCACTTAAGTTTTACAGAAATACATTCTTGTGGTTACTTCATAAAAGCTGGACTTGCCTAGAGCCCAGACAGAGCTTTGACTTGCTGTGCACTGGAGATGTTTTGGGGGAGGGTGTGTGTGTGTGTGCTTGTTTTGTGTAGCTGCACTGCTTATCTGCACAGATGACTGCTCTGTGTGTTGGAGAGGGAGTCCAGGCTCCATTTGGCCACTACTTCCCCCAGCTCTTTCTGTTCAGGGTATAGTCTTGTTTCTGCCCCTGATATGCCAGTCTATAGATCTGACCTGGCATTGGGGGTGCGAAGGTTATCTGAGCCTCCTAAGGGGTGAGATAGCTTGTGTCTCCCTGGGTAGCCAAGGCTGTCCTAAAATAGAAGGTGTGAGTGAGTCACACTGGGCTGCTGTTGGGCTCATCTCTGTATTGCTCCGTACACACACACATTTGTTGTTCCAGCCCTAAGTGAAAACACCTTCCCTGATGTAGAGAGAAAGCCAATGCGGGTTTGCTGCAGTTGCCTAGTGCTGTGTGAACACTGCAATGCACAGGGTCAGTGTTTCTTTGTCTCATAACTTTCTGGAGATAAGTTATCGACAGGTTCTATGCACTTAACACGAATTAGCAGTGATTTATGGCCACTGCAATCCAGTTTTGTTCACTGGATACAGAACTACAGAGCAGGGCCTGACAGACACCCCTAAATGGCTCTTCTGCTCAGGCCCACAGCGTTAGAGGGGACTACAAAATCTGAAATCATAGAACATACAGTAACAGACAGATGTTAATGGCATACTGTGAGGTCCCCAAAAAGTAACCGTAAATGGGGAATCATCAAGTGGGTGTTTCTAGAGGAGTCTAGCAGAGTTTAGTTCTTATCCTTTCACTTTTAATGTGTTAATCAAAGGACTGGAATTAAACATCAAATCATCACTGATCAAGTTTGCCGCTGATTCAGACTAGGGGAGTGGTAAATAATGAAGAGGACAAGTCACTGATAGAGAATGATCTGGCTTTGAAAGATGGATGCAGGTAAACAACATGTTTTAATTGGGTCAAATATAAACGTATGCTTCTAGAAGGGGTCTCTGTCAGGGAAAGCGATGATTCTGAGAGAGATTTGGGGGAGCATTGGATAATCAGCTGAACATGAGCTCCAGTATTACTCTGTGACCAAAAGGTCTAACGTGATCCTTGGGTATATAAAAAAGGAAATCTCAAGTAAAAGCAGAAGTTATTTTACTTCTGTATTTACACTGAAGCAACCACCGCTGGGATATTGTTTTCAGTCCTGGTGTCCACGATTCAGGAAGGATTTTGACAAACTGGAGAGGGTTCAGAGACAAGTCACAAGAAGCATTAAAGCATAAGGAAACGTGCTTTATAGCAGTAGTTTTCAAACTTTTTTCATGGGACCCAGCCGGAAAAAAACCATTTATATCCGTGACCCAACAATTACCTCTTTCAGCATTCATATCAGCCTTTTGGTGGTGGCAGCAGGGTGCACTGTGACCCAGTACCTGAAGGTCTGTGACCCAGAATTGGGTCTCAACCCATGGTTTGAAAATGACTGCTTTATAGTGATAGATGCAAGGACTTCAATTTATTTAACTTAACAAAGAAGTAGTTTAGGGGTGATTTGATTACATTCTGTATGTAGCTACACAGAGAACAAATATTTGATGATGGCTCTTCAGTAAATCAGAGAAAGAAATAATACAATTTAATGGCTGGAAGTTGAAGCTAGTCAAATTCAGACAAGAATGAAAGTATAAATTTTTAATAGAAAGGGTAATTAATCATAATACTTTACCAGGGGACTTGGTGGATTCCACATCACTGGGAATTCTAAAAAATACTTACTAGGAATTATTTTGAGGAAGTTCTGTGTAATAGAGGAGGTCAGACTAGAAGAGCACAGTGTTTCTTCTGGCCTTAGAATTGATGAATATCCCACTGGCTGTGTCTACACAGTAACTTTTATTTCGGAAGAACCCATTTTGAAATAAAATCCTTATTTTGAAATAAGTTAATTCGAATTAACACTTTGTTAATCAAAATTAAGGAAATCCCTTCAAATCGAAATAGCATGCCCTGTGTGTGGACATGCCATTTTGATTCCAGGCGAGGGGCAGCATGGGAGGTGTGGCAACATGGCTGGCTCACTGGGCCATGTTGCCAGCCAGGTAGCCAGCCAATCACATATGAGCAGACCGGACAGCCCGTCCCTGTCCACCGTGACCCCCAAGTGCTTGCAAGACAGATGGCTACGGCTGCCCTCTCGATTCCATACCATCCTCACACACCTGGTAGACCTGCTGGGAGCCTGCAGGGTGCCACCCTGCTGTGGGACACATTTTCCCTGAGCCTGATGAGCCCAGAGCTGAGCGCCGCACTGTTATCTCAGTGGCCCTCACAGCACTGGGAAGAACCCCGTGGCTGAGGCCTGACAGTGTTGAGACACAGATAGCTCACTATGCCTATAAAGCGGGGGGCGGGGGGGGGAATAAGTGTGCACTTGCTCTACCCTACCTGAAGGCCTGGAAGAGGGCCAGTAGCAGCCCCTAACAGGTAAGGTATGCCAGAGGACCCCTGCTGTGCTTCCTTCCATGGTGCACGGACAGACCACGTGTTGGAATTTGGGGACACAAGGGATTAGATGTTGCTGGCAGAGTGCTAAGATCAGTCAACCTGGATAAAGAGCAAGCTGTTTGGGCCAGACCAACTAGGCCAAAGGCCCCTGGCGCAGATGACTAAGGGTGGGTCGGGTCGAAGGAAGGTGCTGCAACTGGGGGACTTCTCGTGAAGAGGCCAGGCCCAGGACATAATTCCCTATAGCAAGAGCTTATGATTGTGATATGTGTACTTCTTATGCCAGTAGACAAATATCATACATTCTTCTTGGGGCCCTTGGGTACTTGCCTTCAGGCCCACAGCTGTGTAGAAATAAAGTGCCACGCCGCACTAGGTTGTGCCCCCCCACCCCCCCGACGATCCCTCCACCGTACCAATAGCGCCTCGTCCCCCATCTCGGCACCAGACACCAACACAGACTGGTGGAAACGGATTGTCCAGGGAACTTGGAGCAGCAAGCTGAAGGAGGAACCCTCCGGATTAGCAGGGGAACCATCACCCTCGTCACCAAGCCCACCCCAGTCCTACGCCGAAGGCATACGGTGATGAGGGCAGGCATCCCTGAGGACAAGAGCATGGCCATCGCTCCCGGGAAGACGGCCACCCTCCGGGTCCCACACGTTCGGTGCCCATCTCATCAGCGTCAGGAGGTCCACCATCAGGGAACTGCTGCCGCAGCTCGCCTACGCCATCAGCCGGTCCTGCGGTCACGCCTCGTCAGCTTGGAGTGCTGAAGGACAGCATCGCTGGCCTCGCTGCCCTGGGCTTTCTAACGTGTGGGGGAATCGTTCATGCCACCCACATCGCCATGGGAGCCCCACCACACAGCCCGTTCCCCCTTTCTGCCCCAGTCAGCCGCCACCCAACCCACCCACACCCTGAAATGAACCCAATAAAACATGCAACAACTTTGGATATAGGTGAACTGTTTTTATTAACAAGGGGGTATGGGAAGGCGGAACTGGGGAGACAGGAAGAGCTGAATGGGGGCACAACTGGGATGTGGGGTGGGGGGTTTCAAACAGGGGGCACAGGGATGTGGGGTGGGGGGTTGGGGACAACTGGGGGAGCATTTTAGGGGGGAGCTGCCCCTGGAGCAGGGCCCACAGCCCCACGGCCTTCGCTGAGGCCACCCCTGATCCAGGGGTGCCGGTGGCGAGGGGCAGCAGGGTCCCAGCGTGCTGCAGTGGGTGGAGTCCCAGGCTGGGGGGCGAGGTTTCCCCCAGGCTGCCGCAGCGTGCCCTGTATGCCCTCAACAGCCATCGCCTGGTGCTCCAGAGTGGCGGCCTGGTGCTCCAGGGCAGCCACAAGGCGGTCATCAGCCTGGACGGACCACTGGAGGTGCTTGACCACGGCGTCCTGGCGCTGCGCTTGTTCACTGCACCAGGCCCTGGCGGATTCCTCTGCCTGCTGGCCGAGCTCCAAGAGTGCTGTGAGGACTTCAGCCCTCGTGGTGGGCTGGGCTCTCCTCCTCCGGTGTACGGCCACTGGTACTGGTGGGCTCCCGGGCGCTGGACGGTGGGTGGCTGGATGAGCTGCAGGGGCATAAGAGAGAACGGATAAGTGTCAGTCCTACTAGCCCTGGTGTGTGCAGCCTGTGAGCTGCAAACACCTCTGCCCTGGCAGCTAGCAGGGTTTCAAGGCTGGGTGGGCACTGTACACTGCAATCGGGGGTGCGGGGCCTCGAGGCCCATGGTAGGCAGTGAGCCATTCTGCATGCTGCCAGGTCTGCCTATTGCCACCCTGTGTTGACGGCCTCCCCCTCCTGCTTGGGCATGGGACCGTATCTTCCCATGCCTCCCTGCAGCACGCCTGCACAGGAGAGTGAGCGCTCCCTCCCTTGGGCCTGAGGCCCACTGTCCCAGGGCCGTGCTCCCCTCAGGACCCATGCCCTGCACTCCGGGGCCTCCCTCCCTTGTGGGGAAGGGGGACACTTACCAATTGGGGCGTGCAATGTCCCATCGGATTCCACTCCCTCCTGCTCCTCTGTGGGCGCTGCTGGGCTGGGGCTCCTCCGGGATCAACTCCGGGCTGGTAGGTGGTGCCACGCTACTTAGGCGGCTGCCCTCGCCCACTTCCCGGGGCTCTTCGCCCACTTCAGTGGGGGCCCCCTCTGCCTCTGTGGCACTGCTCTGCAGCCCCATGGTGTCTTGTAGGCTCCTACGGCGGCATGGGCCACTGGGCTCAGCCCCCAGGAAACAGTCCAGCTCTGTGAAGTAGGCGCAGCTGGTGGCAGCTGCTGCCCCACGGAGCACCTGCTCGGTGGTGCGCTCAAAGCCTTCGTCCGTCAGGGCCGGGGCGATGTCTGTGTAGACATCTGTGTTCCGGTGGCTGGCCCTGAACCGGTCCAGGATGTCCTCCTGTGACCATATGCGGAGGAGGGCCAGGGTCTCCGTGGGGGACCACACGGAGCCCCTCCGCTGTCCCTGTGAAGGGGCTGCACGTGCCTCTGCTACCATGGCTATTCGAGGCTGGCAGCAGCAGAAGCCACATGGTGGAGGGACATTTCCCGGCCCAGGGCAACCTGGGAGGAAGGTCACCCTCCAAACCACTTTTGAAACAATGGGTTGTGTGGACACGTTTTGAAACGGCCGTTTTGATTCATTGTTTCGAAATGGCCGTTTCGAAACAACGTGTCCATACAACCCATTGTTTTGAAAAAACGCTGTTTTGAAACAACTCATCGAAACGGCCGTTTTGAAACAACGGCCATTTCGTTAGGGGGCTAGGTTTGACTTTTTCGAAATAACAATCATTATTTCGAAACGACGAGTCCTGTTGTTTCGAAATACTGATACGTCATGTAGACCTAATTGTTTTATTTCGAAATAATGGGTGTTATTTCGAAATAAAAGTGCCATGTAGACATAGCCACTCAGTACATCCCTGTTAATAGAATCCAAGGGTTATGTCTTGGTTTAAAGTGAAATGCAGAGTCAATGAATGCCACACTCTTTATCTGGTGCTTTTTTATTAATGTGCATTGCTGCTGGAGAAACAATGGAGAAATAGTCCCTCTAGTGTTCTTTTGTTGCAGAAGTTTTGAGGATATCTGTTGTGTTTCAGTAAAGTATACTGGAATAGGAAGTTACAAAATAATTTAAAATTAGACATGAATAATCTGTTTTCCAAGTCCTTGTAGCTCATATTTTAAGCCAAACAAAGCACAGTTAACTACTGAGCAAAGAGAGTGTGGGTTGGATCTTGCATTCCTTACTTGTGCAAACACTCACATAGATTTCGATTGTGTGCATAAGGGTTGTAGTATTTAAACTTTAATCTGTGATTTAGACCTGGGCAAAATTAGGGATGGTCTTGGATCTTGTGTATCTGGGTTTCGTTTTATCTTCTGAAGTTCAGTAATGGGACCTCCAAGAAAGTGCAGATAAATGGATCTGATTACAGTGATAAATAGAAACCCCTTTGTGTAATTAGTGGAGGTGAAATCAGTGATGTAGATGATTCCAGTTATTGTTTGTCTTACTGGCACATATTCACCATTCCTGTAACAGATGCATCCACAGAGTTGTCTCTTCCAGAAATCTCAGCCCACAAGTAATGTCTGGTTCTTAGGAAGCTACAGTGTCCCATGAACTGAGTCCAAATATAGAAAATAAAGTGGAGAGCTTACTCTGTTTGCCATGACTTCTTTCCGAGGACTGCTATACAATAAAACTAACACTAGAACATTCCTTCAAAGTCTAAAAACCTTGGTTGCAAACTAAAAAAGAAGAGAACTTGTAAGACTATATGTAATAGCACTGTTTGGTTACCCCTGCAGTAACAACATGTTTATATAGAGTTTGGTACAATAGGGCCCTTGCTTGGTTGTGTAGATGCAATAAAAATGTTTAATAATAATATCCATTTGCACTTTGAATTCTAAGCAGCTGAAGAACTGAAAACATACGGCTCTCCTGTCCTTTCCTGTCCACACCCTGTCCTGTTGTTCACAGGAGAAGAGGGAATAGGCAACCGTCAAACCCTCTAGAAGTAGCTCTGCATGGGATTTTAGCTGCTTTGCAGAATTTTTCTGTAGCATTTGAGTGCTAGGACATACATTTCACTAATATACTGGCCCAGGCATTCCATCTCTTTAGTGACTTTGGTTTTTGGTACATGCAAACTACTTCATAGGTAGTGGACAACTTGCTCCTGAGGTTTAAACTAGCAGAGTACATGTCGTAGTCCGGCAGAGTAGATACCCGAATGTGTCTTTGTGTACACACAGGATGCTGTACCAGTATGCCAGCATCAGGGCAAAATTTAGTTTTCCCAGGATTTACTAAAAATACTGCCTAGTTTTGCTGTCTCCTATTTATTTGTGTGTTTGAATCATTTTTTTGCCAAACAGGAAGAGTGCTGGAGATAAATGGAGTTAGACCACATCTGCCAAAACATGATGTTCTTTGTCTAACACTGAGTGTAAGTAACCAAACAAAAGCATATCAAATCTTGTGCATGGCCTGCATTTGTTAACATGTAATCATTCTACAACTGCTGCCGACATTTGTCAGGAGCTAACCGCTTTCACAAAACACAGCCACCTCTCCCACCCTCCTCATGGGGGACTAGACAAGGAGAAAGTAGGTGGGGGCATGACAGAGCTAGGTACTCCATCCATGCCATACCCTGGACTGCCTGTTGAATGCTCCCCTCTGTGTTGTGTAGAACTTGTATGCAGGGAAGAATGGAGCCCTTGAATATATGAATATATAGTGCCAGGCTCTGTCCATTCCCATGTGTATCTCCAATGACACACTGAGAAATGGTCAGAACTTAAATGAACATTACAGCAAACTGACAGTGCATAGTCATTCAAGTTTGATATTTAATGTGCTAGGAAATATACAAAGACCATAATGTAGGGACCTGGGACTCTGCAGGATGTAGAGTTGGGTTGACTAGGTGCATACATTTCACTGAAGTCAGTGATTGTGTTGAGATCCATTAAAGCATGAAATGGGGCCTCGAGAAATCTGAGGTCTGTTCCCAGATCTTCCACAGGCCTCGTGTGAGATGAGGCAAGTTAGCCACTCTTCTTCCTTCAGATTCTCCATTTGTAAAACTGACGTGTGATTGTTTCCCTGCCTCACAAGGCTGTTGGCTAAACTTGTGAATGTTTATAAAGTGCTTCCATCATCTCTTCTTCTGTTTAAATGTAATATATTATTTATTGTTCTGTCGGTTTAGGGTTATTCATGCCATTAGCACAAGTATATTCCTCTGTAGCATGCTGTTTGTTTTTTTCCCCTTGTTTTTCACATAGAAGATGGAAGTTAACTCTTTCCTATCTAGTTCTTTGTTCAAAGATTACAAAATAAACTCAAGGCAGAAACATTTTGAAGGCTGATCTCGCATGTTTGTTTTGTGCTGGAGCCAGGCTCTAATTAGTTCCATCCCGAGTGATATCTTGCATTCTCTGTTGAAAGTGACATAACCAGTGTGTTGCTAAAATTGACCTTTGGAGAAATAGGTGATAAGAGACCAAGGTTCCTGTTAATGAGCTAATAGTGCGGGGCAGGGGGGGAGGGGATTTGTAGGGTTAGGAATGTGGCTGTTCAAGTTTGTAGCATGAAACACATGAAAAAAATGCACATTGACACATTGTAAAAGTGGAGCTATTGTGTGACACTTGGTAGTTTGGAGCCACTCCTCCCTTCAGTGGAAGGTTCTGGCAAGAAAAACTTCGTCTTTCAAAATTTGAATGTATTCAAAGCAGAAGTTGGCATCACTAAAGTTTACATTAACATGTATGCTGCTCTGAGCTGGTTTTAACTTGGAAGATGTTAGCTCCAATAGGGAAGAATAGCAAAGGCCAGGTAGCGAGAACTCAGTGTTTTGGTGTATTTGACTGTCATCAGTTTTCTGCTGCTTTATATGACTCTTATTTAAATTACTTAAGCTGTCTGTGTCTCAGTTTATTCATATATAAAAGGAATATATTAAATTTTTCCGGAGGAGTAGCTGTGTTAGTTTGTGTACATGAAAACAGTGTGAGTCCTGTGACACCTTAAAGACTAACAAACTTCTTCTGGCATAAACTTTTGTGGGCTTCAACCCACTGACCCAGTTGCATCTGATGAAGTGGGCTGGAGCCCATGAAAGCTTATGCCCAAAGAAATGTGTTAGTCTTTACGGTGCCACAGGACTCTCACATTAATTTTTACCTACCTTAAACAGGTATTAAAGTTCAATTAGTTAAAGAGTGCTTTGAGTTTCTTCAATGAGGAGTTCCATAAAAGTGTAAAATAGTAAGATGAAAAGTCTAATTCATGAGTGCTTTTAGGAAAGAAATAGTAATCAGTCATTGACAGTTTGAAGTGCTAAGTCAGGTTTATTATTTATTATCCGCTTTTATAATATGTGCATATTAAATAGATGAGATATTGAAAGAAACTTGCACTCATAAGCATAGCAATTTAGGCAAGGAAATAGAGAAATGCAGCTGCATTCAAATATTTTCAGAAGTAGCAGGAAAGTGGTGGGTGGGTGGGTGTGAGTGTGTGTTTCAATTTGAAGCAGGAGGGGATAAATCCTTTCCTTCTAATTTCTCATAAGTAAAGTAAAAACTTACTGCTATAGGGAAAACATCTCATTTTTTTTCAAGTTATAGTCCCTATTGTATTCCACTGAGAGACTTATGCATGTGTGCCATGCATCTGGAGCCAGAGAATTTGTAAATAGTACTGTCTTTTGGTCCATGTATGCGCCCTTGCTTTGCCTCATGGTTTCAACTAAAGTGATAAAGGGTGGGGTGAACTGACTGTGCTTCCAGTCCCTTCTCACCTTTACGTGGTCTGCGTCAGAGTTGTTAGTGTTCTCTGATGAACTTAAAAATACCCTAAACAAAACGCCACATAGTTTTAGAACTATATACAGTTTTATTTTCTTCTAGTTTTTGCTGTTTTTAGTGTAGTGTATAGTAATAGCTTTTAGGAGAAAAAAGACTTAGGGGAATCTGTTTACTGGTACTCTTTGCCCCCTTCATGCTCCCTGCCCCTAATCTAGCACCAATGCCTGGATCCTGGATTATACCGAAGATACCTTGGTTCATGATCTCTGCCTCCTTCCTGTATTTCTACTCAGGAGTGTCAGGAAAGGCTTAAGCCAGTTGGCCTTGAAAGCCACGTAAGCAAAAGTTAAAGCGCAAAAAAGTCTCTACCCAGCAACTAGCTCAAACCTGCTGTTCCTGCAGTCTATAAAAGGGAGCCCCTCTCTCAGGGAAGTCAGAGTCGAGGCAGCAAAGAAGTGCGCTGTCACACCCATGGTCTGATCACCCAGAGATAGCTCCCCAGTCCAGGTGTTGAGAGACCGTGAACAGCTGGCAAATTCTTAAGCCAGTACAGTGGGGACCTGTTAACAAGTGACTGGTTAGCACGTGGATCTGGTTAACGTGCGCTCCGGTCATGTACCCCAAAGCCAGCAAGTTAACGTGTGGGCAGTAACGCATGCTGCCTACAAGCAGAAGCTGACCGGGACAGGAAACATGTGGAGCAAGCCCTAGTAGTGCTGCCTTTTACTTTTCAAGAGCCTTGGACACAGTCTTCAGGCTGGCAGGAGCAACGGGGATCTGGATGCATCCCCAGCTGCTTCTGGATGAGCTGGGACGCTTCCGTTGCGGGGGCCATCCGGATCCGCTCCTCTCCCCCCGTGGCTTGCTGTTGCGGTGGAAGCTCCTTCACTTGTCTGGTGGCAGATGGGGACGAATCTGGATCCCTGCAGCCTGCCAATGGTGGCAGAAGCTTTGCGCCATTGCAGGCAGGCCGGGGAATCTGGATCCGTCCCCAGCTGCTACGGGACAAGCGGAGTGACGGAAGCTTCCCAGCTAGACTTCGGGCTGGCTAGGGTCCCTGGCTGCCAGCTCTGCACTGATTTGTGTGCCGGCTATTGCTTTTTGCTGCATGCACATGCGCAGAACTTAGGCGGAACACTGGTCCCTTTTACACGTGGTCCGCTTAAAGTGCGGTCGCTGGGGCTTGTCCCCCAACGCCCGTGCGTTAACAGGTCCCCACTGTAACTGCTAGCAAGTAATGCTCAAGGAGGCGGTGTCACAACTTCCTTGGCTAAGAGCAAGGCCGATTGGTAATCTCAGGACCCAAAGTTAGTAGTGGTTAGGAACAACAGTTTGAACTGCAGTGCAGTATTGGGTCAGGGAATAACAATAGGTTTGGGGTTAGAAATAGTAATTACTTTAGTAGTGCTTGGAGTGGAATTCCACTTGTTTGTGTGATGTTTAAGAGCTGTAAAAAGAATACCAGAGGACGGATTGTTTTAAGCTTATCTTGTTAAAACTATTCAGACAGACAAGATTTTATCAGCCTGCTAAGTTTTTGCTAAAGTGCCTTGTACTGGTTTCCTGTAGTAAAATAACTTCCTCTTGACTGTGAATTTCTTGTCTTTGTTCATAAAGAGTGGAAAATTAAACTAGGCCTCAAGTCTTTCTGTCCAGTCAAACCGGGGCTGGTGCCCTCAGCCCCGCCAAATGAATCTGTATGGCCGTTGTGGTTTGAACGGCAACAAGGAGGTACTGAGCACCAGTGTTAAATCTCTTGCTTGGGAGCGTGCACCCAACTGCAGACATCAGATCTGGTTCCAGTGGTACCAGTAGCATTGAATCCATGGGGATCTGTTCGATTTGTGATGGTGAAAGAACTGGAGGCACGGCTGGGCCATCCTGCCTTTTATCCTTCTGTTGAAACCATGAAGCAAAGCAAGGGCACATATGAGGACAACAGATGCTACTATTCTCAAATTTTCTGGCTTTGGATGCAGCTCATGCATACATGAACCCTCAGTGGAATACATACAGGGACCATGCATCTTGTAGGACCTCCAGTTACAGGTAAATAAACTCGTCTTCCTGACAGGTATAAGCTCCTATTTTCAGCTCTTTCGTGTTGGGAAATAGAAGTAAATTTTAAAGTCATGACAGTTGTGCTACATAAAAGCTGTTACTGTCTCATGACTGATTTGCTTGCCCATTCATGCCCGTGGGCTGTTGTAATTCTTTCTGGAAATCCAACATCTATAAAGTGGAGGAGGAAACATTCCCTGGCAGGTTCTATGTTTAAAAGAGAGAGTGAGCGAAGGAAGGAGGGAAAAGACAGTTTTTTCAAAGATGATCAGCGTTTTGCAATTTAAGAAGTTTCAGATCAATGGGCAGTGAGCAGGTTGGGCAGTAAAAGGTGCATGATGAATCATCACAGTATATGGATATCATTTTTTCTTATGGACTGCCAGTCATGGTTGAGCGTATTTCTGGAGGTTTCATCACATGACAACCTTTAATACTTGGAGACTCCGGGAGGGTCCTGGACTGTTGACATCCCTACTCATGGGATATTGTGTATAAAAATGTAGGTGTCAATCCTGAAAATGCTTATGGCTATGAGCAACTTTACTTCAGTGAGATTAGTACCATTTCTAATATCACACCCATAAGTGTCTGCACTAGTGGGGCCATTGCATGTGCATCGTATTGCTAGTATGTATATCTATCACACTTTGTCATAGGTGGCAAGTGGCTTCAACTAGAGAGGTGTTCAGCCCCCCAAATCTATTTTATGAGCCACTCTGCTCTCTGTCTGCCAGTTCACCTTGGCCTATGAAGCTTTACATCTGTTGGTACCACATGCCAGGGCCAGGAAGGGGGTAGGGTTTAGAGGGGAGAGAGCTCCACTGCTGCGGTATCTTCCTAGTATATGGAGCTAGATTCCTCAGTCCTAGGAGGGGATGCTGGATCCTGAGCAGAGTTTCTCAAGAAGGTTTGCTGCACAGAAAGCATTCTGGTAGAAGGAGAATGGGAGTCCTGGGGAGAGCAGGAGAAGAGTCCCACGGGAGGGAGGGAGGCCCTGTGTATGGGCTAGCCTGGAAAAAGACCCTGTGGGCTCACAGCTGAGAACTTGCTCTTCTGTATTTTTATTACCTAAAATTTTCCATTTACCAAAGATTATCTGGTTTGAACAATGGGAATTAATAGGGTGGGGGAAATCTTGACTTTGTAAAGAGCGGTCACAGGTGTTGTGCTTCTGTTTGCCATCAGAACCATTTGATTAAAGTTAACCAGTTTATAGATCTTTCTTTATAAAGGTAAATGTTTCCCAATTTGTCAATACAAACCAAGGGAAATGTATATGAGGAAGGTAACCCTCGCAACTGCTATGTTGAAATAGTTAAGTGCTTCAGAGTGAGGATAAAACAATAGGCTTGCTAGCCCAGGTCAGGAATACATTTAAAGTGGAAATTGTGTGCTTAAAATTAGCCTGACTAGGTAAAAGCAACTAACTGAAGAGCATAGCAGGAGCTATTTAATGAAAGAAAGGAAGGAAAGTTGTTTGCATTCAGCGCAAAAAACCCAGCTTAATTGTTTCAGTGCCATCCAAGAATTCAAAGTGTCATGGAGGGATTCAGGGCCTGATTAAGTATTTAGCCCTTATGGTTTTGAAGTCAACATTCAAAATTGATTTGAGAGTAAACATACGTTGTGCTGCCTGTTGAAGGGTGCCAGGATTGAGATGGAGGCATAAAAGTAACTTTTGTGTCACCCCTGGTGCATCCCAGACAGTTGGAGCTGCTGTCGGGCATACATAATTTTAGGAGTGCACCAGTGACCATGTCCTGACCCCCTTACAACTCCTGGGGATGCTGGGTTATATCTGGAGGGAAGAGCGAAGGGGGTGCTGTCTGTGAATTAGCCAAGAATCCCTCTACTGCGTAGCTTAGTCTCCTTTCAACAGAGTAACACATATGGACTATTATGTGAATGGGGCTCTGGCCTTTCTGTAAGTGTGATAAAAAAAGAGCTGGCTATTTAAATGGATCATAATTAATTGTTTTCAATCAACACACTGGCACCCTCATTTGAGAGCTAAGGGGCGGGAACCAAGTTTTAGCCCCAGTGTTTTGACCATTGAATTTCATCCTTTAAACAGATAACCTTTTCTTAATGTGACTGGTTTTACGGAAAGTGCACCTGCATAGGAAATGCAGTTAAACAGGAATTCACATCCAAGACCTTTAATACACCTTCAGTTTTTCATTTCTTCTTGGACAGTGGTGTGGCTCACTTAATGAATGAGTGCATGGCTACGTGTTTGATTTCATCTCGTGAGCAGTGCATTAAAACCTTACCAGAAAACTTCAAGTTTAATGTAGGTTGAGGATTTTTAAAAAAATTTTTGGGTGAAGCAAAGAAGGAATTAATCACATTTCTTAATTGGTCTCTCAGAGAATGAAAAGCTTCCATCTCTCAACACAAGGATAAGATGTTAATCCAGTAGCAAGAACTGACACAGAGAAATCAGCCAAGTGATTTGTAATGTATAGGGTGGAAAGAGAATATAAATGATATTTCTGCCAGGGAACCTTCTTCAGGCACTGGCTTAAAGTAAAAGTAAATAACGTAGAACACACGGAGAGCTTTGGGGGGACTGCTGATTCAGTAGCATGTGTTGGTGTAAACTATTCATTGTAATAAGAATTTAATAAGTACAAAATAAGCCAGATAAAGTACTGAGACATTGATGAGGTGTGATAGGGTGACCATCTCATTTCTTCTACTGTTGGTTCTGATTTCTAAGGGACAATCCCATGTTCTGCAAATATAGTTTGCAGGATATTAAAAGGTCTTTAAATAAACTTCAACACCCGTAGAACATAACTCCATCATGACATTAGGTTACAAATGTAGTGATTAAATGTGATGCTAATTTATGCCCTGCCAGCTGAAAAGTATCATTCATGACACATAAAGTTGTCTCATCTGTTAAATGTTCAACACTGACAAAATCAGTTGTGTGTTTAAAATATGTAATTTCTCTCTTATTACATGTACTGGTATTAGGATGCATAGTATTCTGAACTAGCAGTTTCATACTTGTGTAGGAGTGTACATACTTGTCTTTTTAAAAGTTTCTGATCATATCCTAGATTTATTGGTCTCTGGCTTAGGCTAACACATTTGTCTTCCATTTTCAGTGAATGGTGAACTGTTGGGGAGCTGTTTAGCTCCAGCCTCATTATTAACCTTTGTCTTGGAAACTGGAATTCATTTTCTTTTTCTCTAGTGATTGCCTTGCTAGGGATCAGTTCCCCTATCTTGAGTCATAGGGATTGTTGATAGCTTTGAGAAATAAAACTAGAGATTAAGAGCCAGATATTCATCTGGAGTAAATGGTCCTAGCACTGTGATCTGGCCCTCAGTCTTTACTGGGATTTTGATCAAATAGAACAGATGGAGAAATTATTCTGCAGTTCTCTTCCCTTGCTAAAGAAGGAAACTTATAGTCTTGGTAGTAGATCATTATCTAAGCTTCTGCTCCTTCTCTTTTGCTTTCATGGAGTAATCCTTCCCTTGAGATTAAGGTATAATGGAAGGTAGGAAATCTGTACATCTGTGTTATGTAGAGGAATTCTCAGTAAGCAGGGGCCACAAATTTAGTGAGGAGTGGAGCTTTATTCTACACAGCTGCGGGCCCAAGGACAAGTAACCAAGAGCCCCAAGAATAGTGTACATTATTCTTATATAGTGACATATTGCATCATATTGCAAAGCATAAATTATTACTGTATAGCCAATTAGGTTCTGGATCCAGCCTTTTTGCACCAAAATTTCCCCAATTACAACCTATTCTCCTTGACCCGCCTTATCCCACATACCCTCCAATCATAATTCACCTGCACCATAGATCTTTGACCTAGTCATTGAGCTGACCCAAATGGACTGATTTTCAGAGATCTGCAGGCAAATCCAAACACCTCTGTCTCCAAATTTCAGTACATTGTCGTTGAAGCACAGCTCTCTACAGCTTCCTTATCAGCTAGTTGCTTCTACTGGCCCTCTTCCAGGTGTGCTAGCGGAACAGAGAAATGCAGCTCTTCCCCTGCCCCCAAGGCCTGCTGAGCTATCCATCTGTGTCTCAACGCTGTTAGGTCTCATCACTCTGTCAGGCCTCAGCCCTGGAATTCCTCCACAGTTAGCATTAGTGAATAGTAAGGTTTTATAATTTAAATGTGTTATAAGCCTAGATACATATGTTCTTTTCTTTTATTATTAATAGTATTAAAGGCACGTTATGTCTGAGTTGACTCTTTTCTCTGTGTATATGATAATGATGATCACAAAGGTGCTGTTTGGTGTTTTCAGATGCATTTCCTGACTTGTGTGCCAATACAAAGACAACCTTGGGCATCCACAAGAAACAGTCCTGGAGATACACAGTAAGTGTGGTGCAGAAACAATTTCTTAAATATCTGCTAAAATATCCACTTGTGTGCAGTGGGGCCCTAAGGGCTGTCTGCTGTCCATCCTAATCCTATCCTTCTCCATGCAAAATGTCCCTGTTCCACTGAATCTGGCATCTTTCATATCCATGTGGGTGTGTGGGGGAAAAGGACAGGATTTGCCCATGTAAATCTAGCTCTTGTGCTTGCTCAGTACCAGCTCTAGCACTAGCACATGCAAGGAAAAGGACTTCACTCCTATGCACTCATGGGGCAGAATTTATTAGAACTGCCTAAAATAGCAAAAGCAGCAACAGGAGTAGTAGTGAACTGTTTGTAAAAATGTTGTCTGCAAAGAAGTGTCATTTTATTCACAGAAAAATATTGAGTTGTGAAATTATTTTGGCCAGCACTAGGATTTATGTGCGTAAGTCCAGGAGACAGAGTTTCACAATGAAGTCCTATCGCTTGATCAAGCAGTTACTTGAAAAGTGTGAACACAAAACTGAATGCGTAGAGAATAGAGATTGGGTGGGACTGATACGACAATTGGACTTATTAGGTACAGTACTGCAAGAGGCCAAGTTTAAGTCATCCAAGGTAAAAAACGGCAGAATCCTACTGAGGGGTCTCCCTCTAATTTATGATGATGGCTTGCTTTCACATTTCTTTGAGAAATATATTTGTAAGGATAAATCAGTATATAAAATATCACTCCAGCCATAAATGTACTTAGGAAAAACAAGCACCAACAATTTAGCCCAGATACTGTACTGGCGTATATTGGCATAACTCCTTTAATTTCACGACACTTAACCAATTTTTGCCAGCAGCGATCTGGCTGTTTGGGTTGAGATTTTACATTGCTGATGTACACAGACGATATCTGAGATGGCATCTTGCTTGGCCTATGAAGGTTTTCATTTTGCCAAACCCATGTTATAAGCAAGATACAAAAAGTAGGTTTTCAAAAACGCTACTAATGCGCCACCGTAAAAGATTTGTGGCACAGCCATAGCTGATCCAGGTCACTGGAAATGTGCTCCTGAGGCTTGGTCTGTGGGGTTATAAAATACCAGTGTAGATGTTCAGGCTTGGACTGGAGGCTGGCTGGTGAGACCCCATTAGGGGATAGATCTTGGTCTGTCTACGCCAGAATAAAAAATGCATGGCTGGCCCGAATCAGCTCAGGCTAATGGGCATAGGTGCTGGGGCTGAAAAATTGCTGAATATCTACACAGCAATTTTTAGCTCCATGAGACTTAGTCATCTGACCTGAGCCATCTGAAGCCATGCCGTAGGGCTTTTTCCCCCATGTAGACATACCTGGGAGCCTGAGTTTCAGCTTGAATCAGAATGTCTTCACTGCTATTTTTAGTCCTGCAGCTAGTATTGCATTTAATTTTTCATGGCTATATGTGCAAAACATTTGTGTGCGCTAATATTAGCACCATTGAATTTTTTGGTGCATGCTTTATTTTATTGTGCACGTGGGTTTCACAACCTTTTGTGTGGGCACATGTGCACAACTTAGAGGGAATAGTGCCTGCAGCCCATGCCCCACAAGCCTGAGTCCACTGACCTGGGCTCTGAAACTTGATGCTGTGGGTTTTGCATTGCAGTGTGGACATACTCTTATAAGCTGTTTCTAAGACTGATGCCTGGGTGAACTCCTCATGTAGCTGAATACTGTAACAAAAATCACTACAATACTGATTGAAGAAATTTATCTGTATTGTACAAAATCCTAACCAGTAGAAGACAGAAAGTGCTTATCATTACTCATGATGAATGCCTCCTGCAACTAGTAGTCAATGTCCAAGCACTGAACTGTCAGGGTTTCACATAAAGTTATCATGAAGTCCAGTGCTCCACGTTCTCAATTTTTTATGGTTCCTCTGTCATAATGTATGTTTCTTCTTTTCTAGGCACTAGTGTTTCAGATTTCCATGGTCAATTATAGTCAGCATGCTATTATTCTATCACATATTGGCTGTAGCTTTTCTTCAGATCTTCATCAGTTCAGGGAATTGGACTGTAGCCAAGAACATCAACTTCTATAATGTGAGACCTCCACTAGACCGTAAGTAGCCTGTTGTGGCTTTCTTTGTCTTTAAGAACATGGGTTAGTATTTCAGTTATCAGCTTTATCCTTTACTTCTGGAGGTGTCTTTCACATATACCATGGCTGTCTCTTAGACACTTGGGGTCTCCACTAGAGTTTAAAACATTCATTAGGGTGCCTCATCTGGCTACTCAGTATAATTCCTAATATTTGAGATACAGTTGAACAAAGAGGGAGAGAAGGGTTTGATTAGCACTTGCATAAAGGAAACATGTTCAGATTGTGGACACTTTTTTATGTCTCAAAATGACTTCATTTTGTACAAAGTAAATGTATGCAATGGGCTAACATTTCTTGGTTTTTGTACTGTTTTTTGTAGGGAGGTGGTTGTATTGCATGCTTACAAAGTTAGTACTAATTTAAAGTAATTAAAACCACTATAATAGCTGTGAAATTAACTGTCAGTAATAGCATCCCATGTCTGCATCTTCCTTTACACTCAGATTACTCTTCCTATATGCACCCAGGTGGATATGTTTCTGTGGTATAAAGGATTAAAGCAGAAGAGTAGTTATGTTTAGCAGGTGGCGTGTTTGATGCCAAGCTGCTTTGTGTCTTTCTAAAATACCACAAGAACTGAAATTGAAACCAATCTCACTAATCCCTTATTGACAGCTGCTTGCTCAGATTTGGGGTTAGTGATTTGGAGCTGGTTTTGAAGAAGGATCTGTCGCATCTAGGAAGGCAAGAGCTGATTAAATGTAGATTGTGTGACTATGTACGTGTGGGTATGCATGGAAGACATGTATCTTGTATGCTACAGGTAATGTGCAGTGATATGATCTTTTTCCATTTAAACAGCCTTTTGATTGTGAGAAAGAATGAAAAGATCAGAAAATGTTTTAAAGTTAAGGCATAATGACATCAGCACAGGGGTGGGCAAATGGCTGGATCCGGCCCTTCTGTGCTTCTGTCTGCTCTCCCTCTTCCTCCTTCCAGCTGCAAGGTGCCCTGCGGAGGAGGAGAGATGCTGGAGGGCGCAGAGTCTCCTGCGACCGTCCCCTGTTGTGAAGGGCCACCCCATTGCCTCCCCGCAGGCAGGAGAGTGCTGGGAATGGGTGCTGCCCGGGCTGGGCTGGCTCTTCATGGAGAATCAGAGCCAGAGCCACTTGATGCTGCCTCCTGCATCCTAGTGCTGGAAGGTTTCCCTCTCTGTGTGCACTCACTGCCACACCCCTCATACATAGAAACAAAGCCCAGGTGCGGCACGACACTCATGCTCCATGAAGGGCAGGGGGCACAAGTGTGTGGCCTTGGATGGGAGGCACAAATGTGGACCTGGCTCTGGGGTGTCAGAAACCCTCACTACACTCCTGCCTTTCGCCCTCCGGCTGGCTCTATACCCCTTCCCCTCAGGGCGGCTTCTGGACCTGAGAGGGTGGGGGAGTGGAGCCCAGTTCCACCCTGGTTTCTAGGGAGGGGGGTTGGCCACCCCCCCTCCAAGTCCTGCCCCTCCACTCCTCTTATCCCCCACCCACCCACCTGTGGCCTCCAATGAGTGACCATACATCACATGTAGACTTCAGGCCAAAAATGTTGCCCACCCATGGATTAATACAAGAAATAAAAGCTTCTGTGGAAAGGTATGAAATAGTTCTTATTACCCAGTAGATTGCCATGAACTGCATATGGTGTGATTATATATATATGTGTATAAATGTGTACAAATCTATACATATATATTCAAATGTTTATATATATTCTTTCTAACAAATGTAAAAGCAAGCGCTGTTTGTTGTTTGACATTTTAATTTTTGACATTTACAAACTTAACATACTTTTAATATTTTTAAAGCCACTCCATTTCCAAACAGCTTTAAGTGTTTCACCTGTGCAAATGCAGTCGACAATTACAACTGCAACAGATGGGCTGAAGACAAATGGTGCCCTGAAAGTAAGTGTGCCTGTCTGAGGGAGATTCTTTAAAGTATTTAATTTTGTTTTTCCCTGCCTCAACCATCCTAAAGACAGCTAGTTATGTAGGATTAACATGCCATCATACTGATGCCTTGGGGCTATCATTAGTAGTAGTGAGTCTTATGATTTTTCTTGAGATGAACATTTGAATGTGCTAAGCAAAGCTTCATGTAGAGTTGAAGGCCTTGTATTTTTAGGTTCAATATAAAACAAGGACTCCCATGGCACTTAAAGACTAACAAATTTATTTATTGTGTGAGCTTTCGTGGGAGAAAATCCCACTTCCTCAGATGGTTTGAAGATGGGGAACTTACAGAATGGGAGGAAATGGGCACTTGTTCCCATGAGTTACACTTCCCTGCATTTATTTCCCCCAATTTTTTAAGTTCCCCCATCTTCAAAGCATCTGATGAAGTGGGATTTTCTCCCACAAAAGCTCATGCAATAAATACATTTGGTAGTCTTTAAGTACTATAGGACTCCTTGTTTGTTTTACTGAACTAGACTAACATGGCTGCCCCTTTGGAACCAAGTTTAATATGTATTTGAATGAGTACTGGGTAAAATATTTTTTGTAGAATAAGGGAGCTGCTCACTAGAATACATGTAACTGGAAATTCCCTAATGTGACAACCAGTAAGGATATTAGAGGAATTTTAGACTACAGCTAGTCCTCACTTAGTGACCTACTCATTTAGTGACCCCTCAGAGTTATGACCGGCTCTCTGATGAGTTGGTATTATGGCGATGTACGAGAACTCGCATCAACTCTCTCAGATTACCTATATTTACAGTACACTATGCAAACTAAGTTCAGTACATTAGAGCTTAAAACATTTAAAATATATATGAAAAATGTTATAAATGATGCAAAGGTGACATTAAAACTATCTACTGATGGTTGAAAAACCCACTACCAGTAAAGTACATTATGCCTGAAATACCGGTAAGGGCTGCTCCTCGTTTAGTGACCAATTCATTTATCAACCGGGTTTCAGGAACGGAACCCGGTCACTAAGTGAGGACTACCTGTACTACTTTACTCTTAAAGCTCAGTCTCATTTCTGGAGGGATAGGGGCGTTGTGCTGATCTGTGAGCACTGAGTGTGAATACAGGATTTGAGATTATGTATATAGCTGAGCTCAGCCCTGTATACATTCCAGATTTAAAATGAATTATCAAAACACAGCCCTAGCTGATACTACCATTTAATTACTCAAAATAGTTAATCCAAAAGTGACTGTGAAGAGTTACAAACACCTGTCACTAAATTGTGTGACTGGATAACAACCCAATGGAGCAAAAGAATTTCAGTGTTAGTGAGTGCAAAGTAAATATATACTGGAAAAATAATCCCAATTATACACACAAAGTGATGGGGTCTAAAATATCTGTTACCACTCAAGAAAGAGATCTTGGAGTCATTGTGAATAGCTCTCTGAAAATATTCACTCAGCAGCAGCAGTCAAAACAGTTAGGAACCATTATGAAAGGAATAGATATTAAGACACACAATACCATTATGCCACTATATAAATCCATAGAACACTTACACCTTGAATGCTGCATATAATTCTGGTTGTTGAACCTCAAAAAATATATATTGGAACTGGAAAAGTTTAAGAGAAGGGCAACAAAAATGATTAGGGTATGGAACAACTTTCACACAAGGAGAGGTTAACAAGATTGGGACTGTTTATCTTGGAAAAGAAATGACCAAAGGGGGGAGTTTGAGAGATGTCTGTAAAATCATGAATGGTGTGGAAAAAGTGAATAGGATGGTGTTATTTACCCCATCATGTAACACAAGAAGCAGAAGTTGCCCAATGAAATTAATAGGCAGCAGATTTGAAACAAATACAAGGAAGTACTATTTCGCACAACACAGTCAACCTATGGAACTTGTTGATCCTGTGAAAGGCAAAAGTATACCTGTGTTCAGAAAAGAATTGGATACATTCATGGTAGATAGGTCCATCAGTGGTGATTAGTCAAGATGGCCAGGGATGTAATCCCATGCGCTGAGTGTCCCTAAACTTGTGACTGCCAGAAGCAGTGACTGGATGATGGGATGGATCATGTGTTAATTGTACTGTTCTCTTCATTCCCTCTGAAATATCTGGCACTGGCTACTATTGGAAGACAGGACACTGGGCCAGATGGACCATTGGTCTGACTCATTGTGGCTGTTCCTATTTTTATACTCCGTCTTTGTGGTCTTATGTCAGATTAATGGGTGTCATAAATGTCTACAAACCCTCTTTGGGTTCCAATTTTTCAATCCTTTTCTCCTGTTTTCCTTGTGTTTGTAAATAAATGATTTTATTAGGTTGTCTTTCAATTTTAAATGTAATATTGATCTTGTTACCATTTTCTCTCAACCTACCCATTAACTTACTCAGCACTGATACGGACTGGAAAACAGTTTTCCTCTCAAATAATATTCCCCTCTCCAAAGTCAGCTGTAGCCTTAGTACTGTCTTCAGGAGTCTAATTTTTTAACTCAGTCCTGGAGTCAAAGATGAATGAGCTACCAAATCTACCATCAAGTGTAGTGTCTTTTTCAAATTTAACATAGGAGCTCAAAGAATTACTTCTAATATTCAATGCAGATTTATTATTCAGGGATGATTTTATAAAATACAGTTCTATAAAAGGTTTAGTGTGAGGTTTATGATAAACTATAGATATGTCATTCCTGCACATGGTTTCAAAAGTCTTATATGTGAATTCATGATAGAAAGTGTCATGCTGGTGCAGAAACATTTGACAATAAGCAATAAGGTCTGAAGATCACACTTGGAAAAGAGACTAGCAGGGATACTGAATCTAGGGAAGGAAACATACCCTAAAAAGAGGGAGAAGAGGAGAAATGTTGGAACAAAGGGAGTTGGCAGCTGGGTGTGTGTGTGTGTGTGTGTGTGTGGTGGGGAGGAGATGGGGTGGAAGAATAAAAGGAAAAAAGGAAAGAAGTCTGAATGGAGGGGAGTGGGAATGAGAAAGGGAGTGCAAGTGAGAGAGGATAGCAGCTGCTAAAATTAGATCTGAAGAGCTAGATAGAACAACCTCAGTGAGCTTTCTTATATGTTGTGGCCTAGACCAAGTGGTTCCCAACTTTTTGTGGGTCACGACACACTTGATACTTATAGCCAAATGTCTTGCAATCCTACAGGACACACCAGCCCACCTTCCCCAGGCCATCTCCAGCCATCTCCACCCCTCTCTGCGACATACTTATCACTGTTTGGCAACACAATGTAGGGTGATGGCAGAAGGCATTATGATGGACAGCTTAGTGGTGCCCAGACACTCTTCCCCCCCACAAGCAACTAGACCACGAACCACTCCAGGGCTCTTTGTCCAGAGCTTCAGGCTGCAGTGTGTTTATATGCTGGAGAGGCTCCTGCCTTGCTATTTTACTTGCTTATGTGGTTATGAAGTTAGCCTGGGAATTGGCCTGAGTCTTTTGGGGGTAGGGAGGCAGGCAGCCCTGATCACTGTGCCTCTTCCAAAATGCTATATTTGAGAATAGCTGCTGAGGGGTGGCAGACTTGGTCACAGGACCAGGATTCTGTGGGAACCTTCTTGGGGTCATCTGCAGTCATCCAGTGGTCCCCAACTGCTGAAGGGGCGTAAGCTTCTCATCACTGTATTTCTGTGCATGGTAAGGGTTCATCCTGGCATTCAATAAATACTTTAAATGGTCTCTAACTGCATCTGGTGAATCCAAAAGCAACCCTGCACCAGTTTGGGGTAACACACAGTAATACATCCCTGACGCAGTCGTTGAGAACCACTGGTCTAGAGTCCAAACGGCCTGTTAATTCATTGTGACTGTAAAAGGACAAATGTTTTTAAATAGAATTCCATCTTACTGCTCTAAACCGCATCCGACCTCTAATTTTTCTCAATGCAAGCATTTTATTGTAGCTTTCCATTTTGCAAAAGCTTTCAAAGTATGTGGTAGAACTCACATTGCATGAAAATAAACCTGGTTTTGGCTTATTTCTTAGATACACGGTACTGTTTGACAGTTCATCATTTCACAAGCCATGGAAGGAGTACGTCTGTCACCAAAAAATGTGCTACCAGGGATGAATGCCGTTTTCTTGGCTGCCACCCCCACAGAGAGACTGGTCATAAAGTAAGCATCGGTATTTGCTGTGAAGAGTGTTCGTTTTATGGCTTTCTAAATAAGGGTCGTATTTGGCACTTGTTACTCAGGTAATTACTGCTGGTGTGAATAACATGTGCTGAATGAGACTACCTAACATTTGCCACAGCTGGGTCTTGGGCAGCTAGACCTATTAGTTACAGCCATCATACACAGTCAAGGTCCAAGAAATAGGTAGGTCAAGATACCAGGCAGTCACAGGCAGGAGACAAACCAGAGATCAGAACTAGAAGTCAGATGCCATGAACCAGGCCAGGTCAGGGCTCCAGGAAGTCAAGCGGGAGATCAAAAGCATGAGGCATAAGGTATGCAATCCAAGGCAGGATGGATCCTGGTTGTTTGGACAGTCTCCTATTCCTGTTGCTGGTTGAAGTAGTGTCAGCAGGCCAATTGACTTCTCTTGGACTCTGCCAATGGGGCATCAGGGGTGGAGCCCCGAACTGGGGCTGGGCTTCCTGGTTCAGCAATTGTCAGCAAGCTGGCAGGTAGAAGGTTGAAACAGGTTTGCTCCTGTAAACCTAGGTTTGAGGTCTGTGGGTCAAGACCATGTTTGAGTAACGAAAGTTAAAATTCTGGAACAGGAGCCAGATGACCACATCTTCAGATTGAGTCAAATCTAGCTCAGTAGTGTCACTCCATACTTATGGAGGGAATTGTAGCTTTCTCAGTTCTGACTCTGGGCTGCAATTCATAAGTTTATTAACGAACAAGTGTACCATGCCAAAATGACAGTTTACTACTTTGGAGATGACCCTCTGACAATTGGAAGGATCTAGCAAAACTTAAAATTTTATTTTAAAAATAATTTGCCTGCTCCTGGTGATCAAGCAAGAGTGCATTGAGCTACCTTTAGAAGGTCAGAGTTCCAGTTTGAACTTCTCCATTCCTTCTCTAAGGGGCAATTGGCTGGCTTGCTCATAAAAGGATTAGAGTTTTCCTTTGGAGAGGATGCACTTCTTGTAGTTTTGCAGTCACCTTTCTGGCTGGAGGCAGCCACATTCAGTTTTATTCAGTCAGAAGGATAATTTCCACAGTGTAATTCATGGAAACCAAACAACCCTGGACATAGACTTGGAGCTTGCTATATTCCTTTGCACAGCAGTGTCAGAAACACACTGCTATATTAAGGGGCTGGTGGAAGTGAAAAGGAGCCATGTCTTACAAACCACAAGGGACATGGACATAAAAGCTGTCTACCACTGTCAGATTGCCAGTCAGCATTGATGACACCTAGCTAAGGGCAGCAGCTTGCCATTTGTCTTTGAGAAACCAGTTTACCTCCTCCCAGAGTTCTCTGGTAGGCACACTGTAATCATAATTTCAGTTTATGTTCATAACCTCAGTATCCATGTCATACATACATTACACAAGCATATTGATGATCTGTTTGTTGTTAGTTTTCAAATGATACCTCAGAAGGCCTATATTGCACAAAGATTAGTTCAGTGATACAGAGGCTGTGAATAGAGAGGTACTTTTGGTCACAACCATTGATAAGGGGAGAAAAATTGACTGCAAGTCGTTAAGCCTGATTAACAAGATACCATAATTTAAAACAATGTCATTCTTTTTACCATCTTGCTTTTATCCTGTTTCAGATATGACCTAAATTTAGCATTTGGTAAATTTACAAATTGCTAAAACTAAAGCAAATTGCTCTTTTAGATGGTATAAGCCACTGATTACTAATCCCATCTATTTTAAAAATGAATATCTTATGTTATAATGTTGAACAGTTGTGTGGTAGTATATTATATATAATGACTGACACAAGCAACTTTTGTTATAACTCTTACTTCTGAAAAGGAAGTATAACAAATTTGTTAGGTAAAATGGCAAGAATGCTTTATATTATATTTAATACAGAGCTGGAAGGATATTTCAGAAATCAGTGTTCTAGTACAATCTTTTAGCAAGATCTGAATGATTTTAGTGTTTAAGATTCCAGGCTTCTTGAAGATAACAGGCAATATGTACATTAAATATGAAAGGACCAAGATATATGCTACCTTTGATCTAAGCACAGACATGTCTCAATGGACGTTGATGGACTGAGGGAAGTATATGGCCTTTAGGAACTCCAGCCTGTCTTCTCTTCCATTTTATCTTGTAAGTTACACTATTGTGCCTTTACACACAGTGCAGACTGTAGTGTGGGAATGGGTGTACTCAACACCTTCACATGCTAAACTAAGGAACATCAGTTTCAATAATTCTCCAAATAATCCGGTAGCGAAGAAGAAGAGTGAACATTAACAGTTGTTCTCTGGGACTAGAAATTTGACAGGAGATGCAAGGTCAAGATTAAAATATGAGATTATGTGGTATAAAAGCTTCTGAGAGAAATTAAACATGATTATAGCATGTCTTTCATTTAAAAATTATGTGATGAGAAAATATCCAAAAGTTGGTTTGTGCTTAGTATATTGGAAGATGACAATTATAGGAAGCTTTCTCTACTTTCTGATACATTGAGAAATCTGTCAAACATCGCTAACATAATGAATGCTCATCAGATCATGGTAACAGGAGTCCATTAATTACAATGCATAATAGTCTGGGATGTGCGAACACTGCAGTGCATGATTTTGGAGGTGTAACTGATATGCCAACTTAGATCAGAGCCTACCAGACAGCTGTAGTTAGAGTAGCTGGTTGAGCATTTTCTGGCGTTGTTGTTGTTGTTGTTGTTGTTGTTAGATGTTGTTTTTTTTCAAAACTAAAACTATTTGTGGGAAAGGGTGAGTTTCAATATATCTGATTTTCTAATTTTTTTGGGGAAAAACTGAACTTGTTAAAAGGACTTTTCATTTTATAATAGTTAATTTATGGGGTTTCTTAAAAAAATCTTTTTCTTTTTTAAGAAAAGGGTTGAAATCTAAATGAAATATTTTTATTGATCCCGTTCCAAAAATTCTTTTGGATTTTAGGTTCACAAATTTTTTGGAGATTTTGAATTTTTGTCAGGATTCAGTGTGGAAATTGTTTTCAAAATCTTAAATAATTCTAGGACAGGAAAACTGTTTCCTACCCAGCAGTGGTGATTAGAGTTTTTCTTTAGTAACAAACCAAACACCCACTCCTATCTACCAGTCCTCCTTTTTATTAACAGGAATGTATTTCTTGCTGTGAAGGGATGATCTGCAACGTAGGAATACCGACCAATCACACCAATGCAGTATTTGCGGTAATCCACGCAGGGAGGACATCAGAAGGCAGCAGGGGGAGTATTAGCATTCCATTGCTTGCATTGGTTGTAACAGTTTTGTTGTTATAATGCAATTTTCCATGTACCAAATGGGATTCATTCAGATAAGCTTTCCAGGCTATAAAACGAAGCTATAAGAACAACATTTTGGCTTTTTAAAGGTCTCAGGCCATCTTCAGATTATAGAAGATGGTACAAAAAGATGCACATGTGCATCCTGAAGTTTGTTGATTGTTTATTGAAAAGTTTTGCAAATAATCTTCAGTATTTAAAGTAAAAATAGTGATGAGACATTATAGTACAATTAACCAGTTATGAGACTTTTCCATTTGGTGGTGAAAGTGTGTATACACTTTGCACGTTATTTAAACAAAAAAATTATTTGTCTGTAGACAGTCACTTGACCACATGATAAAGATATACTTCAAGATGACACAGCTGTGCCAAGTTTGTCTCAAGAGAAGTCACTTTTTTCACAACTTTCAGGATTGACTGTTGAGTCTGTTGTCTGCCTTATTGATGAGGAGATGTTATATTTAAGTGCATCTTTAATCATGGCATTCATGAAGAACAACACATTTTCTGACAAGGTGCCTCAGAAATAGACAAAAGTGCTTTTTTAAATTGAGTTTTGCTCAGACCTGTTACGTCCAATGGAAATACTGAAAAATATTTTTAAAACTTCTTTCTCTCTCCTGTGTCACCTCCTCAGATCATAAAATGATGTGAATCCATGAAAAGTCAAAATCCTAACAAAAGATGAGCAACTCTTTAGGCTCCTGTAAGTCTTCCAGAAAAGTTGGCTGATTTTCAAGAGTGCTGAACACCTGTATCTTGGACTGGATTTGTTGGATGGTCAGTTCTTCTAGATATCAACCACTTTCATTTAGAAGTCTAACTTTAGGTATCCAACTTTGAAATGTTTGGCCCAAGTTACTATAAACAATGTTGTCAGTCTTCTCCTTTCTTTTCATAGCTAGAGTAGATTTTTTTAAAAGTCTGGCTGATTGCATATTTTGTTTCATACCACACATCTGACTGGCTGGCAAAATGAAAAACAATACAATATGGGTTCCAGTTTCATGCTACAAAATATGTTTGTTGTCTTTGTAGGCCTTGCAATGAGTCGTGTGTATCATATGCCTCTATTCTCTTCGGTCTAGTTAAAGGGACAGATACTCCAGATACGCTGTTTCTCTCTTTCATATGAAGAAGTAGTCCTGAAGATTGAGAGAGATTGTTTTCACTTATTTTCAGATTTGCAACCTAGGCCAATGGAGATTATTTTTCGTATTCATATTTTGGCTCAGATTCACTGGACTTGCAAATGCCCTGATCCTGGAGACCAGGTCAGTTCAGTCCTGAGCAAAATTTCCAGACTGCACTGCTCTGTTTTAGCCTAGCTCCCAGTAGCCACTTATGACCTGTGCTGAGGGTTATGAATGGACGGACATTTCAGCCATGCCTTGTTTTGCCCAAGCCTGCACTGAGTATCTTTACTCACTGGGTCCACCATCTGCTTTGTACTGCAGCACAGCCATGAGCCTGACCCTTATGGTTTCAATAAAGCACTATATTGTATTTTTTATTTCAGATCTTTTTGACACCTTATTTGTGAATTCATTGGTATAATCACTTTGATTTCTCCTCATTTGAGTTGTTCAGCAACAGCTTTCTGTTTAATAAATCAGAATTAGTTGAAACTGTAAGGAGGAAAAAGTTGTGAAAGTTTCATCCAAATATTTGTGTGGGTTTCTAACTGAATTTTTCAGTGTCAATATAGATTTCATTAAAAATTGAATCTCTGAAAATTTTGACCAAATCTGTAGTTTTAGCCTGTATGTCAAATCTTTTGTGTTTCTTTCTTTCTTGTTTGAATACATTTAGCTAATTTAATTTTAACTGGCAATTTGAAAAACTCCTTTGCTGACATTTTCAAAATTGATGATGGTCTGTAACTGCACCAACAACAGAGCAGTTGTTGGAATGGTGACCCTTTTTCTTCTGTTAAACTTGTGTAAATCTGCCTATGTGATCTCATAAAGAGGCACTTACCAAAAAATAATTTGAGTTTGTAAAAAGTTACAGATGGAAACAGCCATCCACTCCCTTTTGCTTGCCAAAGGATTCCACCTGCCATCTATATCTAATTGTATCAAGGAATGGATGTCTGATATTTTCTTACGGGAGACTGACTAGTCTGCAGTCCAACAGATCAAGCTATAAAGAAGAATTTCCTGGTATTTAGCAAAATGTTTCTTTCTTTAAAGGTAATGTCTAAGTAACATAACCTCAGCATTAGTTGTTGTATCAGTCTAGCAGGTAATGACTTCAGAGCACCTACCATGATTATTAGTTCCTGGTTTTAGATTTCTGAAGCATTCTGTTTTGGGCTGACATTTTCCTGGCTTGGTTACCTGTCCAAAGGTGAATTCTTCAGTAAAGTTAAAGTAAAATTTTTCCAGTGGTCTTCTGAATTATAAAAGCATGTAAGAATACACTTTTCAGACTACTGCCTCTTAACCTGCGCTTTGCTCCCTCAAATTCTACCTTTTTGAGTGATTTGTGCAGTTGAAAATGACACTATAAGGCTTAACAGGGCTTATTGCCTTAGAAGAATGTACTGTAAATAGTTTTAAAGAATCTAAATCTTTAATTTTTTTAATACTGCAAATAGTATTTCAACTGTACAACTTAGGAACAGAGGTAGGGTCCTGAAGTGCTGCCCAGAGGGTTGGCCATACTTGTGCTGCTTTAATGTTTTCTTGAACTGATAAGATCATTAGCTTTGCATACACAAGAGAGGAATGTAATTGACAATAATAAGAGGCAGTAGCTCCTCATTGGGTGTCCGCTGCTTGTCAAATCTGCAAATGTTCAGGCTACTAATGATATTGATTTGTTCTGGTTGGCCTCAGTTAATTGATGCTGGTTTGTTGTAGAGCTGGTGTTTTTCCGTTTAAGAAACTTTAGGAAATTAAATGCAAAAAGCTGTCAATTCAGTATGGCAGTTGCACAATTAAGCTCTCTGATCAGGAAATGTGAAAGTTAAGGTTGACTCTCAGTGATTCCCAACCTGTTGTCCGCAGACCACTGGTGGTCCGCAGACAGCACTGCAGGTGGTCCACAGGGGAACAGGTCAGGAAAAGTGCAGCAGGAGCCAGGGTGCGCAGAGCTGCAGAGGACAGGGGTGTGGTAAGGGGCACAGGGTGGGGAGTGCAGGGCCATGGGAGGGGGAGAAACAGACTCATGGCCCAGAACAGGGAAGAGGGGGGTGGGACTTTAAAAGCCTTGTGGTTGGGGAGTGCAGAGCCGCGGCTGATGGGGTCACAGTAGTGCATTGGAGGCCAGAGAGTGTAGGGCTGCACTGCACATGGTCTGCAGGGTGGGAAAAGTAGACAGCTGGTGCCGTAAAGAGCTTGTGGCTGGGGAGTGCATTGCCATGGGGGACGGGCTTAGACCCATGGAGTGCAGGGCCATGGGGAGACAGGGGTGTGGTGGGGGCTCAGGACCAGGAAGTGTAGGGTCGCAGGTGGGGAGAAGCCCAGTAAGGGGCTTGGGGCTGGGGAATACAGGGTGCTGGTCTGCGAAAGCTTTTGATAATGATGTAGTGGTCTGAGCAAAGGAAAAAGTCAGGAACCACTGCTCTGTCTATATCATTGTCTCTGCCATTTTGTGATAAGTTCTTAGAAAAAGATTGTGTGCTAGTGTATTAGAGATCTAGGATGTGAGCACATAATGTAAGAGTGCATCACTATGCACACTGAAAAGATACAGAACTTTCATATTAAACCTTAGCTTTCACATTTTTTGACTTTATAAGCATTGCATATGCAATCATGTTGTGTTAATGTAGTGTTTTTGCATTTATGAAATAGGTTAAAATACACGTTCAATTCTGCCTTTTGTTATCCATGTGCAAGACCTATTAACTTCACTGGGGCATGTGGGGGCACATTTGTACCTAGAAGCTTGATTTTCAGCAGCTAGGCATTTTAGGTACTTCTAGACATGCGAATGTGCTCCTATCAAATGAGCATTAAATGTTATTGCATTGTCATCAATGATGGGCCAAATATCTTTGGATGTAGCAAGCACTCATCAAATCAATGAGAGTCATGCATATGTGCATCTAAGGACAAGAATGATGCCTTTGTATTGTGCTTTAAAGAAAAATTAGATCTACTATGTGAAATATAACCCATGGAGTTACACCAGGGATGAACTTGGCTCATGACTGCTTTGAGGATAGAGATCATGACCATGAATTACCTATTCAAAGATGATAAAAAATAGGGCACAAAATGGTACTGCTCTTACCTTTAAAGTAATTTGTACAGTTATGGGGTAAACAACTGTGTTCAAATATTGCATTTTTATATTGCCCTAGGGACAGTCTAGCATCAAGTTTGTTTTTCCAGAGTTTATTCCAAAACATCTTCACAATTCAATGTTTGTGTCTTTATTAGTGTTTCTTGTTGTACAGTGTTCCTGTTTTAAGCCACCTTTGAAAAACTGGCACTTTGGATAAAAGGTATTGAAATTTTAATTGGTGGAGAATATTTACATACTGAACTAGTCAAGAAGAATTGAATTTTGTTACTTAAAATATATATATAGTGGGCCTGACTGTCACCCTTCCTAATACTTTGACTCCAGGAGTCATTCCACTTCATCCATTTTAGTGGACCCCTGGTGGAGTTGTGTAGTACTCGATATGGTAAGTAAAATGACAGATTTTGGTATTATGGGATTTATTGATTTAGAGCTTTAGACCACTTTGTGATGCTCCTTCTCATCTTGTTTGATACTGTTACCTCTTCTTCCAACACCAGTGCCAGACTTCTGACACTAGTATTGACCCTCTGCTGGTTGGTAGCAGAATCTTTGGGTTTGAAAAGTCTCCAGTTGGGGACAAATTAAAATGAAGGAACATATGGCAAAACTTGAATTTCCAAGCATCCCATAGGAAATTTGTAGTAGGGGCAGAATCCAGTCCAGCATTCAAATTCCTTAACCGTGAGACTATTCTTCCCACCGCCCCCAACCCATTACACCAATTGTGTATCTTTCAGCTCCTTTAACTATTGAGGAAGGAGTTCTATGAACAGTTGCCTCCTTCACAACACAATACTGATTCTCTGGGCACAGTCCAGAGGCAGAAGTTTTCTGCCAGAAAATGCTGATTGAATGAAATCCACACATTCCAGGCAGACATACCTGTCCCGTCAATACTTTTGACAGACCACTGTGGCAGGCTGGTCAGCCAGTTTGTCTGGTTCTCTGGCAACCTAGCTCCCAGCAGCCTGCCTGATGGGTTGCTTGACTCCCAGACTGCCTAGCTCCACATCTGGCTGGCTGCCCAGGTACCTGGGATACCTGCATGCCCAGCTTCCTAGGATGCCTGGTCTGATGAGCTTCTGTGGCTGTTTGGTTGCCTGCTTGGCTGTCTGCATGGCCAGTGAGCAGACAGCTGGCAATCTGCCTGCCAGGTGGAGAGCCAGGCTGTGCATGCATGTCTCCCAGGCAGCCAGGTGGTGCCTGGCAAGCCCAGGCAGCTGGTGAGCTAGGCAGCACCACCCACGTGCCCTGCCAGGAAGACAGCTGGAGAGTAACAAGCCCAAGCTCTGGAAACATTTTAGTCCCATGAAAAATGTTGAGGTTTTCAATTTTTGTCCCAATTCAGGTGATTTCCCCCCCCACCCCCCAGTCCCCCAGAGAATTCACTCAAAATTTTAGTGGGATGGAGATTTGTTTTCCAGTCAGCTCTAATTGGGTGTTTAGATCCACAGCACAGATCCTTACCAAATAGTGCTGCCTATAATAAAAAGAAAAACTGTAGTTGTTTACCAAAACAACATGAGTCCTGTGGCACTTTATCAACTAACAAATTTCTTCAGGCATAAGCTTCCATGGGCTCTGTAGAGTTTTAAGGGAGATTATAATCCAATAAGGAGGACAGCATATTCAGAGCTGTATAAGAAGTCTTTATTGAAAGAGAACTGAGAGAGAGAGAGAGGAGACAGACAGGTTTTCCTAGCACCTAAACGACTCTCCCATTTACCACTATGGCAACCCCAATGACCCTAGGTAGTCCAAAACACCACAGGCTCCAGCCCACTTTGTTAGACGCAACTTTGTCAGATGTTAGTCTATAAGGTGCCACAGGACTCTTGTTTTTGCTGGACACAGACTAACACCGCTACCCCCTGAAAATTTCTACTATGTAGCTGTTTAGATTTTCAGTGGAATTGCTCCATTCATTTTGTGCCTGGTCATATGGGCTGAGTAGCTCCTGAAGTATTTTGAGCACCAGCAGCTCACGCAAGCCACTGGTGGTGGAGGTAAAGGGAGAGGGAGTTGATTCTTTTGCCCTGGCAGCCTTTAGATGTGTGTGTGGTGCCTTTACAAATATATTTATGCAATAGACAAAAGGAGGTTTATGGCATTAATTTTCACATGCTCTGGTGGTGTGATTGGGTTGGGCAACCACCCTAGGCAAATTCTTCTGGCCCTAAGTCGCAACCTTCCCAGACTGGCACAGAGGGAATGCCCTGGAGGGGAGGGAGATAGAGAAAATGGTGGCAGTCATGGCTGGGGCTGGGTCTAGCTCCCTGCTCTGGGCATTGCAACATGGCACACATGTTACATGGCTCTGTCACCTGTGTTGCAGTGCCATTCAATTTTGGTCTGACTGCCCCTCCACCATGATAGAGAGGCAACCAAGCAAAAGCTGAATGGCTCTGCAGCCCCAGGCACAACATTGCAACACCCAGAAAAGGATGCTAAGCTCAGCCTCGAGGTACAAGAGTCACTGCTGCTGGGAGAGTACAAGGCAGGTTTGCTCTCCCCTTTCCCTGAGCGTCCCTTTTGCATCAGGCTACAATTAGGATTGTGGTGCTGAGGCAGAAGATGCTGCACCTCACATCAGGACAAGGAGAAGAAGGTGATGGCAGTGGAGGAGGAAGATTGCATCCATTGATTAGGAAGACTACAGCAACTGCTGCTTAGCAATTCTGGGTTAATTCAGTGATCAGAATACACAGGCATAGTAAAGTGTGAAATCAGAAGACCAATGGGTGTAGCTGAAGGTAGCACTAGCAAAGACTCATTGCTGTTCCTGATTGCAAAATCTTCCTCTATCCCTCCAGGCTGTTGTGCCTGTTACAGAGCTAGACCCAGATGGTGTTTCAGGAGACTTGCTTTTCTGAGTGAAGAAAGACTAAAACTGTGGCCCTGTCCCTCCATGTACCATAACAGATGCAATATGGGTTTGGTCATTTATACTCCTTCAGCACCCATGGAGCCATAGGGTAAAATCCTGGTCCCAATATGTCAATGGGGCTTTGCTGTAATCTTCAGTGGGTCCAGAATTTCACTCATTGTGCTTTAAAGACACACTGCCTCCAGGCAATGCTGCTCCACCAGTGCCACTGTATCCTCTTCTCAGAACAACCCTGTAGTAACCCTGGGGGAGGAAGGGGTTAACACGCTGGTTAGTGAGTCCCAGGACAGCCAATAGGAACAAAGCACAGCTTTTTGAATGGGAACAGCAGCCTGGCCTGTTCCTGTTTGGATGCAGCAGAGCTCCTGGAAGGATCAGGAGGAGGCCAGAGGGGCCTGAGGAAGAATCCAGCAACATCCTTACCAAAGGTAAGTTAAGTTTGTTACTGACCAGGTGTGAGTAGAATAGGGAATGTTTATTTAGATGTAGTCAGGGTATTTTCTTTGCTTTTGGCTTGTTTTTGGATTTCTCTGTGCTGAGCACATGTACCCCCTCCCACTACCCTGTAACAGCCTAAGTTAATTCCCAGAGAAGCAACACACTTGTGTTCTTTATCAGTTCTTTTTGATTAAAGATTTTACCTTTTAAGTAAGTTCTGGTTTTGTGTCCTGGGAGGGCAAGAGATTTGTGTGCACATGCCTCAGACTGCACAGGCAGCTACTAAAGGGGACTCTGTTCCAGTTCCAGCTCATATCACAGCTGGAGTTCAGTCACTTTCCTGAGGGAGGAATAAAGGTGATTGAGGATACCTCACAGGAAGGAATTCCCAAGTGCGCCTTCCTGGGTTTCAAGAGGTTTTTTGCATTTGGGTGGTGGCAGCGATACCACTCCAAGGCCAGGAACTGGAGGCCTTGGAGAGTTTTAAGGGCAGGCTTTAAGGCCAGTGGCTTTTCAGGCCTGTTGCGGACCCCCACCTTCTGCACTCAGAGTGGGGAAACAGCCTTGACAAACCCAGCCTACAGAGACATATAAGTGAACCCAAAGGAGTCTTAAAGGATGAAAAAAAGCTACGAATTTTGCTTGTATTTCTGAAGGTGTGTCTGGGTGTTTGTACTTTGAAGGCAGAACAGATGTAACTAATAAAATACAATGCCATAAGATATCTTCCGTTTTACTAATAGCAGTATCAAAATGTGAAAAGGGAGCTTAATGAAGTGGGAAAATTGTGAATGATTAAATAAAACAATGAAAAATGTCAAGAACAAGAAAAGCATTTCCATTGCTAAACAAGAACAGGGCAGCACAGCTTCAAGAATTATAAGAGTTGTTTTTTGTTTTGTTTTTAAATAAAACAAAAAATCCACCCAATCTGCACACTATCCAAAGAGTGGAGATGCTGAGGATATGGTCATTTCTGGATATTTGCACCTAAATTATTTTATTATTAATTGCACAGAAAAGTCCTGACAGTGTTTGATCACTGAGATGCTTTGGAGAAAGCTTCTGCTTTCAGACCTATGTAGTGTGTTGTTCCAAAGACAGGACTAGCATACACAGCTGAGGCATTTTATCTATGAGCACCGCACCTCTCAGAACTGTAGCTCTGCTGGAGTACCATGGCCATCCTTTAGGACATAGATGTTTAACACCACTGGATTAAAAAAAGATGTAGTTTAACAAAAGGAAGAAGGCCTTCCCCTGTCATATTAGCTCTTTGCAGAGACTGAGTCAGGGAGAGCAAAGCTCCTCCAAGTCTTCTAGAAGATGACAGAGAGATCTCAATCTGTTCCCTGGCATGGGAAGCACTGCTCTCTCTTTCTCACTAAGAAGTAGGCAGGGGACTCTGAAGCATGATATCTAGCTATGAGATTTTCCTGGTCTTTCACCCTTTTCTCATTAGTGCCTAAAGAAGCAACATCACCTACTATGGCAAGAAAGGGCCTCACAGTTGGGAATCCACTGGTGACCTCATCTTTCCTAAAGGAAGCCCTGTCCCACACATTAGCTATCCTCTTCCAGGGGAATAAGGGAAGAAAGGACTCTTCCCATTTCTATCACCTCCCTCTCCTTTGTGGGGAGAATAAAACCTCATATTGTGCTCAAAATTTCTCTTGTGAAACATTGTAAGCTTCCGGCCCGTGTGGAGGGCGCCCCCGACTGGTGGTTCCAGGGAATTAGCTGGAGGGAGCATCCCTTCTGGCAGCCAGACGTTGACTTTGGGGTATAAAGGGTGGGACAGACAAATCTACAGTCTATAGACCTGGCCTTCAGCTGGGGTGGGTGGGGCAGGCCAGTCCACAGTCTATCACCTCAGATGGTCAGGGACTACTTGGGGATTTAGTCAAGAGAGAGGGTTGAGGGAGACGCAGGCTCACCCACTCCACTGCGTCTCAGCCCAGGGCCCGAGACAATGGCAGGGCAGTCCACTACTGAGTCAGCAGGGCTCCCACCGAAACATGCTGCCCTGTGACACAGCCCGGCATACCGCCCTCCCTGGGCTATTTCCTTCAACCCTGACCCTTCCCTGGCCCTGGGTACCTAACTCCAGTGGAGGTAGCCATCCTCAGGGTCTCCCTTGTAGATGGCCTGTGGGATCCCAGCAAATCCCTCCGTGTCCATAGCTGGCAGGTTGGGGTACTCCTCAGGCTCCTTGACGAGGAGCAAACTCCTCCATGTTCTGGGGCCCGTATGCTGCCGGCATCTCTTCCTCCACTGAGGGTAGCTCCTCTAGCTTGCAGGGCCCAAAGGCTGTCGGCGTCTCTTCCTCCACTAAGGGTATCTCCTCTAGGTCACAGGGCCAGTAGGTCCTGGGGTCTTTGGCTTCCCCTGGGTCCTGGTCGGCCTCCAGGCGAGGTGGCTGTTCCAGGGTTCAGCAGGTTTTGGCACACCCTCCCCAGTTGGCCACCTCAGGGCTCTCACCCCAGTCACTTGGTCCAGGGAGGCTGGGTGGGCTGTAGAGCTGGGTGCCCTGAGAGGCAGGGGCCAGCCGGCAGGGCTGGACCTGGCCTCTTCTGGCGTGCTTCCTCCAGGCAGCCACATCCTTCCCCTTTGGGAGCTCAGCCCAAACTGAGCTTCCAGCCTGGGCTTTTATACTGCCCCTTCTTGCCCTGACCATGCCCCTCTGCTTCCGGGGCCTAGGTCCTGCAGTTCCCCAGCCTGGCCAGAGAGGGTTTTCAAAGCACTCCTCCAGCTCTGGCTCTGAAGGAGGCCACAGTGCCCGATTACACACATCAATCAATCAATCAATCAATCAAATCATAGGGCTGGAAGGGACCTCATGAGATCATCGAGTCCAACCCCCTGGAAATTGAACCCAGGAGCTTCTGCATGTTAAGCAGAGGTGCTAGCCTTAAAATCTAATGTAGGAAATTTCTCCATGTTTTTCAAAGCCTTCCACTCTGTTTTCTTTTCGTTTGTTTGGCTTTTTTTTAAATCCATAAAGAAGTCTCAACATGTGGAACCTGAGGTGGGGCAAACCAGCATGGTGCCCCTACCTAACTATGCACACACATTTTTGTTTGGCTGGCTATGGTCCTATTAGAGATGTGAACTTTCTTTGGAAAAAGATTTTCTCCTGTCCCTCCTTTCCCTTTTCTGTGTCATGAGACTATTTAGTGATGCATTACCACATCAACACATTATATCAGAATTCATATCTGTTTTGTCTACTGGCTAGTAGTTAAAGACTACTCCTACCCAACTCTAATAGAGTTGGGGCACATTCTCTTTGTTTACTGGAGTAAACAATGCACACAGGACTTATAAAACAGGCAGTTGGCTGCTTACCTATGACATTAGACATTCAGTGAACTCAGAGATTCCCCATTAAAGATACAACCCGAAGGACATTGTGCATTGAAAAGTAACAATTCACAAAGCATCCATATGGATTTCCTTCTTAAAATGCTACTCTAAGGGCCCACATTGTGAGTACTGCAAGTACTAGTAAAGCTCAGTGCAACAAACAGGTCTGGGAATGCTTTATGAGTCAAATTCGTGGCTGGTATAAAACAGCATAGCTTTATGTGGCCCAAAATCCAGGCAAAAAATTAAATATCTGTAAGGATTGAAAACTTAGTAGCCAATAGGAACAAGGCAGGCACTAGACAGTCTTATTAACCCTTTTTGCTGACTCAAAGATAATTAACATTTTGTTTGCAGGATTGGCTTTCTGTAACAAGGATGTACCTGGTGGAGCACATGGATCTATAATGCTTGCCACTGGCTTACAACAACCTTCTCAGACTGTGCTCACCATTCCTTGTAAATTTGGGCCTGATGAGCATTTGGGTGGAGGGTGACAAGGAGAATGAATGTACTTACATATTTTTCATTGCTCTGGCTGCTGACCTTTCATGACAGTTTGGTGTGGTGGCTTTAAAATTCAGTGCCAGTGGAAAGTATTGTCTTAGCAGACTCCATTATCAAAACTCTTTGAAGATGTTCAGTGTTTTGAATGGTAGAATATATTTGTGCAAGGATAAAGGTACGGAAGGGAAGGGGTTTAAAGGTCACAACACAGCATTCCTTTGTTTTCCTTTGCTCTGGGTTTTTTTCTGGTTGTTATTAGTTTTCAAATCATGTCCTCGTATGTTGTGCCACTATAAACAGAAGAAAGAGTGATATAATGCTACTCTGAAGTGGCAATGCTATGGTAGAGTTGAACATATTTACTTTGGAATGATGTACAAATTAGACAGTGGGAAGAGAACCACTCATTTAAGTAATATGAAAACAAAATGAATGTAGTGCTTGGTTAGTACAATGTAGCAGTTGCATTGAAACTTCCATTTGAATTAAACAAAAGTTCTGCTTTGTGCAGACTGACTATGTCCTAGTATGGCTTTTGTTAAACATAGTATTCTTGCATTCTTTTCTCCTCTTTCAGTTTCAACTGTACAGATCATGTTGTCTGAGCTTTCCCTCTGTGTTCCTACAGAACTTTTGACTAATTTGTGCCTCTGTTTGTGTTTGTGACGTTTCTTCCTCTATTTCTTATTTCTGTTGAAATTTTCTTTATTATTTTGTCCTGTGGTAGCACCTGGAGGCTCTCTTCAGGATGGTAGCCTCCACCAAGTGCTGTTTGGATAGTCCCTGCCCCAAAGAGCTAGCAGACCAAGCTGTGACAAGATATTAAAGCAGGATGTAAAATCAAAAGCAGTTGGGGGGGAGGAGGAGAATGAAGCGAATAACAACAACTTATGTTTATTCAGGCTTAGAATTAAGTCAGCCTAGTTTACACATCTATTTTTAGTTCCACAGATTAATTATATCTTGTGTTTAGGAAAATATTTACTTTTGTCTGTTTTAAATGTGATTGTCTTCTCATTCCTTCTTTATCGTATGATAGTAGGTAAATAGGAGTAGCTGATTGGTCTATCTGTGACATTGATTTAGGATTTTAAGGAGAAAAAGAATACCTCATGAGAGAGTGCATCCATATACAGATATGCATAGAGGAACACTGTAGCCACCAACTATCTAACAAACATAGCTAAATAGACAGACAGACAAACAAAGGACCCCCTATTCCTTGCCAGAATTAATGTTGGATCCATCATAGAAATATCAGAGAGCCTCACAAACATTACTATTGAATTTAGGCTCATGAATATGGTGGCAATTTTTTATTACACTAACTTTACAAATGGGGAATATGTTCACAGAGGGATCAGTAAACAACAGATCCCTCCTTAATCTTCTAGGCATGCATCTGATGCCTTAACCACAAGACCATCCTTCCTCTCAATCTGCAACTCTTGAATCATTTTCCAGTTTCCAAGAATTATGTTAGCACTTTGCAATCATTTGGCTTTTCTTTCTTTCTCCTTAAACATGACTGCTGTTGTCTACTTAGCTGGACACACACAAGCAAGGAAGGCTTATAGTTGGGCTATTTTCTTCTTGTGAGGAGCAGGTACTCCTTAATCTGTGTTTAACAACCTTTATGTCTTGCTTTTGCCTGCTAAACACACGTGGAGTTCAGAACATTGCTGAATCTATCACTAGACATATTTTTGGAATTCCATTCATGCTTTGATAATCTAGACTGTGTCTCTAAACCAACTCTAGCCAATGTTTGTATGCTATCCTTTTTTCTCTGTTGTTTAACTTTGAAAGGAGAATGTACTGCTAATAAGCAGTAATGACACACAAAAGGAAACATAGGGCATGTATTCCAAAAATTACTATCTAAATGATCAAGGTAAGTTTTGAATACAATAAAGGAAATCCATGCTCCATTGAAGTCGGTGGGAATTTTGCCATTGACTTCAGTTGGGCAAGAAATTCACACAACATACATCGTTGTTACTCACATGCACAATTGCTTATTTTAAAACAAAATGAGAGTAGGCAGGAAAATGACAGGAAAAAGTCTGTTAACATACAGTCCATTAAAATATTATCGTGATAATATGAATTAATTACTATGAGGAGGTTTATTCAAGAGGGCTTCTGGGTAGATCCTGTTAATTTAAATAAGGTTGGCTAAAGTGATTTGTGTATGATGAATCACAAGAAGAATATTGAACTGTGTCTCCTAGTGCTTGAAAACATACGTGTGAGCATGTGAGTGCTTATGCGCATATTTGTAAATGAGTTGATAGCCGAAGTGACAAAGTGTGCTCACCTGAGCTAATAAATATCTAAAGACTTACCTTCTTATAAATTCCAAAGGGGCAGCCTCATTAGTCTAGCTCAGCAAAACAAGGAGTCCTGCAGCACTTGAAGACTAACAAATTAATTTATTGCATGAGCTTTTGTGGGAGAAAATCCCACTTTGTCAGATGCTTTGAAGAAGTCCTGTGGCACTTAAGACTAACAAATTGATTTATTTACCATCTTATAGTGACTGTTAAATTGGCTGTGCAGTACAGAAGTGGTGAAAGACTGATGTCTGGGAGAAATAATCAGAAGCAATAGAATGTTACTGTGGCTATCTGAAAGAACAAGAATAATACATAGCCCTTAAATAACACTTTTCATCAGTAGCTCACAAAGTACTTTACAACTGAGGTGAGCATTATTACAGCCATTTCACAGTGGAGAATCTGAGGCACAAGAAAGAGATGTACCTTGCCTAGGGTCTTCCAGTAGGTCAGTGGCAGAGCCAGGAAGAGAGCCCACACCTCACATTAATCATCATCCTCTGTGGAAAAATGTTTGAATTTGGTAGCAGCAGGCATGTCATGTATCAGTCTGGTAACAAAAACATAATGAAGATGGGTCTTTATATGCAGCAAGAGTTGCAAGAATCACACTGATAAGGGTAAGTAATTTTCAGTATATTTTATTTAAGGGAATATTTCCTGTAGTACAAAGGACTGTTCATAGGAGCTGGAACAAGGGGTGCCATGAGTGTTGCCACATTTCCATAACATTTATAAGGTTTGCAGTTTGGTTCAGTGGCTCTCCATATCCCCATATAAAAATTATTCCAATACCAAAGAGGTCTTTTTCAAATTAGGTCCTCTGAATATGTTACCCATGGATAAGTTTTCTTGAGGTTAAGCCTGATTAATTCAATGAGCATTTCAATTCCCACAGAGCCTGGAAAAGGTGGAGCAATACGGTTATCAGCTCTCACTTTCTCCAAATTGATTTGAACACTACTCCTTTTGGAATTTAACTTGTATGTTATGAGAAGCCCTGAAATCCTCTGCTGTTTTATTTTTCAGTGTGGTGTGTGCATGGAGGAAAAGCTAAAATGAGTGATTTGGGTTTTATTTACTTTACAATAACAGAAACTGCTGAAAATCAGTGGGTGCCACAGTCTGTCTAAGCCAGTTTAGGGAGATAGAATGGCAAATGTAAACAGATTGGGTAATTGAAAGATGTGGAAAACACAATGTCTCTGTGTAAAGGACCCTTTACAAAGGTTTTGGGTTTACAAATATTTTTAATAAGTCTTGATCTACAGTTGGAAGGTGCTATACAGATCAGCTGCAATTACATTATGGAGCGGGTAGATTCACTGAACAGAAAATTATAAGCCCTTGAATAAAGTGATAATAGATACTTGAGACCAAAAGCACACAATAATTTTTTTTAAAAGCCCCCCTCCTGTTTCATAGTTTTTACTCAGATGTAGAGCCAGGAATAACTGGCAAGTTGGACAGTGTAAAACAACTGTTTTTTCATGGTTTAGTATCATCTAGTGTGGCACTGAGTCATCACAAATGCTATAAACTCATGAGAAGCAGCCTTAGGTTTATGTTCTCAATGGTGTTCCAGAAACTTGGAAAATTGTATTTAGGTTCTTCAAATTTCAGAGCGTAGCTATTTAGTTATCATCCTACAATGAAGGGTGATTTTATCTCTAGGTGATATTTCTTTTTTGAATAATATGTTTGACTGGTCATTTCAGAAGGATTGTATTTAGGGTTGACCAATGGAGTCACTCAGGGATAACTCCATGTGTGGACACTCATAGACCAAAATAAGAACGCCTTTTTCCAGTTTAACTTAATCCACTTTGAAATTGGAGTAAGATAAACAGGAGCAATGAACTCTTATTCTTCAATGTGTGTATGCACACATGGAGTTATTCCAGAATAGCTACATGTGCAGAAAAACCATTAGAAGTTTAAAGTGTCAAGTGTGAAAGAAATTTTAGATTCTCTGTAATCATGGGTTTGAATCACAGCAAGGTTAATTCGACATTCAAAATCCGATAGGAGAACACATCAGTCTTCCTGATCAGTCCATCAGTTATCTGTTAATAGCCATACTCAGGCAAATAGATAACAAATCAAAGCTTCAAAGAGAAACTGCACAACTGGAATTCATATGTAGATTTGACACCATCAGCTTAACCAAAGGCTATGTTTTTTGTCCCATTACAACAGGTGATTTGAGTTCACTTACCTCTATATGCTGTTTTCCACTGTTTGAATCTGAACAACTGCATTGATTTACTGTAACAATCTGACCTGATCCTATGACTGGTACTTCCCTGCATTTATTTTCCTCCCGTTCTGTAAGTTCCCCGTCTTCAAGCGTCTGATGAAATGGAATTTTTCTCCCGTGAAAGCTCATGCAATAAATAAATTTGTTAGTCTTTAAAAGTACCACTAGGTTCCTTGTTTGTTTACTGAGCTAGACTAGCATGCGCTACCTCTTTGGAACTTCAGCTTTCCTGTATTGGATAAATTCCTGGATACTCGCTAAATAAATACCCCATGGCGCTTTTTATAAGAGCAACGGTTTACCTCAAAGCCATTGTCCAAATGCTTCCTTCCTCTTACTACCACCCGCAACAGGAGATGGTGAGATGGTTCCTGTAAGAATAAACTGCCTGATTGTGAGCGCCCATGTCTACTGAAGTGAGTGGAACCACCATGAACATGCTTAACCCTCCTGAAGAGCAGGCTTGGAGTACATAAATTCACTACTCACCAAGATGAATGTTGCTGTATATAGAAGTCTTATTTCTCACACGTTGCCCTACAGGTTTTGATTCATTTCTGTGTCTGAGGCTTGTAGTCTGGAAAAGAAAATATCAAGTCAAACATGGAGATTTTCCTCACATGAATGGTGGGTTACTCACCAGTAACCGTCCTTCTTCAAGATGGGCTGCTTGGATCCATTCAGTAATAGGTGTCTCTGTGCCAGAGCGCCAGATTGGTCGATAAAAACTTGTCCTAGCCTGTCAGGAGAGGGTAGGTGGCCTCCGCCCATCAGGCCACCCCGTGGCTATATATACGGCCGCCTCCCGACCCCTCCTCAGTTCCTTAGAGTAACCAACTCCAGATGCGGGGATGGAGGGGAGGGACCTGAATGAATCCAAGCAGCCCATCTCGAAGAAGGATGGTTACTGGTGAGTAACCCACCATTCTTCTTCGAGAGCTGCTCGGATGCATTCAGTAATAGCTGACTACTAACCATGCTGATGGATGGCAGCTGGAGTTGGGTCTTCCGCACAGCAACATGCCACATATGGGAGAAGTCCAGCAGCAAGAATGTAGCCAGAGTCAAGAGGCGAACAGGCCAGAAGAGTCAAGAACTGAGGGCCAACCCAGGACAGGGGCAGGACTGAACCCGCCGAGACATATGGACATAAGCAGATCGGGACAAGGTCACCATAACCGGAGTAAAGGATGCAACATGAACTTAGAGGGTTGCGTTAGATGTTCCACATAGGTGGAAATGTGAAGTATGACAGACAGAATATAGAGTCTGGCCATGGGCCTTGCAGCGTAGTCTCGTGGGAGAACGCTGGATGCCAACAAGTGCGGATTTAGCCATAATAGCCATGTCCCGCACAAGAACGAAGAAAAGGTGGAGATTATTCCCTGAACTGATCACCCCAAGGTCTTAGCTGGAACCACAGAGTTATGAACTGATCTGGACAGCTGCTGGGTATGCAGGTTGCCATAGGAGAATAACCTTATCCCTTGGCCAGGCCGCGACCAGACGTAGCAGAGTCTAGTTGATGTGAGTGAGAGTGAAGATATAGGGTTTTAGGGTGGGGCCCAGAGAACGAGTGAGAAGGCTCACAAGACACTGAACAGCAGCATATAGATGGCCAAGCTGAGTGGAATGGAGGGCCTACGGTATGCTAGCTATAAAACCAGGTAGTGCACAAGCGCACATTTTCAGCCGAATCAGGTACCAAGGACCAGCTTCTCACAGGAGAGAGGCTCCTGGACATAAAAGCCACAGAGGGGCAAGGTGGCCTGAGGCAGTGCTATTGAATTGGTCCTTATAAGGACCCACGGTAGCATGAGAGCTCACAGGAAGGGCCCGCTTGGCCTATAATCTTGCAGAGTTTCGCAGCCTGAGGGTCCTCAGCAGTGCGTGAGGGAGGGAGAAGTACCGGGGATTGCACCAGCTATCATTTGGTCATCCCGACGTGGACCAATAGGTTCGCAGAAGTGCCGTGTAAGGTCACAGTCTCAAGCACCTAGAGTATTTCCAGGAGGGATAGTGCTACTGCTCTGTCTCGCCAGTGTGGGCGCCAAGGAAACTCCTCAAAACAGGGATATCCCGAAAACACAGATGCCAGGGAAGGTTCATTTCCTACCAGCTAGCAAGTGAATCCACCACAGGGTGGCAACTGCAGTATTTCAAGGGAACTCTGGGTTTAGAGGACCAAACGAAGTATTGTCCCCAGGCGGAAAGTCGGAAGGCGATTTGAGGGAGTATGATCCCTAAATTCCTGGATATTGCAGGAAATAGGCTCTAGCTTGATTCCCTCTGTCTATCACCCCAGTGGACGGGCAATGTATGTCAATGGTTCCTCAAGAACTGAGGAGGAACAGCAGTACTATTGGGTGCCACCAATGCACATGGGGGTAACCCTGCGGGTAGAGTTATAGGTCTGCAAGCAGACGTAGTGGGAAGGCCCCAAGAAACAAAGGGCGGGAGGGGGGCGTGCCCTGCGAGGGTACATGACCCAGAGGCAGAATAGGCAGCTACAAGTCCCTTGGGAAGGATCCCCTCTGCCTACATGTGGCCTCCTGCCCAGTTATGATGGGCTGGTGACACGGAGGAGGGCGCTGATGAGAGAAGGCCCGACAGGGTGTCCCCTCACTGTTCCCTTTACGTGGAGATGCAGCTAGGTGTCCTCCCCTAGGTTTCCTATCTGGGGGTTCGAGGAAGGTACACCCGGCCCCTGCTTACGAGCAAGGGGTGTAAGGAGAATTGACCACCATGTTTGTGAGGTGGGCTTAGGATGAGGGTTTCCTAGGGTAGGAACCCTGGTCATCACTGAGATCACCACAAGGTAAGGATGTGGAGCCGTAGTTCCCATGAAGGAGGGAAGTGGGTTGAGGTGGGCTGTTCACTTTGGCCCTCCCTCAAAGGCTAAGATGCACCCTGCCTAAGTGGATGCGTCCTCCTCAACGAGTGAGAGGTGTTTCTCGTCACATTGGGGTCGGGGTCACAAAGGCTGGTATGCGTTGAGCCAATGGTGTGCGACTGGAGGTATCCCCCTCCCCTTGACCCGGACTCGGGAAGACCTACCTGAGGGAGGCATCAGGGTCACAGGCGCAGTTTTGTGTTGGGGTAGGCATTGAATATGCACGTCTTGGAGCCTCTGCAGTGGTGCTGGGGCTACTACGAGATGCGCCTCTCATCCCAGGCAAGAGTGTTGGCGTGGAAGACACAGGGTTAGAGGGATGTCCGGGAAGGGAGAGGGGGAAAGGGGCGGTTCTCCATGCATGTTTGAAGGACTTGCTGCTTAAAGAGTGTGGGGCTGGACCACGGTACCTGGGTACCGTTGGTGCAGGCAGGGCGTCTTTATGTTGTCGGGGCCATGTTGCCCCAGATCAGAGGTCTGCTGATGCAGTAGCAACTGGGAAGGCGGGGGGAGAGATGGTTCCCACCAAATCCTGTTCCCTTTTCGAGGGGAAAAGGGTGTTTCGACCATCTACGATGATGATGCTCTGATGCCTCTATCCCCAAGGTTCGAAAGTGGAGTGGTGGTGAGTTGGGTGGGTCCCTCCTTGTGGGAGAAGGGGGCAAGGACCCAACCTTTGCAGCGGATGATGAGGTGGAAGGAAGCTCCCCTGTGGTCACACTATGGGAGAAAATGGGTGGGAATTTGGGGGGAGGAAAACTAAGTCGGAGGGGTGGGTCTGTGGGGGAACAGGACAAAGTATTTGGCCTCTCCTCGGGGATCTCGAGCAGTGCCCACCACTGATAGGGTTTCAGGGGGAAACAAAGCATCCACCTCGAAGGGCAGGTCGAGGACCACCTGCTGTGCATTAGGGGGCGCTCTAGCCTCCCTAAGCCATGCCACCCTGCGGATGGTTACCGCCGAGGCCACGGTGCGAGTGGCTGTGTCCACCGCATCATGTGCCGAAAGGAGGAGGTCTTGGGAGATTATGTTGCCTTCCTCCAGAAAGGCATCATACTCCTCTCTGGCCTCAGATGGGAGCAAGCTTCTAAATTTTTCAAGTGACTCCCACACATCCAGCAAGTACCTGATGGTTATAGCTTGGCTGTTTGCCACTCTCAGTTGGAAGGCCGATGAGAAGTAGACCTTACGGCCCAACAGGTCCAGTTCCCTGGCTTCCCTGGAGGATGGGAGGGGGTCACTGGGGGGGGGACTCCCCAGGGCCCATCGCCATCTGGACCATGTCCCTTGGGGAAACCGGGTGACCAACAAGAAAGGGAAAATCCGACTCAGACACCCAATATTTAATGCTCACTGTGTCCGAGACCGGGGGAATAGAACTTGGGCTCTGCCACTGGGAGCATGCGAGGTCCCATACGCTCGGGTGGGGCGGAACTGTTAAGGGTTTTGTTGAGGCAAGGCTGGCCCGAAGAGGGTATTGGTGGGGAGGCTCAAAGGCTGCACCTCCATGCCTAAATGGGCCGTAGCCCAGTGCAACAAATCAAAATGCACCAACAGGTCTCCTGTGTAAGACTCTGGTGCTGGGGAGAGGGCGGTACCGGGAGCTCGCTGTGGTGGGGAGGGAGTTCCTTGAGGGGACCATTCCTGCAGCCTGAAACGGAAGGGCGATGGGGCTGATGTACGGCGCCAAGGCCATTTGGAACCCCTGGAAGGTCCTTCCTCCAGGCTTGAAGCAGGGGAAGGGGACTGAGACTCCTGGGGCGGTACCAGCAATGACGGGGTAGTATCAGCGCCCACTGGAGTGGAAGACGGGGGGCTGTGTGGTGAGGGCGAACGCCCCGTGTGGATCCAGGCCTTCAATATGAAGGCCGGTTTGTCCCTTCTGGTTGGGAGTGGGGCAGGGGGTGTCGGGAGTAGCAGGAGGGCTCATGCAGCCTCCATTGCTTTGGGGTTGGACGGCACAAGGAGTGACTCCATTTGGCCCCGTGGCAAGTCCTTGACCTGGGAGGGAGGACTGCCTGGGTGGGAGGACTCCTGCTCCTGCGGCACTGGGCTATGGCGAGCCTGCGGTACCGAGGGTGAAATTGGCTGGTGCTGGGGTGAGCTTGGCACTGGCGAGGCCAGACTGTACCGAGCCATCGGAGCCAGAGATGATGTGGAGCGGCGCCAGGACGATCCCAGTACTGGTGGTGCCGGACTACCTGAGGCGACCTTGAGCGGTGCCAAGGTGCCGGGGCACCGGGTAGGCTCTGGGGTGCCGGAGTCAGCACTGAGGTTGTGTGGTGGTGGTGGCGGCTACTGGTGGTGCGGTGCCGCATAGGCTCTGGCGCCGAGCTGGGTCTCGGAGCTGGGCGAGAACCCGAAGCCTCGGGTGAAGGGTGCCAGGCCTCCTTGATGGTTCTAGGTTTGAAGGAGAGACAGATGGAACAGGCTGAGACCATCTGGTCTTTGCCCAGGCACCTGAGGCATTTCCCAAGCGGATTGTCCCGGGGGAAGGCCTTGCCGCACTCAGTGCAGGGTTTGAACCCTGGCGCAGTCGTCAAGATGTTCCAGCCTGACAGTGGGGAACTCTTGTGCTGGAATTAAATCCACGAAGAGATGCTCCCAGCTGGACAGTAAGCTGAAGAAAAGGACAGGCTGCTTGTGGTTCACAAGGAGCAGACGTTCCAAATCCGACATGCAAGGCGGAAGAAATGAAACTGAGGAGGGGTTGGGAGGCGGCCGTATATATAGCCACGGGGTGGCGTGCGGGGCGGAGCCCGCCTACCCTCTCCTGACAGGCTAGGACAAGTTTTTTCCGACCAATCTGGCACTCCAGCACAGAGACACCTATTACTGAATGCATCCGAGCAGCCCTCGAAGAATAGACTTTCGTGATGTTAGTAACTCCACTAGGTAGAGTTCAAAGTAAAGGTTTGCAGACCTGCGCCCAATGTCTTTGTGATTCTGTTTCTGCAATTCAAGCCTTTTGCACATTTTATCCTGCTTGTGCATTTAACCCTTTCCTGGCCATCTCCCTTCTCACTGTGTTTTCAAAACATTTTGAAGGGGGATTGCTATGATGACAACATAGTAATTTTATGAGCTTTTCAGCAATTATTACAGTGTCTTTTAACTAGATGAAAGCTGCTTCTCATTTACAGCTGAATGAGAGAGGGAGAGAAAGAAACCTGCTCAGAGGAATGTGCTAATAGGCAGCTAAAGACTTAAAAATTTTCCCCTCAGGGTGCTCATATATTGTAATACCTGTTAGCCTCATTGAATACGTAGGGTATAATTTCCAAGGAAATGGACATTCCCTGAAGTAATATTTTTAGGAAACTTGTATTTATAAAAATGTGTTGGCATAACACTGTTCTATTGTAGTTTGGGGCTCTTTCATGTCAGCATCCCAGCCTTATTTTTTCTATTAAAATAGTTTATTCCGAATATTTTAATGTAAATAATGAAGAGCAACAGAATGTGGTCTCTTCTCTCCTCTTCGTTTTTATTCTTCCATAAATGCACACCATTATTCTGTAAAAAGTCAGGATAGCACACTCTAAAAGCTCAGTGTATAGATTTTTGGAATTATGCTGACAATTCATTTTATGCATATCTCTGTTTTGTGCAGAGATGGGCCAAAGCAAAACCATAGATTTAAATTCTCCATATTTTGCTAAAAATCCGGAACTGAAATTAGCAATGTTCTTTTCTCTTTAATAGGCTGCTGCAAAATATTGGCTCCAAACATCTTTTATGAGTTGGAAATCTGATTTAAATATTGCTCCTTAAATATTGCACTTAGTGTTTTGTAGTCAGCTGTGAAATATGCAGCACTATTCAACCATTTCTGAATTTTGTGCATTCACATTTTGGTATCTTCTGATGAGGGGAGAGCATGGCCATTGTAGGGGCCCTCATTGTTTAGCTTAGCATCAAAGATGTTTATGGGTGAGTTATTGAAACTCTGCAGTTTTTATTTTCATGAGTGCCAGCAGACTTGCAGTAAACAGAATTGTCTTGCTGTCTCGTATGTGATGAAGAAAGTGGATACTAAAGATCTGGTCCTCTCAGGAGAACCAGAATTCAGTCCTGGGCACTGGAAAGTAGGCAGTTTACCACTATAATTAATTGTGGCCTGTGCTGAATACAGTTTACCACAATAATTAATTAAGGCTTGTGCAGTAATTTGGTTCAAGAGGCCAGTTGTCTTGCTCAGTTGGTCTATTCATGTTGCCATTAATTTATGGTTATAAAGATAGTTTTAGTAGCAAACATATTTTACTAATGAGCTTTTTCTATAGGGATATTGTTCTCTGTTATTCTGTGAGACATTGTTCAGAAAACCAGATAAGTGACTACAATTGCATTTACATTTTCCTTCCTATTTTCCTGTTCTTGTTATGATCAATCCATTCCATTTGTGAACTTTAGAAAACACAAATTGTCTTGCTTTGATGTAAAACGGGAAACCTGACATCTCTGACAGTGGACTGGACTAATTACTATAGTGCCTGTTTAGATTCTTAATTTACTTCCATTTTGCTAAAATGATCTGAGATTTGTATGAGAACAGACAGCAATGGGGTGAATATGAACAATCTTTTTTAAGAGCAAATGTATATGCACAAATAACTTTAAAATATTTAAAAATAAAATGCTAAACTAGAAGATAACATGTCACATTGTGTCCCCCCCTTTGGGGGAATTCCCCCCACTGTGATAGCTAGCATGAAGTCTATGCAGTGCTAAATTAACATCATCAGAGTTTGGTTTAAATGGGTCTTAACTGGCACATTAGGCCTTTTGCTATCTCTATGTGTATGGGTGATTTTAACCTGTGGTCTGAAATTGAGACACGCGTGGTAAAAGGACTCTTTCTGGACTCCTGGGTCAATGTACATGCTAATACATAAAATCCAGTTGCTGAAGATCATCATTTGGGTCAAGTAAGAGGATACTAGTTAGGCAAAGTTAATCTGTCAACACTGGGAGTGACTCAAGTTTGTAAAAATAGTTCTCATTTGAAAATCTGTTTTGATAATGACAGTTGTCTATAGGGACGTCATTCGTTGCTGCTGATCAGCTTCCCTCTAACCTTGGATGAATAAATCATCTGAGGAGATACAGCCATTAATAATGCAGTAACCCATCTCGGGAGATGTTTGTGGTAAATATGTAACATTTAACATTAATATTAAACATTTAACATTTCTGGGTATAAATAAATGTGCCCTTAGACTGCATTAGGACAAAGGAAAAAGTAATGGGAGGAATTCAGCAGTCAACCTTGGTGCCTGCTCCTCCTACCTCAGGTCACTGTTCAAGCCAGTCTCTGTTCGGCTTTGACTGTTGTGGTGCTACCAACCCACTATAGGAAGCTGACTCAAGACACATACAGTAAATTCACATCAGATTTCATTTTAGGTATGTATAAATCCAGAGCTGAGATGACAAAATTACTTCTAAGAACAATGTTTTGTTTTAAAATAAAATGCTTATATGCTGGATTTATAGATGTTAATTTACTTTTGCTGTATCTCTGCCACATGGGGAGTTTCTTATTAGCTTATAAAGGTTTTGATGATTAATAAGCACAAAGAATAAGCACCCTATGGGAAGTCACTTGATTTCTTCTCTTTTTATTAATCTCTCATAGACAGTTGTTTGTTTGAATTTGTGCATTTAATGGGGAATTTTAGCCACTCAATGTAATTTAATTATTTCATTTATTCTTCAAATGTTAATTTTATGTCAGCTTGAACATAACTTTCTTGAAGCTGCTGCATTTGGTAATGTAAACAGATCATTCTGTTCTTGTACTACCCAGATAATGCTCTTGCACAACTCCATGATTTTTCTTTTCCTCCAGGCCTCCAAACAGCTTTAAGGGCTTGTTAATTTTGGCATCTGATTCAACTGCAAACCTTGCTAGACTTACATGATTGGTCTGTAACCCTTCTGCCAGGGCAGGCTGTTAGGACAAGGGATGGATCTATATACAGGGGTTTCCAAGTAATGTTACAGCACTAGCTGGCTCAAGCCTCAGCCCAGATTTCTGGGGAATCCTGCACTGTTCCCTGGGACCCTAAAGGGCTAAGGCTTCCCCACTCGCAAGCGCTAGTCTGAGTATAACAAACAGAACTCTTAATAGTAGTAAAATGTAATGTAAAAGGCCAAATAACAGAGATCAGCACTGATCTAGAAAATCAATACAGACCAAAGTTCCTAACAACCCACACCACATGTAGGAGAGAGAAATGGACTCCTGTATATAAGGAGGCAAGATGGCCACCCTTATATACAGAGACAAAATGGCCTCCCCTGACAACAGGCAGGCAGGGCCACTCCGCTGTTCTGGAGGCGGGGCCAGATGCAACCTGTCAGTCTGATAAGAGACAAGGGGGCAGGACAGGAAGTATAAGAGTGAAGCCATGGAGCTCAGTGAGGGCTTGGTTGGCCAAAGGGGAAGGAGCTCTCTCTCCTCTCTCCACAGGCCCAGCAGGAGACCGGCCCGGCGGAGAACCTTCCAGCACTGTGGGGACCAGACGTCTGCGTGGACATGCCAGCAGAGCCCTGGTGGAAGGCCTCACCTGGCCTGGCCTATTGAGAGCCAACCAACATCCTGGGAACCAGGTGCCCACCTAGATCAACCAGTAGAACCCTGGTGGAAGGCCTGGCAGACCAGAAGTCCGGCCGCACCCAGGGAACAGGCTGGCCAGGTGCAGCTGCCAGCACTGGGACTGTCGGGACAGTCCATACAGGGAGCTGACTCAGCCGAGTCTCAAGACCTCCCTAGCCCAGCACCAGCCCCCAACCTGGCGACGGCCCCCATCTACCTGTCCATCACTAATGATCTAGAGGAGCTCCCCCTGGCAAGTGACAACGACACCAGGGAAGCTGTCTGTGACTTAGAGGAACTCCCCTCTGCGGAAGACATACCCGGCCTGCTGGCCTTTCAGGATCCCGACAACCACCCGGAGGAGCTAGCTAGTTTACCCTGGGGATGGTATCCCAAAGAACTGGAAGAAGACCAGGTACCTCGGGCCCTAACTGGGGTGGGGAGACTGGGCAGTGAGGGCTCCTATGTCCAAGCAAATGGCTTGGGGGAGGGACTGGCGTGTTGCAGGTCAGACCCCGCTGGTTGCCTCCCAAATGCATCAGCCACATAAGGAGAATGGGACGGGAAACAGGACCCCTATACGGCTGAGGCCACACCTGTGTGTTGCGGTTCAGACCCCACCAGCTCCCCATCCAAAGTAGCCGCCCCGGAACAGGGCTTGGACTGGGGACAGGAGCCCTATGTGGGGGAGGCTGGCTCAAAGGCCATGCCAGCATGTTGTGGTTTGGACCCCACTGGCTCCCTGTCTGAAGTGAAGGCCCGGAAACGGGCCTTGGACTGGGGACAGGAACCCTACCTGGTGGAGGCTGGCCCAGAGACCGTACTGACGTGTTGCCGGTTGGACCCTACTGACTAAGTCTCGGATGAGCCAACATGAGGTCAGGACCTAGGCTGAGACACAGTGGAGTTGGGTCAGGTGGCAGCCACCCACCTCCTCACTTCTGGCTTGTGATGGGAGCTCCCCTTTCCACACACTTAGAACCTCGTTAGTTTCTTCCTGAATCCCACTTATAAGACTATTGTGTCTTACCTGCCTGGCCCCTTCAAGGGCCAAGGACAGTGACTCTTACCGGCCTACCTTGCGGGTTAGAGACAGTCGCCTTCATCGCCCTGACCCGGAGTAGAGGCCGGAACATTAGCTGTCCCCCGCCCGAGGGGCGTGTCGGTGGTGAAAGACTCACATACAGACACCCTATAAGGAGGCAAGGGTGCTCCCCACATAGGTGTCCAATAAGGGGGAGCCAGGCGCCTGTCCTGTACAGCATAACAGAACTTAAAAGACTTAATGGCAAAAATCTGCACCATCTGGAGAATCAGTGCTAACTAAGCTCTCAACCAACTCTGGGGTACATTGGGAGTGTCTTTCATGCCAGCTGTCCATTGGCACCACCCCCTAGTCACTCACTCCATCCACTAGCGCCATTCCTTGGCTTTGCCCACTGTCCACCAGCTCTGCCCACCGGTTGCTCACACCACCCAGCTTGCTGCTGGCCGCTCTCACTGTTCGCTGACTCAGCCCTCCAGTCACTCCATCTGCTGCTCCTCTTCAGTGATTTCAGCTCAGAGAGAGAGTTTCCTCTCCTCTAGTGATTTCAGCTCTTAAACCTTAAGACGCTACAAACAGCTACTTCCTTTAACATAACAAAGGAGGCCTCAAAGAAGCCCAGCCAGATCTGTCATTTGACAGTGGGGCTAGAAGGGTGAGGCAAATTGCCTCAGGCATCACTCCAGAAGGAGACATGCCAACCCCCCCCCCCCCCCGTCTTAAAACTTTTCTATGCTGAAATAGCCAGTGGCCTCTCTTACAGGTCTCTTTTTAACTAAGGGTGGTTTTTACCCCTTAACTAACCCAAACAGATTTAGAACAAGCAGAGAATAGCATAACACCAAAGACAGTATTTCATATTTCCCTTCAGTAGAATTAGATATTGACAGATTTATGATCAGATTAACCACAAATACCATTATCCACTATGCCCTGCACCTAATATACTAATACCTAATTGTGCTCTTTGTGTTCATGCTAATACAGGACCCATGCAGTTTAGCTGCCCCCCTTCGGAAGCTGTTAGGCGCAGCTTCTACACCTGCCTTACAGGTCTGTAAGGTGAGTAGAACATGGCCATTGAACTGACACTAGAGATGTAATTATTAATCTGCATGAAGGAAATAGGCAGTAATTTTCCAGAACTGATCATGTCATGTTGATCTTATGTCTGCATTTGAACAGGATTAAAAGTTTCACAAGATGTAGATCTAATTCATATATGTACAGACAATTGTTAAACTGTCAAATCTCTTTAACATGTTTATGTTGCTATCAGACTATAGATTCTTGTTTTTAGGGCAAGCTACATTTTGTTTCCTCCATCCAACACACCACATAATCTTGGTTAATATATAGCTCGTTAGAACAATGAGAAGGGCTACAATGATTTACTGTTCCTTCTAGTGGAGGTTCATAACTTAACCATATTTGCCACAATAATATATTAGTTTCAAAACATTTGCTACAGTGGGATCAGTATCTATAGATCAATCTGTTCCCTACAAGAGGTAGGAATAGTTATAGATTTGAATTCAGTACCAGTGAGTTCCAAAGGGGTAGCCGCATTAGTCATCCAGCAAAACAAACAAGGAGACTGGTGGCAATTTTGAAGACTAACAAATTTATTTATTGCATGAGCTTTCATGGGAGAAACTCCCACTTCAAAGTGTCTGACAGAGTGAGATTTTTCTCCCATGAAAGCTCATGCAGTAAATAAATTTGTTAGTCTTTAAAAGTGCCACCAGATTCCTTGTTTGAGTAGCAGTGAGTTGATCATTATTAATTTATGCATAGCCTTCTTGCAGGATTGGGAGGAGACATCTCTGAGGCGGTGTTCACACACAAAGGGCTTGTTTCAAAACAAGCTGTTTCGAAATAAATGGTTATTTCAAAACACCTTATTTCCAAAGACAAAAAAGGTGTCTTGGAAATAAGGGAGCGAAATAGCATGTCCACAGTGTGCACATGCTATTTCGCTTGGGGAGGGGACTGCAGGCACCTGCGGGGTGAGGCGCAGCCACGAGCCTCACCCCGCCGGGGTCTGCGGGGGGGCTGCAGACACCGGC